>OY660872.1:17680000-18880000 GCA_962446985.1 Xyrichtys novacula | reverse complement strand
TGTAATTACTGACGGTTTCTAAATGTCAGCTTGTAAACTTGCTTAACCAAGATATTGAACATGGTTATGATTGAACATACCAAACATCAGTAAGTTGTTCATGCAGATATTCAGCTCAAAGCACCATCGTGTCAACACAACTTTGAGCAATCGTTTGCCTGCCTGCTGATGCCTTAAAAATCGAAGTACATATTTGGGGGGTTAACTTTGCATATTTAATTGTGTCCAGGGTTCACTTGGAAATGACTCAACCCGTGGAAAAATGTTATACTGTTGGCCTACAAACCACTAAAAGAGGCAAAAAAAATCCCAGAACAACCTCAGGCTATTGGACTTGGGATCACAAGGTTAAAAAGAGAAGCTTGAACTTAAGAGGCCCACAGAAAGCTTCATGTAACTCCATGAAGAAAGGGAGGCTTGGGGCAGGGGTTTTCAAAGAGGAGCAACCGTTGGCTTGAGGGAAGGAGGGGATCAGTCAGCTGACTGGCTGGCTGTGTACCGAGGCCTGTGTACAGTCTGTCGTCTACACATGTGAGCCTGTGGAATCTGTGGCATTTTGGTTTCTGTATTGTCCTCCAGCCTGCACACCCAGGACAATAGTCCCTCTTTTTTTTGTGTTCACAAAAAGAACCTGGCCTCAAGTCTATTATGCAAAATACAAAGGACATGGGTCCTGGAGGGGGTAAAGAAATATGGCCTGAAGAAAGATAAGCTGGATCAAGGGTAATTGAGATTAATGTCCAGTCCTGCAACAGGTTGGCCTTTTGACCCTTTAGAGTGTGTGAAGAATGTGAAGCAGACCTGAACTTAGGCTGAGATCAAGGTCAAGTTTAATCACCTCGGTATTTCTGAATCTTTGATACGATTTACCATTGGTATGGCCGTATATCTGTAAATAGACACATCAAATGATGATGTTTGATGGTATCATTCGTATGTGCCTGTTTCTTGTTATTTAGAGCTGAACTCCCAACACAAAGCTCCCCAGGTCTTTTCATGGTCCAGCTTTGAAGCAATTGGAGAAGTAGGTCACTTTGTCTGATGCTCAGTGTTGATGAAGAAGCTTGCATTGTTGCCGGCAGCCATAAAGAGAGGACACAGTCTTCACACTGAGCTGAATTCTTTTTTTTTTCTGCAGCCAAGCTTGCCTTGTTTTTTTACCGCCCTGCTGTAACAGAAAGTTTAGGTCCTGCCTGCAGTGCATAGCTTGCACTTCCTGGGTCAGAGGAGACAGGGGGGAGGGGTGCACAGGAAGGCACTGTTAGGAAGTGGTTACTTTTACTGTAATCTCTGCAAGTTCTGTGCTATCTGTCTTCTTTACAAAGCAGACAGAAATCTGACTGATTTTCAGTGGCAGCAAGACTACTACTAACAGATATTAATGTTGATTCCTTGTGTGTCACTAAAATTTAACTTTGCAGCTTTTTGGCCAGCAAGGACCACTCTGTATTTTAGATTAAAAGGGACAAACACAACACGAAATTCAGAGTATCAGTGTTATCAGCTGGTTAATTATCCTTTTTCTTGATTACATACATTAAATATACTGTAATAAAACTAAACATTGGTACCATGACATACATTTTACACAAATCTCAATATAAAAATGGCTGCCAATCCAAATTTAAAGTTTGTAAGTCATGTCATTGACTAGATTGGAGGAGTCCATTAGTTTTTGAAGTTAGCCCACAGCTGAACTTCATCTGGTCTTGGCAGTTTAAGAGATTAGCATACATCCTTGTTTCACTGTTAATGTGAATTTGATACACGGACTATGTTTCAGCTGTTACGTCATTTTATATCCCTTCTTTTTAAAAACCTTTGTGTAAAAGAGACACCAGAAGGTGAGCCCTTTGCTTAAGTCATTACGCTCTGATTAGATTAAAGAGAATAAAAGGTTATACAACGTCAAATTGCCATGAAAACATAAGGATAACATAAATTATTAGGCAAATTTTAGAAAAAGGTTAATGTTAGTAAACTTGGAGGAACTTAAAAAAAAATAGGTTGCATATCCCAAAAAAAAATATATATAAATAAATAAATTCTGTTTATGTCTTACTTTAAATCCTGTAATCTGTGGCACGCTAACGCACAGCATGTCATTAGCGCAAGAAACATCTGTGAGCTGATGCAGAGATGATAAAGCATACATAAATCCATAAATAAGATACCATAAGCTCATGGCCTTACAAGGTCCAAAAGGACTATGGCTGCAAAACTTGAACAGGAGAAAGCATGTGGGTTATTATCATTTATGAAAAAAAAAGAAGTATTTTCAAAGACAGGAATACAACAGGCTACTTTTTTGATAGCATTTGCATCTGTAGCTAATTATTTATTAACTACTGGTCTTTTATCATTGCCAGAAATTAGGCCCCATCAATGATAGTAAATTTAGCTTCTGATTTCAGCAGCTGGCGTACAGCAGCTTCTCTCTTGGGAGATCCTCTGTCTTGTCTGTGGTTGTGTCTGGCGCTATATGTAAAACGTTTGGACCTGCTGTACGTGAGGCCACTTTCACTGAGGCTGCACCTGTCCCTGCAATTGGGTCCTGTTTGTTTACTTATCCTGTGACCGTTACTGCAGGCCTCACGCTCCGCTACACAAGAAACAGCAGCTGTGTCAATCTGATTGTTTTGAAGTCCAGAAGGAGGAGTCATTTCAGGCTGTAGCAGCTTGTCTACATAATATCGATCACGTATGATTTCGGGACAAAGGGTTCATTTGAAGCGTTGGAAGATGATAGAGAGTTTGTGGTCTCCTGAAATGACTGGGATAACCTTTGGGTAATGCACTCACCGCTGACATGTACCTCATGCAGCAGGCCGTGGTCCACATTGTAGTAGTTTATCTTGTGCAATAAAGGCAAAATGGTTCAAAATGCAACTTTAAGGACTTCACAAACAGTTTGATTCAAAATGAACTTTAAATATGGCCCCTTTGCCTAACACAAACAGAATTAAAAAAATTAAGTTCCCAAGTCAAGATAAGCGAAGCCAAAGCAGTTCTGTGTTGGAAGACTTTTCCACAAGTACGTAATCTCAACCCTTTTTAATCCTGTGTTGGATCAGTGCACTACTTACTTAATAAACCCTCTCTTTTAAACCATTAAAGGTCACCTAATCTGCGCCTGGGAACTTCCCTGGTTGCCTTGAAAGGTCAATATAGATCATTTAATATTTTTAATACCCTGCATTTATATGATTGTTTTGCAGTGACAGGTTCACATATTTTACCTCTTCAACGTCATTCAAAAAGTGAGGGCCATAACAATCAGTTCATGAAGAAGTTAAGCAACAAAGATACACTTTGGCCACCTTGGGTTGAGCTTTCATAGGCATAATGTGTGAATGAGGCACCTCCTGAATTAGTTAGGCGGGGAACCTCTTTTGTTCTCTTTGGGCTGAGGTGAGGTCTGTCTGAGACAAGGATTATCCCAGGCCATGCAGAAAAAAGCCAGACCCAGGGCCCAGTCATGCAGTCCATGATCTTTTGTTGGCTCTAATCAGAGGCGGTGGGCATTTGCATATCACAAGTGATCTAAGCAATGTTCAAAGAAGAGCGTTAAACAGAAGTTGGTTTACACACGGTGAAGTCAGTGCAGCACGCAGCTCAGCTCTCTACTAATGACTCATATCCTGTCTTTGGTTACAGATTGAGAAATTATGCATTAAGAGAAGAAAAAGGAGCATAAAGGTCACTGGATCACACGTCAGACTGAGAGTTGCATTTTGTAGCAACGCACAGAGTGTTAACTGCACCTTATGTCATTCCAGTATGCATGTGCAGGATGTCCTCTTACACAGGAAGCCTTGTTTAAAAGCTCAGAGGAAAAGACGGGAGGAGTGTGGTTCGGTGGAGGTGGGTTCTGTTGTGGTGAGGTCTGTCAGTCTGGGCCAGTACGTCTAACCTGACGCTACTCCTCCTCTTTTCCCTGTTCGCACTCCATCCAACCTGTTTGCATGTCTCTGTCAGCACCGGCTGAGGAGCTCGTGCTCAGCACTCAGTGAACTCATTGACCCTACGTCTGCGAGCAAAAACATCTCTCTCTGTCACCCTCCCCATTCTCGCTTCGAACTCTGTAACCCCCTCATGCTTTCTTTCTCTGTACAGCTTCTCGTTTGTGCACAGCTCACTGCCTGAGGATTCACAGTGCTGCGGTGATGTATAGACTGAGGTTGAGCTTGTAGAGGTTCAGTGCCTTCATGTGAGGACACTCACTCAAAATAATACTGAGCCGTTCCCTTCAGTCATCCAGGGTGTCATTCGGTTGTGTAGCTTGTATTCAAAATGTTTCTCTACCACTTTAAACAGCTCTTTCTCATATGAATCTGTTTAAAGTTTGATGTATTGTCTTCAGGAAAGTGCCAGTTTTCTTTCATTTAATAATTAGAAAGTAAATCACAATACAAGAAGAGACTATTTGTCATATTAATATGACAGACTGAAGTGATTTTCTGTGCTGAATGCATTTGTCACAGACTGAAACAATCTGTCTATTGTTTCAATGTAACTGTCTTTATCTCCCTGCTGTCTGCATCCCTGTTGAATCCTGTGGTTGAAGACATCTGGCTTTACTAACTGCAGGGAGCTGCTTTTGCATTCACATGAGTATTCGGGGGAATTCCCTGCTAGTGTGTTACAGTTTGGTCTTTTATTGTACCCACAATCCAGCGCAGAAACGGGCCGCATATTAGGAAGATTTTGTTCTTCAGAGAGACCAGACTGTACATTACGTCTTGTGTCCTTTGTGACCTGCTCCTCAACCATCGTTGTTTTTCTTCCTGAGAGAATAACCGCATGAGACACCACCATGTCCTTTTTAGGGTTTCATAACATAGTATTAGAGAAATAGAGTCAATAAGGACTTAGGTGTATACATGTTCACACAAGGACAAAAGTGACCACATGGACATATGTTGGTCAAACCCAAAGTAGTACACTCTGTCCTGTTAAGGAGAGTTTTTCAGTCTTATGTTACAGTTGAGTAGCTTCATGACAACATGCACAAAGATTGTTGGATCATCCAGGAAATTTGACATCAGATCAGATTTTTCTGATTTATATCCGTCTGGCCCTTTTATGGTTCTCCGTGTTTTTTTCCCCCTCAGTTTGGTAGATCAGAGCTGCTGCTGCTGCTGCCTGTGGAAAATTAGACAGGGCTGCATAGATAAAACTTGGTGGAGACACAGGAAACATATGATTACGGACCACAATATGATTACGGACCACAATGGGGGTTAAAAAAAGCTGATATGGCCCATTGTGATAAGAATGCTTTTCCAAGAAGGGGCTTAGTCTGTCAATCATGCATCGCTTGTGATTAGAGGAAAAAGTACATCTAAATAGCATTAAAGGTTTTCTATGCAACTATTTTTCTTTCCGTCATCATATTCAGTAACAGATACTGTAATCTGATTTGGAGTTTTCAAAGATTACTAAATACTGTAAAATACCTGGGACCATATATCTAATACATCACTGAGTCAAAGCAACCAACTTCTTTTGCTAAAGAGCTTGAGGTAGATGTAGAAAAGACTTCGTCAAAATATGAGTATGTGGACGTAAACATGTTCCCTGCACCCTTACTGGCTTTGGTGGTACATTCAACAGCCTAAATCACCACCGCTCAGGCCAGAAAGTATAAACATCTACCCTGCAGCAATACACCATCTCATTAAACTCCCTCCCAAAAACAACATCACTGTATCTTTTCTCTCAATATTTATCTGCATAAAGCAGGGATGTGTGCGCTTAGCTGACTAAACAATTAAATGTTGCCACCTGTGCTGGTTAGCACCAGAATTACCGGTTAGTTTATCGAGTTATTGATATTCTTATTGTCATTGGGACAGGAAGCCACTCACAGCTGATTGCATGGCACAGTGTGGACTTAGTTTAATAACCACCTGGCCAGCGGCAAGATGTCGTCAACTTACGTGAAAGACCAAAGACTGGTGGTTTACAGCTCTGCTTATGTTATCCACACTCTATGAACCATTATGATATTGTTGCCAAGATCCTGTTTAGATGTGTTAAATATGTGTCGTTCCCTGGGGGTTTCTTGACCCCAAAACGAGCTGATAAGTCATAATTTGAATTACTATTAAAATTATTAAGAAATAAGTGAATCTGAAACATCCTTTAACGTAAACTGATGTCTACACCGATAAACAGTAAAGCACATAACTTTGTATTTTGGGTGTTAAAAGTCTCATTCACTGACTCTGTCTTTCTCAGATAACTTACAGTTGATTCACTCTTTTTCTGTCCAGAACTCCATCAGACACAACTTGTCTCTGCACAGCCGCTTTGTGCGCATTCAGAATGAAGGAACAGGAAAAAGCTCCTGGTGGATGCTAAATCCAGAGGGTGGGAAAAATGGAAAGTCACCTCGGCGCAGGGCCGCCTCTATGGATAACAACAGTAAGTTGGCCAAGAGTAGAGGAAGGGCCACGAAGAAAAAGGTACACTCCCCATTTTATAAACAATATTACTCTTCATATTTTTGAAAATTACATATTGTATGATAATTTTTCTCATGATGTAGTCAAATGAAGGTTACAACTGTTAAGAAAAATGTCCTTTTTTTGTCTGTTGAGAGGTAATAATGCATTAGACAGAAATGTCCATCGAAGAAAATGAAGCTTCAGCAAGCAGCTGGCTAGCCTAGCCAAGTACAAGGTCCAGAATCAGGGGTGAAAGCTAGTCTCATTGAGTCCAAAGTTGAACATTTGGCCAAATAAAGGTTGCCTCTGTGTGTTTTGTATTTTTTTTTAAGTTAAAATTTGAAGAAAAAAAAAGAAAGAAAGTGTTTGCAATTATTAGGATTCTTCATGTAACATCATTTGTAACATCATTTTTACGCTGACTGTGTAAGCTGTTAATCTGTTTTCATTCTCAGACGGCTCTACATGAAGGGATTGAGGGAGGAGCTGGTAGTCCTGGCTCCCAGTACTCCAACTGGATGGGGAGCCCAAACTCCCAGAGCAACGAGGACTTTGAAGCCTGGAGCTCGTTCAGGACGCGGACCAGCTCTGACGCCAGCACCCTGAGTGGTCGCCATTCACCTTTCCCCTCTGAACAAGATGACCTGGTGGAGTCTGATGGCCACATGATGTATCCCGGAGTGGTGGGGACCAAGATAACCTCCCCCCTGCCGAGCCTGTCTGAGATTGCTGGACCTGTGGGCCAACATGGCCAAGAGGTGGTTATGGAGAGTCTGATGGATAACTTAAACCTGCTATTTCCAAAACCTTCCCAGCTGGGCCCTGACTCTTCACATTCCCCTCATGCTGCCATGCTTCAGAGTGGCTCCTACAGCTCCCCTGCTTTGACCCCACACCAACAGCAGGACTACCGCAAATGCATGTACAGCCCAGTGAGGATGAACTCCCTGTCCCCTGCTTCCATGCAGACACTTCCAGAAACCAAGCCAGACTTTGGGGCTTATGACAGCCAGTATATCTGCCCTGCCGGTCTCCTCAAAGAGCTGTTAACCTCAGATGCAGACACCAGTAGGGAGGTGATAGCCTCCAGGGAAACACAGATGGCTCAGGTTGGGAGGGGAGGTGGTCTAATGCCAGCTTATAGCAACCAAGGCCACATTGGGGGTCATAACAGGGTTAAAATGATGAATTCTCTACAAAGTCACCCAATGAATCCACAAGTTATACTTAGCCAAGGTCCTTCAACCCCCCGAGACTTGAATAGCTGCAACATGATCCCCCTGACTAGTCGGACTAGTCTTTCAGGGGCCTCTCCTCGGATGACCAGCCTGAGGACATGTATGCAACCACCCCGCGGACACTCAGCACACACTAATGATGTTTCAGGAGGCAGCTTCAGGGCCCTGAACTCAGTTCATCACCACCACAGCCATCAGGAGCGGTTGCCGAGTGACCTGGACAACATGTCCATTGAGAGGTTTGAATGTGACATGGAGACCGTCCTACATGATACCCTCATGGATGGCGGGGCACTTGACTTCAACTTTGACCCTGCAGCTGGGTCTCATGGGTTCCCCCAGAGGGTAAAGACCACCACTCATAGCTGGGTGTCAGGCTAGGACAACAAACAGGTGAGACTGACAACAGTATATCAAAACTGTATCTTAAAATGGTGGTTATAGAGTGTGTCTAATCACTGACATTTTCTCTCTTTCCATACAGGATTGTCTCTTTGTTCGTGAGGTGAATCATCTTTGACAGCTCTGCAGAGAGGAGGTCAATGAGACATACACCTGAACCAACTGGCCTTGTTAAAAACTGCCAGTCAAAAGCCGTGGATATGCACTTATTTGATAACTCTTTTGATGACACACAGCCTCAAATGAATTTGCAGTATATTGTCATTCAAAAGACAGAAATCTGTATCAAAATGCAAAACACAGAGGTCAAAGTTTTTTACCAAAATATTGGATTTGTTGCTTGTCCTACACCGAGCAAACTAACTCTTGTTCAGGACTGAATTTTGAAGAGATTTTAATATGCTAACTTAAACCTCAAACTGCTCTGAGCATGATTAATACTGATTAAAATTTTTATTCCTGACTTGAAACAATTCAGTTTTGAAGTAATAAGAGAGAGTTAAGTGTAGCTGTGACAAGAATTTAGTGTGTACAATGAGGGTGAAGTTTAAGACAACAACAAATGTTTACATTTTCTTTAACTGGGGGAGATCAGTAGGTCTGTGTCCTAGATAAAGCAGTGTATAATCTGCGTAGCAGCACAGCTTGACTCTGATAGAGTAGAACATTTAGAAAAGTGGGAAATCCAGAGAAATGATCATCTCTGTTCAAGTCCATCAATAGACGTCTTTACCTCAACGGGTAGCAGGTTTTGAAATGGGCACCGGTAAATGTCTACAAACTCTTTAAGAGAGGGTATTATGCTTTTTATGGGCTTTATACTCTGATAGCTTCTCAGTAGCTTTAAATAATTCACACTTCAACAAATTATGAACATATTTCGCCCCCGCCAGCATTCCAGAACCCTGCATTCTGGAAGCCTCCTTCACTGCTGCCCTGCGACGTAGCTGTTTCCTTTTGTTAAATGACAGATTTGCCCTTTTAAGGAGATACACTGTCTGGTGATGTTATGATTATAGCAAATATGTTGATCTCACTGAATTCTCATGTGGCTTTTTGAACATTCAGAGCACCCTGTGGTCCCATCTGGGGATTACTTAAACAAACATTATCCTTGCAATCTGAAACTTTGCTCATGTATAGAACTGATGTCCCCCTTTTAATGTAACAGTTGTTTTCATTATATGAAAATAGCGTAATACCACCTCTTCAGAGTGCCTCTTCAGGTCACCTTAGCGCTTAAGTTGAATTTCAGAATTTATTTAAGGAGACTTTGGGATGAACTTCATCTTTAGCTGAAATGAAGGAGTCATTTATTCACAGTAAAAGGGTTTTAATTTATCTTTCATTCAGGTAATAGATGTTAGATTTGTGCCTTTGTACATTGTTCGTTTGCTTTGCACAGTATAACCATACTGTAAATAATACACACACAAAGCTAAAAAGTAGTTCATCAAAAGTCCAAAGCAGTCCAATTTATGTGTATTCTGTCTAATCAGATGTCTGCGTTCTAAAGCCGCTGGGAGAACTTTTGATTTGTGTTCATTTTGGTGCCCCCTTCTGGGCAAAGATGTACTGTACATCCTATCACTTTGCTGATGTTGTCCCGTACATTTGTAAGGTGTTATTTCATGACAAAACTCTCATCCTGCTTTTTTGATGGTTTAACGAGTCACTTATTGTGAATATTTGCTGCAGAAAATTTACCATTTCATAGACAGACCATTCATCAAAATTGTCGGTCTTGTTTCAGGTGATCTTGTTTGCTTCCGTAGGTCATTAAAAATGCATCAGTATAAAAGTCAGTGTGTTTCACAACCAGTTAAAAACAACTCCTTGTAGCCTTAGATTTCAACACCATATAGAGTGTTTACTGATGTAGCTCAAGGCAAGGACTGAATTGATGCCTTTTACATGGGCTGTTAAATAAACTGGAAAAAAACAACTAGCGGCAAGGTTAAAATTAAAGGGAAATGTCATAATTTTCACTGGACTCAAGTTGTGTAAAACAGTGGGCGTAGCTGTAAGTGGAGAGGCTGATAATAAAGTGGTCTTGCAGTTCAGCTCAGACAGCGCACTGTCAAAGGTTTTCATACATTAGAAGAAGTGTGCTGATTCGCTGTGCCTACTTTGTCTCAATGTTGTACATAGAGTATTCTTTTAGTTCATTTTATACATGAATGATTCACATGGCCTGTAAAGGTTAAACTATGTGATTGTGTTAGAAAAGGTTGTTTACATACCTGTCTGAACTAAGTCAATATAAACAGTATATAAACACTCATACCTCGAAAAGATTTACCTCTCAAGATTTGAAGGGATACTTTCCTCTTATTTTGGTGACTTATTATAACATTTGTCCTCATTAAGGGTGTATCAAGTTTTGTACATATTTTTGTCTCTTTTTTTGTACAAGTATTTGAAAAATTCTTGGATCTGTTCAGTGTTTGCTGTGTTTCCTTTTCTTTATTTTTTATGAAAAAGCATACAGCCAATAGTTTATTAAGTAAATATTTTGTCAATATGTTAAATTAAGGCTGAATTTTGTGATATGATACATTTTAAAAGGTTTCTTGTTGTCATTACTTCATATAAAACTCAAGGGAAGGAATTCAGTCAACTGAGTTTGTCTATATTGCAGAAGGAGACATAAAATTGTTAAAGCTTGTTTTTAACGATTATGTGTCAGAGCTCAAGTAAGATTTCTTCAACCTCGAAAAAATGCTCACATCTCTTGCATTTCATGTTGTAAGAAGACAATAAATTGTACCTTTGATGTTATTTTTTGCAATACACGGATGTTTTTCAATGACATTGTGATTCAGTCTTGTTTTGTCTTTGTGGACTCAAGGTATTTTTGAAGAATGCATATTTTCTACATAATAAATCCAATGCATACATCACCATGTTAAATTGCAATTAAAGAGATGATCTGTAACCTAATCTTTGACTCTATTTCAAAACATTTCATAAAGCCATTAAGTTAAAAGAGGGTCTTGTAAAGACCTTCCACTTTTTTTTGTGCTCATGAATTTTATAAACATAACAGGAGGTTACCAAAGTATGAACCTCCCACTGTATTTCTTTAAGTCCAGAGACACAGACTTTCATCTGTGTTGAGATGGAGCTTAGGGTCACATTTATGTTCATGAGATCAATAGATTTTGTAGGAAAGACAAAAACACCAGTGTGTAGATCCAGCTATGATTGAGTGCTTATGCCCAGGGGTCAAACCAGGTCACAGAGATCATTTAGTTTCAGTTTGATGTGACTCATTTAAGGACTATTGACTCAACAGTTGATCAGATCAAGTCTAATAAGCATCTAATCAAGAAAATGATCATGTCTTTCTGTTGTTATATTTGCAGTGCAAATGAAAATACAGTTTCTCTTTTATAGGCTGTGGGAAGATAAGATAACGTGTCATAAATGTAGATACCATAGCTCACTGTGGGCTTCTGTGAGTGTTTCATTCAGGAAATCAATTGTAACACCATGAATACCATAAAGGCCGCCTTTTTTTTAAGTAACAGCAGGCTCTTTTTAAAATTAATTTTTAGCAGTAAGTCAGTAAGTATCTGGTGTTCCTCCAGTGGGCACTGAAGTTTGTCAGTCGACATAATTTCCAGAGCTGAACCAACTTTGTGGGTTTTGTGATTTAGGTGAAGTAGTACTGGATCCTACTTTCTTCTGAATTGTACAAACTATGATGAGTTAAGAGAGTCGTGGTTAAATGGAATCACCATCCAAAACCCTGAAATTGTGTGGTGGCTGGAATAACCGTGTCTAAGCCGTTTCATTTTGATCTCAAAGGCCTGGAAAAGAAGAAAGTCAGTTTTATCAAAGCTCCTGTATGGATCAAAGTAAACAAAAGTCTTTACTTGCCTTGTCCTCTATATGCATAAGGAAAGTTGTCTGACGAAAAAACTCATCCAGCTTAATTCCGTCATCAATCGTTGCATCAATTTTCAGCATTAACAGTAACAACATAAAATCATCAGTCTCATCACAGATAGTCTTGTTTACTTTTGTCTATCAAATAAAGGCAGAAAAAAAGAAATATGAATTTCAGTCTATTCATATGTATCAAATAAGCTCCTCACTGGAGCTTTAATGTTTTCTATTGTTATCATTTTAGATATTTCATTTGTTCTCGTGTGATAAAGAGGCCGACAACACTATTGGATCCTGGACTATTTAAGTTAGTCCACGCAGGCTGGACATAATTATGTATGTATAAAATATATGAATAAAATACAACCTCAAAATTCTTCATATGCTGTAAAAATCATGTAATGGGTCCATTTTTACCCCTTTTTAATATATCTAAATATGTTGGAATCAGCTTGAAGTTGAGTTCAAGCATGTAAAAGTAAATTTTCCATACTTAAAGCAGCGCCTACAAACACACTCAGATGCACACAGCATGGCACATACAAAATATGTTATGTACACTAAATACTAGCTCTAGAAAACCTTTAATATTTATAGTTTCAAGAGCTCCTATTCTTAATTACACCTTGCTCTGAAAAGGAATATGTTTATGTCAATTTTAGGTCAATTTTATGTAACCTATTTCCAGTGTCAGCCAGTCACACAGCCATCTTCACACACAATTAATCACACAGTGAAAAGTTCAGCAGCAGGAGGCAAATCACAAAGGTGCCCTAAGTGCTTGTTTCTAGCATTATGGGGTCACGTTTCCTGCCTGACTGCTCAATAAAGTGCATTAACAGAAGCTGACGGGGGTTGAAGGACCAGCTGTTGGGTGTCATGTGTTTGTTTGACCGGGTAACATCTCGTTAGACTCAGTGGTTACAAAACATGCTCTAAAATGCACATATGACCTGCTTAACTACTTACAGTGAAGAATCAAATTCTGCTGATTAATTGGGGCTATCATAACACACATATGTGGCTTACATGTGTCCTTCTCACTCCTTGTTGATGCTCCTAACTGTCTCAGAAAAACCATAAGAGTCTCAATTAGCCTTGACACAAAGAAGAAGATTGTTTGTTTATTGCACCTCAGAAGTGATGAAGTTAGATACCTTAAATGATTAATTTTCCCTAAGGGAGATGGTGGCCTGGACTGGCTGCAGCAAGCTAAGGTTGCGCTAATGTATGTGTGTGACTCCAGCACAAAGCCAGGAAATTAGCTGTTTCAGGCCACTAGAGCTTTGATAATGTAAAATATTATATGCACATGCACACTCAGCTTCAGACCTGGCATGTATCTCTTAGAGGGAGGTGGGGATGAAGACTAATACATGATAGGATTAACCTAGCAGCAGCTTATCTGCCTCATCACACGCTTCTTTGACACAAAACAAAGGAAACAAAGTTGGTGCAGAGGCTGCACTCGGGTTACCTGGGACTCATGGTTGCATCTGAGCTTGATGTAACTCCTTGCTTGTGCATAAATATGATGCAGTAAGTTAAAAACGTGTGTTTTTTATTGTTAGGGCAACGAAATTATGATGTGCTTTAGCTTTTTCTTAACCTGAACAATCATTTTAAGTTTATTTTTTCAGACTTAATGAAACACTCTACTGACTTCAGCAGAGTGCATACATACCATAAAAGAGCAAATATTCTTTTTGCAAGAACTCATATGACACAGACTCCATAATACACCATGGCACTGTATTTGCATTTCAGCGCAAAGTATTGTGAGGAAAAAACAAGTACAATGTCAAAGAAAAAAGCTGGTGGCCCTGTTCAAAGTTACCTTGAACAGAGCATTAATATTGGTTTAAGTGCTCTGGGCCATTGTTGAGCTCATTTTATTTTCATTCTTGAGGTAATAAACTGTAAACTAACTGTTTAAAGTGAAATAATATGCATTAGTGAGATTTATTAAATGCAAGAATCTCCAACATTGTATACGTATAATTTGTATCATAAAGTATGACACTGTTTGGTTCAAATAACCCACAATGTGGAGGAGGTCTTAAGTCAAAACAAACTCTGTGTACCTCAATAAAACTCTTTCATAAAGTTTACAATGACTGTTTTTCTTTCCTGCTACATTAATCACATTCTTGCCTCTATAAGCACACACAGGCTCAATTGAACAAACTGAATTGTGTTAAAAGGATGGCTGAGTGTTCAAGAGGTCCCCCTGCAGGAGAACTGCAGCAGAAGCACTTCCAGGTGTCAAGTACGGCAAGTAAATGCTGCAATGCCACCTAGTGTTGGAAAATAGTGTACATAAGGTTGCATTGGCTTAAATAGCACCAGTTTTAAGCTAAGACTATTTATCTGTACTGATTTCCAACTACAAATTTCTGCTCATACAATTCTATCTATCTATCTATCTATCTATCTATCTATCTATCTATCTATCTATCTATCTATCTATCTATCTATTGACTGTGATGATTCTGTAGGAACACTGACTTGTGCAGAGAAAACACGAGAAACATAACCGTACGTTCAATTTGTAGTTTTATTTTTCCACTAACATTCATAGAACCTTTGGTGACAGAATAAAATAAAATAAACAAGCCGATCATATATTTGGAAAGTATAAAGACATCTTTGTAATGAGGACCACTACAAGTATTGTAAAATTATAGGTAGCTGTGAGGCACAAAAATAAGAGCAAATATGGGAAGCACTGTGGACACAAATACTGTTTAAAATGTAAAAAACAAAAAGTAAAAAACATCAACAAATTAAGTAAGCAGCAGTAAAAGAGCCTACAGGAGTGCAAAGTTGCCTTAAAAAGCACAAATCTTGAATACTCATTCATCAAACTCATTCACGTTTGTGTATAATTACACATGCTTGCTTGCACAAGACAGTAATACATTTTTTATGCACCAGGATTATTACAGTGAATAACTAATGTTCAAACTTCCAACATATCTTGTCCTCGTCACACAGCCAAGACTCGATTTAAGTGTCCATCAGATGTTATCTGAACTGCATAATGAATTCGTTATCCATTAAAAAGCAGTACAATATGAGTGCAGAGGTACAAGCTCATCTTATCCACATTTTGTAATAGAAACAAACATCAACATGTGTTTTTAGGCTGTACGGAGATAAGCAAGGAAGCACTGAGTGAAACACAGTGAATTAATATTATTGTTTTTCTTCAAGTAAGGAGAAATCATCCTAATTATGTCCTCTTTTTGTTTTATTGCTCTCCAGAGGGAGAAATCTCTGGTATTGTGCTATTCTGGAAGAAAAAAAATATATATGTTTTTGCTATAACATATTGACCTGGGGTATGGATGTAGATGTTTTCATTCTTCTCAAAGATACTAAAGGTATTGGATATTAGCATCAAAAGCGAGAAAGGCAGTGTTTGTACAGTTTTTCATTGCTAGTACTTAATACCTATGTCAGCCACCTGGATACCTATTTAAGTTACATGTTATACGTATAGCTGAGCGCAATTTAGACACTGAAAAGAGGTTTAATTTAGGAGATGAACTGATGGCACATAAAAAGCTGCAACATTACACCCTTAACTGAATTGCAAAATAAATTTAAACTTCAAAGGGCTCTCAATTCTTGAAATCTCAAGGACATATATCCCTTTTAAATTTAGTGCATGTACAAATATTTTAGTGCGTGTTTGGCAATATAAGATGCAATATAAATCTATAGGCAGCTTTAAAAAGAATTACAAAAAAAATTCTTCTAAATAAATTTAATCAATTTAGTTTCTATACATATAGGTCTCTGTGAATCTTATTTACAAGAAGAGGTGATCGTTCAACGAGAGGTTGATTTATGTTGTGTTTTTATGTTGAGGGGTTTTCATGGCTTCTCTTCTCTGTCTAAAAATAAACTGATAGAATTTCAAATAATCAGTGTTGACACCCATAAAGCCAGAATGAAATAGAAATCATTTAAGAAAGGTCCGTTGATTTTAACACTGAAACGTAAAAGGTCATGGACTCAAAAGACCCACAGCAAAAGGAAGTGACATCACCAGCGATAAAAGCCAAGGCGCTGATTTGAACATAACGCTGATGGCGGAGCAGATTGGGAGGATCCCTGCAGAAGATCAGAATAGGAGATTAGATAGTGTTTCTAATGGTGTTTGGAGAATAAAGCAGGCTAATGTGAACTCTACTCACTGTGATGGACAGCCATGCTGTTCTCTTTCCAGGTGTTGCCCTGGTAAACCCTGCAGGTGTAGGTAAAAGGCCTCTCATCAGCCAGCGGGGCCCAGGTGAGGCGGCACAGGTTTGGGCTAACCAAGCTAACATTGCTCCTTCTTCTGTCCTCTGTGGACACAAAGAGGACTACGTTGGGGTAAGTGCTGCCCACCAGCCGACTGTCCTGTCGATACTCGCAGTAGGGCCCGGGGATCTGGTGGGTTTCTGGAAACTCACAGTCCACCCTGACGTTCCTCTCCAGGTACGTTAGACATGGAAACATCTGAGGCCCGCGTGGTTCAAAGAGAAACTTGTACACTGGGTTCACTGAAAGACACACAAACAAGATGTGAGGTACCTACTGCAAAATTAAACTCTTGGAAAAATCAGTATTTTTCCAGAGCGGCTACTCAGTTGTGTTTTCTCTGTGCGTCTTCAGTATTTCATAGTGTCTCAACAATAGTGGTTTTTTTACAGGTTGGAGACAGTCAGATTTACTGTGTGCTTTTGGTATAGGCTACAATTTTGTTGATCAGAGTCATAGACTGTATATAGAATGGACGCCGTCTGCCTCCTCGCTGGGTGAAGCTACTCCGAGAACAGCACCCTCTGGTGACTGGCTGCAGTATAGGTCATAAATCCTGCATCCTCCAACAATCCCTATAGAGCTGTGGACAAATTTTAGAAATTAATTACACAGAACATACCCGCTACTGCGCAAGTGGTGGAGTGCGTACAACACTACTATTCAATGTTGGTTTCAGGAAGTGGAGAGAAAACTCAGAAATACCGAGAGCTTTTTGGCTTTGAATCTGTATACTGGCGGATGGCGGAACCAAGTTGTCCATGGTATATACAGTCTATGATCAGAGTTCATGTCAACTGTCTGGGACATCTAATTTAAATCTGCAGCAAGTATACCATGTAACTTACTGCTTAAATAACACAGAATTGCCGTCCAATGGTTTCTTTACAAATAGTGCCAATCCAACAACTGCCATCAACTTGTAAGCTCCCCTAAGCATAAGAATGAGAAAGTCAAAGTATTTCAAACCCTGAAAACTACCCCTACTTTGGGATGAAATAGTAGATATATCTTGATTTTTAACCTCTAAAGGTCCACTTGTGCCACCTTGCTGACCAAAGAGTTTGCAATTTTGCATCATGAGCGTACCATGTGAGAGTTGCTGGTGTTAATATTCTTATTAAGTTCAAGAAAACAAAACAAATAAACAAACAAAAAAAAACTGTGATCATCAAAGTTTAATTATACAATAAACGCGAACCACTGTGATATGAAACTTGGGATTGCATAACCCCGTATTTTAGCCTTCCCCATCCTCCTGTAATGAATCTAAAGATAAACTTAGAGAAGAGATACCTAACCTTCCGGCAAACATTTAACACTTTAACCCAAACATATGGATTCAACAGTATCTAAATGTAGAGTTACTGATCCTTGTGGTGTAATGTGGTACTGATGCCCTCACTGCCCACCCCTGAGTTTTTATGGATAACCTCAGATTTACCAAAAAATGTAAACAAAACGTACATTTCTTTCATTTTAATACAAGAATCCACTCCCAGCCCCTGATACAACTTAAGTCTAAGTGAATGAGAGAAAATTAACAACCTGATTTTGGGTGAAACTTCAAATTACAGTCGTGTCTCTTTAGCAGAATTCACAGTAAAAAGCAATTGTCAAATACAAAATGAGACATACTGTGTTGAGTTTGATGCGTCACCATTATCCTGCAAAAGAGGAGACAGGCCGCGGCGAACAGATGCAGCTCCATGGTGATTGATTGATTTCTATCCACTCACATCAATAACCTTCACACCGCCTTAACACCTGCCAAAGTTGAACATGGGACATCATGTCAAAGTTTGCACGCAGTCATATCAGAATACAATCAGTGATGCATGCATAAAACACACCATGCTAGTTTAATAACAAACACATTCGAGCTAAAACTGCGCCAAATGCAAAGCCACTATGCCCAAAAAGGGTAGCGTTAGCAGGCCTGGATAACCTGCAGCCCAAATGCAGAAAGACTACGCCCTGCAGTGTCTAAGTGCTGCAGTAGACTGCAGAGCTCCCATCCTCTCCTCACTGCAGGTAAAAGGAGCAGCAGACACCCACGGACATGCTCATCTCACTCCAGCAAAAAACCGAAATGGCCATTTAAAATCATTTCCACTTACACGCTTACAGCTTATTTTCTCTAGTCTGCAGATGAGTCGTGTGGTCTTACCCCAGCCTGTGGTCGCCGTCCCAGGGCGGAGCTGAGCCCGTGTGTTGTTGATATGCGGCGCAGCTTCAGCAGCACAGCGCTGACTTCAGTGTAAAGCTATTCGATGCTCTGAATGCCCTCACTTGTGCACTCGCACTCTCAGACATCTGCTGTTAAACTCAAATGTTCCACAAGATCCCCACTTAACTCTTCCCATGACACGGAAAAGCAGCCAAGAAATTCAAGGGGATTTTTTCTACTCTTCCATGTATCAGGAAACAAAGTTACTCCACTGTCCAGAAAGGTCAAGCGCCCATAATGAAGGCTTTCATGGCTTATTTGCTTCATTTAAAATGGATGGGAACTGGAGATCAAGAGCAATCTCTGTGTTTGTGTCTCATCTTTCTGCAGCTACCATCCTCACAAAGAAAGTAGTTATTTTTGGGGGGCTATCATATCTCGTTGTTAAAGTAGGGTTCCCTCTGCAGGGCAACTTCTGGAAGCACCAGAACTAATATAATAAATATGGCAAACGACGCTTTGGTGACATCTTGCGTAAAAGAGGAGTGAGTGCAGGACGTTTTCTTATGTATTAAAAGGTTTGGGGGTTAGCTTTAATTATATTTTCAATTAACTTAAGGCCTTGCAAAGGGTTTAAGCTTCTAAAAGTTAACAAGAGTGACCTACACCCTTCTCCTGCTGTAGATTTTCCTGAGAAATAGCCGTAAAGTCCTGGAGATGTTCTTCCTTTTTTCCCTTCATTTATTGTACAAGAAGCTTCAGTAGAAAACACTTCATACAAATAGAGACAAAGTGCCAGGTTAATCCATTTAGTTGTTCATTGTGTCCAGATCATAGACTGTAGTATATACAGTCTATGGTCCAGATGTAGCCACAAAGCACGTCTGGTTGTGCTGCTTTGCCTGAGGCTTGATTTTGGCAACAGATGACAGTGTGCTAATGCAGTCTGAACACTATAGCTTGGGACAGAGGGACAAAAATATATATTTTATTTACACTAAACTGCTTAAAAAATGTGTATTATACTGTGATGTATCATACATTTTTCAGGGATCCACAATGATGAAAATTTTGCAGAAGAGCAAACTCTTTAACACTCTATCATTCATTCAGAAATAAAAGCTTTATTGCACTCTTTCAACAATTCTTTAAAAATGTTCTCTGTTACATTTAGATGAAAGAAAGACAGATATCTAATGCACACAGAAAAAGAATAAGGTTAGCCACATTCATTTGGCATCTGTCTGTAACCCACAGAAATGGTGGCCCTGCTTTTCCTCAGGGTGAGAAAATAGATTTTCCTAAAAACATGCCACACGAGGAACAGAAATGTTTACAGTTTGATCAAGAGAAACAACGATTTATTGAAAAGAAACAGTAAGATGAGTGGTAAACTTAAAGGGCAAATTACTGGAAAACTGTACAGCTGAGTGCTCTGAAATGTAGAAATCTTCAAAAAAGGATGGCATCGTTTGCTAATGCAACCCTTGTGTAGTATTATAGTGCAGATTTGTTTGTATTTTTTTAATTCAGTGTACATCACCAAGGGCGAATAGGTGAGGTCTCTGTTTTATCTGCAGTGTTTTAACAGCAGCATCCAGCAGAGGAGCAGCAGGAATCTTGGGCACAGAATCTCTAATGTAAACTTTTGGCAGGGATCACTAAACTACACCTGCTGTCTCTGCTCTAATAGAGGAAATGTAGGAGCCTTAAACCTCAAAAATATGCAGCCTGATATGTTTTATAATTCACAGTCCAAGCAGCAGATATCCCCAGTCTCATTAGTGGCTGTGCCTTTCAGAGAGTGCTACAGCGTCGGTTAGGGTCCTTTGAGACTGCTTCAGAATGAGAGTGTTCAGCAACTGTCCAGCAAAGACCTTGACAATATGGATGAGCAGTGTGCAGAGGATACAGAGGATACAATATATCCAGCTTTGTGGATTTAAAAATCCTGCTTACAATCAATGTGTTAGACAACATGATGCAGACTTTCCATAACCAAAGCCTTTTGTATTTACATCAATATGTTGCCATATACAGAAACAGTCAAAAAGGGCTGCTATGGTGTCTCTGTTCAGGCAGGTGACAGGGAAAATCAGTAACTACTACAACTGATTACTGGGATGTTTCAGGTATATCTCAGCAGATATCTCAGTCCTGAATCCTGAAACTATCCTCTGAGGTGGTACTGCTCCAAGTGTCCTGACAACCAAAAACAAAATGACTCCAGGAATAACAAAAGCTGTGCCATTTGAAGCCATGAACTTCTTTACATATGTTATCATCCATTCTATAATTCAGTTAGCTGCAAAGATACAAGCACTACCAGATGAGAAATGCCTCAGTCCTGCATGCACTTCCACATTAGAGTACCTCTACACCAAGCCAGCTAATGTCAGGCCATGTTTGTAATATGTTTCTCTTGGGATGAAGATGGTTTATCCACCACTTAAATTCAGACTACAAAGTCTCACAACAGCTGATTCAAGTACCAAAAAATGATGGAGGTGTCAAACGAGCTGAATGAAGATGAATTATGACCATGCTGATCCCTGGCCCCTTTCTCTCATGAAACAAAAATATGCATATAACTGTCCAAACAACTTAAAAATTGTGTGCCATAGTTACTCAGCAGTCTTAAATACTTGATTCTAATCGATCATGAAAGTTGTGATTAATTCTCAACAGCGAATAAGATGCTAGGAGTAACTTGATCACATACTTCATAACAAATTGATTTGTGGAATGTCAGGCACATACCTCTGCCGGTTGACACTGTGGCAAAAGGAAGCGTCGATTTAAGGCTGGTTGGGAGAGCTGGTGGAGAAGCTACAAGGCCCCAACCATCTCTGATAGGGGAAAAGTGGAGCAAGATCCTGTCCTGCAATCCAGGCAATGGCAGCAGAACTGGTGAGAGTTTCTCTTAGTTGTTGATTGTCACAAACTCATCTAAATCATACGCAGTACTAATAACAGTTAAGAGTGTGAAAGAATGCTGCTAATTTTTAAGAAAAGCTTCTGGTGTTGACTTGTTTTGGGGGACTATGACTTCATTAGAGCGGCGCATTTTGCTCTCATCTCAAGATTCAAGCTTCTGTTGTCAATGTCAGCTATATGTGAGTACAGTACATACACAGGGATCGAAAAGGATGTTTCTCTCCAGCCTCGGTACAAATACACAGAGAGTATAACTCAAAACCATTATTCAAATGTTGAAGCATGTTAGTGTCAGATACAATATTGATCCTGGATCATTTTCCAGGATGATCTCTGCCAGGTTGACCCTTGAAAAAAAAGCCGTCTTAGGGCTAAAATCCAATGATACACTTTAACTTTCTAATTTTAGCCAGCTTTATGGGATAAGAGACATGTATTGATGCTTTTTTCTGTTTAAATTTGATACTAAAGTGGTGATGATGGGATAACTGACACAGTCCGCAAACATCTTTTCTACTTCAGTGATCTTCTGTTAACGTCTGTCATATGTTAATCCCTCATGAAGATGTTAATAGATCTTTGTTTCATTAGCTGTTGTTAATCATCTGTTTATTTAGTTTCTAAATGTATTTATTCAAATTTATGTAGATGATAGAAGCTGAGAAACTGCTGACACCCACTGGACTGAAACACTGCATAAGGAAATGTAGAACAGCTGCTGAAGGGTCTCACCTAATGAAACCCTCATCATAATGTTTCCTTTTGTCCTCTTCACGCAGGGCATAACTTCACTCTCTCCATGTTTGTTTATTGACATGTGATCCTTTGTTCCTTGGTAAAACAGCAAGTAAAAATCAATAGAAAAGCCTTACACAATACTGAGAAATGTCCCCAAAGTCCAGTGGAGCAGCATTTTCTCCCCCCTTCTCTCTCCTCCTCCCCTCGTCTCCCTCTCTGTCCCCCTCCCTCTCTCCTCTGTTTCGTCTATAAGCCGACCTCTACTGTATCTACCCCTGGCATCACACTGCAGAGCTGTGAGGAAAGCTCAAACTGCATCAGACAAGGTGAGAGTGATTTATGTCCTGTGATTTACTGGATGTGTTCAAAATTTGGAGTGTGCTTTGGTGCACAATGATTTTCTTTGAGCCTCAATGGATTATTTGTTTTAACACTGGAGTCAGCACTAGAGCAAATATTTGAATGAAGGCGAGAGTGGGTTTGCATCAAGCAAACCAAACAGAGGTGAGCAGCTTTATGTGCTTTCTTTACATATTGAACACAAGACGGCAAACAATCTGCTCGTGTTCTCCAGGGAGATTAAGGGCAGAAATGTGTCAATGTTGGCAATTCACCAGAGAAGTTTGCAGTTTATGTCTTTGAGGCTGTATTGTTGTCTAGTATAATGGTACGGTGGCTTTTCTCCAGTAACCTCTGAGGGTTTGCAATGAGCTGCAGAAGTGTGGTATTCATGTCTTTGAAATCTGAGCCTGCTCTTTACAGCAGTGTCAGCTTTATTTGATTCAAACCTCAATATTGTAAAGACGTGAATGACAAATGAATGAAGCTGCTGTGTGGTTGTGGCGTATAGTAAGTGCCTTGAGATTATGTCTTCTGAATGAATATTCTTTCTTTTCTATTTTGCAGGAAAGTTTGGAAAATGTTCTTTTTTACCACAATTTTGCTCTTTGGTAAGAAAATTTATAGTTTTCATGATCAACTGAGAAAATTTCCTCTTTGTTCGCTTGCTTCCTCTCTCAATATGATTGTCTCTCACTTTGTGGACCACTAATCACTCTACAATTTTGTATTTCTAATGGGTTGAGGGAGCATCTAATTCTTTTTGTCATACTTTGTGTAGGCTTAGCATCAGCCCAGAAAATCATTCAGTTATCCTACTGCTCTTTGGATGAACACAACCTCAGGATGGACTGCAAATATGCGCTTCCCGCTGAGTCACCAGAACCGTTCTGCAAGTATACCCATGGTGAACGACTCTTTGACACCACGGACCCAGACGAGGAGCAGCATGCCCCCTTCAGGAAGCGCGCCAAAGCCCGCATCTTCCCAGGCAATATCTGTCGCCTGCTGTTTAAAGGCCTACCCAATGGCAGGTCCAACTTCACCTGCAACATCAAATATGCTGACTCAGTGATCGCGACCAAAACCTCAGTGGTGGACAAAAGTAAGCTACATGTGTTCGAGTCAAGTCTGCATTACAGCTATGCATATCCTTTTGTTTTACTTGCAAATGAAAGTGTTTGATTGACCGCCGAGCTAAATGCTCCTCCTTCTGAACCTGCATTATTGTTCTTATTGCAGAGCTCCTCCTCCCCTGCTCAGCGTGGAGTGTCCTGTTTCAGAGCTGCAGTGGCCTACTGCTGACCTTGATGACACTTCCAATGCTGCTGGAAATTCACTGGCTGTGAACAAGGCATCAAACTGCTGCATATGTTAACGCTGCACCCATAATTACCTGGTGACTGCTGTTGGACTCTCTCTTGAAGTTGTGTGTATGCACAAAGTGCAATAAGTTAAACCACATCTACGTACAGTATATACCTGATATGTCACAGGCCTGCTTACTCTGCATATGTCTGCACTCAATACTAAGCACATGTACTTATGCATAGCCTTTATACTCTACAATACTCTCACAAAGAAACAGCTGTTCAGCTGTACAGCAGAAATCTGTATGATCCGAGTTTGTTTCTGGCAGATCTGCCAAAGAGAGTGATGAGTGAAAAACATGAATCTGACTTACAGGTACTCTGAGTGGAGATGTATATTTTGTTTGGTTCAATATCTACAATCAGTAGTTTTTGTGACTGTATCCAAATATCTTGAAAACAAGATATGCAGGTGAACTAACAATAAGGATGGTAGATGAATTACATTATATAGAGGGATAAAGGCTGCTGCTCCTGAGCCATCTGGTGATTTAAATTATCCCTGCTCAAAAGTGATGTAAAGTTTTACACTGCAATGTGACATTAATGCTGAGTTTCATCACTCTTTAAAGAAGGCAATCTATTTTGCCTGACTGAAATGCGTCCCCCGTGTCTCTTCTTGGCTGCCAAATGAAGAGGGCAGATAGAGGAGACCTTGTGCCTCACAGGCCCTCCAGTGGAAGATTGTGTTGTACCTGTCGATAAGAACTGGGAAGGGCATCAGCGATAGTTTTGGCAGGGATTCACTGAATGAAATGGAGAGAAACTAAAACTTTCAAACAGGTTTTGACCAATGTATGCATGAGCAATAATGTCTGTATTTTACTTTAGTCTATTGTGAGGGGACAATGTACAATGTCCCTAAACTCTTATGACGAAGGAAACCAAAAGTTTTTTATTTGCCTTTCACTTGTGCCTGAGACACATGATCCATGTCGAGCTGAAGCTTGTTGTCACAAAAACACAGTAAGCCTCTGAATGTTAAAGTTTATGTAGATTCACACTAAAGGTTTTGTTAAAAGATTTACACAAAATATGCTTTATATGGTACGCTGATCTCTCTGGTCATTATGTAAAGAATTTTTACTCACATATGTAGTTGAGTAGGTGGTATGTAGCCAAAGCACAATCATTTAATTGCACTGAAGAGCACTGCTGTACTATGTACTGTATTATGACAATAAACAAAACTGAAACTTATGATATTAATAAAAACAATCCTCAATACATGGAACTTTCTGCCAAAATCAAATCAAATGTGTTTATGCATGACCATTTGCATGCAGTTGCACTGTTACTGGTATGAAAAGTACTGAAGGTGCAGTGATTGCCCTGCAGAGGGCAGCACTGCATCAACCAGATTGTACCTGAAAGTGTGACAAAAATGACGATAACGATAGAAAGGTCTATAGTCATGGGGAAGCGGAAAAAACACAAAGGGAGTGTCTTGTGTGAGTAGGTTTTGTACAGGATTTATGTATGAAAATTAGTAATACTCAGCCTTTTATAACTTGTATGCCACAACATGTATTTTCACAAATGAATTAAAAAGAGAATATAAATATACTAAATCTTGCCTGGGTATTTTCAACACTTATAAAATGAGAGAAAAAGAGGACAAATTAATTGCATAATAGGGCAACGTAATATACTGTTGCATTCACTATGGCAGATATTCAGCAGCAATGTAAAAGACAGTAAATCCATTGTAACTATGTTTACCTGAGGCACTAATATGAAAAATGTACTCTGCTAGCAGCCACAGTATCTGTGTTGAATTGTGCTTTAATACATTTCCAGAGAGCAGCTGTACATTTAAATAATGTACAGTGGTTTAAATTCCTGGAAGAATTAAATTTTTTATTTAAGTTAGAATAAATGTAAATATTGAATTGTACCACGAGGAAGCTTGGTATTATCCCCAAGTTATTGTTATATTACATTTCATAACATTTAACCATGATAGTAGGGGAGAGTGGGGTAAGATGAGCCACTTTCATATTTCAGATCACTACATCAAGGCAATCATACTTTTGTCTCTAACTAGTGTATCTGCATATTTTCAAGATGTTGTGCATCCCTGCAAACCAACAGAATGAGTGTGAACACAACTGTCTTGATAATATAGCATGCCAAAAAAAGTGGTCTCCTATGGCCAACTTACCCCATGTATGGAGTAAGTTGACCATAGGAGCGGGGTAAGTTGAGCCGAATCACTTCTTCACATTCATGTGTATTTTTATCTATTATATGCTATTCAACTGGTACAATAATTATTTTTTATTATTATTGCATATAACTGCTAAAAAGCTGTTTTGTAAAAAGACATTTTAACATGAGAATGCCTTTAAGTGATTCAGAACATTCACAGATGTATTTTTGAAAAGAAAAAGTAACACATTTCAATAATCTGAACTGAAACTCTGATCCTCTCATCAGAGTCACATTTCATAATAGTCCTCTAAGCTAAAATGGTGGACTATTATGTTAGGTTTTTGATCTCATGTTATAGTTCAAAGATACCACAATTGATGTATAAAACATATTTAAAATGATCTTTTTTGGTCTGAACACAATTCTAACAAAACTCATGACAGAATAAATTCACTTTCAAGAGTGAAAAATGTATTTTTTTAGATAAATATCTAAACCCCTTTTCCCATGTGCTTATAACCTTCACAGACTCCTATATTGATGCCCATCTCCTAAATATTTGGTCACATGATCAATTTCTTTTACCATTTCCAGGCAACAGGGGGTGGCTCAACTTACCCCACTCTCCCCTATCCTTTGTCATATTTATTTTAAAGGAATTAATGGCATTTATTTTCCATTACTGAGTCAAGACTGTAGTCATTTCAAAATGTAGTGGTTGTTGCATTACGGTTTCACTTCTGCTGTGATGTCAGTAATGACTAATACAGAAATATAGATAAAGGCGATAAAACATCTCGCGAAATCGTTCAGCTGTATCTTATCTTGAGTGAAAGAAGGACTAAACCCAACTTCTCAGTCAGATTTTACAGCTAAGTGGTCAGTGACTTGGCCCAGCTGTTTTTTTTTTCTGTTATTTTATTAGCTTAGCCTACTTTGAGTCTGGCTAATATACAACTTGCTTGCTCCACCTCCTCTCGTCTTTCCTGAATGTGAATGCGCTTTCTCTTGACCTAACCTGTTTTTCCACTCTGTCGTCACTGCGGCACCTGAGAGGATCCACTTACCGGAAGTGAAAGGTTGTTGTCACCTGGGCGGACTCCTCAGGTGAGGCCTCGCAGTTATTGCAGACAGAAACATCGATACAACGAACAAAAAGTTGGGAATATTGTTCTGTCTTTGTGAGAAACCTTTCTGTTCATCTTTTTTGTGTATAGTGAAGAAGGAAAGTAGTCGTGTCTGAAGAGAAGGACCAAACTTATCGGTATGTCTCTCGGCGGGCTGGTTTCGGTGGCTTTGTTCCTCCTCGCAGCTACAGGTGAGTGATCGTAGATCTACGTTATTTTTTGGTTTGAGACCAGTAACCGTCCATTTAGTCCCATTTATCCACAAACTCACCAACAAAAACACGAATATCTTCAAACAATGAGTTAAATAAACAGTTACGTTGTTGTTATTCATCCTCAAATAACCCCAGGCCTGGTCCCGTGTTGGCCTAGTCAGCAATTGTTATGTTGGTCTGATTTTAGGAGGTGAGTAAGAAGAAAAAAGTAGTTTTTTCACTTTTGAAGAAAGAAAGATGTTGCAGGATATGTTGCAATTCTGTTTGAATACGAAATAACAGCAATACAAGTTCAGGAGTTGGAAGTCCAGGCCCAAAGCAGCTGTTATAGCCATAAAAATGTGGAGGTGTGTTGAGATGAGGTTTAAAGTTTCTTCCTTTTTTTGATAAAAAAATAACTCAATCAAGTTTGTTTATAGAGCACTTGAAATACAATCAAGCTCATACAAAGTGCTGTACATAATAACATAAAAAACATACAACAACAATAAATATTTGTTTTAAAATATAATAAATAGCCATAAAAAAGTTAGTAAAATAGTTTTGGGAATACCTGTTATTGTAGTGTCTTTTTACAAAAAGTGATTTTACAACCATGCTTATGAACGTTAAACTGAGACAACAAGATAAGTAATGATCACTCACAAGATTTAAAAAGGATTGATTATTTTTCTCATGTGATTTCTAACCTCTTTAGGAAGAATCTTTCAAAATTCTGTGGTCAAGCAGGACTCTTTCTTTCATTTTGCATGTTATCGTATAACTGTAATAGATGTTTGTCTGTTACACAAGTAAACTTAACCTAAATGTGTGAACCACAAATCCAGCTGCTGGTCCCGGGGAAAGGTATAAGATCATAAACTTGTAGCATGGGATCTGCAAATTCAGATTCCTACAACATGTGCGAATTGAATTTGTAAACCTGCAATTTAGTACAGCTTCTCTGTACCAAAATATCACTCACACATTTCATTGGGGTGTCAGCGTTGTGGGGTTGTGTTGGTAGGGTTTTAAAACAGAGTAGTTCTTCTAGATTTGTTTTGATTATAGTAATTATTCCTCCAGCTGCTCCCCGGGCTGGTCAATGCTTTGCTCTGCTGTAAATCTCATCAGTGCACCTGCAGCACAGTCTGCTTTATGGAGGAGCTTTAAGGCATATCGCTTTGAATCTGTTGCTGTGAGTAGAAACATTTACAACACACTGGTTTTCTCCAGCACTCTGACCTGCAGATACTCCCTCTTTTTTAACCTCGTAGGATTTTTATCATTACCCCAACCCTGAAACTTGCCAAGTATGCAAACAAAGGAGTCATGCAGAGCTCCGGTTTCATTTTACACCAGAGGCTTATCTCACCAAACCAAAACTGTGACTGTGCTGCCTTATCTCTGCCAAGATGCCCGTGAGAAATATCTGCAGGGTGTCATGGAATAACATTAAAGTATCTACAAAGACAACGTGGAAACTTTGATTAATGAGAGTACAATATTAGCACACAGCCTCAATTTAAGTCTTGCCTGAAGTTTAGTTTAAATTTAGCATTAAGTCAATGATTAACTGGCCTTTGCTGCTTATCTGTGAAGCTGAAGCTCCTCTGAATAACACAAGTCTACCAGACAATAAGTAATTACACAAATCCTAACACACCCAATAATTAAAGTAATGGCAGTGGAGTAATGTAACACAAAAAAGATGCACACATGATATGTCAGACACTTTATAACGTAGGCGCATGTTTATTTTGTATGGTAGTAGAGTGCTGCGCCTGAAAAGACCCAGTATCTACTTCAGTGTTGACAGTTTCACCGGAAGTTTTCTGGCTCAGTCGTCAGGAATGAGACACTTTTATGTTGTGGTCACACCCTGAAGGCTTGTGAGCATGCTCAGAGAGTTTGAGATGGTATGTGTGCTTCAGTATTGACTGCTATTTTTTTTTAAAATCTGATTTAGCATGGCATTTTATAAAGTATGTCTTTCAAAGATACAGTTAAAAATAGAGATAGAGGGAGTTGGATGTATGAAAGTATCCTTTCATTCATTAATAATACAACCATAGGCATTCTAACCAATAAAGCTGATTAAGATTAAATTGTGCACTAAAATTTTGCTTGAAAATGGGTTAAAGTTATTAATCCTATTTCACTTATGACCCCACTTTTATAAAAGTTAAATTTACGTGAAAACAGCTAAAAGACAACATATGTGTTGAAACAAGAGTCTTTATGGTTTTATAAAAAAGTAATGCTTAATTCTAATTTGATGCAAGCAACACGTTTCAACAAGGCTGGGATGGAGACTACAAAAATGTGAAAGAGTTGTGTAATTCAGACAAAAACACCTGGAGGGACCTCTTCAGAAAAATGAGTTTAATTTGTAACAGGTTAGTGACGTAACTGTGTGTGCAGGAGCGTCACAGAGAGGCCCAGTGTCTCAGAAGTAAAGATGGGAAGAGGTTCATCAATTTGTGAGAGGCTGTGTGAAATTGGTTAAACAATTTCAGACAACTTGTTCCACAACATAAAATAGTGTAGTGAGGCGATACTTTTCTGAACTGTTTTTGACCAAAACCCCACAAGAAGGGAGATCTACATGTGGTCTCCAATACAAGTCTTTAACAAGTTATCCAGGGGACTCTCATTAGGTCCCAAGAGATCAGACAATATAGGCCTTTCATACTTAAATTCAGGTAAGACTTCCTACCATATGGAGACAAGGACCAACATCTAGACTCTAAAATCTAGATTCAAATCATAACTTATTGGATGAGACACCTGTTACCCTGTTCTTTTGGTGCAAACAGAAGAACTACAAAGGGTGTAATGTGGATGTTTGATGGACTGTACAATATGATTTTCTGTCCATGCATAACATTTGCAGTAAAATGGTCTTTATCTCATCCTTCCAGGTAGCCCAGTAGCCGAGAAATTAATGTGACAGATTAAATCCAGAGTTTATGTACTTTCCAGAGTTAAAATAATTGAATATGAATCATAACCTACGTGACAGAAATAGTTTAGAAATTTTTGGTTCATATTTTGATCATTTGAACACAAACCGCCGCATTTGTGGTTTTAAAGACTGCAGAACTGTATCTGCTGTTGAGGGATTTGTCCCTTTGACTCTCGTTCCTGTGAAGGATTTCATTGAACCAATCCGCTCATGAGGAGACGGTGTAAAGCTCTGGCTGTGTTTGAGGGTACAGATGCTGTCTGCCCTGAGATGTTAACCCTTTGTTTTCAGGGGAGAGACTGACTCATTAAAAGATAAGGTCTTAAAAGATAAGGTCCTTTTAAGGGGGCAGAGCCAAAAGCCCCTTCCTATGACCTCCTGTGACTCCAAACTTCTCCAAGTTCTTAGTTCAGTTACTTGTGTTGAGCCCAACTCTACACTGCCCTGTATGGGGGTTTTTGGTATTGAGCTGACACTTTTATTATCTACCAACTGCACAGTCTCTCTGTATCTTATACTTTTCTCTCCATTAGATATCCAACCAAACAGACTCTTTCTCTTTATGAGGTACTGATAAAGTAGGTCAGTCAGTTTTTACTTTAAGTAAAACCCATAAACCAATCACCTGCATTTCTTAACCGTAACCAAACATGCCTGACACAAGAGAATCCAGTCAGAGAGACCCCCTGAAGGACAAGCCCACAGTGTTGGCAAACATGACCAGTCAGCTGACACATGACTAAAATTCAAAAAGCGAAACCTTCGAATCTAGAGGATGCAGTGGCTGGCCTACTTGAAACAAGCTTAGCCTTGACACTTGAAGACAAAGAGCTCACTCGACGCATGTCCGTCATGATTTCATCTCAGCTCGAGTGTAAAGACTACCTGTCTGTCAAAATGAAGGCGCAAAGAGAGTGTTGTCAAATGAAGAGGTGATGCATGATGGGAAACATGCCCCTGTCCCAACTTCTTATAAAACGTGTTACTGTTATCAATTTATTCACTAAACATTAATATTTTTCAACTTTAATGTGTTATATTTCTACTATTTTTTAATTTGGCTAAGAGTTTAAATATTTGCAAATCATCAAATTCTGTTTTATAAACATTTTACACAACTTCCTTTTTTTGAATGGGGGTTTTATTTTTTGATGATGTCATGGATCACTTTATCAAGACATTAGACAAATATTAAAACAGCCTGTTGCAGGTACTCAATGACCTGACGGATGCATTTAGATCATTTTATATGTCAGAGAGTGCAAACAAAAACACCTGTCATCTACTGTAAAATAACAAGGATAATAAATTTTATTTATAATTTGCTTTTACAGGTGCTCAAAGACGCCTTACAAAGAAATAAAATAAAATAAAATAAAAAGGACAATTTAAAATACCAAAAATTTTGAGAAATAAAACCAACAATGTAAAAGTTTAAAAGAGACAGATTATGAAAAGACAATAAAAGAACAGTTCACAAGTTAAAAGACAAATATTTTTTTTTTTTTTTTTTTGGTTTGGGAAGTGATTTCCAGAGGGTGGGGGCAACAGCGGAGAAGGATCTGTCCCCCCAAGTTCGGTGAAAATCTGGGAAATTTAGTCCGTTTTTGTATCGTTAGAAGAAGAGCCAGATATGTGGTCATTTCAATGTGATACAAATAAATGTAATCTCATTCAGTGTTTTAAACAAACAGATGAAAACACATGTAGTGTCTGGTTCCTGAATTAGTCTCTTCCATGTAGTTATGATAAAATGACTCTATTTTCCAGGCTGACAGAGCGCTCATCTCTCATGTTTTTCCCTAAAGACAAAAGTGTGGAGCTGATGCTTATCTCAATCTGAACTGAATCATCTCAGCTGCAGTTTTTCCAGCCCTCAAATCTCCTGCAGCTTCTTCTGTTCATCTTTATAAATGTTACAACAGAGAAGGCTTTTATCTCTCCTTACAGCCGGTGCTGGCTGCACATGAGGGAAATGAAAATATATATTTATATATCCAAGCCTTCATATTCTCTTAAAACTACATTTATGTCGAATGTTTTTTTCCCCAGTTGCGGAGTACTTATTTATCATTAATATTGTAATATGTCTTAAATTTTGAAATGTCAGTGAGTACAGCTTGACTCAATTATGATTGAGCAACACCCACATAGAAGATTCTCTGGCCAGTCATTTGACGATTGCTTCCACCCAGACTGAGTGAAACCGCAGTCGTGAAGGCTGCTGAGTCTTACATGTTTACTTCTTCTTTTTAACATCTAACACGTACGTCTCAAAATGCGATATAAGATCCTGAGAACTTCGGTGACTAATTTGGTAACACGACTAGTGTTTAAAAAAAGTTTAACAAGTCAAGCTTTGCTCGCACTGTAATACTTCCCCTCTGTTTGCTGTCTCTGCTATTTTTGTGCGGATCCTGTAATGTCTCTCCAGGATCAGTAGCAGCCTATTATGTACGACTTTGAAACCTAATTTTTTTGTTTTATTATATTTTTTGTGTCCAGGTGTGGGTGGCTTTTCAGTCACTACCAGTAACGCAGATGTGCGAGTGAAGGAGAATGTGGGTAAGTCTCAACCATCATGAATAAATGTAATAGAGAGGAGACGCTAGAAATGGATAAATATTTTATTGCTGACTTTTTTCAAAGTATGAACACAAATAAAGATAGAACTACTGAGGTAAGGTTGTCCTGTCTCTTCTGTAGTTATTGGTTAGTGTTAGATTTCGTCTCTTGATGTGTTAAGGCGTATAAGGCGAGTCTACTCATCGACTGACGTCAAACTTAACCAGAAAGAGAAATACTGTATAATTTACTTCGCTTTTTTCTTTTTCACCACTTCCTTAAAGTTCAACAACTAAGAGGACAAATAACTAGACAAGCTGTATTTCCAGTTCAGCAACATTTTCACCAATCATTACTTTGACAGTCAATGTAAACTTTAAACCACTTCCCAGTTACAGAGATAGAATAAAAGCAGAAAATTCTTTTAAGTTCATTTTATCTAGCTTTCACCTGAGTCTGCAGAAGTCTTATGGTACAGTACAAATGGCTGATTTGTATGATGGCGTTGGTTCCTAAAAGTAATCAAATACAGGACTTTACCTTGCTGTATGGCTGGGTGTCTCTCTGGATGTGAACAAATCAGTGCAGCCTCAGCAAACATTTTTGGTGTTTTCATGTAGCGTGTTTTCATGTGGGGAACAAATACTTGTGATTTGGACTTAAGAGTTAGATTTATTTTTTGACCTAAAGAAACATGCAGTGATGTCTACATATAAAATTCTTTGAAAAGAAAAGTAAAATTATTCATGTAAGAGAGTGCTCTTCTATTATTAATTATAAACCCTTTGGTTTCAGGGACCGATCTCACGTGCTCTTATTCAGGTGACTTCGGTTCGAATGCCAGAGTTGAGTGGAAGTTTAAGGACCTGAAAGGCTCTCAGGTGTATGTGGTGTATGGTGGGAAAGCAACAGGTAAAAAGCTTCACAATCTTTGTGTGTGTGTCTGTTTCAACAAGTTGTTGAATGTTTTGGGGCACTTTTGTCTTTTAAACAACTTTTGATCTTATTTGTTGGTCTGTCCATCTGCTTTTCAGTTGGATTTAAAACAACTTCATGGAAAAATTGATGAAAAGTCTGTTGGGGTTAACTCAGAGTGTGACATAGACTTAATGAAAAATGTCATCTGTTTTGCTCGTTGCTCTTGAGCTACAGTAATGAAGTCAAAATTTATATATTAAGTATTTCTTCCTTGGCTAACAGATTATAATACATGATAATGAACTTCACAAGAAAGAATTATTTAAAAAAAAAAAAAAAAGGACCATTTATTCTGGGCGGCTTGAAGTGTTCTGACCAAATCTCAAGTATTTTAAAGGCTCATTTATGCTGCCTGTACATTTGAAAAAGGCTAGGTATGGTTAATGCGATATAGCCGTCACTACCAGCACACTCCTACAACTCATTTACATTCGAATGGAGGTGAATGGTATGTACACCAGAGGGCTCTTAAACAAACTGGTATAGTTTGGACTCCCATCTCTCCTCCACTACACTGTAACAGACATTCGGTTTGTGTACCATCCTGCCCAGCTGTTCTGTTGTAGTCGTCAGTTCCTATACTCGTGCAAGCTAAAATAATCAACTTCCTTAATCCGGTTGTTTCTAGCCAACCTGCACAATCTTCACTCAAAAAGACACCTCAGATGTAATGGTGCTTATTTGGTTTGAACTGTTTGCCACACTGCTTGACACTGCCCCTTAGGTTTTTTGTTGGTACTGCAGCATTTGGTCATTTGGCATTTGCTTCTGTTTGCTCCTTCAGAGGTTAAAAAAATATGGGGATATGTGCTTTCTGAGCTTTTTTGTATTTGTCGTGTAATGCTACAATTTTCCCTCAGAATCGTATGCCAATCGAGTGACAATGTACAACAGCAATCTAAGATTCACAACCACAACCCGTCGTGATAATGGAGTGTACGACTGTGAGGTGTCTGGAAACGGGCAGTTTGGGGAAGTCCGAGTGAAGCTGACCGTTCTTGGTAAGGATTGGTTGCTTAGTCTCATATACTCATCTTTACTTTTATTACCCACCCAGACTCTGTCCACTACAGTAATATCACCTATGATCTGATGTTAAAAGTTGATGTTTAAGTACCTAAATAAAGGTTGTAAAATACTCCACATGCTAACTGACTGTTATGTCTTGCAGTGCCTCCCTCTGCCCCCTTGTGCAGGATCCCCTCTTCAGTAACAACAGGCAGGACAACCCTTTTGTCCTGCCATGATGCCGATGGTTCCCCACCCCCTAAATACAGGTGGTACAAAAACAACGTTCTCCTGCCCCCTGAACCTAGCAAGATCGCCAACTTCAAAAACGCGACCTACAGGATCAATGTTGACAACGGCAACCTGGTCAGCTACAAGCTATTACTATCATCTCCTATTTCCTTGTGGAATCTAAAGCCTTCAGATTTCACATCAAACTCTGTCTTCTTCCTCAGGAATTTTCCAGAACAGCAAAGGCAGACTCGGGTCAGTACTACTGTGAGGCTGTCAATGAAGCTGGGCCTGCTCAGCGCTGCAAAGGAGCAAAAATGGAAGTCCGTAAGTGCTTTTTTTTTCCTTAATGGAAAAACCCCGGAGGCTGAGCTGCTTTCTTTGTTGCCCCAGGGAATCAAACACAGTAAATGACAGACGGTTTGTTTAAGTATCCTGTGGATTTCAAACCACTTTGAGCTGATAGAGTATGCCACCCATCTTTTTCAAGGACTATAGACTGGTTAGTGTTCACTATTAGAATACACCCTTTGGTTTTATTATCCCTCATATTATCAAGATACTCTGAATTTTTGAGGAAAAGATTTAGTGAATCTTTTGCAATGTTTTAAACTTACTGCATCCTGGTGTTTAGATGTACTCAAGCTAATGAGCTTCAATGTGATTTTTTTTTTTAAGGTGATCTCAACACTGGAGGGATTGTTGCTGGAGTTATTGTGGGCCTGCTGTTAGTGGCTCTGCTGATTTTTGGTCTTTGGTACGCCAACAAGAAAGGATACCTACCCAGTGAGTTTTCAGGAATTTTATGTAAAATCCTAAATGTGAAGGCTGATCTTTTTGTTGATCATTGTTGTAACATGTCGCTGATCTGAATGGCAGCACAAGGGAAAGAGTTTGGAGTGGGGTGCTGATGGAAAAGTTGCAAATGAAGGGTTTCTTAATTTAAATATATAACTACTTGGAACAAAATCCCTTTACTCTTGGTCATACAATGGAAGAACAAAAAGCTTGTGCAGTCACATCCTTTATAGATTCACTATCAACAAGAGAATACACCTAAAAATCCAAGTTTATCTACAAGGTCAAAGACAAGAGATCAAAAGAACAGCCAGTTTTAATTCAAATAATGTGGCTGTATGCATTACTGGCATTCAAAAGTCATGACATGAAGAAGATTCAGCGTTAACTTATGATAATAAGAACAAAATAATTTTTATCACAGTTTGGTAATTATTTAGGATCCCCTTTTTCTGGGATGTCCCTCTGGCTTGTACCCATACATAAATAATGTTCACATTTTGTGCCCTCTTTTTTTTTTCAGCTTGCAAAATTTAAAGGTGTCCAGCTGTGCTGAAAACAAGTCCCTTTAAATCTCTTTTATTTCTAATTCTTAAATAATCCTAAAGCTCAATGTCTAAGATTTAGGTGAAAATTTGATCAGCCAAAGTGAATGAATAAGAGAGGCTGTCACAAACACTGCAGTACAATACCATCACAGGCAGCTTCATAAAAAAGGCAGACTGTTGCACATCATTTGCATTTCTGTAAGTACTTCATCTTACTGATGTTTCTTTTCTTCTGTTCACAGAGAAGAGAGAAAGGTAAGATTTTTTTATGCTCTGTAATGGATTTAAGTAGATAATCCACAGATTTATATGCTGTTCAGACTGACTTCACACCATTTTCTCTGTGAATGTTGCCTTCAGATTACATGTATAAACTAGTCTCAACCCATTTTGACATGTTTGACTGATTCTCCCTGCAGCAAACCAAAGCCCAGTGTGGTGTACCAGCCTACAACGATGTATGGCGGCGGCGATGATGATGATGTAAGTATGGCCTGACTTTTCAAGTTTAAGGCAGTTGTGTTGTTTTTCTCACGCTCCTGTAATACAAGAATAAAATGTGTGTCTATAATCTATATTTGTCGAGTTTTTACTCGTAGGAATATGCTTCAGTTCTGATATTTGATGTTTTTGTTTTTTAGGGGGAATTCAAACAGAAGTCATCATTTGTGGTATAGTCTGAATCAAACACCCACGACAGAAGAACACCTCGGTTTTAAGTGTCTGCCAGCGCTGGATTTTCCTCAAGTTCTCAGGAACGTCGGCTTTTAAATTTGATGTCAAGATGCAGTTTTCTTTTTATTGACCAGTGTGATTGTATGAGTTTGAACTGCGTGCTTTAGTGTTTTCATATGCATTGACTTGTGCTCCAAGGTAACATGAAATGACTTAATATTAACAGGTAGAAGACCTCTTATTTTCTTTTGAGATCAGATATTTTTACTTAAATGTTAGTATTGTGTGTGTTGTGTGCATCCCATTTTCTGTTCTTTTTAAGAACACCTTTTTTTAAACATGTTTTAATGATACCACTCATTGTGAACATATCAAATCCATGTTAGTTTCTTATTTAAGTGGACACATGAAGTACTATAGACACAACTATCCACTGAAAAGGCTATGGTTTTGATAAAAAAAAAAGTTAGTCAGATTTTTTTTTATCCTATCTTAGTTTGAAATAATGATAGCTCCTGAATAACCCAGCTGAGTGGCTAGCAATCTGTTGTTTTACTGTTTTCAGCTAACAAATACCTTTTTGTACAGTACTCTCTCTAACAAGTTTGTCACTTTTCTCCTTGTAAATAAAACAATTTTACATCTAAAATTTAGAAATAAATTGACACTGTTTCTAAGATTTCTAAGGCTCACATTGTCTCTGTCATACCCTTTTCTTGTGATGATATTTCAGTTTTTCAAAACATGTTTATGACCTTTTTAACTGCCTTAACAAAACTGAAACATGGTCAAAGGGCAAAGTTTTTGCTTCCATTCGAAGACAACAGGTATCGGCTGTGTTGCTTCTTTACATGAATAAGCTGTAAAAGAATGAAAACATATTAAACAAGCTTTTTTAAGGACTACTGTCATGTTTATAACGCCCCATTTAACTTAAAGACAAGCCGGACTATTATGTTTGTTATAAGAGCAGTTTTGCAGTCTTTCTCTGGACACTATAATGACATTTATACTGACACTAATAGGTATGTTTTTACATTTCTCTGCTTGACTACCCCAATACATTCTTGCTATGCCTACAGTATCGGTGCTGATAAGTGTATTGAAATGTACAACCTACAATAATAAGTGAAGTTCACACACACATTGAGCTGTTTCTAAATAAAATCATAGCACTTGCATGTGAAGTACTAAAACACATGACCTAATGTAGCTGTTGGGCAATTGTCGGCTAACATGAAACCCTAATCTTGTTCTTTGCCAGACTACAGTCAATAAAACAATGTTTTGGCCTTGTTGCATCTAAGAACAGACACCCGGTTACCTTCTGTTAATGTAGATTTATTATGTCTGTTTTTAACTGGGACTGTGGTATGCAGTTTGAATGAAATAACTCATGTTGCACTAGCAAGTCAAAGTCAAATTTCTACTTTTTATTTGCAAAATATAGGCTTTAAGTGTTTCCTTATCTGTACAGGCTTCTGAACTAAACAACATTAAACCTTAAAAAAACATTTTTGGGGTTCGGGGGGTTAAAAGTGGTCGTCAGTTGCTATGACAACTGATAATGGCTTGCGTCTGTCCCTGTCATGCACTGCGCATGCGGGGAATGTCAACACCCACTTACGTTGACAGGAAGTGTGACCAACTTTTTCCACCAGCTAGCCCCAAGTCGACTCTAGTTTTCCTCTCTGCCTCTCTCATGTGATTAAAAATATGCTCAAGTGTCAGAACAGCACGGCTAACCGAGCAGTGGGTGTTACTTTCAGTTTAACCCGTGTTTCTCAGAGATTTCCTGTCCTCTCCCCGCGAGTGTACTGTCTCTTTAAAAGTAAACGGGCCGCGCGCGCAGTGAGAGCCGCAGCCGTCCACGGGCTGAGCCTCGGCTGCGCTCACTCGGGATCCATTCATAAATAAGACATCGTTTGGAGAGGATGCGCATGTAATCGCGTCTGATGTTTTTTTAAGACTTGGCGGACCGGATGCGAGGAGCACAGAGGAACCAGACATGTTCACCTCGGTCGGGGGACTGTGAATCAGGGGCACGACTGAGAGATCAGGAGTGACTTCCCATGGCTGACCCTCCTGCTGATGGTTTTGACTTCATGTGCGAGCCGTCAGGAGGCAGCTTGATCCAGATCACAGCGTTCGTCCAGCCCAGAAAAATGCTCGTTTCGTCGCAGGGTTTGTTGTTTTGCTCTCCGAGTTTCCGCTTGACACGAGAAGTCATGTTTTAAAAGTCTACGGCTTCGATTCTACTTTCAGCTACACTTTTAGTTATTTAATAAATGATCGTCTATCAGAGGAGCCGAGGAGCTCACACACCGATGGAGCAGTGAGTATGGCAGCTAAAGAGGAACTGTATGCCAAAGTGACCCCGCGGAGGCAGCGCCAGACCCGGCCGAGCACCGTCAAACATGGGTCCACTCTGGACATACTGCTGTCTATGGGCTTCCCCAAGACCAGGGCGTGAGTACACAGCTGCACTGTCCCAGGACACACACACACACACACACACACACACACACACACACACACACACACACACACACACACACACACACACACACACACACACACACACAGCATTAACCAGGTTAAGAGGCGTCCCAGCAGCACCACTGACAAACTCTCTGTGGACACAAACTTAAATGCCTCTTCATCTGCTCATCTTAACTTTGGTGCAAACTCTAGTTTTCTGCTCAATGATTTTACTAAACTCAAAGTCCCTCAGGTTGCCCAAGGTGTGGTTTCCTTCAGTTTTTGCTCTTGTTTGTGTGAAAGAAAAGAGTAAGATGTGGTAATAAAAATAAAAACGAAAGTTAGATGTTAGTCTGTAGAGACCCTTGAACCATTACAATGTTCATACACTTTTTTATAAGTAGACCTCCTATGCTCAGGAGTATTTTCTGATAAAACAACATTACCTCTGACTTATATGGAATATGCATTTAAAGTATATAAATATGCAGGCTATTTTATAATTTTTATCATTCCTGCTGTGTGTAATGTTGGAGATAAAGAGCTTTAACCCTTCCTAACAAGTGCTTTGATAGTTTTATCTCTAATGTAATCTCTTGAACAATACAGCACATTTTATGTACTTATTATGTATTTGTAAATCTTTGTCTGTTAGATAAGAAATAAATGCAGCCTGTAAAAAAGTACACAAACATGAAGCACATGACACTTGTTTATGCAAATTTGATCAGACAGTATTACAGCAGCATCACATTTATAGATACAGTATCAGTATCTATGTGCGTACCTACCCGTGTTCCGTATATACAGTATTACCCACTTCAAAAGACAAGTTAAAAAACTGCCATTGTGTTTTGGGTCTGTTCTAATGAAATCCTGATCTCCTCCATGCTTTTTCTCATTCGTCCTGTAGAGGAGATGTTGGAGATTAGGACCCTTGACCCTTTCTTGGAAGTAAATCTTGCAAATCTTCATCTGTTAGATAAGAAATAAATGCAGAGCGTAAAAAAGTACAGAAACATGAAGCACATGTGACACTTGTTTATGTAAATTTGATCAGGCAGTGTTACAGCAGCATCACATTTATAGATTCAGTATCTTCTGTGTGTCAGTGTGCGTACCTACCCGTATTTATACAGTATTACCCACTTCAAAAGGCAAGTTAAAAACTGTCATTGTGTTTTGGGTCTTTTGTAATGAAATCCTGATCCCCCCCATGCTTTTTGTCATTCGTCCCGTAGAGAAGAAGTTGCCTGGAAACAAGCAGTTTTGGCTGCTGAATGGTGAATCTATGGATTATGTAATTACATAAAGAGAAGGATGTGTTATAGTCTGTTTGCTATTGGTGTTTGTTGGCTTCATCACAACAGCACAGTTTAAGAGGTCACAACTGTCGTGAACACATGTTTAGGTATCAGTTTTACGCAGCTCCACAATAGTTAGTTTGAATTTGATACAGGGTTCTTAACATTGCAGACAAAAAAACACCAGCGGCTTTTCTGTAAAAATAGCATATAATTTTAATATATTATTAAATGCTGCATTTTCAATGGATTGAAATGGGACTTAATACTTCTGAACATCTTTATTGTTTAAAAAAAAAAAGCCTAGAACAACCTGCCAGCCTTTTTTATTGTCGAAGCCTGCTGGCACAGAAATGATAAAGCTTTGGATTTAAACCGTTTGTTTAACTAGCTGCCCTTTTATTACAAACCTGCATTCCTTTGAATTTGAATAGTCTTTAGTATGACTCATATGGCTTAGACAACTCTACTTTAAGTTCTGTCTAGCTCAGTTTTTAAGTCTCATGCCCCCTTACTGTCTAAACTCTGCCTAATCATATCGTCTATAATTATAATGTCCTTGTATTGTTTCTGTTTCACTGACTCCCACATTATATTTCAAAACTGATCATTTGAACAGCCTCTTCCTGCACAAAGCCTTTCTGTATGTAGAGTGTATTTCAACATTGTGTCCACAGTAACAAAAGAAATAGGAAATTGTTCACTTTGACTCTTTGTCAGCAGCAGCAGTAATCTCAAAACCCAGAGATTAACTTCCAGATCTATTACTTGTTCCATTGTCTGAACTGCGGGATATAAAACTGTCCCCCATTGTAAAACAAGAGATCAGTATTTATTATAAGTTTGCTAAGTAGGCCAGAAGGGTTTTCTTCTTGTAACCAGACAGAGACAGTATCTCCAAAATGAAGCCTTTTTATCCTCTGCAAACTGACGAAGGTCACCCAGACTTTCATCTTCTCAGACTACAGCTCTCTCCTGCTCTCCTGCCTAATGAACCTCTGCAGACTAAATGAGCCACTGGGTTTGGTTATATTTGCAGACTCACATCCATTATTGATGACAGACTAATACACTTTGATTTGATCAAGTTTATAAATTTATAATGAAGCAGAATAATTTACCGTCATTACCCTCTGTACTGTCTGGACAGGATGGTGGGGATACAGCTAGAGTGATATTAGAAATATAGACCGTGATGTACAACTTACAAAGTAACTCAACGTCAGGACGACTAAGAGTGCTGATGTTTGTGTTGGTTTGGTTCATTTCTTCTCCGCAGAGCTTATTGCAAAGTGGTTATTTTAAGAACAAGTGAGTGAGTAGAGTGAGTAGCGTGAGTAGAACAGGTCAGGCTTGATATATTTTAGAAACTTTTCACATTGTGGTTTAAAAAATAACTGAGGCTTGAACCCAGTATCAATAAGACGCACTTTTAATCTCTAAGAAATACAAATACGTTTTTGATCATTAAAAATAAAACTGTTATTTGACTGAAGCTGCACTAAAGATCTTCTTTTGCAAGTGTTATCAATAGGGCTATGTGTAATCTGAGAGACCCACAAAGAATTGTCCTCTCTAAAAGCATCCCTGAACTTTTTGCTCTATGTCTGGACTCTCTCAACTTTTGTGACTCATCCTAGCTGTCATTTAACAGGATGGCTTTTGCATGTACGGGCAATATGAATTGTTAGAACCTCATCAACGGCTTTTTAAAACATGGATAATGATTCTGTGAGGCTACCTATTATTAGAGATGCTGACTCAACCTAACTTTTCATCAATCCAGTCACAGGAAAGGGGTGGAGATGAGGTGCACGTGTAGCCTCCTGGCAAACAGCTTCAACACGCCCTGCTGTTAGTAAAACCAGCCATGCCCTTGACTTACGCACAAGTCTTAGCCTAGAAATAATCAAAGTAGATGAGATATAAAAATAAATCAAATCCTTATTCGTTCTTTCTGTTCAAATACAGAAAGGAGCTACTGGAGTCAAAGTCATTTGCTTTCAAACCAGGCAGTGAACACAACCCCTTTACCTGTCTAATTGGACATTTTACCACAGGTTTTAGTGGTGCTTTCAGGGCTTTTGCAGCCAACCTCAAGTGGTCATTTGAAGTACTGCAATTTTTGGCACTTGTGCATTTGCTTCAGTTATCAACACTGGAGTTTCCCACTTGGACTGGACTTTTTATAGGGCTAGTTAGCAAGCTGCTCTGGTGATCCCTTCACAAAAATTAATACTTGATGGACTTGCTGCAGTCGGGTGAGTCCATCGACTGCAGGGGGGGTGCACAGCTCAAGGAAGAACATTTATGATCATTTCCTCATGGAAATGCAGAAGAACTACTGCGTCTGCAGTGCAAATTGGTTAATATGATGATTATTACTTCAAGGAAATGATAAAGAACTGATTATAAATGTTATTCCTTGAGCTGTGCACCCCCTCTGCATTAGATGGACTTGCCCGGAGGTCTCCATACAAACAAGCGGCTGCTGGAAGAGAGAGGGTGAGTAGTGTTTAGTCTCTTTGCTAAAGAAATCAGGCAAAGCTATAAAGATGTTTGGTGGCTAGTGCTATGGCTGGGACCCTATATGTACTGTTGATGAAGTTAGGTGCTGTTCTGAGTATTATTTGTGGCTGTAGAGTGGCGTTTTGGTTGTCTGCGGTCGTTACTAAAATTGGTATAACTGGAGAAGGAAGTGGTTGGCAACATTCATCTCTCGACGGGGTGTCTAACCCGGTGTTTGACCCTTAATTAATTTTACGCCGGAATATCCCTTTAAGCTGCAGTTCTGGGAAAAGGATGGGTTTTAAAAAATTTTAGGTTCTGTTTCAGTTTGTCTTTCCTGTCTGTTGCTAATTTGAAGGGTGTTAACCCTTTTGTTGAATGAAAACAATCTGTCAGAATTGTGAAAAGCTAGAATGCCATCCTGGAATTGGATGAGCTTCCATCTATCTTATCTTTGTTTCAGTATTTTCATACCTACATATGCAGATTTGTGAGTTCCATCTGGTTAAATACAATGGACATATCAGACATAATACTTGACCCATCATCAGGATATAGCAGTTCCTAGATTGATGATGGACTAAACAATAACTGCTTGCTGGTTAGCACTAGTCAGTCCCTTTATTCTGGATTATATCTGATCTTTCCCTTTTACCTCTCACAGGTGTGAGTTGCCTGTAATTTTTTGGAGGACTAAGCGAGAACTAAGCAAGAAGGACAGAAAAGAAAAGAAAGAGCTCACCCCAAAGGAATTGTTTTGTTGCTTGATATCGGGTCCATATGCAAGAAAAACTGTTTGCTAATACGTTCCTTATAAGCAAACTTATCGAGTACCAATATGTCTCAGTGCCTGTCTTAATCATTTAAATTATGAAGTGACTAGTTAAAGCTCTACTTTGACCAAACTCTTAATTCCAGCTTTCACAACTGGACATTTTTCATCTTTTTTTCTATTCCACAGACACATAGAAGTCATTACCAGTATTATTCAGGTCTCAAAATACTGTAAAACCTTTCTGTCAGAGTGCTGTCAGTTGTCTAGCAATCATTTCTGCTTGCAGATGATCAATTTCTCCTCTATTGTGAAGCCACCATCCCACACACATTGTAGTAAAATATCAAAATAAATATTTGATTTGATCATTTTGCCACCAAGCCTCTCCTAGACTGAGGCCAGAGAGGAAGAAGGAATAATGGGAAAATCAGTTATCAGTCATAGCTTCAGGGAACAAGGCCACCATTGTGTTTGAGTTTTTTTTTTTTTTTTGCCAGTGGGGAACATGAATCATGTACACACACACACACACACACACACACACACACACACACACACACACACACACACACACACACACACACACACACACACACAGCCTCTTTCTTTTAAATGGGGGATATTTTCTGCTGAGTCATTCAGGAATTGACCGATGTAATCAGATAGGAGCCTGATGGACAGTAGTCTCTGTCCATGTTCTGACAGTGTCTGATGGTCAGAAGCAGGAGTCGAAGGTGATCCGGTAGAGAACATGACACATGCAGTACTCCATAATTTCATCATGTTTCCCCACAAATTTGCTGTTTCTTTCAATAATTTAAAAGATGTCAAGTGCTGGAATTGACCAAAGACAGGTCTAGAGTGTTTTGCTGGGTTATAACTTGCCAAGAAGTTTTGAGGACTTTGAGTTTGGGATCATTCAAACAAGGAAGTGCAATGGCATAAAAAGATACTACACAGAAAGCCTAAAAGGTTATTTATAGGCTGTAAAAGGCCCTAAACCTACCAGTGATCCAAGGGTGTTAATCCTGTCTTGTGTAATGAATTGTAATCTATTTTTACCGCAGTTGCATGTTGACTGGGGATTCAGAAATCCAATATGTGAAGGTGACTTCCTTGTACCATTGTGACCATTGGTTGAATTTGTTTCATTTGCAGTTGACTGGTTGTGGTTTACACCACATTTTTAGCCTTGACATTTAACTGAGCTTGTGCAGCACTTTTACCTCAAACACAGATAATGGTTCTGTTTCCTAGTTCCTCATTTTTTGATTATATAATGCTAAAGTTTAAGCATTTTACATAGAGAACCTACTGTTTAATGTTAATGAGTTATGGCGAATTTAAAGAGTCATCACAGTAACACCTGTGTTCAATTTCAAAGGTTGTGCTTGTAGCCATAATAATGACTGGGCATACACACCTGACAGTTGACAACAATACAAATCCTTTTGAGAGTTGCAGTGCTGGTTGGGTGAACACAGGAACCTGCATTACTGGCAGTGTAAGTATAAAGGGTTTTCTTTAGATAAAGAGCTGAATTTGCCACTTTGAATTTATACAAAATAATACGATGCATGAGGAAGTTTATTATGCCAGAGTAGACAGTCAGCAAGTCTGTGGCTCCTTCATGTCAGCCATGCATGAAGAACAAAGCTGCCTCAGAGCAGCTGGGAAAATTTGAGATTTGATAAACACCTTTGAATATGATGCAGGATACACTTGAGCTAATGCAGAAATGTGTCTCATTACAAGATGCAGTTTTTTCACATCTCCGCTTCGGCTGCATTTCTCTGTTTGAGAAGCAGAAATGAATTGGTTATGCTGCTGCCTTTAGTTGCAACAGCCTTTGAACAAAGTTTGCTGGAGTGTTCTGGTGCTACAAAAACTGAACCAGTTTGAAACGACCGACAAGATTGTGCCTGTTTCAGTAACAATCGCTTCAATAATCCTGGCAGTTAACAAAGTGTAAGGGTGTGACTTGGACAAGGGAGGCAGAGGATGTTAAAAAGTAATCTATATTTTCATGTATAAAAATGAATAAAACAATAAATCAAATTGAATGATAGTGCTCAGCTGTATCTGAAACAAAATGCACTCAGAGAAAAAGAGTAGCCAGAAAATCCTCACATTTAGAGCTAGATCAAGCAAATATTTAGTACTATTTTGTTTTCTGTTAAACTTGAATGTTGAATCCAGTTACACACAGTAAGTTTAACTCCATATAGGCACCCTTATATCTGCTGAAAGAACAACGTGAAACTAGGCCTTGTTCTGTGTTTTATAATGGAGAGTTGATCATCAATAATGACTAATTTATTATGTATTTTTTATGTATTGGTCTCTGCTTTTATGTCAATTCTTGGACTTCTTGAATACTTTAAAGTCACAGTGGTTCATGATCTGTAACACACATGGTTATTTTTTGCACCCTGAAGAAGTCGGTGAATGTATGTCTGTTATGAACCCTAACTCCTCTGTAATGGGTTCACCAACAACCTCACTCCTATCTAACATGCAATTAAAAAATAATAAAGAACTGCTTCTGAGCAAATCCGAGCACCTGATGGTGATATAACTAAATTACGTACATGAGACTTTATGCTGCAGCTTCAAGAACAATCTCTCAGCCTGTGTTCAAGACAGCCAACAGGAAGTCGCCCATTTCCGGAAGTGGCTTGTGACCTTTACTGAGCGCTTTGTTGAAACGGCGGTTTAAGGGAGGCTGAAGCAGGAAAAAGTTTGCTGTGTTAACTGAGCTGTCACAGGCCTGAAGTTTGTAAAATGTGTTCATAAATTACAGATTGGCTTCAACAAAGGTGTTAATTTTTTTATGTAATCTTGATCTTTTGTCAACTGTTTTATTTAAATAAAAAGGTTTTGAATATTTTGTGCTGAAAGTTTAACTTTACAGCTTCGAAATGCCGGCCAACCATAGCAGTGACTCTAAAACTTCTGCTTTGGGCTCATGATGACACATCCTGCTTCTTAAAGCAATGATGTGTGATGCATCATATTTCTGGCTCTGTGCCTCAGTTTTCTCAGTGAAACATTTGCTTTGTGCTCTTTGACTTGTTTCTCTGACGTCAGGCATTGCTAAAAATACAACCCATACGAAAACAACACACTTCATGTTTTATTTGACTGACGCTTTGATAATCATTTGTTAAAGCCTATTAGCTTGATGGACCAAAAACTTTGCAAAGAATGTTATTATTTAGCCACACAAAGACCCATACAGCTCATTAAATGGTGTCAATCTCTGTGTTGCTCTGTCTGCCCTCGTGGCAGTCGTTCTCAGCGCAGTCCTCCAGAAATAATGAAGTGAGAAGGGAAGGAGCAGATCCAGACACTGACTGTACACAGCTATCTTTGTTAGAGGTTAAAGAGAGTGAAGCGTTGCCTTGTTAGCTGGAGAGAGGAGTTTTATAGGTGCACAACACGGAGGGCTGACACTGTTTCTGACCCTCAATAAAATGTTGTGGCAATAAAAAGAAAAGCAGTTACCATAAGTCAGTTCAGCTTTTGATGGAAAAGTTTGACGTTTTCTAAATGACACTTTTTGACTTTCCTCCAGGGAGTCAAATGAGGCTAGTAATACCTACACTCCTACACCTGTACAGCAGATACAGACTGGCAGTGTATGGCAGCAGCTTGTTAGGTTAACGGAAGATAGAGGTAGAAAAAGAGCCAGCAAAAATAGAAACTCAGACTATTCCTCTAACAATAGACAGAATAGTCTGTCATAAGTTTTACTAGAATTGTGTTCAGACCAAAAAAAAGATCATTTTAAATTAGTTTTATACATCAATTGTGGTTTCTATGAGCTACAACATGAGGTCAAAAACCTAACATAAAAGTCCACCATTTTAGCTTAGAGGACTAATAAAGTCATAATAGTAGTTCTAGGGTAAGTTGAACCAGTGGCTCAACTGAGAAAGAAAGGAAGTCTGATGAGAGGATCAAAGTTTCAGTACAGATTTTTGAATTGTGTTACTTTCCAAAAATACAGCCATGAATGTTCTGAATCACTTAAAGCTATTCTCATGTTAAAATGGCTTTTTACAAAACAGCTTTTTAGCAGGTATATGCAATAATAATAATAACATTATTGTACCAGTTAAATACCATATAATAGATAAAAATACACATGAATGTGAAGAAGTGACTGTTATTAAGGGAGAGAGAAGGTGAGGGAGGGTAGGTGGACAGTAGGGGGGATAGTAGGGATACGGCTCAACTTACCCCGCTCCTATGGTCAACTTACCCCATACACGGGGTAAGTTGACCATAGGAGACCACTTTTTTGGCATGCTATATTATCAAGACAGTTATGTTCACACTTATTCTGTTGGTTTGCAGGGATGCACAACATCTTGAAATATATGCAGATACACTAGTTAGAGACTTACCTATGACTGCCTTGATGTAGTGATCTGAAATATGAAAAATGGCTCATCTTACCCCACTCTCCCCTACATATATTACTCAGGACTTATTGCTTTCCTAAAGTATTACAACTGAACCTGCACACCTTTCCTTCTTAAACTCACTGTCATACAACCACCAATAAAAATATGATCAGTCAAGCATAAACTGGAATCAACCAGTGTTATGTTGTTTGCCTAACTTTAAAGGGATTAGCCTCTGGTCTTGGCTTCAGTGGATGCTCATCAGACCAGGACAGGGTCAGCCAGATTAGACATACAGTAGGTAGGCAAACACAGTTTTCTCACAGGTCTGTCGTTTTGATGCTGTCTGGTGTTGGGCGTCAGCGTTTCTCTCAGCTCTGTTAGAGTGATAAGTAGTTAGTGATGAGTGTTTGCCATTGGCCTGTAAACAGGAAATGTTGTTTCGCCCATAGAGCTGAGTCAAGAAGGGGCCCCTGGGAGTATAGAGCTGTCAGTGTTAGTGTGTGTGCAGTGACAGGGTGACACGGAACTCCTACGTCACTCCATGCTTGTGACTTTTGGCTTAAATTTATCACTTTTGTTTTTATGTCAGTTTTGTGTTTTGTCACAGTAACTTTAAATATGATGTTTACAGGAACTCGAGGAGCTCATGAAATGCACGGACAGGAATTTTCAACCCTCTCTTTTTGGCTTGTGTGATGTTCAAGTTTAGTGAAAAGGTCAGCTGCAATAAACAGACTAGAGAATGTTTACATATATGAAAAACCAAAAGCTGCTGTTTAAACACGCTGCAGGCTGCTGAGCATTTCATCAGGAGAAGGGTTAAATGTGAAAACTGGAAGTGGAACACCTGCCATATGTGGGTGAAATGATATGAAGGCTGCTTCCAATATGGCCTGCAGCAGTGGGGCATGTGTGAATGAAATGAAAGGCGGCATCTGATAACAGTCACTATCTATTATGCAAACAGCAATGCCAGTTTGAAACCATAATGAATCCAGAGTGAATTCTCTCCTACTTACTTTAATCTTTTCATCTTTGCGGAGCTGTGAACAGGAAATGCAGTTTATAAATAACTTGCTCAGTTCTTGCTCAGAGGCCATCAGGGTTAGATGCAGTAATGAATGACAGATTGCTGTTTCAACTTTGTTGGCGAGAGAGAAAAAAGTTTTGAACGTCAATATTCACACTTGCAAAAAAAGCCAACTCTTGATGCTAGGTGTTTGGAGGATTTGCTGTTTTTTTAATGCCAAAATTATTAACCAGTTGACCTTTTAAGAGACTCATCAACCTGCTCACCCTCTCCTGGTCTGTCACACTTGCAAGGAGTAATGGAAACTGGACAGATCAGTAATACTATCAAAGGTCTCTACTTTCGAAAAGTAACAGACCAACATTTGCGGCACCTAAAGGGAGCTCCATGAATGAAAGAACTTGGCATGTGTAACTAGTTTTACACACGACTTTGTGCATCTAGCATTTGTGTGTTTATAGACATACAGTTACCCCCCCCCCCCCCCCCTGTAACTGTAGCAGCAGCAATGTGGTGGCAGGGACTCTAAAAATACATCCCACTGTGTCTTTCAACAGCAAAAACCAGACTAGGTATTCTTTTTAAATACCTGGTATTACTGAGAACATTATTGTTATGTTTTTGGGGGACCAAGCTACTGTGATGCTTAAATTGATGTTTCATGTTAATTATTTTAATTAATGTTAATGCAGTCCACAGACAATAGGCAATTTGAATAGTAGTAAACTTGTACTTCATGACATGATGCCGCACATTCTTTAATCCTTGATTTTCAGATATTTTGACTGTCTGTAGAGTTCATCACTTATTTTCAAATACTGTTTACGTGTTGAGGAAATAAGAGGAAGGGCCCCAGACTTTCAGTGTCAACTGTGTGCTATGCCCATGTGCCACTTGGTGAGAGCAACAATGAACAATTCACCTTAGAGCCCCATGTTGCGGTTTACTGAGACTTCCTGTCAATCACATCAGCCCACCGCAGGCCAGGTGTCTTCCTGTCTCAGTGCACTGAAGGGGTCAAAGTCAAGGAGAATATTGTTCTTTATAAAGAATACTGTTGTTGTCTTTAACCAAAATATGCATCCAGAAAGGCATATTTTCTTTTTTTTTCATCAATCAATCAATCAATCAATCAATCAATCAATCAATCAATCAATCAATCAATCAATCAATCAATCAATCAATCAATCAATCAATCAATCTTTTTGAAGTCACTTTAATTCAATCTGCATAGGAAAACAAACTCACATGGCCACTACTCGCATGTTTTTTTTTTACCAGTGCTCTCTGGATAACTTTTGGCCTTGTTCTTTTCAAAATAAAAGCACCGGTCTTTACAACATTGCAGGAAATAGATACGTTGGATTAGGATGATACCTTCAAAGTGAGATTAACAATATCAACCTTTAATATGGGTTATTGATAAAGACCTTATACGTTATATCTTACCTTTATAAATCTTCCAGGAGTGACACATTTAACAACATTTTTGTTTTCCCATTATTATTTTGCCCTACAAAGGATGCTCCTTTCTGAAAGTTTTGTCAGTACCTGGTTTTACTCTGTAGTCATATTACAATGATAAATAAATGAAGCAAATAAAAACAGAAAAAGTTGGTAATTATTTTACTTTTCACGGCTGATGTCAGCTGCCAACAGTGTAATCTGTCGTACTGAAGAGGAAAAAAAGCAAAAAACAAACAAACTTTGATTTAAAGTTAGTTGTCTCTTTTTTGGATGGCTGGTGTAAAAACCAGAAGAAGAAAAGGAAAAGAAAATGGACTGAAACAGAATAGGTAGCTGATCAGTGTTGAACCAATATCATTTAATGCAAACTCTATCAACACCTGACTGAACTACAAGTCGAACTGATATAAAACCACAAAAACAGACAAATTATTAACCAATGAAATGGAACTTTTTCAAGTTTTGCACTCATTAAAATCTGCTCCTGAGCTCTTAATTTCAAGCTTAGTACTGTGGTGCACCATACAAAATGATATAGGATAATATCAAAGGAAATAATGAGGATATGATGGCATTGTTTTTGCATTTTATATAGGCATTAGGTCAAAAACTTGACTGTGGGGAAAATGCAGAATTATTCAAACTCAAGCAAAAAGCCCATGTTTAAGGATTAGGAGCAACTATCTTTTAATTCCATGTTTCACAACCGAAGAGAGCTTATCCGTTATGAACCCTGCCTGCAGCTCAACAAAATGAAAATATGACACATTTACTGTCCCAAAGTTCAAACTGCAGCCTCCTGTTTTATTTCAGAAGATTACTTAAGTCCCTCTGCTTTAGACATTGCTGTTATTTCCCACTTGTAGAAAAGTAGGTCCCACATCTGTGAATAGAAACAGCAAAAAGCATGCTCCATCTCCTGCCTGATCCTGTGTTATTATTTTGTATCTCGAATAATCAAATCAACAGTCAATCAATCAATCAATCAATCAACTCAAAAAATCAATCAATCAAGCGGATTAAATTCAATCAATCAATCTTTTTGACAGCCCAGTGACCTCTCTGTGTTATTTCATCTCTCAAGGGTTCACTCAGGAAAAAAAAAATCCACAGAGATAAGAAAGAAAAAAAAAACAGTGTTCTAACCAGGCTCGGCTTTGTGACGTCTCCGTCACATCTGCTTGTAATCCCATCATGCCTTCAGAGAGAAAATCCCCTTTTCTTCCTCCTCCACACAGAACCAGGTGATGAAGGAGACGAGTTTAGCCGGCAAATGACTCTCTGTCTTTGTAGCTTGTGTTTAATATGTTTGCCTTGCATATTTGTGTGTGTATGTGTTTGTGTGTGTTACAGAGAACTGTGTGAGCCATCTGTTACAATGCTGTTGTTCGGGGACAGTGCCGTATCTAGGACCCTCTCTCTCAGTGGGACAAATTTAAAAATAGCTCATTGAATTCAAACTCCAGTGTGGCACACTTAGCCTTGTCAACAAAGTTGCATATAGAGAGGCTGCATCATGTCTGTATCTGTGTGAAAAAATAGAGGCCCTGTGATGGTGCAGAAATCAACACTCGGCTACTTACTTTCCACTGAACTGCTTTCACATTCAGAGCTGTAACAAGGAGGGATACATGTGAAGAGAGTAAAGTAACTTTTCATTTATGGAGGGTTTGTTCATGGTCATCTGATGAAGTCAATGTGTTTTTTCCCACATTGTCTGAAAAAAGATGAGACTGTAAGGTTCTTTGTTGAATTTTAGAAATTACTTTGGAAATGTTAAACTCAATCATATCTCCAAAGCTCCTGAAGAGAATCTCCTCAGTTTTGGCAAAAAAAAAAACATTTACTTGCACTGAAGTATGAACTGATCAGAATTTGGTGGTTCAGGGTCAAAATTTAAGGTCAAGAAAATGAAGGCCAAGCATGAAATGTCTTGTCATAAAATTTGGCAGAACTGACCTTTAGAATAAAAAATGAAATGATGGGTTTTTCTACAAAAAGTTTAAAAATCATAAGACAATGATTACCTTAAAAAAATACTACAAGGCTTAGCCATTTTTACATTCCACTTGTGAACAACGTCACACAGCAATGCTTGGGAGCAAACAGTTTTCTATTTTTTCACATTCACCACCACTTTAACTGTCAGCAGAGGCAAACAGATGAAGGTGGTGATTGTAGTTTTCATAAATGGAAAAGAAACAGCAAAAAGCATGCTCCATCTCCTGTGGTTCTGTAGATACATCATGCAGAGAGTAGTTTCTTTAATATCCAGTTCCATCTTCTCCACAAAGAGAAGCACCTTTACAAGCACCTGGCTGCCCAGTGACCTCTCTGTGTTATTTCATCTCTCAAGGGTTCACTCAGGAAAAAAAAAATCCACAGAGATAAGAAAGAAAAAAAAAACAGTGTTCTAACCAGGCTCGGCTTTGTGACGTCTCCGTCACATCTGCTTGTAATCCCATCATGCCTTCAGAGAGAAAATCCCCTTTTATTTGTTTTACCTGTGACAACTGTACAGGGGGTAAATGATTTAGCCGGCAAATGACTCTCTGTCTTTGTAGCTTGTGTTTAATATGTTTGCCTTGCATATTTGTGTGTGTGTGTTTGTGTGACAGTTCGGTGTTGTGAGCCATCTGTTACAATGCCTGTTAGGCTTGGCCTTCCTTCCTGCTTTACGAGTGTCAGACTGGCTGCTGCCCCTGAGTCAGTAAGTGGTATCTAGGACCCTCCTCAGTGGGACAAATTTAAAAATAGCTCATTGAATTCAAACTCCAGTGTGGCACACTTAGCCTTGTCAACAAAGTTGCATATAGAGAGGCTGCATCATGTCTGTATCTGTCAGTAGAGGATGTGATGGTGCACTGATCAACACTGGCTACTTACTCCACTGAACTGCTTTAAAACAAGGAGGATACATTAGAAGAGAGTAAAGTAATCATGAGTCGGTTGCTCTTGTTTCATGGCTTATGGATGACACAATAGGATGTTTTTCCCCCCTGAAAAATAATCATTTGAGAAAAACAAAAAGCAGTCTTATATTTTTCTGTGTCACTGTTAGTCTTAATAGAGTCTCAATGTTTCAACAGCTGCTGTGAAAATCTTTGAAAATCCACTGAACCTAGTATGAATATGACAGTTTCCTGCAGTTCAGTGACAATAGGAGGTCAAAAATGTTTCATGGCAGAGATGGCTTGTTTTAACAGTCCTTGTGGTATACGTAATAAATGCTGTGAGATTGTGGGATTGTTATTTCACTGCTCTTTTGGGGCTGTTTGCTTTTTTGTTCACTGTCATGTGGGAGAGCTGCAGTCTCCTCCTAATAAACACGGACCGGAAGAAAAACTATTGATTTTGTGACTGTGTTTGATCTGCCTTTTCTCTCTGTCTCTCTGTGCAGCTTGAAAGCTCTGGTTTCGACAGGAGGGAAAAACGTGCAGGCAGCATGTGACTGGTGAGAGTACCACACACTTGAATTTTAAGGCCCTGTTTTTGTTATTAAAGCAGAGCTAGAATATAAACAGAACAGGGATGAGAGTATAAGTCTTTTTAACATTGTATTGACTGTGTTTAACATCATGCAGTGGTCATTAACAGTTTAATGTTTTCCCATCATCTCTTGTTTTACCTGGCTGTTCTTGATGACTGCCAGAGAGTGTGTAAGGTAAATCATGCTCCAGCAGTGTGCTTTTGAGCAGCCCTTGTGGCAGAATAGACAAGACTTTCCACCTTTGCCAATTCTTCATGGTCAGTGTCTTTCATTCCTACCATCACTGTACTCTGTTCAAACTGCCATATATTGAATAACTGATTTTCTTGTTTCTACGCTTGACTAGGAGGCTCTGATTTGATTCAGACAGTTCGGTGGTTGTATTTGTCCCACTGTTATCCTTACCTTCATCTCTTTGAGGAGCAGGTGTCAGAAGTGCTGTTGGCTGAGTCAGAAAGCAGCCTAGCATTCGTATCCATTGTTTGATCCAGCTATATGTACACAGGTGGTTGCCACTAACTGTTCTATTAAATAATCATACGCACTTTGTGTTTATCTTAAAGTCATTATTTTCAAATGAGAGAGATTGAACTGAGTCTCTCTCGGAAGCAGGCAAACACTTTTTAAACTGCTAATTTTACGGAACACTCAAAGTAAATCATGCAGTCCTTGCTCTTGTTTCATGGCTTAAAGTCAGATAGGAATCTGTTTTTGTCCCCTGGATTTAGGCAGTCTTATATTTTCTGTGTCACAGAAAGAGTCTCAATGTTTCATTTAATCTCAGTGGGGAAAACTCAAATTTTGACCAAACTGCTTCCACTCTAAGACTGTGAATCAATCTGCTTTGAAACCTTGAACCTCTGGTTTTCTAAAAACTCAAAGATGTTCATGCAGTGTGTTTTGTTCCAGTAAACTTGAATTTTACAGTGGGATTGTTATTTACTGTCATTATTTATATTTGGGCTATAAATATTTTTTTTTTCATTCTGTATATATAGCTCCTCCTTAGCTAAAATTAAAGGTCTTCTGTCTTAACTGGTTTTGATCTGTCTCTTTTCTCCAGACGTTCTTTCTCTCCTGTCACTTTGTAGCTCTGGTTTCGACAGGCAGCAGCCAAAACGTGCAGGCAGCATGTGACTGGTCTGTGTCTTCACCACACACTTTGCCAACCCTGTTGTTTCTTTTTATTACAGCTGCTAGAATATAAACAGATTTGAGAATGAAAACTATGATGTTGTTTTAACATCTGTAGCTTCTTAAAGCTGTGCTCTCAATGCTTAACAGCTCTTCCAAATCAGGTATCCTATGCCCCAGTCTCTGGAGCTAGATTTTACTTCATGTCTTAGAGCAGAGCTGCAGTTGAAGTGCTGACAGCTGTCTGGCTGCTCCAGTGTCCCGCTGGCAGCCAGTCCTTTGTCCATTACCACCTGTTTTTTCAGCATCCAGTTTGTACATAGTCAGATTACCCTACCATTCTGCTCATAAACAAAATGCTAAATGGCTTTATTCTTGTTTTTGACGCCAGTTGCTGCAAATAAAGGCTCTCCAGATTCTTCAGACCACAGTAGCCAAATGGAAGTCTCGTATTCCTATGCCTCCCACTGGAGCTCTACACTCCTCTACCTTCATTTTTTTGTAGAGGAGCAGGTGTGCAAAGTGCTGAAGGGATTTTGCTGCTGATTTCGCCAACTGAAGCAGCAGCCAAAGCAGGTTCGTATCCACCTGTTTTTTTAGATCCAGTCTCATTGTACACAGTCAATGAGCCTCATTCACCAACTGTTCATATTAAATGTAATCTTTATACGCAACTTATTTTGTAGTGATATCTTTTAAAGTCAAATTATTTTCAAATTGTTATAATTTTGAAAATAAAAGTTGAGATCAGATCAGTACCTTTCTTGTCTCAGGCAATTTTTCTACAACTTTTTAAACTGCACTTAATTTCCTACCGGGGCAACACAACATAATAAATAAATCAGCCCCTTTCCAAATGACTTGAGTTTCCATGTGCTTAAAGTCTAGTGTGTAATCTGTAATAATTTGTCACCACTAGTGTTTCAGTGCCTGTCACAGATTGAGGTGATTTATTGTCTCATATTTATCTTAAACAGACTTGTTCATGTTGAGGCAAACAGCTCTTCTCAACAGCCTCACTAATTTCTAGTAAAATTCAAAGATGTTGGTGAATGAGGCTTGATGCTTTTGCTCCCATAGTACAGAGATACTTATACTATATTTACAGTGGGATTGATTTTATTTACTGTGAACATTATTTAAATATTTGCAAAATATAAATATTTTTATTTTTCATTTTCTGTATATATAGCTCCTCCTTAGCTAAAAAAAATTAAAGGTACATTTCTTCAAATGTACATAAATCTGGTGGGTTTATTTCTGTCTTTTCTTTATCTCCAGACGTTCATGTTGAGCCGCATAAGAAACAGCTCCATGTCACTTTAGCGTACCACTTCCAAGCAGGTCACCTTCCAATTTTGGAGAAGCTAGCCAAAAGTGTCGATGAAGGCGTCAGGCTGTGACTGGCTGGCTGTGCTCTTCTCTCGTGACATCCGGTTTGCAAATCATGAGGTAGATCTCTTGATGTATGTTAAGGTTAGTTTTATTCTGAAACCTTCAGAGTCAGATCTCATGGTCCTAGATTAGAAAGTTTTAATAGCTGTAATCTGTCTGCCTCCTGAAGACTCTGCAGGTCATGTACCCGTATGCGCCCCAGAATGACGATGAGCTGGAGCTGGTGCAGGGAGATTTTATCTTCATGTCTCCGGTAGAGCAGAGCACTGCCAGCGAGGGCTGGGTATACGGCACCTCGCTTGGGACAGGACTGTCTGGCCTGCTACCCGAGAACTATGTCAGCCGAGCTGATGAGTCAGATACCTGGGTTGTCCATGGGTAAGAAACACTACCATTGTGTTTTTGCAGGGCGATCAACAGTTATAGGTTAGCATAGTATGGGATTATCCCTACCAAGTCCTCTTGCTGCCATAAACAAAAGCATTACCAGGTTTTATCTCAGACTGTTATTCTGCAAATCCCTTCAGAGTTCAAGCACAAATGCAAACATATCAGCGGGGAATTCTCGGCCGAGATTAAAGAGAAAGAAAGGAATCATCTTCTTAGCCTGCTGCTTGGCTAACCTTCCTCAGCATCCCTGTGCCCTACTTTGACTGATTTCTGTCCCTGTGCTGTAGAGAAACTGAAAGCACTGTACAAAAAAGTTTTCTCTGTTTGTCTGCTCCTAAGGTCTCAGTCTATTCTCAACTGTGCCTCTCCGTCCAACTCTGGCAGCACTGTAAGCGGCTTATTATTTGATGGACAGCTGAATGACAGTCTTCTTGACAGTCTCATGGACCCCCCCAGCCTCACCAGTCTCTGTCCTCCTATGCAGGTACAGAACTCTTACATAGAGTGACTTTCCTTAGACTTAATGTGATCACTATTACAATCAATAGTGTTTACCTAAAAGGTTTTTCTTTTTACATCAAAAATTCCTTGAGATTAATTTTGTGGAATGTGTTTTTCTTTTAAAATTGATTCTTAATCTCAGGTTTCGAGGCAAATTACTCAGTCGTCCCTGTCCAAGATGAGGCTGTTTGTGTGTCGTCATGGTGAGAGGATGGATGTAGTGTTTGGCAAACACTGGGTCACTCAGTGCTTTGATGCAAAAGGTTAGCATGCACCACAGATTGAGGACAGATTTTTCAGATTAGGATCTCAAATTAGAACCATTATCTTTAAATCATGAAAAATTCTTGTTTGGGATTTTGTAGGCAGATACATCCGCTCTAATCTCAACATGCCATCCAGCCTGCCAATTAGAAGTGGAGGTCACCGGGACTATGATAAAGATTGTCCAATTACTGTGTTTGGCTCCACCCAAGCCCGTCTTGTAGGTCAGTTCACTTTATATGCACTTTGATTCGAGGTAAAGTGTTTTATGCTTTCAAGGATATTTCAAAACCATTTCCTTCTAGGAAATTTGATTCATGCTTTCTTCAGGTGAAGCTCGTGGATTTTCATTTGTTTTGTTTGACATGGGGCCAACATTTGCACTCCACCTCAATCTTATTTCACATGGACCATCACATTTACAAGTGCATGCAGTTAGGTTTTTCAGCAGTTATGTTGTATATGCATTTCAAAGAGTAACTGCTTGATGTAAATGTTGGAGGTTAGTTGTGGTTATGGGCCTTGAAACCTTCAACCTGAGCGAGATCTCAGTGGGATTTCCAGTTACTCAAAAAAGTTGAACAACAACACCTGTCAGCTGCCAAGAGACATCAGAAAAGAAGAAAGAAACAGGATGTCAACATCCAATTTTTCAACTTACTCCAAACAAGCTGAATGATGTTTTCTGATGCTACTGAAGAACCTTTACACCAATATTGATTTCGAAAGTGTTTTTCATTACATTTACTGTACCAAGAAGTAACAGAAGCAACAGAGTGAAAAGATTACACAAAACTTAATGCTGCAACAAGACAAAAACTATGTGCACACTGTTTGATCCCTGTCTACCTGCTAAATTCAACAGTTTTTTTGAAGTAAGTTTTATAATGCCACATGTTTACTTCTTCAATTTTTATCACCATTCTGCAAAGTAAGTGAACAAAAAAACAAATAAAACACAAAAGCAAAACAAAACATGCTTTTTATCACACTTTGGAACAGAAGCCTAGCCCATGCATAAATTTTGAGCTCAATAAACAGTGTTATCACCAACAGTTTTTGACTTGCTCCTTTAATCTGCAAAAAAAGTGGATGTATAGTGCAGATCCAACACTGTGTGTCTACCTCTTTCACACAGGATTTTGCCATGCTTCAAAAAATTGGAGGCTTGAAAAATTCATGCTCAGCAAACTCACTTTGTCCAAGTCTGAAGGTCAGTTTTTGCTCACTCTCCTTCATCTCGATCACCCGTTCAATAACAGGCCCCTTGCAGATTCTTATTTATTTTGTTCATGTGGAATGAGGTGTGGCACTTTGAAACCTCATCGAACCCAAGGCACTTTAGGAGGTGAAAGGTTTGCTTGAGATCATTTCGACCTCACACGTTTTATTTTCTCTGTAACCCAACGATTCCTTTCTACCTAGTGAGGTGCTAAGAGACAGTTTCTGATGGAGAATGCTGATGAAGAAGTTTTTGACAGAAGAAAGCTGCTTTCAACTCTGCCTGTTGGTGAACTGTGTTACTCAGCTGACTACCATAATTTCCATGTGTCAGAAATGATTATTTAACTTGTAGCTTTGACCCCTCCTGTGAAAAAGCACAAAAGAGATGCTGACAATCAGACAGGGGAAGAACTGATCTTCATTGTTTGTTTCATTGTCCTTTTTATTTGAGCACAAAAGAATTTTAAGTTAACAGAAATCCTTGAACATTTGTTTTTAGCCTCCTCACACACTGCAAGCTTTGAATGGCAAAGAAAATGTTTCCATGTCAGAAATGATTATTTAACTTTTTGACCCTCCTCTAAAAGTTTTAAAACATGCTGACATGACAAGTGAAGAACTGAATTTATGTTATATTGTTTTCCTACTGTTATTTGTTTGTTTATTTATTTTAAGTTAAAACTAAACATTCCTGTCACAGTTATTAAGGTGCAAGTCAGAAATGTTTTGTCTAACAAACATTTTCTTTTGGTCTACTGCCAAATAAAAAGTGCTTTTGTAAATGTTCATGTCTTATAACCCCAGGTTTTTAATATTTTCTGGAAATTTCAGGAACCTTCTGAAAGAGCTTAAGAAGGTACGTTGGTACATAAATAATGGCTTAGTTTCATAGTGGCACAGGCTGTTTTACATTGTATTTATTGGACCTGTTAATGCTTTTAATTGTAGCATAACTTAAGTATGTAATGTTTCATGTCTTAAACCCAGCTTTTCCTTGGCAATATTTGTCACCCATGTATTAAAGACCTTAACCTTTCTACAGAGCAAGAAAGGTACAGAGCCTTTAAGGAAAATAAACATGGCAGTTTCAGAGCAATAAAGCGTGGATTCATAATTGAAATCTTAGTTTGGTACGGGACTAATGAGTTAAGTGCGTAAAAAACACTCGACCCGACCGGAAAAAAAACAAAAAAATTTGCACATGACTCTGCCCAGCATAGAAGTGTCCTTGGGGACTATGGTATAATTTGAGTAGCCTTTTCAGCAGGTTCACATAGGTCTCAGAGGTCCCAGAACAGTCAGATTATAATGGCGATATCGATAAGTTTGTTTAAAATCAGTTAAAAAGGTCTCTTGTAACTCCTTTTCAGCAGGTTCACATTGTAGGGTCCCAGAAGTCAATTTGAAGTTTGATGTCTAAAAACCCAGTTTTTTCCTGGTCTTCAGCCAGCCTTAAAACTCTTCAGTGAGAACACGCTATTTCTGTGCGCAGCGCCTGTAGAAGCTGCAGCAGGAAGACGTTTCTGGTTAGTTACGAATATTAAATCTGTGGCTGCAGCAGGACGTTTCTGGGGGTTAGTTACGAATATTATGTATCTGGATATTTTTCTTTTTACTTTGTTCGTGTGTTGGTACACTTGCATGTAGCGTAACATTAGCTCCTGCTAACGGGTGACAACTCCGCTGTCTTCTCGTTACTTGGAGCTCTTTTGGTGAATGCGCGATATTGAAAGTAGGCTATAGTTATTTTTCGTGACTGTGTTATTGCAGTCTACAGAAAGAGACAGGCTGGGGATATATATTATTGTTAGAAAATAAAACTATTCTAAAGTGAATTTTGCATGATATGGGACCTTTTAAGGAATTGAATGTCTCAACACAGCAAAGCAAATGCAAATTATGGAGACAATTTGGACAGAATATTTGCATTTGTTTGGCAGGAAATATTTCTTGTTACCAAAGAGTGGATTTTAAACATAAATTGAATCAAAATCTGTGAAATTAATAATTAAATTCAATTTAAGTAAAGATACCACAGTTGGCTAATGGTTAGGATCTGATGTTTTGCTAGCCTGAGTATATCATGTGCATGGCTGACACAGGTGAGAGATGATGTTTATTCATGAAAATGAATGATGTTGTAGTCTACCGAAAATGTAAATGTTCCCTGCTACTACGGTCAACTATGAGCTTGAATTTTTTGTAGAATGACTCTGATCTTGAGAGAGAGTTTGAATTTTGAGGTGTTAAAAAGTAGTGAAGACACTTTAGGCCTTTTGGCATTAATCATGCTGATGAGCATTTAAGCTAGCAGTGCCGAGAGTCGATAAATGCAAAGAGCCAATCCTTTAAAATTACTGTATTAACTCCACTTTTTTTTTTTACAAGTATCAGTTGAAGAAGTGTTGATGAAGAGTAATGAACACATTTGTTTTTGTTTTTTGCTCAAAACCCTTTAAGCCGTCAGCTCCTATCAACATATTTATTCCACATACTCAAATTTAGCTGATTCATGTGAACATTTTCTTTGACTTCTGGATATCCCTACAACTGATTCAAACTGTGAAGACTTGCACCTTTAGATAACTTCGATAATGTGAGGACGAGCTTGCAAAGACAACATTATGTATCAAAGAGTGAAAAAGGTGCATTTTGCCTTTTTACCCCTTCACTTTATTTTAATAAGAAGTTGAAAAAGATCTGCATAGCAGACGTAGAAGAAGTACACTCTCATCATGCTCACAGTGCACTGACACTTATAAAGCTAACTTAGATCCATACCAAAAATGTTATATTGAAAAAGAGAGGGAGAGAGAGACAGCAACAACAGCAAAAAAGTAGCGGAAAAAAAACTATGCCACACGGTGAACAAAAAAGAATTAATTGGATGTTATTGAACATTATTTGAGCCATTATACCTGAGAAAAATTGCGGTATTTGCAACTGTAATAATCATCTGGCCTTTCAACAGTATTCAATTTTTTTTAAAAACAGACAAACTTAAGATAAAAGTAGACTTGAACAAAGTTTATTTGACAAGATTGCCAATGTCTAGCTATAAAGTTGAAAGCAGTGCCACTCACTGTCAGCACATATACACACCAGAGCTGGCTAGGTTTGAGACAAACACTAGATGGTGCTATTAGATGAGCATTTTCATCATCTGTTGATCGTTTACTACACACCACTACACTTGAATTGTGAGCCAGCTATTCAAACTCCTTTGTGTGGCCCTTTATTTTTTGTGTGGTACTTTATTTTATCCAATCAAACGGGTTACTAAATATATTCTATTATACTTAAACAATAATTTTGTAAAGACGTTTAGAACATCAAAACATGCAAAAGGATTTGCTTCCCTATCCAGTCTGGCAATAACGGTTAAGGCTACTCAGAACAACAGTGAATAATGAATGAAGAACAATGAAGAACTTAAACTGTATATTTGTGGGAAGAAATGAATGGATATTGTAATTATTGTATTTGATGCTGGTCTCACAGCTAGTGTAGATGATATTTTAAGATCTGTTCTTGACAATCTGTTGGCAAAAGTGACACCAAAACACACCTGTTACTTAAAATATAGGCTGGCATTCTTCATATGTTAAAATAGTAAAATAAAATAGCATGGCTCAGACTGTTTACGTTGGTTCATGTTTCATCCATCTATTTCCCTGCAGGGCTTAGAGGGCTGTGAAGACCAAAATCCCAGCAGACGACAGGTAAGTGATCCACCATGCCACATGCCCCTAACATTTTGAACAGTGTATTAGAAACCATGGAAGTTCCTCAATATTATAAAAAAGGCAATACAACTCATTCAGTTAGTTGTGATAATAATATTAATAATATAAATATAACATCAAGTAAATGACCAACTCAAATCCATCAGTTTTGGCAAGGGGCCATTGTCTTTGCAGGATTAAATAATCTCTTTTGTGTTTCTCATAAACAATTTGTCAGCTTTAGATGATTATTTGATACTTTCAGTTGTAAGTCTTATTTCAGTTTTCTGGCTTTCTCTTGAAACTTATATGAAAATTGTCCTGATTTTCACAATTTTGCTTGACATTGTTTACCGAAACAAAGTTTGACCCTTAATTTCTTTTGTTAACATGCTTTCCCTGAAAATCTTTGAGCCACTATTTGTAGTTTACTGTCTTTGGCAAGAAATTCATATTGATTTATTTTTCAGACATGCAGCTACTCTAAAATTTATTAATCAACACGGCAAGAGTAATAGCGGCTGTCATGTAAGATCATGAATTTCAGAGAAAGAAAGAAATCACTTTCTTGTTTTTCTGAATTCACCTTTTTTTCCCCTGGCAGCATTAGCATGATGCCACTAGAAGCACTGTGATACAGGTTTTGTATCAAAGATTGTAACGTGCCACTGTGGCAGGTCACTGGTTGCTTCTACTGTCATTTTGTCTGCCACCTCTGAAACTGTAGACACTATGTAAACACCTGACGGTACCTGATGGCAGGTGACCTTAAAACATTACCAGCCTTAGCTGGCATTTAGTGCGGCAGGTGCTCATTTCATTTCCTGATGTTATCCGTCAGGTGTGATTTTATTATATATCTAGTTATTTATGGCTAGTTACTATCAGCCATGTTGTCTGCTGAGCTCTATGATCCAGCATCAGCTGATTTTTGGGGTGGCGTCATGATATCTAAACACAACACACAAATAATCAACTAAAGCAAGATATAGTAGGAGTAAGGGGATGCCTCACTTTAACTTTGTCTCTCTAATGGATGGTGTTGGACAGGCCATCATTTGAGTAGTTATTACTGCCTGCTGGGCCTGAAAACAAGTTGATGAGGGCTTTGAGGATCAATCAAATCAACTCAGAAGAGAACAAAAGATTTATTTTGGAGAAGGAAATCTCTTCATCCTTTACCTGTAATGTTTATCCATAGCAGGTCACTATAGCCCAGTGTAGCAAACAGTGGGCAGGAGGGGAGACTGACAACCGTTTATAATCCCATTTAGACCTTTGAGCAGTGTAGAAGCAATCAACTTGGCATGTATGTTTGAGGATTGTGGGAGGAAGAGTGTCCAAAGAGAACCTGTGAGGGATCGGTGTGGAGAACATACAGTATGAACTCTGCACAGAAGTGGCCAGGTGCCCACAGTTTAAACCCATAACTTTGGTGCTAACCACTTTATCATATCTAAAATGATCATTATGTTAAATATACAGAATACATTTTAAAAATACCGCAGTTTGTCCTCTCTGGACTGTTAAATGCTCTTTATTTGTTTGATCAGTAAACCAGGTTATTTTTGTTTACTCTACTGTTAGGCTGAGCTGAACCAGTGCTGCCATAACTGAATACCTGAGGGGGAATTTGCTAAAACATTTCAGGTTAAAAACCATTACTTAAAAAAATCAATAATGAGACATAAAATACAACTTTCTGACCTTGTGGTGGAACAAAAAGTGTGACAGCCTTTTCAGTCTAGCTCTTACATAAGTGAGGCTACACTTCTGTTTTAATTGATACAGCTGTTAACGCTGGTTGCATAACAGCTAGCAGGTGTGGAAAATTGAGTGAATGTCAGTGTAAATACTGAGCGTTTGGACCTCATTTGGTAAATCATGCAAAAATTCGCATTCAAAGTAGATTTTCCATCAAGAACGGCAGACGTACTTAATATTAGTCGAAAACAAATGATGTGGTGATGGTGGAAATAATTTCATAATGTGTCTTAATGATTCAGATTAAGCCGTTTGCTTTTCAACAACAAGACCACTCAGCCGAACAACTAATAGGGTTTGCCACAGTTGTCACGAGTCAGTAAGGCTACTTCGTATTCCCCAAGATGAGCTGAGCTGACTTCAGAGTGAAAGGAGAGGGGATATGAGAGTATAGTAAAAAAAACGGTCATCGTCCAGGCAGCTACAAAGACAGAAAAAAGACCCGATTCCTCTCATTTAGCAAAAACAGCTGTCAGAGCATTTCTATTTAACTCCTGATGGACAGTCTTCATATTTAGATGCAGGAGTGATTTCATATCAAAACAGTGACTGACTGTTGATTGTGAAGGAAAAGAAACTTCTGCTGTGACCCTTGCAAACAAACGTCTTAAAGAACTAAAAAAGCGAAAACTCGCAGGAGCAGTTTTGGGAGCTGTAGCCCAAAGGAGGCACTGAGCAATGTTTTCAAACGTCCCCATAGACCCTCCCTTTTGCCTCTTTTTATAGAGCTGAGATTTTGGTAACATCATGGTAGGATTTCTTGCTTACTTTGCTGAGTTCACTCAGTGCAGACGAACTCTTTTTTTCTGTCAAAGTCTTTCACAGTAATTTAAATAAATGCTTTAGGCAATTCTAGTTTATTTGAGTTTATAATGTGGTGTTGTGGGCAAAGACATCTGTTTTAAGAACATAAACTAATTCATTTTTTGCTTTTAATTTTCACATGGTCGTATAAGTAACGGACATGTCTAATCTGTGTCTTCGTCTTCACAGAGACATAAATTTTAACTCCAGAATGATTGCAAATACTATCTTAGTTTGCACCACTCACTGCGTCTGTTCAGTCATTCTACAAAGAGGCTCCATTTTTGTAAAATATGAGTAGCTTAACTTTAATTTTGTCGCTCATAACTTGTCGGAGAACTTGACAAACAAAGAGTCAATTTTTGTCTTACCTATAACCAAACTGTCAGTCATGTTCACATGAACATACTGAAGAAACAGCAACTCTTGAGCCTTGTTCTGTTCTGTCTTGGAGCTGTTTGGGAGAGAGGGAGGGGAGGTGCGGGGAGGAGGAGGAGGAGGAGGAGGAGAAGGAAGAGGAGGGAGGTGGAGAAAGGTTGGAGGGGAACCACTGGCAAAGAAGTCGTTTCATACTGAGCTGTTTGTGCTCACTGGGAGTCACTGCACCTGTGTATTTCAGAACTGGTCACTCACAGTCCAACTGGTTGTTTATCAACGCTGTCATGTCTGCAGCTCGTGCAGCAAACAGCAGGAGGGAGGCAGAGTTGGACCTGCCAGACTCTCAATAACAAAAACTCAGAGCAAAGGATTTGTGTTTGGTGAGTTTCTGCCTCCATCTTGAGACAAAAGAAATCTGAGGAACAAACTTGCCTGGCTGGAATGAAAGGCTGACAGCAAGCAGACTTGTGTGGACAAGGGTGAGTAACTCACAACCAGCTGAAATTAGTTTGTTTGGTCTAAAAGTTTTTAGCTCTTTGATCTGTCTGTAAGTCACTCCAGTAAACTCTGCTAGACTGTAACATTCATGCAGTTTATCTTGACTTGAGGTTTTATTAGTCTGGTTATATATGTGTGTGTGTGTGTGTGTGTGTGTGTGTGTGTGTGTGTGTGTATGTATGTGTGTCTGCACAGGCGCGTGTTGGGGCTCATGTTTTGTTTGCTGAAATTTATGATGTGTTGGCTGGTTTGTGGTTCATCTTTGGGTTAGACTCAGCTGCTCTGCTCCTCTCAGGGCTTGTCTTGTTTTCTCTTGTTCATTTGTTCAGACATCTCACATGTCCAGAAATAAACACACGCGCACACTTCCACACACAGGAAGCGACAGGACAGTGTGATGTCTTCACTCCACAGCCGACAGGATTTGCTCCTGCTGGTTCAAATAACAGCAGTCCACTTGTAAACCAATCTTCTGTTGTACCCTCGCTCAGTTTTTAACAAAAAAATGGTTCAATAAGTCTGGGATTTTCTGGTGGATTATCTCTGACTTCAAATTAAAACAAAAACAACAAAAAAATTGTTGCTGTTTGTTTTTGAACATTGCAGTGTTATTCAGTTTTTTTCAATTAATTCAAGTCAGGGTACAACCATCAACAGAGGTGAAAATGGCACCATAAATGCTAGTATTCTTGCACTGTACGTGAAAAAAAGAAGCAGAAGTTGTGTTTATGGTAAAGTTTATTGTTAAAACTGCATCTAAAGTCAAGGTGTATTTTTTAAAAGCTTAAACTATTCTGAAAGAAGAGGGTAAAGCCTCTCTGACAGTTACTTAGGGCTAAACAAGCATGCTGAGTTTTGCTGTATAAAAAAATCATCAGACATCATCCCAGCGGTATTTCCAATCCTTAAAGTCACAGATCACAAAAAAGTCATTTTTAGACATCATAGTTTTGGGGCTTCCTTGAGAGCCACAAATTGTTTTTGTGTTTAAATTGAAACTAAACTGACATAAGAAGTTTGTGTAGGAAAAAGATATCGATTTGTGAATATAGACCTTACTGTTTGTCCACTGTGATTGGTCCATTCTTTAAAGCCACTTTTACAAGTGGTAGCTCATTCTAAGATCATGGTTTCTGCTGGTATCTTGGTCCAGGTGTTGAACAGATATACAAGTTTTCATATTTGGAATGTAATATGGTGAAATCAGTCCATGTTCTTGCAGTAAATATTCCCTGGTCCTTAAGTGTCTTGATGTAATACAATTTTTTAACCACTTCGAAATAGATAAATGAGAAGTGATATCCACAAAAAGACCCTGCAGTCAGTCCATCCCTCTTAACCCCTCTTCTTATAAAGGGCTTGGGTTATGGTGTCTGCATGCAAAGAGAGGTTTTCCAGACATCCCTCCTCCATGGAAGTTTCTACAGCTCCTAAACTCTAAGATTTTCTTAGGCCAGATGAGATATAATCCCACCAGAATTTCCTGGTGTCCCTGCCCCCAAGTAGGCTTGTCCAGAGACACTTCAAAGGCAGGTGTGCAGGATGCACCCCGTTTAGTGTTGCCGAAATCACCTCAGGTGGCTACTTCCTTCCTGTGGTACAGGTGCAGTGGCTGTATTCAAATCTCCCTCCTGATGATAGAGCTCCTCACTCTGTCCAAGGATAAGATAAGCACTTAATTAGAGGAAACTCTTTTTAGCTGTTTGCATCTCAGTCTTTGTGGTTCGTAGGGCTGGGCAATTAATCAGAAATGAATCCTAACCAAAGTTCAGAACTGCTAACTGAGGTAATCTTGTCTATATTGGTTGTTGATTTTATGAATTTCTGTTAAAAGTATAATGAGGGTCATGAGCTGTGAAGGATAAAAGTAGGTAATCTAGAGGCTAAAATGTGAAATGATAATAGTTTGTGTGTTGAAGTTGCCATCAGCCAGTTTTTCTGTATTAGATACACAGTGTGAGCCATGAGAGCTGTTTGTGTTTATTTACAGGTATGCATTTTAAATTGTGAAACAACATTAGCCTCGCATGCATTTTTTAAAATTCAGTTTGCCACTTGTAACTTTTGTTCTGTAACTTCATGTTAAATTCAGCTATCAGTGTGAAGTTGGAAGCATCTTTCACTGCAAATTAGCTGGCTGAGGTGCCCAGCTTGGGGGTTTTCGTAGTACATGAGGTCTCCTCAAGCTTGTTTTGGGGATACTCAAAAGCCACCAGACACAGAGATTGAAAACGTTTTACCAGGACATTACCCCATCTTTGGACACAATGTCTAAAGACCAGTAAAGAGTCAATGTGAAAGGAGATTTCTGAGACTGGCAAAGCTAACGCATATCTGCCACCAACACTGTGCCTCCTCAGCTCGTGTTTTCTGCCACCAGAATCAGTTTGACCCCTATGAGCTCCTGACTGACACCGTCCATGTGTCCATGCTCAACTTATCAATAAGAACAAGTATGCAGAAAACTGAACACTGGGAGTCAGTGATGCTTCTCTGTCCAGTTTCTTTGCTGGAGCATTTTTAGGTTTTGTTGTTTGAGACTTACTCTGTATGATGGTATGTTGTACTGATTATTATAAATATATATGATTTGGGGAAATTTGTTATTCCTTTTTTCATAGGAAAATTTTAAATTTGTCATTGATTAATTGATCACTGATCATTAAGGTTTCTGAAGATAGATGGGTAATAAAACGGCATCCCTATTCTGAGGATTTATCCTAAGAACAGAGCAGTTTTTAAACATACTATGATTAGTACAAACTGAATAATCAGAACATTGTTGCTGTTGTCTTTGCATGGTAATACTTTGTAATGATGAGATCAGAAGTCGCCCTAGGCTCCTCTCCCATGCAGGTGTAAGTGAGAGTTGCCGTGGTTACATCCATGGTCTGTGTCTGGAGCTGAAAGGGATCCTCTCTTTATTGCATGGACTGTGCTCTCTGATATTATGTGTCATAGAAATGAATCACAGTCTGAATGATGATCATAGGGTTACACTCTAACCTTGGTTCTGTGAGTGAAGAGACAATCTTTCAAGCTTGCACATGTGATGGAGAGGAAGTTGATAGAGAACAAGTTTTGGGGATTTTGTTTGACCTGTGTTGTAAATGCACAAAATGAACATTTGAGTCATGTAGTTCAAGGCTGTGTATTCACAGCCTTCAACTATAGAAATCATGAATTGTGAGCTATAGCTGACCAGGAAAAACAGATATGCTCATTTCGTACATGGTTTTACATTACCTGAAAAAATCTGAATGTGTGTTATTGTGTGTTTCAGTTGTGGGGGGCAATCTTTTTTGTGGTACCAATCACATCCTTGATAAAGAGTTGATCTGTACGTTCCCTTCTTTGTTCTTTAAAAAAGAAAAGCACACAAATAAGATGTATGCTATTTTATCAGAAACAATTATCCCAGCTTTAATTGTTGATTTGGAACAAACCTTGTAAAGGAACTATGAGGGCAAAAAAGTCAAAAACAAAAAAATAAATTCATTGATCATATTTGAGGTAAAATGTTCAATTAATCATGATATTGATTTCAGGCCAGTTTAGGTTTTCAGCCCAAAGCTTCAGACCAAAGGTGAGGGTTGTAACTTAGATTTTCTGATACCACAAGAAGCCTTCCTTCCAGGTGAGCTCACTCAGACAGAACAAGAAAGACTTTAACTTTGTAATATGATATTTGAAATGTTATTCAATGAAGCATAGGTATCATTCTCTCTTAATTATAGTCTCTTCTTCACTAACAACCCAGGATGAACAGAGCCAGATGAGTTCAAAGGATAATTAATAGTCTTTGAGCTTCATGAATATGTTTTGCCGTCACTGAACTGAAGAGCTCAAAACAACCATTGATAAAGAAATGTACGGTCAGCTTATACAGCCTAATGAAGTGATATTAGCGCCATTTTGAGCACTGTGTCTTGCTGAGTTAATTTATCCAGTGTCTTTTAACATAATGTGTTAAAGTGCAACGTCTAAATTCCGTCTAAAAATATACAGAATCTAGACGGTTGAAATTAGGTCTAAAAAATAACTAGACGTCTATTGTTCAGTGGGCATCGCTTTATAGCGCCCTTTAGGAAAACAAATCATTACTCTAAATCTTTCATTGCTTCTGCCATCAGGCCTAGAACCTTGACAGTCATCACTCGAAGTGGCCACATAGGTGCAAAGTGCGAGAGCACTTATTATCTATCGTCTCTGACATGTACCTGTCTGACTTTGTTTGTAAATGTTCTGTATGCAGAGTCTGAGTTGACTGCTGAAACCTAAATTGCCCCTTTGGGATTGATAAAGTTGTCAAAACTGAACTGAGCAACAATATAACAAGGGTGTTTCATAGTGTTGCAACAATGTGAAAGAACACGTCATTATGTTTAAAGATACAGTGTAAGCTTTGAATGCTCACACACTGTGATACACATGCTTTGGGGGAACATTAAAATAGGTCTCTGCTATGGTTAGTGCTCCTGGAAATAATGACCAATATCATTATTACACCCACATAAGCATCTGGCTTCCAATAACTGGGCTGCCAAACCTGAGAATGTTAAAAATGTGTGACTTTTGTTTCAGAAGACAAGGCGGGGTCAGAAGATGGAGGTACTTGACAGTATTACTGAATGTGTAGACTTATTTAAAACAAAATGTGTTGGTACAGAAGTAGCTGGAAAAAATATTGACAAAAAAAAGTGATGGGGGTTGTTTTGAAGAGAAGCATGTTTCAGGCTGTGCATGCTTCACATTCTTAGCTGCTGACCTCCATGGAAAATAACAACAGCCGGGCTTGAAGGTCATCTTGCAGTGACCAGTGGCTGAGGCTGAGCAGTCAGTGGTACCAAACTAGATGTTTGTAAGCCCAGTGATCTTCTGCCCTGCTACGTATATGTTGAGGGTGGGGGGGTGACGTGATGATCATGAAACAGCGTGAGCGTATGGTCATTCGATGGTAGTAATCCTCATGTTCCAATAATCAAAGTACTTATGAACCATTTATTCAGTACACGCAAATTATACGTATTTTATCAGTCGGCTGATCATCAGTATTGCTTGTCGAAAGGACAGCAGCTTTCTATTCCCTGTTATGAATGTAATGACAAGTAATCATGGTAATGTACGACTCCGTGGATAGACCTGTCCATGAGTCTGTGGTGACAACCACTTTGTCAACACTCTAAGGCAGTCCCCGATCCGGCTGCACTTTCAGTTTTTTCCCCCTTTTCTCGTAGTTGTCTGCAGAGATAGTGGCTTGAACTCCGGCTCAACAAATGCCAACAACTTACAGAAGCCTTCCCCTCTCACAAAACTCAGTCAGGTTATCATCACACCGGCGTCCAGTAACAGCACTAGCAAATGCTGTGATGCGAGACTTAGAGTGCATGTGGTTAAGGATCCAGCTAGTATTTCTATGGTTTCTTTTTTTGTCAAAATACTTTTGGATGTCAGTTTTCACACAATGCATGCACAAGTAGTGTAACGATACTCGAATAACGACGGTAACCATAAGTTCTTGAGTAATCGAGTATTCGTCTCCATCCTTATAATACACACACCAGTGCTGGTGCTCGTTTTATGTACAGATTCAGCTGTGCTGGAGGCCTGTCACCACACACACACACACACACACACACACACACACACACACACACACACACACACACACACACACACACACACACACACACACACACACACCATCAGGGTTAATGAATATCATTGCAAACAGTGCATATTGAGTGCCTTTGAACCAGTGAATTCATGTATGGATTAGTTTTGTGCTTTGTGTTAAGACAGGGGGGTAAAGATAACTGGTCTGAACCTGCTCTTTTCTCTGAGGTCGGACAGCCCCTCATAAAAAAAACGACTCTAATAAACTAACTCCTGGTGTGCCTGCCAGACCACACGCTTGCTGTCGGCTGTAAAATATGACCAGGCTGCTTCCCCTTTTTCTCTTCTCACTCTTTGCCCTTTTGACCCCTTCTCATCTCCTCTTTTTTCTCGCTCTACCTCTTTCCCCGTGTCTTTTCCTTTTCTGTCTGTTCCTGTTTGCACTTCCCCTGCTTTTGTCAGCCACTGCTTTTCCGTATTTGTCTAGTTAAAGAAGTATGGATTATTTGATGTGACAAGAATAATGTAAGAGTTAAATAGATACCAGACTTTTGTTTGTTTTGGTACCTATTCAACAATTCACCTGTTTGATGATGCCTAAAGTGAAACTTGTCTTTGCTGTCCATACAAAGAGAAAGCAGAGATTGTACTAAACTTTTATGATTTCCTGAGCCTTTGCAAAGCTAAATCCAGTAATTTGAAGCAGCAAGTGAGTTACACGGTTCCAGCAAAGCATATGAATTATAAAATTCATACACATGTTTAAATCAATGTGTAATCACTAAGTTGTCAAAGTAGTTTTGTTTTTGTTAACTTATAATGAGCCTTTTGTATCGATACAGGAGCACGTTTCTGTCCATGGAGACAACCCTCCTGTTCTGACATGTTTCTACAGCAGGGCAAAACAAACTGGAAACAAATACTTTTTGTATTAAGTGAGTGGAAATTAACCAGTTGAAAGACAGAAGAAGTTGTTTGTATTGTGAGTTGTATTGGAAGTTGTTTCTGATGGTAAAAACTTGACAAATGAAGGAGCAAACTTGTCATGCATCATGGGAGTTCCTTGTCCTTGAGGGCCAATGTCGTTTCACCTACAGAAGGGGTGAACAGGTGAGCATTTATATCTCTGACCAATAGATATTGCTAGATATTCCCTTTTCTACAGATATTACTTTTAATTTGAAAAACCTACCACCTTTTCAAAAAACAAAAACTTGTATCCATGCTTTGAAAGCTCAGCTCCCCCTAAGCCTAACTCGTGAAATTTTTTGTTTGGAAAAATGTAAATATGTTCCATTTAGTGATTTTTCCAGAATGCGAAAAAAACAACCAAAAAAACCAACATATTTTTAGGGATAAAACCCAGCATGTGATGTTGCATGAAGCAGACATAAGTTGTCTTGACAAACAGGCCTGTGTGTTTCTGTTTGCTGAACAGATATATATAATCGCTGGAGTCGAGGATGGCTTCGTACCAGCTGGATCTTTTTCCTCTCTGAAGGGCCTCACTCTGTCAGTCTCAGTAACCTGGGGGTTGTTTCTTAGAAATCTGGCTTTTGACCAGAGGACTGGACCAAAAAAAAACAAAAAAAAAACAACATACTGAGAGGGATTAGGAGTGTGGAAGAGCTTCTAAAATTACAGCCCTCAGAACATATCCAGATGTTGCTGTCCTGATTCTCCCCAGGTAACACACATGACAGAGTCGCAGTGTGGAGGGGCCAAAAGTGGAGAGAGTGGCTCTTGTAGAGCAACCCCGATCCCCAATTTTATTAGTTTTTTTTTGGTCCTCCTGGACTCCAGCTGGTGATATCAACCTGCCACAGAGACAGAGGCTCTAACAGTGTGAGTTAGTGTGAAGCAGTTGGGCTCTGTGTCTGCTGCTGATCACATACTGAACCAGTGAGAAATGCACAGCAGTATGAGCTACTGTGCAAAGGGCTTGTTAACTGTTACACACCCATCTGACATCTTCACGATGTTTGATCTTTGAAGTCATGAGTTCATGCTTTCAGAGAGACAAATGTACATTTTCTTACAAAGCCAAGAGGCTTTAACCTTTGCTTTAGATCTGATGTGTTTGAAAAACGTGGAACTGAAGTACTCTGGGGGAAGCAACATCAGTTATCTTAATCTTTAGAAAAAATGGATCGTCAAAAGAGGGTACAAATTTTACAGTTCAGTCCAGTTCACAGGTCAAGAGTCAGTTAAGTTCATGGAGCTTAGCCGGGATTTAAACTGTTATTTGTAAAGACCATTTCTGTATTGCTTTTGCTTTTCGGATAAGCGGAAAGAAATTGTATTCTGATCGAGAGGGGTGGTTCATGCGATCATTATTCTGAAATCTGTCCATGTATACACTCATTCCGATCGTGACTCTCTGTTGGGGCAAAACTAATCTGACTGCACTTGTGTTCCCAAAGTCAGCGTGACACAGTCCACTGTTAGTGACAAGACGTAAACATTGCGGGATCCAAGAGTGATTGGTCTGTGTCTGACACAACTTTCTTGCTAGATACAGTCTCCTCATGTAACGCAGGATCAGTATGTGCTGCTGGACCCGCTTGATGATCATGTATGCTAGGAGCAATATAACTACTCAGAACCTGGCTCGGGTCCATTCTGAGCAGAGGGAAAAATCCTGAATTAGATGGAGTGGGACAACATCGCGTTTGTTGGTTTGTTGACAGCACAGGTGTAAATACAACTCTTCTGCAGTTGTTTTAGCGAAATTAGACAATTACACATGTCCAAATGCTTCTAATCTGAATAAAGCTTGGTGCATGTATTTTGCGCCTATATAAACAGTGGATTCAGGTTTTCTGATCCCCCAGATTTTTAATTTAATCAAGAAATTTTGCACATCTAAACGTGGCTTCTGAGTGTGCCGGTGTTTCAGTTATGGGCACTGCAGATGATGTGAAATGTTCCTGTACTTGTTTTACTACTCTGCTCATGTTTTGGGATTTTTACCAAGCATAATTACTGTTCCTGCTCTCACTGTGACTGTTGCGCATCCATGAGTGGAGTCATGCATTGTCTCTGACCAGTTGTCCTTATGTCTCTTTTCTTGGTTACATGGTGAATTTGAAAAACTTTGATATGCACATTGTGCAAGCATCATCAGGTTGCTGCCTCTGATGTTTCTCTGTGCCTGTAGTGACCCCTGTATTCTTTTATTTTACAATTCCTTTGCATCTGTCTCTTCTCACAGCATGGACAGGCAGGGCCAAGACAGACAGGCATCTATCTCATGCACGTATCAGTTTCAAGCAGAGGCGAAACATGAAAAGCCAGTGATGATTAATTTTTCATTCATCTGTGGATCACGCATAGGCTGTGATCAGCTGGGTGGCCTGAAACAGATCGACTGATTCGTCACTCCACAAATTGCAAGAGAATGGGTGCATCTAAATTTTGAGATATGACAAAATAAATCAGTGTTCAAACAGAGTGTCAAACAGTTGATATACAGTGATACTACTGCCTAGCATCTGTGACTGGCAGCAGGGGACAGAGAGTGATATAAATGATGTTTCTCCCACACAGATTATGTCAAAAAAAAAATAAAACAAACAAACATAAACAATAAAACCTTCTCAGTCCCCCCTTCCGTCTTCTGGGTCCTAGTTTAGTTAATTCTCCAGTCAGAGTACAAGTCCCAGTCATCACTGGTCATGTCCAAGTCAAGTCATGAGTACTGGACTTGAGCACTACAACACTCTGCAAATGAACTCAAAAGGCCATAAATAGGCAAGGGCAGGCCTATTAGTCTGTCTGAGGGTTAATGCTGTGAAATCACAATGACACTTGTCGAGACTTTCTGCAAATTTCTTGAAATTTGGCGGTCAAAGGTCAAGGCTTCTGTAACCTGTCAGCAAATAAATACTCTTTGTCACCTCCCCACAAATATCTTAGAGTTGTTGGATGATATGAAGGATGGTAATTCTTATTTTGTTTTTACAAGGTCTGCTTCTCTTGAAAAAGGTTACAGATGAATTTTGGAAATAAGTTTTAGAAACCACTCACATGGAAAGTACTTAAGTGGTTGCAGTTAATTTTCACCTCAGCCACAACTTTTTTTCTTGTTTTTAAGAACCTTTTCTCAACTGGTCTGGGGAATGAGGTTAAAAAGTGAGTACACTCTGACCCATATTTTGATCCCTGGCTTGTTGAAGTAGTGTGCATTCATTTAGAACTGTACATCCAAACAAAAACACCTTACTGCCGCTCCAGTCCTGGTTTATAACACCAATAGCCAAGAGGATAATCAATTTCATCAGCTGAGATTTGGCTTTGAAAGGATTTACATCTATGAAAGTCATGAGGAAAAACCAAATACTGATATTTGCCTTTAATGTGGAAGGTTTGTCTCAAGAGCATGAGATACAGAGGCAACATCGGCGTCATAGCAGTTCTTCCCATTACTTTCCACACTGTTCTCATGGTAAGCCTCTGCATTGTGTCTAATCCATGAGTGGAAATGCAGACCCTTTAAGCAAGTGGAAAGAATGATGCTCCAGTGTATTGGATGGACCTTGTGTGCAATTTTTGATGTGGCCAACAGTCAGATGGGGACAAAGTTTCTACCACAAACGCTGATAGGTCTTGCCTAGTTGCTCTTATATCCTCTATTCATATTGAGAAGACATGATATATGGATGTGATATGGAAATACATGGTGGTTACCAGAAAAATGCAGTGTATTTTACGTACTTATATGATTAAGATTTTGATATTCCCCTATAATAGTGATAATAACCTTTTTCTTTTTCCTTGTGCAAAAAGGAATCACTCTGGGGTCCTGTTGTAGCCTGCAGGATGAACAGGAATATGCTGTTATAATACATGTCTCACAAGAAGTCAGCTCTGTGTGTTTTTACAGGAGGGGCTGCATAAAAGTGATAGTAGATTGGTAGTGGACATAAGAGAGATTTACCTCCCCATCACCCACGCAGACACAGATATGTATGTGAAAAGTAGTGTAATGAAGTAGTTTGTGAGTGACAACAACCAGACTGCATCCTGGTCAGAGCAGAATTACAGAAATCTTAGATCTCTACATTTCTCATCAGTTTAGATGTTGGCAGCGAACAGTGCTGCTGAATTTTATTTCCATTCGAACAGGCCTACCTGCTTAAAAGTGTACTTCAACTGATGATTTTGTTTTCTTCAGTCCAAACTGATAAAGAGAAGTGGGCCGTTGATGTTACTTCTCAAAGTACCATCTGTTATTCCCAACAATCACCACTGAATTATGAGCTGCTCTAGCTATGCTAAACTTTCTCATTTCTAACAAACTCTTCACAGCAAAAGTCTTTTAGTTTTATTGAAGTTTTTTTTATTCTAAAACAGCCATCTTATATATTTCAGCAGTAACTCAAAACAACACATTGTATACAAAGGAGTAGGAGAGAAATTAATTTTACATCACCGAGACTCGGTAAGAAACTACAATGTCAAAAATCAGACTCCCTGACTTGTTTTAGGAGGAGAGGGGTTTTATTGAGTCAACATATGTTCACATTAGTGATTCCTATACATACTTCTGTACATTTTCTTAAACCACAATAAAATTCCATCATCACAAAACCACTGCGCATATACACATCAGGGTTTGGACTAGGGCTGGGCGATATGGCTGATAACGATAAATGGACGATAACTTTTCCACAAGCTGCTCACCTCCTCCCACATTAACTTTGTCTACTTCAGCCGCTACAACTTTTGAACCGTCCTCCATCTCCTCACCCGTCTTTCCTTCTATGTTATGGACTGGATGGGGTGGAGTCACGTCTCTGACGTAGGACAGCGTCTTAAAGGGACATGAGACCATAGCCTACCTACACACATCTAAAACCAAATTTTCTTTAATTTTTTGACACCGAATATACCGATATGGGCACAATGATGTCAGTTATCGTCGTAAATTTCGGTATGGCTAAATTTTCGATTTATCGCCCATCCCTAGTTGGGATGGTCAAATATAAAACAGCCCTTTTTTGTAACTAGCAGTAATAATTTTATGAGCCCTTTATCTGAAATTGGACAAATGTATGACGCATGTATGTAAATGTATGAGATGTATGACATTTAACAAAGATTGTCTGCTGGAAAACAAATTAAAAAAATCATAGTTTTACAGAATACTGTCCTGCCATCAGGATAACCAGAGTTTTATAATTAGCTATGGTTTCATACATGCATAATAATGCTACATCAGTCTTGCTTGAAATCAAAATCAACTTCAGAGTCACACATTTGATTGGATTATCGTTGCTAACCTTACTAAACCAGTGACAGATACAGGTACAGACACTAGTCCAAAGAAAGTTCTGACCTCTGATTAAGTCATCTCATCGTCACACCCACAGGCGTTTCCTGTGTGTCTGAGAGTTTGATGCGTCAAGGTTGACAGTTGCCACAAGACATTTAGCAGAGTGGCCAGCACCCAGCTCGTAATATTTTTCACAGACGTCTGGATGTCACTGAGGGGCTTTTAATGCAATAAGCACAGGTTTCATGCAGTGGCTCTTATTTTATTTGATTAAAATGAAGAAAAACAGACCTATCATCACATCTGAAAGGAACATTTTTTATGTACTTGCCTGTCATTATATCTGGGATCATATAAAGTTGAAGTCGAGTAGAGTGGATCAGTCTAGGCCTGGTGGAGCATCGTTCCACAGCCCTCTGGTGGTGTGTGCTTTTCATCTTCTTGACTCCCTGGTCAGTTGTCTGCTCTTTGGAAAGAACACATTCCAGGGCCATTAGGGCAGGGATCGCTTTCAGCTGTAGGTGTAGTCTATACACCCACTGTTCTTCAAAGGGAGGTCAAACCTTGACTGCCTTCTCCACTAGTTTCCACTGGTTTGCTGTCAGTGAAGTTGGGAGTTCTCCATAGAATATTTTGTTTCCAGATGAACTGATTGTGTTAAATGCAGCTCCACTGCTACCACAGAACAGTTATATCGCATGTATTGTTTGGTCGGACAGTTTTTTCTTTCTAGTTTTGAATTTTTCCACACTGCTGACATTTTAGCCCCATGAGAGCTAATGCTGAGTTACTCTTGCATTTTGCTACATTTGCTGATCCCTGATCAGTTTGAAAAACACCCTAATCAACTCCGATTGTACAGTTAAAGTCAGGATTATCCTTATATATGCAGTATATATATAATTTTTTAAATCTAACCTTTATTTAACCAGGTAAGAAACCCATTGAGATCGAGATCTCTTTTACAAGGGTGACTTGGCCAAGAGGTCAGCAGAACACGTTACAATGATAATATTACAATTCAGAGACAGAGAATATGCAGGTGTAGTTTGATGAGGGGAGGTGGTTATTCGGCTTGTTTACTAGGACCTAAGCCTCACACATAGTGGTCTTGTGTGCTTGTGTTTGATATGGTGGGATTCCTATTTCAAAACAAAAAACACAATCTATGTTTTGAAATTTTACAGTTTGTAAATTACCACACATTAGCTTCTCATATGCATAAAGTGAGGTGTACTGATATCCTCTCTGGTCTCTAAGTGTATGTATTACATTGTCTCCTGTCTGCTTATGAATAGTTTTGGTGTTCAATTCTCACACCTGGCTTGACATTTTCATGGTTTTATTTATACTTTGCGGTACTTATGTTACTCATATGTGCATAAATCCTTGCCCTCATCATCACTGTTTACGAACAGTATAGCATAACTCTATTTCTTTTCTCTGTAAACAGTGAAATTGTAATGAGAAAAAGCGTGAATAAGAGAGTCTCATAAAAGTTTGAAATGACGAGGCTCTTGCGTTTTCTGTTGCTACTGTGTAAACTGAGACTGAATGCTTTGTTGACGTTTTCCTGAAAGTCAGGTCAGAAAAAATGTAGCTTCTCGCTCTTTGTACCACCCGTCACAGTAGTGTCGCTGGTTTGTTGTTTTTCCCCTTCTTTGTTGAAGCTGGAAATTCTGTAACTCACTATTTTGTCATGCATAAAAATCTGAAAGTACTTCAGAGAGATGTTCCAAATGCTTTCTTTGCCTCAGTATTGTGCTGTTGTTGTAACTGTGTGATTGACAGCAGTTGGCATGCTGATCTCTGGCAGGGGCACAGAGAGACAATGAAAACAAACAAACCCTAACCCTGGGAACTGTGGCTAACAAGCCTTTGACATGTTTTGTAAGATATTATTAGCAGCTGTTTCCATGAGTAAAGGCCACGTGCTATTGGCTAAACATAAAAAAAGAAATACTAGAAAGTCTCAAGCTGTTGTTGTAATTTTCATGTACAATGTGTTTGATACTATCTACAACAGTTTGATACTGTTTATCAGAATATCTCAACAAATATTGATTAGGTTGATGTGAATTGCCCAATGGACTAAGACTTTTGGCGTCCCTCACAGGATGAACTGTAATAACCTTTAATCTTGTGAACTTGTAATCTATCACCATCAAGAGCTCCAAGTGTCACTGTTGCAATCATTTATCAAAGATCTGCTAAAGTAATGACATTTTCAGCAGTCACAGGCATCATGATAGTAAGCAGACACATTAAAGGACAGGTAAACACTGTCAACTTACACCTGCTTCATGTTAGTAGCATTGCTTTTACTAATTAGTTGTACTTAGAGTTTTGCATATCTGTGTCCTCTTACTCTGCATCCTTTCAGATTTTTTTTTTCTGTTGACAGTCTTCATCTTACGAAGGAGTATTAGGGCCATATTAAGAAAAAAAAAGACTTAAAGATTAAAATAATTAATTTACGAGAATAAAATAATTACTTTCGAGAATAAAGTCGTAATAAAGTAATTACTTGCAAGAATAGAGTCGTAATAAAATCATTATGATACTCATGATAATGTTGTGCTGATGTGCTAAAAGATAAAGAATCTCTTTGATTGAGAAACCTTTATTGAAGTAAATTTTCATGAAATGCGCCATGGCTTTTATTTCAACAACTGTTATCTGAAACAACAGGTCAGAATATGAGGACTTAATTCTGACTTTATTCTCATAAGTAATTACTTCGTTACGACTTTGTTCTCGTGAGGAAATATTTGATTATTACTTTAGTCTTGTAAGTAATGATTTAACTAAGACTTTTAGCTCATAAGTAATTACTTTATTATGACTTCATTCTTGTTAGTAATGACTGTATTCCTGTTAGTAATGACTTTATTACGACTTCATTCTTGTTAGTAATGACTTTATTTTTGTTAGTAATGGCTTTATTAGGACTTTAATCTTGTTAGTTCTTGTAACTTAACAACTTTAATCTCAAAGTCTTATTTTTTTTTCTTAATGTGGCCCTGATACTCTGTTGTTTCATCTTTCCTCTCATTTTCAATAAAGTACTTTGTCTTCTTGGGTTTGGGAACCACAGGACCTTGGGCTTTATTTATTTATCATCTGCAAACAGAAGTATGAAAATATTTTTTAGTTGCTCTAAGTTGCTTTAAATCCCCGGTAACGCAACAGTAACACACTTGATTTTTGGATTAGTTTGGTATGAGTTGTATTGATTAGTTGTGCATGCCAGTGACAAAGGGGACAAGAGACAAGTATTTTTGACCTCTAGTCTCAATGGCCCCAGTTATGACAGCAAGACGCAGGTTGAAGAGTACCAGAGTCTGCCTTCAACAGTGCCACATTGTGCCTGATCATTCACCTCTCACACTATTTAGACTTAATTGGCTGCAGCTGTTTCACCCTCTACAGAAGATAGGTGCCTCCTGTTCTCTGTACTTTTCATGCTGAGCTACATACATTGTGTGTAAAGAAAATCTCAGCTTATGTTTCTTTATCGTCTTACAGAGGTATAATTGTCTGTGTATGTGCATTCTAGTTCTTCGTGCGAGTGTAAACAAACACTCATGCTTTCACTCATGCCCATGCAAACTGTACCTGATGAGCAGTAAATGGAACGGAGTAGGGCCACCTGGTTCCTGTGTGTTTCGGAGAGCTTTACTTTTAGGGCGAGCCTTGCTACTTAGTTAAACAAAGGGCCTCCATGTTGGTCCTCTAGATAAACACACTTTCCTGAGAAAACACGGACACGGTTACACTTTAACCTGCCCAGGGAGGCCTCAGCTACATCCTCCCGGACAGTTTAGGTCAGACCGGGCTACAGTTCAGACCCGCAGTGAGAATCATGCGCTGCACGTGAAACCATGCTGGCCTGTCAAACAATGGAGCCTTTGACAACCATACCCCCCTTCCTCGTCTACAGTACAGTCAGAGTACTGTCTCTCCAGGGCTTGGGTGTCACTCCACATCTCTGTTGTGCTCCCCTGGAGCTGACCAGCTGGCTTCTAGGCTCTGGGATGTGAGAGCAGCAGCACAGAGGAGCTACAGTCAAAGTTCAAACCAGATTAGCCCAGCAGAGGGGCCAGCAGTGACCCAACCCAGTCAAGTCCAGGCTATTCCTGCATAAATAACTTGATAAGCTGCGCCACTTGAGAGGAGGTTGAACCAGTCTTTTTTAGTCTGACCCTCCCTGGATAATCTCAGCTCTGGTCTGGCCCCACGGTCCCACCAAGGGATGCTTGTGACTTTGACTTTGACTCCTTGGTAGGAGAGTTGATGGTTTTACATGCAACAAGGCGCCAAGGGTTCAGTGTCAAACTCATGCAAAGAAAAACAGCATTATGTGATGTATAAAGTTAGTTTGAATCTATTTTTATCAATGAACTTAGAACCCAGATTGAACACATTTATAAGCCTTGCAGCAAAGTTGTGATAAACAGCTCTAGTTTTTGCATCTACTAAAGGAAGTGTTTGGCCAATAGTGACAAATCCTTCTGCATTTTTAGGCATCACTGAATTCAATATTCCATATACAAAAAAAAAAAAAATTACAAGGTATCTTCATGAAGTTTAATTATAGTTCTGGGAGGCTTATTTGTATAATGACAGTGTTGAATGTCATTAATAAAAATGTCAGTCGTACGTGGATTACAGGTGCTGTCTGCTATGTTTAGTTAAGTCTGAGTCTTATCACATGTTTTCGCTCACTATCTCTGCGCATGTTAAACACAAAATGAAAGGAGTAAGTGAACAGCATATCACTCTGCCTATATTACTGGATAAACAAAAGGTTTGACTGGTTATGCAAGAAGGCAAGAATCTTGTTTCTGCGCTGAAGTTGACTCTGAAGCTGTTGGAAGTGTAAAGATAAGGAAAATGAAGGGTCAAATGAAGTTAAAAAGCTTCAACATTTGAAACAATGAATAAAGGACTCTTATCTCTATGGTAGATGATGAACATAAATACATGCAATAAGTGTTATCTGATGGTGTAGTTATGCAGAGCTGCCACCTCCCCCTCGGCACAGCGTCAGTCGTGTAAACACACAGCGCTCTGGAGGAATGCTGGACTCTGTGACCTCCCGCCCCGAGTGCTGTTACAGTGCACTGAGTTCAGTGAAACAGCCCGCCCCATGCTGCGCCTCCCCAAAGCTCCGCCTCACCCTATCCCAGCCTGAGGCCCCACAGGGTGGAAAAAAACACACCTCCCTCACCCAACACCACCACAGCCTCCTCAAATACACACACACACATACACAAACATGAACGGACAGACACACACAGACATAAAGACAGACAAGTGCTCCCTTTCTTTACCCCCCAGCTGTCAGAGCTGTATGTTCTTGTAGCTTCAACAACTTTGCCATTTGAGGATCTACTTGCAAGGTAGTTTAGCGTACTTCTCCCTTTTTCAATTGTGTTATCCGGCAGAGTGAAGACGAATAATAAAAACAGAAGTTCCAAACTTTAGTGAGCTCTTTAAATTTTCAGTAAAAACTCAAAATCACATCCAAATACTATGAAACGTTGGAAGCCTGTTCTCTTTGTCATGAGTATCTGAAATCTATGAATGAAAAGCACACAGAAAAAAACAGAAACAAGCTAGATTATTTTATTTTTCTCAAGAAATAAGCTCTGTCACTGACTCCAACTAAACATCCAATGCATGTAGTTTGGTGGAGGCATAGTATAAGTAGGGTCAAGCAGACACTGCCCTCTGCTGGAGAATGACTGAGGAGGGAGGGCAGCTGAACATCGAAGAGATGTGAGTTTGATGAAGTCGCACACAAAGTAATGAGGAACCCATGCAAGGCAGAGACGGTGAAGTCCAGGACTGATAGAAATTCAATGTAATCTCTAATAGCTGCACGCCAGCTGTAACCCCCTTCAGTGGATTCTTTCATTGATCGCAGAGAAGGCACAGTAAAGCGAACATCAGTGATTACCACTCTGCTGCACCTCATCATATTAAACACAAGGGGCCCTACACATGTGTGCGATACCCATGGACACACACACACGCACGCACGTGTGCAGACTCACATGCACACACAGGCACACAGTCACAGTTAGCTGTTGTCTGAGGAAACGAGGAGCTGTCTGGTGCCATAGCAACCAATGCGGATATCCCACCCTACCAGAGTGAGGGCGAAAAAAACAGAAATGGCAGTGACAGATTGACAAGACCCTAATGAGATCTTCCACACAGACACTAATCTATCTATCTATCTATCTATCTATCTATCTATCTATCTATCTATCTATCTATCTATCTATCTATCTATCTATCTATCTATCTATCTATCTATCTATCTATCTATCTATCTATCTATCTATCTATCTATCTATCTATCTATCTATCTTGTCTGTCCATCTGTCTGAGTAATACTGTATGTGTGTCTGTCTGCCACTCTATCAGCTTGTCTGGCACTTTGTCACAGTGAGACTAAATGGAGAAGTGGAAGCATCAAAGTGCAGACGATGGCGACATCTGAGAATTTGAGAAAACACAATATAAGAAACAGAATAGCTGAGCGTGGGTGAGGGGAAGTGGGGAGAGCACAAACTGGTGGGGTCGGAGCGATGAAATGAGGCAAGAAGAAAAGACTCTGACTACTCTCTGGGGCATGTCTGTCCATCACAAGCCTGCAAACACAGACACTGCCGCAGTCTGCACCAGCCTGCCTTCTTCACCAGCGTGACTCCCATTTGAACTGCAATCTCATATGTAATGCTATTATTCTGGCCCATATTCCAGGTTACATAACACTCCAAGCCAAATCCTGCCCTCAATCTGTGAAAAAACAGCCACACTAGCTGTGATAAAAATATAAGACTTAGTATTACTTCTGAGGCACCAGAATAAAACAGTCCAACATTCCCATATCGTGTAAAGTCGGTGTTTTACTCAGGTAATTGTTGCATGTATGCTCTGTTTACGGTTGTTTTTGTCTCTCATAGGTGGCTGCTGGAGTTCAGAAGTGAATGGAAAGAAGACACCATGTACTAACTGGTAAGTTGAGACTTAATCAAGCCTAAATTCCCGCGGCTGGCCTGCAGGTGGAAGTCACACCCACTGCTGTGTTTGCTCAACACAGTACAATACTAGCACCTACACCAAAACTCTCCACTCCCATTTTTACCAATCCTGTCTGCCAGGTTTTGGTGTGATGTGGCAATGCGACATAATATTAATACTCCCTCAACTTTTGCACCAATCTGTGTAAGTGAGAACCTGTGTTTGTTTTTGTTTTCACCTCATGATCTTGATGCTATTTATGTCGGTAGTATTCGGCAAAAGACCTCACGGAGTGACTCACAGCACTGGTGTGACCTATTTATTTCTTTTCTTTTCTTTCTTTCTTTTTTTTTATACCATGGTGTCACTCTGAGGTCTATGTGCAATGCCAGCCTACTGTTGAGCTTTGATGTGCTGCCCTGAAGTGAGCCCGGAGCTCGTCAGCGAGTCTGTTCAGTCAGAAAGGATTCAATTGAGACTTGTGAAGAGGCCATGACTTTGACTTATCTGCAAAAAAAAGTGGATTATAGCTTAAAATTAACATGTCTCTCTTCCTATTATGGAGTGGTATGACCCCTTATTCTGTGATCATCATAAGACAGATAACCCTCAGTGTAAACCCAAATGAACAGCTTTTCAAAATCCTTTTCCTTAAAATACTTTATCCTCGTATGACCCAGTTTCATCATTTTGATGCGACTTGCTCGGATAAATTTGCACATTACATTTGACTCAGTAAATCACAAGCTAAGCACAGACGCTTTTGCCATCCGTTGCACTCGACTATCTGTGAATGAAATTCAAGGGTAGTGAGAGGCATCCACTTGCTCCACTGTCCCCATTCTGGCTCTCGGTTACCTGGGATGGCCCTGGCTTCCTCCTCCTCCTCCCCCTCCTCTTCCTCCTCCTCCTCCTCCTACTGTTTTACGAGCACAGCCCCACCTGATGCGCACATCTGCTTGCCCACTCATCTACGCCACAGCTTTGGTAGGTGGGTGATTGGCGGGGGTGGAGTGGGGTCGGCGCATCAGCCAATCACATGCATAATCGTGACAGCGTTGGAGTGATTTGACACTTGTGTCTGGCCAATCACAGAGCACTGCAGCAAAGAAAGCAGCAGTAGTTAGAAAAAAAAAAGAGTAAGTGCAGTAAGAATTTATTCAAAGGGGAAATCTTTGCAATGCTGTATTTTTTCACATTTTACGAGTCTCAGTGCTATGTATACGACTTTACCAACAAAATTCGTGCATAATGACAAAACTCGAGTGAGAGCATGTAAAAAGTGTTCATCAGAAACACACAAGATATGCAAATATCCACTGGGTGTGAGGTGTCTCCTAGACTATCATCCATTTTATCTCCTTTTATTCCATCTTTTGATTACTTCTCAGCTCACCTTGATCTCAAACAGATCTGTATGATCATCTGGCACAATAAATAAGGATAACAACCACACACATTCATCCAACATCAGTGTGACAGCGTTTAGTTGTTGTTAGGAGAGGAACCAGATGATGCTACGGTTGAAATATTGACACAGTGGAACATAAAAACAAACATTGTATGTCGTATTGAATGTACAATCAAAATAACTCTGTAAGCTGTGTGCCTTCTAGTGAATTCACTTGCATATCTATGATGATATAAAAACTTTAAATCAGAAAATTGAAATGGATGTTTACTTTGTGCAGAGCAGTACCAGAATTTTAGATAATGGTGCAGGTCAGGGGAATTTTCAGTGCATACTGTATCCCTAAAAGATTAATTTTTCACCATCCTTCCATAAATTACTAACTCTTTTGTTAAAGTATGATTTAGCATGAAAAAAACTTTGGTGTAGATTCTTGTTGTGGATAAAATCTTTCTAAGAATGTTGCAGATTTTTAGCAGAGATATGCTTCCCCTCACAATGAAATTACTATTATTTTTTTCTGTCAGCCTAAACTCATTTTAGTTTATTAAAAGAATCAGCTTGTATTCGTCAGGTCTGTTTACCACACAGTGGAATATTTTGTATTTTGTCTTTAGTTTAGCACAGAAGAAACCTCTTTGGTTCCAGTAAAGGTAAACCGATTCCATCGTCTCTGTGGGATGTTGCAGTGTTTGCTCGTTGAATACATTTCTTGAGTCAGGTGAAGGAGGTTTTTACAGCGGAAGCCAGTATGTATGAACAGTTTGATCAGATAGCACACAAGGTTATTTTATTATGTTTTTCGAAATTCAGCAGTAAATGTTGATGACGATTTTATAGATTCACAGAGAGAAAGAGAGAGGCATCACTGAGATTCTTACCATTTTCACAAGACACGACAAGAATTTATCTTCTTTAGATTGACATGGTCATGGCCATTTGACTGAACTGCCTTTTCACTTCACAGTTGAATTCAGAGAAATGATTCATGAAAGTAAAGCCAACACAACTATGTCTGTATACAGAAGAAAGATCCCTCATATTAATAAGAGAATAAGGATATTATAGGTGTGTGACTGGTGTTTACTATCTGGTTTGATGCCATTCAAATGTGTCTCTCGGTGATCTTTAATATTGTGTAACAGTTCTGTGAATGTCCTGATTTGTTGATGTGTTTTTCTTGGACAATTATTTAATCTTGGTCAGTGAGGCTTGACTGAAAAATGATGATTCTATACTTGGTCTAAATCCTGCTCAGTCTGCAGTTGAGTCTGACAGTCCACTGTGGTGTTATCATAATTAAGCTTTCAGAAATGTGATTGAAGGGCGCATCGTATATTGTCCTCTCACTGTGGAGAGAGAGACTGTAGACCATGTCTGTCTGTGTGCGTGTGTGTGTGTCCCTCCCTCACAGCCCTCACAGCCTTACAGCCTCACACACACATGACTCACATTGTAATGAGTGTGTGTGTGTGTGTGTGTGTTCTCACTTGTACGTCTGCTCTGGAAAGGCTAAGCAGCGCAGGCTGAAGTGCAGACTTGGGTGGATCTGTGTCTGTGGACCTCTCCACTGCACAAGATGATGACAAAGAGGTTTGTGCTGGACTGTTATACATCAAGAGTGTGTGTGTGTGTTTGTGGTTGTGGTCAAGGATGTGATTCATTGAGAGTTTGTCTCATGTGTTCACTACAAGAGAAAGTGCAACTGAGTCATCAGACGGACACAATCGTTCAGGAAACCGCAGGAGTGTCTCCACACTCTGTTGGCGTAAGCACGCACACACATTCATGCACACACAGTCACACAGCGGAGTTTCTTGATTGATGAAATTAGGTCTTTTTTTCCTGCTCGGTATGACTTCGCAATGTTCGGAATGACGCCCCTGATGGTTGTGGAAAGACACACCTTACAGAGATTTTTGATTCATAGCTTTGAGAAAAAAGCAGAAGAGAGACACAGACAGGGTTGAGTCACTTCTCTGAACTACTGACCCACAGTTGAAGAGGAGGACAGGGAAACTAATCTAGTCAAATCGTGAACGAAGGGATGTAATGAAAGACAAATATCCCAAATTTGATGTGTCTTACCTTTTGATCCTTCAAGACTTTCACCAATTATTTTATTGAATTACTATCATGGATGATTGTCAAAGTCAACCGCTCTGAGGTAAAATATGTGTGTAACCAGTCTGCATTGACACACAGATGTTCCACTGATTAATTGATTAGGTGGTAACTTTAAGAAATTAGGTTCAGGATTGTATAGATGTTGTGGTGTTATTTCTGTTTACAATCATTTATAGTGTGATCATTAAACAGGAAGATATCTGCTCTGAATAACAGGGGTAAGAGCGTTGTGTTGATAAAGTTACCTTTTTGTAATCTATGGTAGAAAGAGGGTCGGCTGAGTTGCATATTTTTTCATCCACAACTATTATCTTTGATCGCTGCGATCAGTTTGTGCACATCCTCATGAATCTGTTTACCTTTTTTGGCTCAATAAAAAGTCAAATATACTTCTTTGAGATTTGAGTGACCTTTTTTGGTTAAATAGGTCCAACCTCAGCCTCTCAGAAGCTTATTGTTCTCTACAAGTTAGCTTTGATTTATTATTGAATATATACTAACTTGGAGTGATGTCTTGTCACTGGAAATGAAGACAATCATGTTTGTCATAAAAAACTGGATGACAGAGACAAACATTAGTCGCTCATTTGGATTGGATTTCATGGATTTACTTTTAGCCTTACATAAATGTTTGACCTCTTAAAGGGACATTTCTTCTTTTTTAATGAGGGTTGTATTCGGAACTTGTCAATAATTTCCTCAGTAATTGTATCACCCATCAGGGATGCCGGTTAAGTCGGGCCCTTTTGTTGAGCAAGTTCCTGGAGAACTGGAACGGAAGCTGGCTATCAGCTGCAGAACAAAGGGGCCAGCTCGACTATGTAATTTAGCTAATTTTAACGAACTCCAGCCAAAGCACGGTTCTGGTGTAAGTGAACACTGTTTGGAAACTTTTAGCATTTTACTCTGCAGTCAGAAGACCCATCTGTTTTTGCACATTTACGGATGTGACACGTCTTCTTTTGCCTGCATCCCATTGATCGGCCAGACAGTGTTATAATATAGGATTTGATTTGATTTATTTTGGATCCACCATTAGTTACAACAAGATATGCAGTAACTGTTCCTCCTGGGGTCCTTATCTTCTTTTCCATTTTCCATCTGAGCTTAGACATATACTTTGAAAAAAAAGTGAAGAAACAAAAAAGAAAAACAGAACTTATCTTAGGGATAACAAAAAAAATCATATAATACGATTTTTTTATATCTCTATATCAATATCTTAGTCTGACATTATTTTACGCCACAGGAAGATTACTGAATGTAAAGATTTGATGTTATTTAGAATTCAAGCAAAAAAAGACGGGTTTAGGATCCTGTGGCGTCTTCAGGGTGGTCAAAACCCACCACCACGACCACAGAACAAGTTGAATTTAAAAAATAACCATCAATATAAAGACTCAAACAAAATGTGTCATTTATCTTTCCCAAGAAAACAAACAAAAAATGAAGAGAAGCAGCCCTGTTCCCCCCACAGACTGCAGAAAGAGAAAATCATTGGCATGGATGTCAGTTTCTCTGAGTAATGCAGTGTTGCTGATTGAAAAGAGAGAGATATGATTTAAAGTTGACTGTCATCCAGGAGCACCTGCACAACCTGCTATCGAGATGACCAATTAACTGTCAGTTAATGCCTCTTTGTGCATACTTTACAAGCACACACACGCACTCGAACACCTGCTGCAAGTCATGCATATTGAGTTAGACTGACAATGCAGATCATGTATGAATTGCACAACATCACACAGTAAAGAAAGTAGATTTTCCTTTTAAGCTCAAGCAGTCCAGTCCAAATTAGGGAAATAACCCTGTTCATTGCTTTTACAGTAATAACTACGTTTTCTGTTGTTTAGATAAGGGGTCAGGAATAATGAAGATTTATTATAATACAGGTGGCTTTAATCCTAGTCCTTTCTTGAGTCGACCTTTTTCTGAATAAACTGTTATACTGCGACAGAAAGCTGCACGATTTAGTTACCACTTGTTTGTTGAGTCTCGTTTTTTTTTTTTCAGACTAATTGCAGCCGTCTCCTCGATTCAGATCACTGCCTGTCCTTTCCCTCCCCTGCAAGCAGACGCGTGTAACGGTCTGGTAATGTGTGTGTAATGTTTGGCATTTTCCAAACCGGAGTGCTCCGCTATTTGTTTATTAAAATGTCTCAGTGACGCAGCTTCCAGAGTGCGACGTCCAGAATGAAAAGGAGTAACTTGTCAGAGGTTTGAGGCGTGACCACAGACTGCAGACGTTGAGAGGAGGCTGTGTCTGTGACATCACCCCCTGGTGTCTGAAGGGAGGGTTTCAGACTTTCATTTGGGCTGGGCAATAGGGATGCAGTCTGCCGTGGCAAACAAGAGTTAACTCAAATCACTGACTGTGAGAGGCTCAGAGGCCTGTCAGTTAAGACTCCCCAGAGCTTGCCAAGAATTTTTATCTTCGCTTCCTCTTTTGATATTGAGAATCTCCTGATAACAGGTCTGGTTTGGTATATACGGTTTCTGTGAGGTTTTTTTTTTGCCAGGTATGAAACAGACAAAACAAAAACTGATGCCTCTGTATGAAGTACAAAAGGACATGAAACCACCAGGAATAAGGCTGACCATATAGGTAAAAGCATGTATTAACTATTAGACTATTTATTGGAATACTTTTTAATATATTTCTATCTTTATATTTGACAAAGTACAGTACAGAAGTATTTTTATATTGTCTATTCTGTATTGTCCAAGTTGTTTGTTTTTTTGTGGGACAGTGTATGAATTTGTGTATGGCTGTTGTCTTTGTGTATGTTTTTTAAACTCACTGTAAATGAATTTCCTTACAAGGAAAATAAATTCAACCTTACCTAACCTTAAAGATGATGAAATAAATCTGAATAGGCTTAACATTAATTTGACGAGGTCAATGTTTACCCCATTGATGGATCAATCCAAACTTAGAGCTATAACATTTTACACAACAGAGATTCCCAGAAAGTAATATATTAATCTCGTCGAAATATTGCTCCAAGAAAAAAATATTGGATGCTCCATGTGTAGAGACTCTTGTTTACAGTTAGGCAGCTTTTCGCATGCTGTTTTGCACTCTCTGAATAAATGCATAAAAGCCAGACAAAGTTAAAATTGATGCCAGCTACAAGTTTTAAAAGAAGTTAGAACAGGAGCAACAAAACACAAGTTCCCTGACCAGGTATTAAAAAAGGAAATCAAGAAAGGTGAAGTCTCTCAGAAGTAAAAATGGGAATAGGTCATTAGAGGGATATTCCGGCGTAAAATAATTTAGGGTCAAACACACCCTAACACTGAGTTAGAACCCCCCCGAATGTTGCCGACCGCTTGCTTCTCTAGTTATACCAACTTAAGTAATGACTGCACGATAGCAATACACAGCGGTCTGAGGAGCCACACACAAACCTTATCCAAAACGCCACTCTATAGCCACAAATAATGCTCAGAACAGCACCTAACTTCACCTAACCACCTAACCAAACATCTTTTTAACTTTGCCTGATTTCTTTAGCAAAGAGACTAAATACAACTCACCTACTCTCTTCCAGCTGCCGCTTGTTTGTAGCGAGACCTCGGACCAGTCCATTATGGACTGCTGCGGGGTGATGCAGCTGATTTAAGATGGTCCACAGAATGAGGAGTAGTCCTTCACCAAAGGGGCAAGGCTGGGAACTGATACAAATACTGGTACTGAATGGCCATGATCTTTAGGTCCTCAGATAGCACTCCATTAAAACAGCCATGGCTTTGTCGTAAAATTCACTGCATGACTAAAAACCACGCTTAGATACCATTCTCTTTAAAGACAGTTTGTTGCTGCATCCAAAACCTGTGCCATGCAAAAAGGAAACCATGTATAAAAACAATCAAAAGCACCAACCATTGAGATGCACTTGGGCCAAATGGAAGACTGCCCTGTGTTTTGACATTTATAAAATTGAAGTTTTATATTGCTGTATTTTTTGTCTTAAAGACGAGGGGAACCACCCAGCTTGTTATCAACATACAGTCCAAAAGCTAGCATCCATGATGGCACAAGTGCCCATGGCATAGGTAGCTAACACTTCTGTAATCAGCACTTAACAGGTTTGAAGGCTTCATATGCTGCAATGAGTTTTTCAGGAAAGACCTCTCATATTTCAGTAAGAGCACTTCAAACCCCATTCTGCACGTATAACACAACATGGCTCTACAGCATAACAGTCAGGGGGACAAGTCAGGTGACCTGACTTGTCATCCTTTCAAAACATTTGGCTTAACATGACACAGAAACTACTATGGAGAGGACCACATACTGTTTATCAGCTGACATCTTAAATCAGGCAAGAATGAGTCAGCATCTCACTTTTATAGCTCTATACTCTGGTCTCCTACATTCCTAAATGTTTACAATATTGTGAAAAAGTAGAAGAGATGATCCAATACAACGGCCAACATGTTTGTCTCCAAATTTCCTTGAATCTCAGTGTTGAGACCAAATTTAAAATGAGAATGCATTTTTTCATAAAGGAGTAAGTAAGTTTTCTGTTTTAACATTTGACTTGTTGTCTTTTTACAAAATGAAATGAAACGAAGGTTTGAATGATAAGCAAACAATCAAAAACAGTTTTTAATCAACATTTTAAACTGAGTCTCAGCTTTGCTGAAGTTGAGGTTGTATCATTTTTGGTCATTCTGCATTTATTTAATGGCAAAAGCAGAGGAGGGACAGGAAGAGAGGGGGTGATGTGCTGCAAAGGCAGTGATAAAAAGCTTCACGCTCCACCAGGTGAGAGCTATCCGGGTGCTCTTCTGCCCTGGATACAATCATTATATTATTTATAATACTTTACTACAGTGCTGTTGTCTGCTGCAATTAGGTAATACCAGGTTTTGACATCCTAAATACCCACAATGAATAATTATCACGTTAAATAAAGTTAGTTTTGAGAACCTCTATTAGCTCTGATTTGGTACTGTATCATTTGATCAGTAGTTGCCCAAATTGCCCTTAATTGTTTGTGGCTCAGTTGCACAAGCTCACTTGATGATTCTCAGAGACGTTTATGCAAATGAAGCTGTGGCACAAATATGCCCCCAGTAATAATACGAGAAGAGAACTATGCCAATGACTAGCAATTGAAGCATAATTTACACACACAGATGGAGGTCCTGCAGCAGTCATCATAGTTAAAAGGAGAACATTCAGAAAGCAGTCTTAAAAGCAGTCTCAAAAGACCTGCACCTTTTCCTTTGCTCTGATTACTAACAGAGTTCACGCCTGACTCTACGAGAAGTTTATTCAGTATGTTAGATAGATCCTCTCTTGATGTCACTACCATTTACAAGTTTAGTTTCTCTGTATTTTTGCTTTGGCAAATCTCTATCTACTCAGGGTGGGAATCACCAGTGACGATACTATCTTATTACGATATTTGATACACGATACGATATTATTGCAATTTTTAACATTTTGCAGTACAGTAAGTATTTTGATACAATATATTGCGATTTATACATTTCTTTTCAACTGTTTAGCTAATTTAGCGTTTGTCTTTCCTTTATGTTTGTCTGATTTACGCTGTATTTTATTTTCATGTCGTACATCTTGCAAACCTTTGGTCGTGTTCACACCTAAAGGTCCATTTCCTGATTCGAATCCAAGGCAAGACGATACATTTGTTTTGATTGGTTAACTGGTCCTGTTTGCGTTCACAAAGGACAAATTCAATCGCTCCAGAAAATGGAACCGTAAGTCACGTGACCGCGAATATCGTTCGGCTATTGGTCATTACTTTATGCTGGAATACAAACCCCGCTCTGCTGTCTTCACCTGTCATGGAGCATCGTAGACTGATTTTGCTTTTGCTACTCATCTGGAGTGTGTATCAGAAGACGCTAGTCGATCGCACGAATGAACGGCTCGTTAGCCAGCGAGCGTGAACTGCAACATTAATTGATACATTCCGGAGTAGACATGCTGCAAACAACAGACGGATAAAGACGAGACGGCGACAGGCATTAATTATGTGTGTGGTGCGTTTCCTGTGATTGGTGTGGATGACATTCACACCAGAAATGAACCGCTCCAGAGTTCACTTGAAAGCGGTCCGAGACCACCTCTTCAGGCGGACCAGAGTTTGTTTATTTGGTACGCACCAGAGTTCGAGGTTAGCGTTCACACCGACCCAAACGAACCGCACCAAGGGGGTAAATGGTCCAGGGTTCAGTTCAACCTGAGGGTGGTGTGAACGCGCCCTTATTTGTTGCAGTAACTTTCTCCTGCTCTATGATGTCATCTCTGCCGACCTCACAGTTGAATTTATTTTTCCATTATCATAGATTTGACTTCATGTTTACAATTAATTTGAAAAAAATCGATACTTGGTAAATGAGACGATATGATTTATCACCAGGCAAAATATCACAATACTATGCTGTGTCGATTTTTTCTCCCACCCCTACTATCTACATTTCAAATAAGGCTGTTAAAAACAAGGTACACTGTGCAATATTCTGCGACAGGATTCCTTTATTCTGTGCTGTAAAATTGTTGATTTTGAAACAGGTCAACCAACATGAAAATGTCTTTGAGATGTCTTTGCAGACTATGTCCTGTCAGCTGCAGTCTATACATTAAATCAGCCTCTCTGTAAAGCCACTAGGAGTCTTGTGGCCAAGCACACCATTAACTGTGGAATTAGAAACCCTGAGAAGTTGTTAATCACCGCAGTCATTCACATTCCACATAGACTCTACTCTGCTCAGGACCTCCATGAGCTGGGGATGGGGCATGGTCTGGGCCAATGCTATTGGACCCGATGGTCTTTAATTAGAGGGAGAGCTTGGCAGGGACTGATGGAGGAGAAAGGCTCTCAGGATGTGAGTCCAGGGTGAGAGGGTTCACACACAAAACACTGGCTTTTCATCACCGCATGACTCACTCAGTTTGTGTGTAAAGTGCAGTGTATGTGTGGATGTGTGTAAGGCAGAGAAAGTGAGAAAAAGTGTGTGTGTCCACTCGGTACTGTATACATGTGTGCGGACAATGCTGCGCGTGCGTGTGTTTCTTACCTCACTGCTCAGGCATTCCAGTAGAGAAAGTGGTGTGAAGAGAAAGAGCGGCTCTCACAGTGTGGGTATTCATGTCTGTGAACACTGGAGCCCAGTCCGGGCTCCAGTGTTCACAGACAAAGCCTCTCCAGCAGGACCCAGACACACTCACACAGAAAGGGAGCGACATAAGCAGAGGGACACAGGATTGGGGGAGACTAGGTAACAAGGGGGAGAAAACAGAGAAGGGGCGGGAGAGGGTAAATATGTGGCAGCTCCCTTTCAACTGTGAATGCAGGTGTGATGGTTTGTCATCTATACTGGACAAAGCATCACACCTGCTCTGCACTGCAACGGTTTTGTCACCAAAATGACCAGTTCATTAAGTCACTGCCCTCAGACTATGAAGTCCCAAATTTCAGAGTTAGAGGGGATAACTGTCACTCAGATGTATTGTTCTCTTTCCTCGAAGACATAACAGCGTTGGAAGACACTTGCACAACCTGCTGCTTACCGCCATCTTTATAGTTTTTTTCTAGCGCTGTTGGCAGAGTTCATAAATCCACCACATCTCTCCTCCTAAAAGGGTCCTCCCTCTCTTACTTATACCAGCCAATCCCGTCGCTCTCTTTCAGTGCTCTCTACTCCCTCTAGCTTTGAGCCAGCAGCCCAAGCTCTTAGGATTTCATGAGACTTTCTTCCACTTGGCCGTCCCGTCACTGCTCCCCCTGCCTGGCCCCTTCCCTAGATCGGGTAGCCTGGTTCACTGTGTCCTTAAACAACCTGTGTGCATGTACAGGAAAGGGGCCCCAAAGTGGGGAGGACCATCTCTAACCCTTCATTTCGAAAAAGAGACATAGTCGTACTAGAAAATGACTGCACTGACTTTTCTTAATCAATAAACGTCAGTGCATCATTTCCACTGTCTCCATCACCAAAAATCTCAGTGTTATCTGCAGAGTAAATATCGACAGGCAGAGTCGATTTACATACAAACTCATCTTTCCGCATGCGGCTCTTTAACCAGTGCCGTTAAGGGTTTGCTCTATCTGTTAGAATCCTTATATTTGACTTCAGGGTGAAACCTCATCAAGGGATTCGCTCTTGTTGATTTAAAGCATTTTAAGCAAGGCTGGGGGTCGAGTTATTTGATGATATTTCAGGACACATTTCTTTATTTTCACCTGGATTAGATAAAGGAAAAAAAAAATCAGTTTTGAAATTCTTCTTAATAAAAACTACTTTTTAACACATGCAGTAAACCACTTTTTTTAATAGCAGAAACTGTAACTTTTGACTTTGATCACCATACTGCTCACCCCATCTCTCCATCTATATTACTCACCCTCACATGAGGCACTTGTCGTTTTTGAGATCGATGAATCTATAGGTGGATGGATAGATGGCACCAGCTCGTAATAGATGGCCTCTCCCTGAATGTGCTGAGTCACAGAGCATGAGTCTGCAGGAGCCAGAAAACAGGCAGCAGACAGATGATGTTGGATGTGGTTTCTGGAGTGATATTAATGATCCGGGTAGAGTTATGCATCAGCAGTTATATGTTTGAAGAGTTAAAGTCGATATTACAGACTTTATGGGCATGTCAGTGATTTTGGTGGTCTGTTAATTCTGCACATTCACTGCATTCATCATAAATTTGTACAAACTTTAACAGCTCGGTCTTTACTCAAAGGCTGCACCAGTACAGATTTATGTTAGGTGTATGTTAGATCCCACACTGATAAAGTAGCAGCAACTAAATCATGTGCATGTTGTCTATAGAAAAGGTTTCTGTGGAAGAACGAACAGATGCTGCTGCTGCTGTTGTTGTTTTTTTCACTGGATTGCTTCACAGTGTTGGGGATGGAAGGCAGTAAATGTTGTCAGTGTGCTCCTAATTTTTCTTAAGATAAATACAACATCTGATTAGCTCTTCTGCTGCAAAGAAAGTGTTACAATCAGTTTCAAGGCTGCACCTCAAATTAAGTGAGTGAACCTGCTTAAATGAAGACAAGAGAAGCCTCTGATTGGGTTTGATTTGCAGATGTTTTTGGATGCACTTCAAGTATCGGACTGATTAGAATCAGCCTCCTTTATTGTTAGCAATACATGTATAAATGAAGCTGGCAATTCTATGGGTGTTAAGAAAAAAAACAACACTTATTTCTCTTTATTAAGATGAATATTTAGATCACAAAACAGACAAGCCATCTGAAATATATCTAAGTGAAGTTGGGGTTTGTGGATTTAAGAAATTTGATGAGGAACACACATGTTATGGCTCTGTCTTCATTTTTTTAAAGATTTTTTCTGCAGCAGCTGTGGTGGTGAATGAGTTAAGTCTCATCGGGTATATGTCTCAGTAAGTCATTCATAACATAATGCAGGTGCAGTCTGCAGAGGGGATGCGCAATATTGTTTTCTTGCCATTTTTTTTTTTCAAACTGATTTTGGCCAGTATCAGTATTGAGATATGCACACCATTTAATTTTTTTATCGTAGTGAATGCAAAGTTTTTCCAGTACCAGAATTTACATATTACTTGTCTATTTATTATAATTATAAATCCTTTTTAAATGTCTACATTCAGAAATGCATCTATGGTCTGTTTCTAAGACCTCACATCACTTCTTTTCAGCATCAGCACACTCATGTACATGATAAATGCATCACTTTTTTTGGTTGATAATTATATCTGCAGTCATTTTCATATCTGTTTTTAACTTTTTTAGCTATTTTTTGCCAGTACTGATATCATTCCAGTAACACTGCAGTACCTAATTTGCACGTCTGCCTCCATGTTGAAAAATGCTCGGGCCAGACCAGTTAGTCACATGCATGCACACAGACACTAAAACCCTCATCCATCATCGACATGCACTCTGTCACCTACAGATAAACCACTGAAGGTATTACAAAAACTCACACAACCTTTCATAAATATCAGTAACCAGAACATGAGTGATTGTCCAGTTAAATATAGGGACATTAATGGCCCAGTAGACACTCTTGTCATATGGCTTTATGATCCCTTTGACTCCTGATCCCCTCAAATCCCTGATGACCCAGAGGCCATGACCCTAGCATCTGCCAGCAGCCGCAGAAAGGGGGAGGCAAGCGCCGACTGTACCCAGACAGATGCTCTATAAGATAAAGTCTCTGTATAGTGAAGCCTCTCGTACACTCTCTGTCTCACAGGGCAAGATGAGTCATTGGACATGGATCCTGACTTCTCTGGCTTCGAGCTACATTCAATGATTTGAAGCAGACTCTTGAGATATCTGGAGGGAACGCCCTATAAGGGTCCTGTTTGGTCTAATACTGTGTCTCCGAGTAAAAAATGGATGCCTGCGTCTGAGGCCAAACTTTTGAACTTTATTGTGTTGGCTCAGTGTTACCGAGAAAGGGATGCCATTTAAATGCCACTGGTAATATTTGGTATATTATGTAAGTGTGTAAAAACTTTCAGCAGTGTCAGAATAGTGAAACAGACTAGAGAGTTCAGAGAGAGATCAAGTGAGTATGCTTAATCTCATCTTTCTGTGAACACATGATTATCCTTATGGTCTCTGGTTTTCAAAAGGAGATTTGATCGCTCTTTTCCCTGAAAGTCCACCTTTCTTAAGTTCACTTTATCATTGTTCGTTACTGATGTAGGTCTGTATAGAATAAGCAAGACACTTGAGGCTGCCATGATTTAAAAAATTGGATCCATACTTCAAACCATCCCTCCATCTCTCTCTCTCTCTCTCCTGACAGAAACTTGGCTCTCTTTGGAGCTTCAGAGGACTCTGTACTGCTCCCTTTACATATCCAAACAGCTCTTTCAACGGGCATGTCAGTCAGAAAAAAATGATCTAGAAAGACTGGAAGACACCAACTTCTCCATGCTTCAGAAAGTGGTTGCATGAACTGGTCTCAGTGATACACATGGAGAAATTGCGAGTTAATGATTCAGAATGTAAATATAAATGGGAAGAATCTTGGGGTCTCTTCCTGCAACATTTGCACTTACCTGGACAGCAGTGGTACCTGCATGTATTCACTGATTTTATTGTATATATGGACATTTCTATTGCAGACACCTTGGATGTAGTGCTAACACATATAGGATGTGCAATGATTTTGACCTTGGAACAGGGTTTAGATGAACTATTTGTCATATATGTACCTCCTCTCTGGCTGCGAGAGAGAGAGAGTGTGTGTGTGTGTGTGTGTGTGTGTGTGTGTGTGTGTGTGTGTTCTAGTGTAGGATATTTTTTTTGTTTGCATTTTGTTGTCATAAAAAAACAAAAAAACAAAACAGTCTTTCATAAGTCATGGGATGGCATAGCCCGTAACAAAGTATAGCTTTTTCATAACAACAAATTTACTCTCATGAGCATCTTGGAATGAAGTTACACACAGAAAAAAAGTAAAATAAAAATGTTTATTTTCTGATAATTCATCATCATTCATAAACACTTTTTTCCTTAGTATGTTTCCCAATGAAAAACTGACTCATGTATGAATTTTCATTACTATATGGATCTGCTTTTTTTATTTTTTGTTCTTAAGGAAAGGGTTCAGTTGAAATGTGTGTTATGTCTCCTTTCATTTTTAATACTCCAATTTAACAAATTTAAAATATTTTTTGCGATAGTTGCAGTAGAAGAGAAAAAAAAACATGAAGCGAAGCTTGAAAATGTTTCTTTGCGTAATGTTTGACCTTCATTTTAATTAATTTTTGCCAGAGTTTCGTATTACCTTAACTTTTTGAGTCAATGGTGAAGGTTCTTGTTTGTTTTTTTTGCAGAATAGTTAGATATCCACTTGCTCACAGCTCACCTTTTTATGCTTGAGAAAGATGAGTTGACTCTCTAAGTAGAGGAAACTTAGTTAATGTTGAAGTTAATCATTTAAGTAGAATCCACATTTAAGCATATCCTATGTGAGGGCTTCCATTGTATTATTAATATGTGCGATTATTGGATCTGCTGCCTGTGCTCTTTATGTGTGCAGCGGTGCACGAGTTTGATGTGTGCAAGTAAAGCTGTTTTCTCTCTCCTTCCTGTGTGTTCTGAAATCTCCTCTGCTGCAGACAGTCTGGGGTGCAGAGATGGTGGATGGGGGGGGCGGCGGCGTTGGGGGTGGGGAGGAAGGCAGCGGACGTGGCGGCAGGCCAGAATCAATTGGCAGTGTAATGAGATGGCCTGGTGCCAGGTAACCATGGAGCTCCCCTCTCTGCCTGTCTACCAGCACAGAGTTCAAAATTAAACTGAATGAATGAGAGAGAGAGAGACAGAGAGAGAGAGAGAGAGGAGGGAGGGGAAATACGGGTCTGAAATGGAAGGAGTGGAGGGTGATAGAAGGGAAGAAATGGCTGGAGAGGAGGGTGGTTGATGAGGCTCTGTGGGCTATTTTCAAGCACTGCTGAAAAATTTAACCTCAGCTTCATTTCAAAGAAGGAAGAGGTAGAGGTAAACTCAATTCCACCTGAGATTTAGGTTCACAGGAATTTTTCAAAATACCACCGTACCTGGTGATGCCTGTATTTCAGTGAAGAATAAGTGCTCTTCACAAAGAAAAGAAAACGTGACCTTCCTAAGTACTCTTCCTCAATATCCACACTGAGCTGCTCCTTTTAAAAGTCTGACGGCATTAGTGGCTTTAATGTGCCTGCAAATCTCATCCCTTCATCCCCTTCTCGACCCACACTCTTCCTCCTGTCATGGAAGATGTGTTAATATTGAGCATTTGGCTGCATTCTTAAAGTGATTAGTTCGAGCCAATGAATCCTGTAGATGAAAAGAAATTAAGTAATTAATACAGTAATTAGATCTTTTTCTTCCTCCTACAGCTTTACCCCTGCTAAGTCATTGTGCTGGCTCCTTTCTTAACTCCCTGTGCATAAAGCATGTTAGGAAGCCGTGTGCCACCCATGATGGATGGTTTTACTTGGTAATTTGTCTCTGTCTGGTGAATACAATTTCCTGCTATGTTGTCAAACACTGAAGGACAGTCAGAGGATTATTGAAACTGTAAAAATTTTAAATTGGTATGTTTATATTAAGATTAAAATTAGATTTAGCCTACAATAGCTGGATGAAGGTGCAGTTTTTGGAGTGTGTCAAGAGGAAACTGAGTTTATGTCCAAAAGCACAGAATCATTCACTACCTCCCTGCTCAGTGAAATGAATGCAGTGGACTATATAGTGGGCTCAATAGTGAGCATAATAGAAAACAGTTCAGACGTTCTCCTTGCTAGGGATGCACAATATTGGCAAAAACTAATAATACTCTATACGTTTCCTTTTTGGGAAATATAATGCAAAATGAAAAATATTGGTGTTCATAAATTGGGTTTTATATACCTATCAACAATTGAAATTTCAGTAATTCTATTTCCATCATTTTAATCTTGAAATGTTCTTTTCTGCTTCTAAATCAAATCCCCATCCTACTTTTACCACACTGTGTCCAACTCCCTGACAGCAGCTCCTACACTCACAGGAGAAGCTGAGGGACGAGATGAGGAGAGAGTGCAGGTGGAGAGACACGTCGCTTCATAAACTTTACATATAAACACAATTAACTAACCTCACACCAGTCTCAGACAAGGCTAGAAAATATGTTTAATCTCCCCCACTAACCCTGTGAGAGTAACTTCTAACTAAACAAAAATCCATTGACTTCTTGTACTATTCTTGTGGCAATGAAATGGTTGACACAATGAGCCCACCACCATGCAGATACAATATGTGTCTGGGGTATTAAAGTTCTCTCTTAGAATTCAGACAGCACTATAAAACGGCATATTCGCTAAATTGTGAATTATATGGAGATGTGGGGGTGATTTTGGTCCCAGCACGACTTGGATATTCGTCTTAATGGGTTAAGTAGGACTAAAAGTTTGAGCTTGGTGATACTTGTCTTTTTTTTGTTCTTCGTGTCTCACAAAGATAAGATTTTTAAAAAGTTGATTGATGTCTTACACATTTAAATTTCGGAAGATGCAGTATGCCTGCTTTCTTGCACAGAGAGGAAAAAGTTACAAAGTGTGGCGGTTTCAACCCTCAGCACATCTAATCAACACAGTCTCTGGACATACTATTAGCCACAACAACAATAATCTAGTCCCCACCAAACAGGCTTGAGAAACGAAGCAAATGCGGAAGTGCTCAAAACTGCAGTTACCCAAGTACCCGCTTGACGCTGGTTGCAGAAGCATTAAAAACCAGAAACATATTAATTTAGGGGGGAAAAAGGCTATTTCTAGAGCAAAAGACCATGTTTACAGCCTGGTTCAAAAAATGTTCTTGGTCTAAGTACTTCTGATTTCTCACAGCACAAACTGGAGTGAATTTTCTTCTAAACCAATTTGCTTTGAAGGTACTAAGATTACGAGTTTCGCCAGAGATGTGAGTGGCTTGACTATTGGTAGATCCACTAAAAGTTAAGCTGAGTCAGCGTTTACAATATGGCAGCAGCTACCAATAATCTTTGAAACTCTATTTATTATACATTCGATGGTCAACACAGATTTTGTTTAATCAGTTACAGATATAAACTTATAAACTAAAATGGTTCATAAACTCACATTTCCATCAATATTGTTGTTTGTCACATTCTTAGATTATCAGTGGCCACAATATATAAGATTAGATAAAATAAGATTAGATAAGAAGAGCTTTATTGATCCCCAAAGGGAAATTCAATATATGTCTGTTTCACAGCACTTTTAAAAAAAATGCTTATTGCTCACATGTGCTTTACTTGACTCATATTTTATTTGGTTTTTGATTATGTTGAGTCATAAAATAGTTTTTTTATGTCGAGTAAATATTTCAGTTGGTTCTTTTTAAGCTTTTTTAAATTTACTCTCTTAGTCATAGACACACTTTGAATATAGCTGGGCATGTTTGTTATTTATGACCACATCCCATTATACCAACATCAAACAATTTTTATTAAGGGTCCTTTCAGTCTCCTAAACGTCCACCTGTGGATGTTTGAGAGAAGCGCTGCATTGAAAACCTTTCAATATCAACATCACTGATGATTAATGAACCTGTTAGAGTAATCAAAGCATAGGAAAAAATACACACAATGTTATAGTTATATCAAATAATGACAAAAATAGAATTAAATACTGGAAACATGAGGTGTATTTTAATTTAATGAATCTAAAGGACTTCAAATTGTGTCATTGCACAGAAAGAATAATGAAAACACTTTTGATACGCCTGTAGTAAAACATAGTGCGGTTGTTTTGTAGATTATAAAAGATGGGTTTGATAATTTGACAGTCTGGATTCGTGGTTACACAAGGGTCAAAGGAAGTATCTGTCTGATCAAACATAGATTGAAAAAGTCAGAAGCTGCAGATTCCCTGTGTCTCTGAATTGGGGCCAGCATCTTCACTGTCTTTAGAAACCAGCTCAAACAGGGCAGAGCCAGCCACATATCTCAGGCTGGCCAGAGCCGGCTGAAGCAGGCCATCCGTTTGCTTTGTGCTGTTTTTCCTGCAGTAGTGCGAGTAAATGTTAGGCATGGCTGAACATACAGGTTTTATACTGAGTAAGGACTGGAGTGCTGCTTATCCTGATATGACCTCTGCTCTCAATGGGATGCTGTCTTCCAATCAGCGGTATTTAAAGTGGGAGGGAGACGTGATATACTCATCTGTCTGTACAGTAAAAAGCATGTTCAGCAGTGGGCCTCATGGCCTCTGAAAAATGTCCGGGCACTCTCCACTGAAACGGCCCAGACTTTGAGAGTTTTGAGTGCACATTGAGAGAGAGAGACGAGACAGTGGGCCAAGATGTCTGTGGTGTGGATTAATGGGGAGGACTGGAGAAAGGGTGCCGCAGTTGTGCGTGAGCAGAATATTTGATGGGGGAAGCATGAGGAGGGAAAAGTGAGGGACAAGCAACTGCATGAGATGGGCAAGATGAAAGGGGGGAACAGATAAAATTGGACTGAAACATCGAGATGTATGAACATGAATCAAAATCTACAGTATTAAATACTTCTGCTGTCTGGCGTCTCCCACTGGTGCTTTATCTTGTCTGATAGCACTTCACAGTGTGCGCTTTACACTGTGGTCTGTTGCACTGAGCTCAGCACAGGGATAAAATCTACATAAAGGCCTTCACAGAGAGTTGAAATAAAGCCTGAGTGGGACATAGATACCTCTGAATGAAACACATACAGAGACCAATTTGAGTCAAAGAATGAACAAAGCAAGTCACGTCTTTTGGAGTGCTCGCCCAAAATAATTTTGTTTCTGTGAGGCTCTGCTGTGTGCATAACTGTAACCTCTATGAAATAACTGAAGTACTTCTTTTGTCTTTGCTTTTCCCACGAAGTTTCTGGCTCACAGATGGATACAGCTCGTGTCCTTATGTCTGCTTTTGGTTGCTGTGACCATTCTGGTAAACAACATTTCTTTGTAGACAAATGCTGACTTCACATTCACTGTAGTTTTTTTGATCCTGGTATATTCATTAAGATATTATTTTAAGTTGTGTGTGAAGCAGATCAAAGCATGGAGATACTGTTAAAACCAATTAAATGTTTCATTCACATTTTTACTGACTTTACCTTCACTGATTCTTTTTAAAACAAAAACCAAATAAATGTCAGAGATATAACTAACTTTTGCAAGCTTTTGAGCGTGGACTGTGGGTGTCTAGGGAAGGATTTGACAGCTGTAACCAAACTATTAATATCAGCCATTATTACTGCCCGCCCCCTGGGGTGTTGGATTAAGCTTTAGTGACTCTAAAAAGATTCTGACTTTCCCTGAAAAGTGTGCAGACAAGAACAAAATCCAAAAAGACGAGCAGTAGTGGACATGCTGGGAAACAAAAGATACTCACAAGTACCATGGTTATAAATGACTCTGACATATACATGAGACATAAAGCTGCTCCGACTGAAATATTATTACAACCTTAGAGGAGAAATATAAACATTAACAAGAAGGTAGTAAATTACTGATGTGGCTCAAGTCTCCCTGTGATATTCTGTGCATAAAGTAAACCCTATATTCTTACTTGTATAGATTATTGTAGACATATACATAATTTAACATGTTTTAGTTGAATGAAAAGATTCAGTTTCATAAATTTTTGTCAGTCTTAATGTGAAACTCACTGTTAAAATGTTGCTGTGCCTCATAATCTGAAGTAAGATTTAATTCTGGATTATATGTAACCTAATGATACACAAACGTGAGGATGCTTTGAAAAACCAGATAACTTCAATAGAGACAACTATGGCTAAAATGTTGTGTTAGAATTTTTTGATGGCTACATAGGCACTCCTTTTTTACAGTTTAAATCATTTAATATAATGTGATGTACATCTATGCTGAAGCTGTATAATTTACCAGTGCCATAAAACAACACATGACTCAGATAGGAGAGTCACCGGGGAGATTTGTCATGAAGTCGTCTTTTACTGAATGTGGCTGTAAAATGCAAAATTAAGTCAAAAGTTTGAAAGCCCAACAACAACAAAAGTGTTTCTCTATTAAATCGTTCACCTCACCACTTGCTTGACCGATTGACTTGCTAAGTTACGAGATTGTACCCCGGCGTCACTGCAGTTTCTTTTACATTACTGTACAAATAACGTGGTATGGTTGTTCCCCTGTTGGTGGCCCACTTTTTAGTGCTCGCTTTCCCAGGCTCTGAGAGTGCCTTTCAGGGGTTACCTTGTGAGAAGTTTGGGGTTATGCCCATGTCAGTTGCTCTGTTTTCTTCAACCTTGTGTTTTGGAGAGGCTCTTTTCTGCGACAGGTTTCTTGGCAATATCCTGAAAGTCAAATCTGGTCATTTAGATTCAAGTGGTGACCATGGAACAGACAGCAGCCCATTGGCATGCTGTTGCAAAACTAGTAGTCAGGACTCTTGAAATCTAAAACAGCATACATAGACTAGTCTTTTGGAGCAATGGGGAGACACTTAAGCTAAAAGACACTCAAGTAGGGGAGATTTTTCTAAGTATGGTGCTTTAATTTAGTGCAGGTACACAACAGAGTCAAACAGCGACTTTTAGGTACAAAATGATGCTTCCAGTCTTAGCGAAGACGAGGGCTGGATGAAATTATTGTGCAGTGTTTTACATAGAGAAAGAGGACACCCATATATTTATATTGCACTGTATGAAAGCGGGATAGATTTTGATCAATTTATTAGATTAGTCTTTAGATCAATAATTTGGAGTGTGGAAAAACAAAATACGTTTGTAAGGTAGCATGAATTTAGCAAGCAGCGTTTGAGCGAACGGACCACGTTTTCCTCAGCAATGTAGCATTTTTACTCTTCTTCTTGCTCTTCATGCTCTAAGCCTCATCATTTCTTTCTTTTAAGTCTTTGTCATATTCTGTATCTGAGGAAAGTTTTAGGAACAAGGCTCATAAGCAATGAACAGAGGCCCGAGAACAGAGCCATGAGATACTCCTCTAGAAATGCCCAAAATTGGTATGTAGCACTTTCACTGTGCTGTTCACTCTTATACTGTGTTGTTATAGGTGCTATTCAGGATGATATTCATGATCATCTAATGTTATAAGTCTGGGTAGAAAATATACATGGTACATTAGCGTGATGAAATTAAGAGCACACAGTTAAATTGAAGAAATTAAAAAATATATATCTTCAAATCCAGTGCTTAAAAAAAGAGATGAAATACTGATAAGCTATCATTGTCATAGAAACTAAAAGCGACTTGTCCTGTCAGGTGTTCAGGGTACATTCAAACAGAGTGTAATAAAACATGGGGACAGCACATTACCATAGACAGCAGGTCGGAGCGTTAGGATGTGGGCACACAGTAAGCCGTATCATCCTCACTCGTTTGGAGTCGAAGCCTTCCCCTGCATGGTGGCCCAAATAGAGTTTCTCATGGACTCACAGCACAGCTGTATGCCAATCCTCTGTTCTGAAAGACGGCTAATGGGACAAAGGGCACGAGTGAGGCAAAGGGAAACGAGGGAGAGATGCTTGCTGAGTCGCCCAGCCCTCCCCTGAGCAGGACGGGGAGCACCACTCTTCCTCACTGCTCAGAGCTGCTTTCCCCCGGCCCTCAGCCATTTTGGAGAGAGGAAAAAGTGGCTGCTTTCTCTCTCCCTCTCTCACTACGTGGCATAGCTTTGGAAAGGTTTCGGCTGCTGTTTTGTAGGAGCAGAGAAGAGACATTTTGCAGCTCGCGTTTGGGGGATAATGTGTTTGCAGGGAAAAAATCTGACGCGAAAAACAACGTTCTTCCATCTTGACTTTTTTTTTTTAATGAATTTTCGTTTCCCTTGCATTCAGCTGCTAAGCCTCTCTCCTCTTTGCTGTGCACTTTCAGTCATGCTGTGCTCTTTCTTTCATAACTTGTGCTCTAGTTTAGTTGTCGGGTGCTTTCCCTTGTCTATTTTAAATTATACCTTTTGTCATTTCTCAATTTGACTGTGTTTAAGACTAAAGGATAGGTCCAAATTTTGGCAGAAGTACGAAGAGACAGAGCTGTAGCCAGAGATCCTGCTGGGATCCAAAAAAGCCAAACAGAATGAAGCACCAAAAAAAAAAAAAAAAAGAAAACACCACCCTTTCCTTTGCCTGATCACAAATTCCACTTTTTCTGTGGCCAGCCCTGCGCTGCGACTCCTCCTCATCCACATCTTACCGCATTCAACCTTTTGCCGTTTCTCTCTTGCCGTACCTTTTTTTAAAGGCGATTTGAGGTTTTTGTGTCCCGGAAAAACAGTAAATGGACAACGGGTCAGGAGGGCTAACAGGGGGAGAACAAGGGGATGTTATTTTCCTACTTTTGCTTGTTATTCAATTTTTTTCTTCTGTTGCACTGTAACTGTTTTCGGGTCGTTGTTGTAGTGCTAGTAGTGTTTAGTTTTGTGTGCTGTGAGGAGGTGCTTGGATCACCACGTGTTTCTCGTTGTGTGGTTTAAGGAATATGTGTGCAGGGGTATCTAATCTGTCAGTTTAAGACATTCTGTTCTGCTCCCAGTAATGATTTGTAAATCTGCTTTTTCTAGGTGTCTTGATTACGCTGAAGGATTGGCCTACACTGCTCCTCATGCTTGACTCCAGCTGATTCCAGAGGATGTCTTGACCATCACTTCCAGCGTGTGCCTCACTGGTACGTTAGCGATTATTTCACTTACAGTTTTCTTGTTTCTTTTTCTTTCTTTTTGTATCCTAAACCCCACCCAGTGATGCATACCTGGTGTGTTGTTCACGTTTTTTTTTTTGTTTAAAGGTAGTAAGGTCAAGAGAGACAGCGTTACTTACTGAGGAAATGCAGAATTTCTTACATAGTTGCAAGGACATATTCACAAATTTGCTACTTCTCTTTAAAAATGATACTCCTGTCATACTGTGTATTCTGTAGAGGTTTGATTTCATATGTTTTATCACTCTCACCTGATCTTACTTGACAATATTCACCTGCAGACGTTGGATTTTTGTGTGTGGATTTTTTTGTCTGTGGACAGCGTATTTGTTCAGAATCTTTCTGCTGAGAGACAATTGCTCTCCTCGTGGTTTTGGGACATTTTGTTCACATCGTGGTCATTTCCAAAAAATGCCAGAAATTCTGTTTTTAACTCAAATTCATTTTCAGGATTCGAATTATTGATCAGAAGACTGCAATCTACATGTTTGTGTCTTGAAATGAAAAGATTCATTTTGTTATTCTGTCTGACATTTGTAAAGTAAGTGTTGACCTCAGAAGAATGTGATCAGTAGGTTACACAAACACCACGTCTGTCTCACAGTCATGTGCTTTCGGCCTGTGCGTTGGGCCATGGTTAAATTCGAAGGCTTTTCTTTATGAGGTACACAAACAGCAGATATACTAAATAGCTGCATTTAAAAAGTTATTAGTAAATAATAACACAGCGAATATTTAAAAATAACAGTATTTAATTTGATTCTCGGGCAAAGCGATTGATTCAGACACTACTTTAAAACTAAGAATCACTCGACTCTTTCTCAGGTCATTTAATACACTTAAGAAGATTTTCAATTCAACGCTGAGAATTATTTTAACTTCAGTTTTGTGTTTTTCGCTCTGACGCGTTTGCGTTAACGCCCATGGTTTGCATGTTGAATAAGTCGTGTCTACAGGTCCAGATTGTAGTTTGTCTTCCTGCTCCCATGTTTTGTGAGATATGTCCTTCTTATTTGCTCTTGAAGGGGTTATGCCAGCTGCCACAAACCCGTAGATCCGAACTTGTGGTGACTGGCTGCACAAGCTCGTATCTATAGGTATGTGTCTTCCTGGCAAACACAGCACCTGCCCTACAGCATGCCTGTAAATACACAAGAATAATAATAATAATAATAATAAAAAGTAACTCAATGTATTTATCTTCAAAACAAACACCTTTGTAACATCGAGGGTTATTCTTAGACTTCTCACATGTTCTCTTTAGTGTTTTTAAAATCAAGCTTTGATGGTACTCTGATGACTGACAACACCCATGTCTGTCAGAACAGGATATTCTCCTCTAAACTTCTCCCTTGTGTCCCATCTGTATGCAGTAACCCCACCCAAGTGGGAGGGCTGGACTCTATGACGATGTGACACGACATAAAAATCTTCCTCGTATCCTTGGGCAGTGCAGCAAATCAATGAACAGAACTATTTCATAGTAATACTGACTTTGCAGGACACATGAATAAAGGGTAAAAGAAGACCATTTCCTCTGCTTTATTTCAGCTAAAGACTGTTTTTTTTTAAAATATTGCACCAGAGTTTGATCTCCTCATTAAGTTTGCTTTCACATCATATTGTAAAATTTCGTTCACCCTGATAAGTTTACTCCATGTCCCCCCTGCAGAGTAGTCATCCTACTGTTTCCTCCAGTGTTCCCGCAGGTTGAGGTAGTAGGTTGTATAGTTCAGAGTGACACCACAGGAGATAACTGTACAGCCTCCTAGCTTTCCCTGAGGAAACACCACACACGCTGAATACTGATGGAGTATTTTTTTTTACCAATCATCACTTTTTTGTGTAACACAAAACTAGGCGTAATCGGACTATTAAACATGTTTCATGTTTTATCCCAGGTTTTGTTTTTGGCCCTAAAATTTTGATTTTGAAGTTTTGCAATTTGACTTTTACATGGATCGCTTCCCGTTTTCACCCGGGCAAAAATAGTCATATGGGCAAACAATAACATGTATGATCCTTTTTGGCAGAGACTCAAAATTAAAACATTCAGTGATCAGGGGACAGCAAGGACACAATGTTGAAGAGATGTGTACAAGCAGGATAATGCTGCAGCAGCAGCAGCGAGGTCTGTGGGCCGCTCTAATGAAAAAGATGCCACTGAAGGGAAACACCGTACAGCAGCAGGGGGAAAAATACAGTCCTGGCAGCCAATTAGATACAAAGTTCAGTTTCATGAAACCAAAACGATATACTTCCACTGCTCAGCTGTGTGCTAAAGATACTGCTGGGATGAAAACAACCAGCAACGACTGTCATTGCTTCAAACCAAGAAAACCCTAGGCCCCTCAAATCAGCTATACCCCCTACAGCTAAAATACAGCAGATTATTGCTCTGTTTGAAGCAAATTATAAAACCGTTTCTTGTGATTTTCTTAGACTTTGGCCGGCCTTTAGCTCCTCTTTACCGTCATATTTTAGTGACATTTTTATCTCATTCGTAGATCTCAAACTCCACTTTAAAATGTCTGGAATCTCAGTTATGAGACGGCAAACATGTCAAACAAATTAAAAATCCTTATAAAGCAAATTCTTTCTTTCCACACATATTTATGTCGTCACTTCTATGTTTATGAAATCATACCGTGGTGAGGAATGAGGCGCAGCATTTTATCACCAAAGTGCTGGCTGGTTTACTTGAGTTTTGCCGTTTTAAAAATAAGTTAATCCTGAAAATGTTAAATAAAGTATTTTTTATATTATACTTTTAACCAGCCTACCAAATAAAACACGACAGTGGATGTAGTTAAAGATGGTATCCTTGTAATGCAGTGTGCTACAGTGTGCAGATGTGTGAGGTATGAAGTGGTGTGGTGATGAAAGACTGTTTCCACTTAAACTCTTCACTCTGTCCCGAGGCCACCGGGTTCGATGGAGGTGGAGTAAGGAGCTCTGTTGGCCTGAGTGGAGCGGGGGCCCTTGGTACGGGGCAGCTCCTGCAGAGCGATAGAGCAAGCAGTCAGTTGCAGCAGATACAAAATTAAAGACGAGATGTTTTGCCTTTCTTTTAATGATACCTTTAATTAACCATGATAAGCCTGTTTTCCTTGTACCAGCATAATGTTTTTCATTTGTTTTGCTGCTTGTGTGCGATGTTTTGTTGTGGCATTGGAGTGGTGTGTTACTGTATACAGCAGGAGGCATACAGGAGCGCTCCCTGGTGACCCCCTAAGCACACACACCACGCCTTTTGTGTATAATCTAAATGTAGTTTTTTTTGTCTTCAGTGAGTATCACTAAAAATAGTCTCATTTAGCTGTTCTAATGTTGGCTCTGTGTGTGGCTGACTTACAGTACAGCATCAACAGCACTGCAGAGAAGGTTGATTATTTTCTTATAGTAATATAACATGAAATGCACCCCCCACTGCTCTGTTATATGTTGATTTTGTGAGATACTACACCGTCTTGTTTCTCTGAACTGAAGGGATGCCTTTGCTAAAAAAATCAGCTGGAAGAGTTTAAAATAGAAAGTGTCCCAAAAACTCTTAGAGAAGGTATTTCACTATTTTTATTCAATAATTCTTTATTGATCTTTCAACGAAAGACAATACTCTTTTAAATAAATCTATTCGATTGGATGACAGTGTGGGACCACACAGGCTTTTTTACTGCTGTCAATTATATTAGGCCATCGGGAGTTGTCCGTCAAAAAGACCCTGCCCTGGTGATTCCCTTTTCTCCCCATTTGTCTCGCTGTCTTACCATCGTGTCTCTCGTCTCCTCACGAGTCCTATTTGCTTCTTTAACCAGCTTATACTTAAAACATCTATATAACACCACCACCTTGAGTTACTATCCCTAAACTGCTTCAAGAGTTGGAGGGTTCCTCTCCCCCATCTCCTCTTTTTCTCTTTATTCCCTAACTTTGTTTGTTTGAAATAAATATTGTTCTTGTCAGATTATGGTGTAAGATAAGAATCTTTGTCTTAATTTAGTTTCCCAGGCAACCTTTGATTACAAAAGAAAAACAGGCCTGCTTTATATCGTTGAAATTCTAACTCTGAATGACAGAGGCCGCCCAAGAGCTTATCACATGGCTTGAATGACAATAAGGCAGGAAAATGGAGTTTCATTTCAAAATCTCCTACGTAAGAAAGTGCTTCTGAAGACAGATTTATTCTAGAAATTCTCAAATGAGGAAAGTAAATCATCCAGCTATAACAATGGAAGATTGATTGGAAGTTTCAGAATGGGATTTTAGGGATAAAAAAGGGATTTTGTAAATAGCAGCAATCAAAACTGATAAGTTATTGTTTGAATGGCCTCACAACTTTTTTACCAAACCTGCTAGAGAGGTGGAGTAAAATACTTTGTTTTGGTTTTTGCAGGAGGAGAGTTAGCCTGAAAAAATATGAATGAGCACATCAAGGTGGTCATTTAGCCTTTAAACAGTTAACTTTATATTTGCTAAATTTACAGATCCAAGTTCAAGAGCAAAATATTTGTTATATGTCTGACAACTTGGTTTGAGCATAGATGTTAAACTACATGAGTACATGTGGAAAGAATATCCATTTGTATAGAATTTAGACAATCTGAAGCAGACTGGTAAATGTATCCTGAGATAAGACTCTGTCTGACCTTTCAGAGGAAAAGATTGTCTGAGAGAAGATAAGAAAATGAATCAGTATGACAAACACAGAGGGAAAGTTGCTACAGCATACAGAGGAGACATTTTGTATTGCCAGGCTTCATAGTTGATGGAAAACAGTTCACCAATTTGCAGATTTAGGTGTAGCTAGCTAGAATATAAATCCAGTGAAAGATGGGAAGCAGTATTTAAGTAGGAGTAGATCATCTGCATACGGTGTAACCTTGTGTCTTTGTGCCAGCGTTTTGATACCTACTGTTTTGTCTTCCATGACCAGGACTCAATGATCAAAAGTCAGGTCATACTCACAAATTAAGGGTTGAAGAGGGCAGAACTGTGGGAGACTGGATAATTAGCCGAACTAATGTTATAAACTTTTCAAGTAACTCAAATATCTCAGAAATCAGGCAGCTTTATTCAACCTGAAAAAGGCCCTCATAGGATCTGGGAGGACTGCAAGCTCGAGAGTATGCCTAGAGATATTATTTCGAATATATTAGGCAAAACTTTTAAGGTACAAAAGTAATTTGATGTCAGCAAAAAATCGGAGTGTGGGCTACAGTGTATTTTCTTCCATTGCATAGGTTAAGCCATTTTGCTAAATTTGTAGTTATCTAGAAGTGTCATCTGTTTTTCTTGGTGGATGTCCCTCGTAGGCTAATACAAGTCGTTAATATTGAAGTCAGAAAAAAACTCAGAAGTCAGGTACAAAATGTGGTTTTTTTTAAAGCCACATTGACCATGTCTAGTTAATGCTGGGTGAATGATTGTTTGGCTCCCCTGGTAGGTTTGCTCAAAACTTTATTCATCAGCAGTGCCAAAGAAGGCAACTTAGACATATCCCTGAGCTGCTTCCATGAGCCCCAAAAAGCAGCTTTCTTCTTTATCGTGGTGATTGTGAGGTTGATCATGATATTCTATGATGTGCCAAAGACAAAATCCCTTTAAAACTCATAGGAAATAATGAGCAGCGGGATGCTGAAACAGTGAATCCTGATGTTCAGGTATTTGGCTTCTCTTTCTAGACCTCTGAGATCTCCCTGATTAACACTTTGCTTGAAGGTTTTTGACATCAGCTCCTGACAGAGATGGCTCACCAGCTACTGTTTTTTTCACGGCCTTTAAACTTCTGCCCGTCTCGTTCCTCTGTATTGAGGCCACCAACGGCAGTACCCATGTATGAACAGCCATCTTTGTGTAAATGTCACTCTTTGGGGAGTCCAGAGCCTGTTGACAAAGCAGAACATACTAGTCCCCCCTTCTGCTGAGCTAGCATTAGCATCAGATGTGGCCCGATTGTTCATAGTTATTTAATCTGAGTCTTCATGGTCAGCTGTTAAAGTCAGACAGTCTGTGCTTTGGTACTTTCATACAATGGGGAACATTGTTTGACAAGGCATGGAGGTTGGAATTTGCTGTTTGTATCAAAATGAGAAAGTCACCTCATGCTGCTTGCATAAAGTTCGCCTACATCTCTTCCGCGCAACAGCGCCCCGCTCCCCCCTCCCCCCTCCTCCTGCTCCTTTCCTCTTTCAATCTTCTCTTGTCCCACCCTCCTTTTCCTCCATGATTGCACGCTGTAATACCCAGTCAGTCTCGCAGACACAGAGGGGAGAGAGGCAGGAACAGAATACCGGACTTGCCGATAGAAGAAGGACTTTTTTCTTTTCTTAAATGAAAGGGAGCTTGAAAAGAGACATTGTAAGATAAAAACGTGATTATCTCTGCCTTCTCTCTTTCTCCTTCTGCTAGTGTTTGTCTTCGTCTTTACTACTTTCTCCCTCCTCGCTCTATACCTTTTCCTATCTCTGTTTCGCTGTATAAAGCAGGCCTGTAGAGACTGCGATTTCAGCTTTGGGGAGAAATGAATGGACGATATTTATTTGTCTTTTCTCCGCTCTGCCTCTGCCGTTTCAGTGCTGTATGTCACAGGCAGAGGGGCAAGCAGAGCCTCTACTGTTTCTCTGCCCTGGGGACTTGAGCCTGCAATCCATGAAGCATGCGAGGCAGAGGAGGGAAAGAAAATACAGAGGCACAGACACAGGCAGAGAGGTGTGATAAAGTGAGACTAAAGCGGTGAGCAGGAGCAGATAGAAAATGTGACACAGATGGAGACAGGAGACAGGGGACAGACAGGGGAAGGAAATGATGGGTAGTAGTGTCACATGGAGAAAGAGGGGTGAGTAGCAGCGGCCACAGGCACTACAGCAACAGGCGTTACACATTTTTTCCTATTATTCACTTCTGTGGCTGTTTGGACACACTGTGTGAGCTTATTTTCATAACTTTTAGACATATCTGCTGAATCCATAAGATAACAAGCACTTGTGTTTCTCTCATGTTTGTGTTTTAGGGTCGTCTGTAAAGCTATAATTAATGTGGAAAAACTAAAGCAGAAGCTGAGAATGTAAGCTAAAGTGAACGATATTGTGTCGTACGCCTCATGCATAAATATGAATGTAGTGTGTCGCTTTAGCTTTTAAAATCAACACAGACAGTCACATATTTTAATACCTTAATACCGACTTGATTGGACTCTTTCTTTTGTCTCTTTTTTCCGATCTGTCTCTCACTTTTCATTCCTCTCCTTTACGAGGAAGCATGCATGTAGCGGTACAGGCCTATCGATCTGCTCATTCTTTCCTTGTGCGTTGTGCCACTTTTCTGCTCACGCCCACCGTAATACATCTTTGATTTATTAGAATCTTTAAGAAGAAAGGTTTTTCTCGTCAGTCTGTTTTATCAACAGCTGCTTCGTGACGTGTAAAGTGGCCTCTTTCCTCTGTGTTCTTCTGAATTGACAGTAGTGTCAGTCAGTCTTACTTCTTTTCTTTTTTAATCCCATCTTTGTTACATTCTTTGTTCACCTAAAATAACCTTTTAACCTCACACCTGCCCTCCCTTTCATCTCTCTGTCTCTGTATCTCTCTCGCTCCCTCTCTCTCTCCCTCTCTCTCCTCTCTCTCTCTCTCTCTCTCTCGCTGCACATGGTATAGTCTTGCATGTCTGAGCAGCAGACGGCGAGACAGCAGCAATCTGCTACAGCAGCCTCATGTGCTAGTGCGAATGATCCATTCAACAAAGCCTGAGCTAGCAGCACTAAAACCTCTTCCTCTGCTTCCCTCTCCAGCTATCTCTTTCATCGCAGATCTCTCTTTCTCTGTTCGTCTGGCCACATCCTCCGCTCCTCTGCTCCTCTGACCGGCACAGACGTACAGCGAGGACTGCGGCAGCCTTCACCACCTCTGTCAGCTGGGTGAGCTTTCTCCTTTCGCTCCTTCCTCACATCTTGCCTTCACCCTCCTTTTCCCACCCAGTTTTATCTCCCTGTGCTTTCCCCTCCGTAAAATCAAAACTGCATGATTGACAGGGGTGGTCTCGCTGGGATGACAACGCTGGCATGTCAGGGGGATGGTATATCTCATAACTGTAAATGGAAAGAAGCTTTGGCTTTTTTAGCAACGTGGAGAGATTTTTAACCGTGGCGGTCCAGTTGTAGGACCCCGCTGCTCTCCTTGTTGTGTAGTTGTTGCATGCAGTGTGCAGGATTTTGGCATGTTCAGTGAGAAATCAAAGATAATCAGACCACTGTTTGGCTGAGCCAGGCTGTGGCAGCGACAGGGAGGCCGAAATACGCTGAGGCAGAACCCCTCTTATGAACATCATGTGATGATTAAGTGCTGTCTGCCTGTCTGTCTGTCTGGGTTAGTTTCGCTATATAGTGGCAGCACAAGTGTTCATACTATATACCTGTTATCACTTGCAGTGTGATGATTTGTGGTGAGGTTCATTTGTGTGATGTGATTTGCTTGTGATACACAATGTGAAACGGTACTTTGGCCCGTGTTCAGATCACAATGTCGCTTATCGTCTAAAAACGTCATGAATGAGGCGATGCAAGTGTGTCGGGGTAGTGCGGACTTGACTTACTGATCCCAAACTGGATTTAGAGACAAAACTTACACTCAGGGAAGAGAACAGCACAGAGCTAGGAAGAGAGGAAGCTGGCATTGTCTGCTCCAGTCTCTGCCACAGTGCTCATGCAGCAGATGATCTACTGTTTGTCGCATATGAAAAAAGCCCTTAAAAAAAAAACAACAACCTGTACCTCTCTCATTCCCTGAGACCCTAACTTGTGACGTTTTCCTGTGATGTGCACGGGTTGGGTTCTTGGGAGCTGCGAGGGGCACTCACACATCTCTGTAAGCAAAAGCTAAAAAAAAAAAAAAAAGACTAACATGGCGGAAAGACAAAGCGAAGCAAAGAGGGGGACGGCTTCCCTTTTCTGAAGCTAGGCTCGGCGATGGGGAAATGTACGTGTCATCCACCCACGCCGCGAAAAAACAGCGAAAGAGGGGATGGAAAGGGAAGAACACTTTTTTTTTTGCGTTACACGAACGAGTTGGACCCAGAGGCAGGCACAGCGTGTGGGGCGTGGGGTGTGGGGTGGGGGAGATGGATAGAGGAATGTGGGTATGAAGGACATGTGACTGGGATAGAGGGATGTCCAGACAAGGTGGGGGTGACGTGTCCAAACACTGAGTCGTTTACTGTATCCCTGTGTTTTGGGCAGGTACAATTAATGAATGAGAAATTTGTGAAGGTTACACCCACAGTGACTAATACTACACGTGCTCACACAGACCGACAGCACAAGGACCTCAGTCAGACTGTTGAACACACACTGCGCTGTGTATACTGTACAGACACACAGTCATAATTCGTAGAAACACACTGACAGTATGTTGATGAAGTTGTCTTTGTGTATCACAAGGGAAAAACCCCATTGTGTAAATAATTACGATTCGTGCTTTTCGTCCTGTTAATCAAACGAAAGTCGCAGTTTCCTCATGACACTTCTTCACGCCTTATCTTGAGAGCAGCACAAAGTACTGGTGAGAGCGTGACCCTGAAAGCTCAGTACACTTGTGTTTGACCTCATGAAAATTCTCATCTTTCTGTTTTACGCATCCGTCGGCGTGTGCCTCCTCGCTCCTTAATCAGGGTAGTAAATAAAAGGCGTACATAATCCATGTATGACACATGTATGTGTGTGCAGCAGGGTGACACCCCCATGGTCGCCGGGTCATTAAACCAGGGTTTGAACACAAAATGACTATATAAACAATCGTAGTGTTCACTGTGTTTTTTAAGTGGCTCTTAAAATGAGAGTTCGTATTCGGTCGATGGTTCACTTAATGTACGTGTTCAGCTAGCGGTCACTGTATCATGCATAAGACTACTGTTGTCTCACTCCTCACTGTTCTGGAAAAAACTGCCGCTCAGTATGTTGTAATGTGTCTGGAGGCAAATGTCTGTTTCTATAATTGGTGGTTGATCTGTGATCACAGCAACAGCTTCATTTCCAGCTCTTACCCACACCTCCTGTATATGTAACCCTTTACATGTCTGCTTCCTTCTCTTCAGCCACTCTGAAGTTTGCTCTCTCCCTCTTTCAGGGAGCTTCAGCGGCACTCAAACGAGGGATGCTTTTTTGATGTTTTGTCCTCATTCTTTCATTAGCTTGTATTATGCAGGATGTGATGCGGTGATTATGTGGTTGAAGGACAGGTAGCTTTGAGCTCTGATTCTATTTTCAGCTTTGATTTGAAGGAATTTTTAGCCATGTCTGATGAATGCTTGAAGAAACAGCTGACATTTTTTGTTACAACCCCCCCTACCCCACCTCAAGCAATTCATAAAAGCTCTCTTATTTTGGTGGTCAACTGCTTCTGAGGAGTAATGACTTCATAATGTCTTTAACTCACTCACACTCTCATGCACCTTGTATCCTACTGGGAGTTTTGCACCACAGCATGGTTTCAGTTTACTGGATGAGAGGATGCAGGATGTGTTAGTTTTTTTTTGTTAAAGTGAAGCAGCATGTGATACCTGAAATCATCTTCTCAATCATAACCACCTCCATCGATAGAGGGAGAAAACTGCAATGTTGAGGGGAGTCTGGCTAAGCATGTGTTAATCTGAGGTACATGTTAAATCCATATTTTGTTTGCAGCTTTAATTGTGTTTGCCAGTTACTCTTCACTCCTGAGGTTTATGAGTGTGTGATCCTCGCATTTTCAAACGTTTTCTAACGCCATTTCTCAATCTCTTTGCGGCGAGCGTCGCAGAGAGAGTCAGTGAGGGATGGTTCGTCATCTTTCTCTTCTCATATGTGCTAAAATGTAAATGTGATCATGTGATGTCAGCGGGGTTTCCTTCTCTGAGCAGCAGTAGGTCACGGTGTCACTGTTTTCCTTGTTCAGCAGAAACATTGCAATGAAAGATTACATCCAGACAGACAGCGATGAAAAGGAAACAAACATAAAACATGAAGAATATTTGCAGAGCGGCTGCTGATTTGATTTCTGTTTGGGTCTGAAATGCCATCTCTGCTCCGACCAAAAGTAACAGCCGAGGAAAAGGAAAGCAATAACTTTCATGCGTGCCATTCAAGCATCACACTATGTGTATGTATGTGTGTGTGTGTGTGTCTGCGATCGGTGTGTCTGTGTGTGCATGCACCAGCCACATTATTGAGACCTCCCACTACAGCCTTGCCCCCCGGCCTCTGCTGGATTTCTTTCCAACTTGTAAAATGGCCGACCGATGAAAGAAGCACAGATCTTTCAATTTCTTAAATTTACAGCCTGTGAGTGTTTTCTATTTATTTATCTATTTTCAGTAGATGTAGAGAAAATTCGAGTGCAGGAAATGGATTGACAAGTAATCATAGCAACTGTCAATCCTTGAGATTTTGGACTGACAGAATTTGGATGAATCAGGGTGAATGTAGATCAGCTATTTATTTTTTCTGCCTTCTCTGCCTGTTTTTTAGATAAAAATTCAATCTTGTTATCGATTTCTGAACAGTTCTTCACTTCAGTTGTCGAGAAGTACATACAGAAACCTTGTCCTGGTGTTTCAAAATGTTTGGCTGCACTAAAATCGGGGCTGTACTGTAAACCACCAAACAACCCTCAGGGATTTGCTGCTGAGGAAACTGGGAGCAAACCTCAAATGTAAAATGCAGTTTTCATGTTTCATGTCTCAATGCATGAATAAACACATCTGTTGTGTGTGTGTGCGTGTGCAGCATATGTCAGGGAGTATGGTTTTGTCAGCTTTCTGCCTCCTCTCCTCTCCTCTGTCATTTCCAGCTCTTTCTCTGTGCTGTGATCTCACTCACACTCTCACGGCACAGGGGATGAGTCCTCAGATGCCCTCTGATCGCTGCATGAGAGGCTGGACGCATGTTTGAATCTGCCTCTGTCTCTCTCGTTTTCTCTCTGCTTGGTACAGTGGCTGCTGCTGTTGCTCCAGCGGCAGGAGCAGGTGTGTCTACCTCCTGTGTTGCCCCCCCTCCTTCCTGTTCCCTTATCACTGCAGTACGGCAGCTCTGTCTGGGAGGCAGCCATTCCATTGTTCTCGCGCCCCCTGCACCTATCGGTGCCCCTGTGGGTGCCGTCTCCGCTCTGCCCGCCCCTACCGGTAGATGGGACTGGCTCCAAATCACTGTGATACTTGGCCCTTGGTGCCCTGAGCAAGTTACGCTCTGTTACTCAGGCTTTCTGTCTCTTTCCTCCCTGGACAGAGCTCAGTACTCTGCTGCAGACCGCCGCCATCTTGTTACTGCTTGTGCTGCTGGTCTGCTGCCTCTGCTGCGCTCATACCAAATCGAACCCAGCCTCAACTGTTTGAAAGTGTCTCACTTCTTCTACAATTGTTGTCCTCCATGCTTGTCTTTATCACAACGCACTCTCAGATAAGTGAAGCTTTTTGAACACATGCATCAAACCTGATGATTTATGCTGCCGACACGATCATCGCTACTCACAGTGAATTTATTCCTCTCTCTGCAAATAAGTTGATATTTTTGGAGTATAAGACATACTCATATCTGAACCAATGTCTGGTTCAGGAAGCCCAAATAATACCGATCACAACTGTAAATGTAGCATCAATCACTTACTGTTACTAACATGATTCAACGTGAAGACCAACCACCAAAGAGAGTTAAGTAAAACTGGGACTGCTATTTTACAGATTCACAAATCCCACTTGGTAATAGACGGCTATTAAACGTCTAGTTTTTTTGGTTAGACCTAATTTCAACCGTCTAGATACTGTATAGATGAAATTTAGACGTTGCACTTTAACCCATTATTCGATAACTGTTTGATCAAAAAGCAACTGTAATTTAGACGTCTCATAAACTTTCATTTTTAGACCTGTGGTAGCCTGATTTTAGACCAGTCCTCTAGGCTACATTTTGACGTCTATTAGACCTCTTTTAGACCAAAAAATGCTCAGTGGGATGATGTTATTAAAAATCTAATTTTTGCATTTGATGCTGATGGAAAGGTAACATCTGCATCCCAGTCCATCTCTGATACGGGGGGAGTTCATGCAGCCCTGTAGGTAGCACATAAATGCTGTCTGAACATGTGCAGCTGTATTTGGAGGGAATACAAATGATCCAATCACTTTTTATATTCGGATCAAGTACTTTTTTTATCATCTATGTGTCACATATTTACTCTTGCCAAAAAGAAGCCTCACACTTCTCTCAGCAGAATATGATAGCAGATATGAGTCAAAGACAAACATCGGTCACCGGCATATTTAACATGTCAGCAATGCAGCGTGAATAGCTTGACCATGAAAACTGCGTAGGATGACCCGAGCTAATTACACTCATTAAAGCCCTCATGACAGCTGAAAGAGAAAACAAAGACACAAAGTTTGAAGCCACAAGTTGGATGATGAGGACATGAAAAAATTGTTATAACAGAATGAATTACCTATGAGCCGAGGTACAAAAAAAAAGTGAGGCCTTCCTCGTTTGTGCAGGTAGAATCAAGGTTAAAGCGAAGGGTAAATTTTCAGAGGGCTTATTTCAACCCAACTGTATGGAAATGTTATTGCTGTATTGAACTGTGCTTTGGTGAAAAACGAGTGTATGTGTGTAGGTGGAGGCCAGAGTGATGCAGCAGTGAGTTCAGAAGGTCCCCAGTTTTCTCAGTCACTCTGCCAAGAAGAAACTATACGAATGCAATCATAGAGACAGAAGAAAACACAGACCATCTCTCAAGGGTACTTCTATGCATCTGAGGTCACCAGATTCACTTTTTTCCTTGTGTCTTTGAGCATTCACACTCTGTAGCTTTGTGCTGATTCTGTATATGGAAGGTTAAAGGCTGCCTTGCTTCAGGGTTAAATGTTGTCAGCTTTTATCTTATGTCTCTCCATCAGGCCAGTTGTTAAGTGACTCCTCATTCCAGTACCAGCTACGTGCTTGTATGTAAATGCCTCTGCATAAATTGTGTAAGCAGGCAGACCTTAGATGACTCCAAATTTCAAGATGAAGAAGAAGAACTTTTTTGAGTCATCTTATCATGGGAGATGTTTCATGTAAAAAAAGCCCTTGTTAAGGTGAATCCATATAGGGATGGTGCAACCGGCAAAATTCCTGGATGAAGCATGAAAGTCATTACACAGGGTTACATTACACTCTCGTCCCTAGTTTGGCTTCAACATAAACGGTATAATTAAAATGTACAACATTTGATATCATAGAATCACAGGTAACCATAGAAACTAACATAACAATAAAACTGTTTATCATAAAATAAATACACCCAAAATATATATATGTTAATATAAACTATCAGATTTAAAATACTACATGTTTAAAATGAACCTAGCGCTTGGGATAGTTTTATTTTAATTCCAGAATTAACAGGCCATAATGCAGAGGGCTGATTGTCTAAATTTAGATCTACAATTCTATATGTTATGGTTTCCAATTATAGTGCTGTTAGATACTCTGTAACTGCCCTGTATTCACACATATCTGCAAATAGGGGGGTAATAGGGGATTCAGGGGCTAAATTGTCGATAAATTTGAAAACTAGTTTGAGATTAAATAAATGCATAAAACTCCAAAACTGAATTGATGATAATTTGTGTCAGTAATGCCAAAGCTGGAGTCCTGTGTCTGTGATATGTGGGGCCCGGCTGTATGTATAAGAGAGTAGGGTTTCTGACTGTAGAGGGTGAAGCTTCAACCTATACAGTTATACAAAATAATAGATTAGAGGAAGTAAGAGTATACATGAAAACTGGTCTATTTGGTTTGATATTCATCTTGTCTGTTTTCAAAATGCTCCTCACACGTTGATCAACTGTTCCTGAGAACGTAAAATCAGTCCCCCGCTCTATTGCTTGATTCTCTATCTCAATCGTGAGATTTTCAGGTGAGCATCGTTTTCTAGTGGGACAATACCAACACCACCGTAAAGGTCATCATATTTGACATTTTTTTATAAGAAGACATTATTTTATGTTGTACAAAATACAGACATGCTGTTGAACAGTTAGCATAAAATTTAACTCGATCCATAATTGTATTCAGTCAGGCCTGAACTTCATTGTATTGTTATGTTAGTTTGTACCCTTTAATGTCAACTCTGTGTTTACGTTGTGTTGTTTTTGCTTCACCTGTCAGTAAGTGAGACTGTGTCAGTTTGTCGCTGGCCCACACTGTAGTATCTCATCAACTTTTGACTGTTGTTTTACAGATTTCCATGCTGACTTTTGAAGATGAGTCCCAATGACTTTAGTTTTTTCTCAAGAGCCAGGAACAGGTAATATTTTTCTTTTATCCACTGACACATACCAATATCAATCAGTTGAACTGGCACACAGTTTTACACATTCATGGTTACCAGCTAATGAAGGACGTGCTGATTGGGATCCAACATTTGTGGCTTTATAATGAGTGTTACAACATCTACTGAGAGGAATTCCATTATTTTCATGTTCCTCTGTAATCCCTAAATTTGTCATCCAGCACCATCATCTGATCAAAATTTGAATCTGTGCTTCCAGTACTTTGCTTAATAACCAAACACATGCCGAATAGAGGGAGACCTGCAAGCTAGTTTAGGCTGGCACCTTCAGCTGCACTGATTTAGCATTTGTCAGTTGTCATACTATCACATGACACACATTTGACAGTCTATTTAAGCTGACAGATTTCTGGTATCTGCCTCTGATCTGCCATTGACACTGCTGCTTTGAACCAGGGTTGCACTCAGATTTCTCAGCCCCACCAGTACTTCAGCATTCACCTCCAGGCTTCAGCTAGGGAGCTTATGATACTGTCTCATCACTTCTCTAACTTTGGTAAAAAAAAAAAAAAAACGTGGCAGTGATGATGTTGGCGAACAAACGCCAAACACAATCAATGTTCCCCAGCTTTAATAAACATTTCAAATCACTTAAACATGAGTTGTCTAAATGAACTAATGATTTTATCAACCTCAGCTCTGCTTACAAGAATGCAGGACATCTTAATTGAAATGTAGGACACTCTGCCTAAAGTCACCACATTAGCATTATCTTCATGAGCATGTTAGCATGCTGGTGATACAGTTTGACTCACAACACGGCTGTTTTCCACTTTGCATGCAGCCTCGTGGTACTGCTAGCATAGCTGTAGACTAGAGATTGGCTGTGTCCAAAATGAATCACTCAATCCCTAACCCCTAACCCCCATATGGGATTTTACTATATAGCTGACTATGTAGTGAACTCAATCACCGGAGGTTTCGGACACTACATGGCATGACGCAATGCATGACGGGATGCCCACCACCGGTGAGTGACCATCGGATGGTCACTACATTTTGCAATGCTCTATGGGAAATTTTGAGTCGCTTATAAAGGGCACTGGAATTGATCACTGAGATTTCGGACACCCCTCAAAATGGCGCGAACCCCCATGTAGTCACCTATATAGGGGTTAGGGATCCATTTAGTACAACGCCTTAGACTGATTAATCGATCGGCCAGTCGATAGCATTTTTATGTAATCAGCTCTACAAGGTTGCTTTCATCATCATCATCATCATCATCCTCCACATAAAAAAAAGCATTTGACAACACAAATCTCAACCACTGGCTAGTGATAAATATAAATTCTGTAATAATGTTAAGAATAATGCAACTTAATATTAATGATATTAACATTTACCTTGTATATTTCTTTCTCTCTTATTAATTTTAGATAGCAGGACAGAAATCCAAGGCAATGTTTGATTGAGCTGAGCTTTTTCTTTCATCTACGTTTACATAGAAAAAAAAATCAATCAAGGTTAGCAATTTTGTTTCTCATTTGGTAATATTGTTATAATTACAAAAATAAACTAACTATGAAAAAAATAAAGAAAAAGAAAAGATATACACAATTTTATATCAGCATTGTATATCGGCGGTCGGCCAACCTGCTGTCTCATTATCAGTACTTGTGTCGGCCTTTGAAAATCTGATATCATTCGACTGCAGCTCTAGACTCTGTTTTACTTTTGTAGAACGAAAACAAATTGGGTTGTGTATAATTTTTTCAGTCACAATGTTTTTCTTTTTTGTCACTTATGTAGTTTTCTCATCAGTAGGATGAGATTTCTATCTTCTATTTATTCTCATACAAGTGTCTTCTTAAAGGTTCAGAGTGATTGCATTTTGACATGAGTCAGAGAAGGGAAATCATAGAAGTAGAAACTATAATCATACCCTGATTATAGCAGATATCTTGTTTTAAAAAGTTTAGTTAAGTTAAGCAAGTTGCCATTTCTCAAATTCATCATTTGTTCCTCTACTTACTCTTGATGTAAGTCTAAGCTAACTGTACATACTGGTACCTAAAATCACAGAGAGAAATAAGAGAGTGGTGAGGGATCTCTGGTGCAGCAGAGTGGGCAGAGATTGCATGACATGGTGCAGTTTGCACATGGAATGTAGAGAGATTTCAGGCACTCAGTGATGAAGGCCAGATGTTTGAGTTATGCATAGGAAGTTGATTGTCCACAGTTGCTACTGGTTATGACAGTGATGAAGCCAAGCACCAGCGCTGGTATCTACTGTATAATCCAATTTAAGAAGGTCCTCTTACTTTTTACAGCTTTTATGTGACCAATACATGTTCCCAGTTTTTAAAACGGTCTTCAAACTACATTACATTAAACGAAGAGCATAAATATAAATAGAAACAGCATATATTAGCGAGTAGTTAAGGGGAGTTGCTCATAATTCCCTAGTTACATTTTGCATAGCAACTAATCCTAAAGCTCGAGAGACTGGGATTGGTTGACAAGAGTGTTGATCACCCTGATAGATGTAAAACTAAAAAAAATAAATAAATAAACTAAAAATAGTTAAATAAAAAAACTGAAAAATTCTCCAAGGCAAGAGCGTCACAGGTCAGATGAAGAATATTTATTATTCAGTCTTGTTGTTGGGTTGAATGTTTCTGTGTGGGATGAAATGGTTAAAATAATGCTGCTCCTTCAAAACTGTGAAGTCAGTTACAAGATTTTTTTAAGTAAGTAAAGAAAAGAAGAAGTCAACTTTCCCTGAGGTTTTGATTTCTTTTCAGTCCAGAACGATGACAGAAAATCAATCATCTGCCAAAGTTTTTGACCTGAGCTTGATCAGTAATGCATATTTATACGCAACCATCAGAGTTACATACGAAAACTCCCCCTCCTCTTACTGTAGCTCTTTTCCCTCATTCCTTCTCCCTGCTTTTTCCTCCTCGTCTTACACAGATCCACACACACCCAGCCAGTCTCAGTGTCTTACACACACACACACACACACACACACACACACACACACACACACACACACACACACACACACACACACACACACACACACACACACACACACACACAGTCTTTTGTTTGGATTCAGACGGCATTGAAGGCAGATCCTGTGGCCCTTCTGAGGAGAATGTTAATATGGCTGCTCTGGTCTCTCTGGGGACGCAAAGAATGGACTCTGGCTGCTAATGCACTGTCACACTAACCCACCCGATCCTCTCTCACAATCAGAATCAGCAGTGGTGCACTCATGCAAGCTCTGAAAACTATTTAACCATACTCACAACTTACTGATTCATTCATATTCTTCCAGTTAAATATATTTAACTTTCCCTCATGAATCCGCGTGTAAAAACAGAGGGATGCCAGGTGTACCTCTGTATTGTTTTAGTTTTGTTCGGGGACTTTCATTACTCTTCTTTTTCAGTCTGTTGTTAAGGTCAGAGTATCATAGTACCTTCTTCAGTAGATGTCTACAGAAATCCTAAACCCATGTTTATTTCAAATATTTTAATCTGGAGTTCAATTCATCACCCAACGTGAATTGATGAATTACACCAGCAACAGGATCACAAACTTACAATGACAACTGAGAACTACTTTTTGACCAGCTAATCCCTAATGTGTTTAATCTCCATTTGTCCATCACCCATCCATTCAATTACCGCAGAACTGGGAAACATGCAAATCTACTTCATGCCCAATCTAGAGAAAAGGAAATCAACAGTTTTTTTTAATATTTGAGTTGGTTATTTAAACTAAAAACAACTCATGTAGCTTCTGTTTCCAACAACTAGTTATAAAGTTATCTATTGAAAAAGATGCATATGCAGATTTGTTAAATGGGGAGTATATGAAGGGAGTATAACATATCAGACAAACATATTGATTCACAGATAATGAGATGGCTGAGAGCCTTCTGGTTAGTTGAATTAAAGGGTTTAACAGTGTTTATTTTAAATCACACCTTTAACTCATGGCTATCTCAAGCTTTCATTAGGTATACAAAAATTAATTATTTTTGTGTTTCCTTATGGGTAACTACTTTAATGATTTGTGGATGTTAAATGTTATTTCTCCATATTTCATTTTTCAGACATTGATTTTTTAGCAGGTAAAAGGAAAACTCTCAACTTAAGCCGTCAAAGATTTAACTCTCGTGCAGCACCTGGGTTAGCAAGTGGGCACCTTACTTCTTAGGTTCACAACACCTCAGGAAGACTGAACCACACCCTTCAGTCTCTCATTCCTCCACTTGGAGAAGGAAACAAGAAAATGCAGAAAGAGGAGTCTGTGAAGAGCTGTAAAAAAAGGAGATAAATAATGTATCATACCAACTGTGCATATCATGTAGTTGTAATGTTCATCCACAGTTATAGTGCAAGTGAGTGCACTTACTTACATAAACAATTTAATCCCCAGACGGCATGTAGCTGAACACTTTCAAATCAGGGTCACCTAATTTTCTTATTCTTGGAGGTTGGGAACACAGTCACTTATTTTCAAAGCAGGAAACCCCTCACATTTTCAGACCTGTGTACTGTATGTCTCAATAACAAAGGTGTCGTGTTTCTTTCACTCATTCGCTCTTTTTGCTTCTGTTTCCAAGCTGTGAGCAGGGAAAATGCGTTGCACCGTCCCCTCCTCTCCCAGTTTACTGAAGTCCTTTCATAATGAATGGCAAGGTACGATAATAGCCTTCAGGTTGCCATAGAAATGAGACAGGGGCCCTGTATGTGATTTTTTCTTCTTCTTCTTCTTCTTTTTTTTCGCTTCAAGCACAGATGACAGAGGACCGTAAGGAAAACTCCTCCTCCCCACAGTCCTCTTTTGTGAGACAGGGTATATTAACAACTTGCTGCTATTGCTAACAGTCCAGACAGTTTTTATACCTCAGAGGGCTCAGAGGTGACCTGTGGTTAAGATCACTCTCACTTTCCGTCAAATGAAGATGAACGGTTCAAAACTTGGAAAGCAGAGGAATGGTTTTCTCTCATCAGGTCTCCTCCCTGCATCAAGCATCTTGTGTGCAGCTGCTTTTTTGATGAGTAAAGCTAAGCTCTTGAGTTCTTACTGTCCCAAAGTATTGATTTAGCCCGTCAGTTTCACACTGTCAGTGATGATCTTGGACATGCTGATGTCAAGAACGGCTTGGTTGTAATGTGACAAGTTTTGACTGATTGTTCATTTCTAAAGCGCCTCCACTGGACCAGACTGAGTGAGTACTATTTTAGGCAGAGCTTTAGACAAAGACATGATAGGAAGACCTTTTATCAGCCTGAGCTTAAAAAAATCCTCAAACAGCAGCCTAGAAGCACGGCTCATTTTAACCATCATCACAAATGGTACGTTTCCAAAGCTGAAAATACTTTAGAAGTAAACTTACACAAACAGTCATCACCTGCATTGATGCCACATGACATAAAAATGAGCTAAGCATATGTGGAAATACTCCATCTGCAAAGTATCCACATAAGAAGAATAACATTGTATTTATAAATATGTACAAAGAAACTAAAGAAATTTGACAAACATTCCACTTTAATGTATTTCAAGGTTGCTGAGGTGGTATTCCTTCAGAGGCATTATGAGATATTTGTAGTCTCTGTGAGCTTGTTCGATTGTAGTTGGACTGAAGGTGTGCGTCATATAGAGGCCTACAATGAGATCGTATAAATTCAGAGTCCTTTCTCTGTATCCTTAGAGAGTTTCTGTTTCTACATATAGTAAACCTGTGTGAAAGGATCTTTGTTTGTACACACATCTTTCTACAAACCTGCAGATGTTATTATCTGTCATTTGGTTGTTGATTTGGTGTTTTTGACAAAGCAAAACAACACCTCTAAACTGTGTCACCAACAGTTTATTTGTTCAATACAATTTAAATCCCACGAAATGGACCACATAGAGGACACCTAACCATACATACTGTTCACTGTACCTGTTGAGTGTGCAGTAATGTAGCTTTTGATTGTTTTGACACAACACCATAGAAACGTTGATAAGATTCTGGTACATCATTTCCTTTCTGCTTATACTTAGATGGGTCCGGGATACAGTGAACCTTATTTAACTGATATTTACAGTTTTTGGACTAAAAGAAGGCTTTATATACGTGCCCTTTTTTTCTGTGTGGCTGTGATGAGCACTTTTCATTATATTTTGATATGTGGTATATTAAACATTAATCCTCAATGAGACAGTGCATAGATTTTACCACGAAGTGATTCCTGCACATTTTGAAACTTGTAAAACATAATCTGATCTGCTGATTAAGTCCTCAAACAGTAGCTTGATCAAAATGAAGGGAACTTAGTTAGGGCTGGGCGATAAACCGAAAACTTATCGATACCGAAATTTACGTCAATAATCGACATCATTTTGCCCATGTCAATATATTCAGCGTCAAAAAAAGTTAATAAATAAAAGTTGGTTTTGGATGTGTGTATGTAGGCTATGGTCTCATGTCCCTTTAAGACACTAGTCTGTAACAAAGAGGGAAAGACAGGTGAGGAGGTGGAGGATGGTTCAAAAGTTGTAGCAGCTGGAGCGGCTAAAGTAGACGAAGTTAATGTGGGAGGGGGTGAGCAGCTTGTGGAGTAGTTTCTATTTATCGTTACCAAGGTGAACTGCTCAATATATTGTGATATTGATTTGAGGCCATATCGCCCAGCCCTACAACTAATTCTTATCAACAAGTTAAAGATGGAAGAGTAACAGTGAGTAGATTGGAGATACAGCTAACTTCTTTTATAATCTCAGTCCATTGACGAACACTTTACACAGCACACTGTTTTATTGTGAAGTAAAAACAAAAGTAACCATTTTTAATACTGAAGAAATTTAACAGACCCTGAAACCTTGCCTGCAGAGCTAACAAATGTAGGCTGTTAAAGATTTATTAAAAAACAGGGAAAAAAACACACAAGCAACAATCAAATTAGTCACAGCAGCGGTGTGCTTCATCAGGACTGTGTTTGTGATAGATCTGATTTGATTGACAGTGAAATCGAGCAAATGAAGAAAACAGCCTGTAAACAAAAATCAAAGTTAGAGACAGGTTTAACAGGTTTTTTAAAGCTGAACACAGCTGTGATGGAGGAGAGCAGCCTTCCTCTGGTTACTGAAACACCAGTATTTGGTTTTTAGCACTTCTGAGGGGAAGTAACTACAGTTTATGTACCTCCGCTTTTACCAAGTCTCTCCAGCAAAAGAAGTTATGTATTAAAAATGAGTAATTTCCGTGCTAGAACTGAAGCAGAAAGTAACATTTTAGGCTCAGTCTAAAATCCTCATGATCAGATTTTAGATTTGAAATTTGTTGACATCTAGAAAATGCGTAACAACTTCTGAAATCTGAAAAAGTGTGAACTGGTTACCGTTCATAACTGTGCAGCGATGTGTAGAGACAACTGTGTTTTTTAACCACCATTCACCACAAACAAGACTTACGACAGAGGAAATGAGGTTATTGTATTATTATTACTAGCACATTTTAATCACCTTTGTTCAGATGTCAGTTGTTAATTCCTCTTCCTGTTTCTCTCATTAGGAAAGAGCCAAAGCTGTGTTTTGATTCTATAGTTTTTTGGAGCAAAGTGTCACATCAATTCCTCTCGCTGGACTGATCACGAGTCTCATTGTGTTCACACTGCAGCAGCTGCACAAACCTGATGCCCTGATGATTATTTAGATCACATTTTGTGTAAAAAGACAGACTTGATTGTTGATCAGGGGCAGCTTTAGAGAACTTTAAATGAGTTTACCCACCCTGTGTGTTTTCAAAGTAAACTCAGGGTCAGGTACAGTTCATTTACCACCACGTCTGTGGTGTATTCAGAGTGTTTCTGGTGAGCAGTCAGCTTTTACCTGGTTTTATAATTTCAGTCAGCACAGTGTTGAATAGTAGTGCTTATGTCCTTTATGTTTTTGCATTAAAAAAATAAACAAATCTTCTTATTCAGGCAAACAAAATAAAGTAATTCATTCAGCTGCTGCAGCTGCATCATGCAGTGTCTCCCACAGTTTCTTTCTCAATGATAATTTTATTACCACAGTTAGTAGCAGTTTGTAAATGCCATCAAACTGAGTCAGATATAGTTCACTTCTGACTTTCTCTGGACTGGTTTCTAGTTACTGTACATGGAGCTGTCATCGAGTTAAGAGCAAATGTTCTAGCCCGATCAGTTGCTTTAATATTTTTCTCAAGATAAATCTTTTTATTAATAATTTTATCCATTTCAGGAACAATTTTAGCATCTTTTAAGTCTTACTGGTTTTCTTAAAAACATGCTAATTTTGTGAACGTCTGTGTGTTAATTTAGCTTTAAATGTTGACCAGAGAATCTCACGTTGCTCAAAAAGTGTTTAAAACATTTCAAAAGCAGAAAACAGGCGTCTTATGCACTACATTGCCTTTTTTTGATGACTTGAAAGGTCTTTGATAAGTAAAGACAACACTACAGGCATGTTAAAATCACCAGCAGCAAGAGATGTTTATGAGGTTAGCAGCAACTGTTTTTCAGTAACAACCACACGTTTGCCACACAAGTGATTTGTGTTTGAAAATATGCATTTGATTCAAAACTGCCATAACAACACTGAGGTTTACCACAACAATTTGTGTGTGTGGGTCGACATTTCTCCCAGTCTGGCAGTCGCTTCATACAGAAGAGTTTCTCTCTTTTTTGAGCAGCTTTTGCTTGACCTCACTGAGAAGCGAAATTAAGCCTATGTCATTTTATATTAAGTCTAACCCGAGGTTAAAATACCCCTCAAGGGTTAAGACCATGTTAATGTTATAATTCATGATATTCTGTAACATTACTGGAGATTAATGTAGTGTGAGATTTTTGTAGAAGAGCAAAAGTCCAGGAGATATTTTTTACACTGTTTTGTATCATGGTGTGAGTTACAGTGACAGAAAAAAAAATTAATTGATTCAAAAATTGATTCATGAAGTCATCCATAATTATATAACATGTACAGTAAGTTGTAACTTTACTTGAATATTCATAAAACTCCCCTGTGTAAGTGGTCTTTCTAAAATACTATCTTGTTCAGTTATTTAATGTAAATCCTGTAAATGAATCAGATCAGCTTAGGTGTAGAAAAGTTACATATGAGTGATTGTGTCGTGACCTTAAGACCCAGAGCTGCTAAGGTTTCAAAGGGGGGCTCAAACTGCCGGCTGTGACTGCTCATGTAAAGGTCAGGATCACACTTCAGGTCTTCGAAAGACATCTGCCTGTGTTCATTTGAACATCATTTTAAAAACTGTTTGAATCGTTGACCTGTATTTTGGAGTTTCATCTCTGATATTGACCCACTCTTATCCATGTGTCACAAAGCTTCAAGACTTTTCCACACGTGTTTTGAAACGTTGGATTATGCGCACATAAAAAGTGACAAAATCAGTACACGTGTTTAGCTTGCTGGCTACCAACATGAAGATGACGACGGTAAGGAGTGTCCATCTTTCTGTCATGGACCTCTCTTCCACAGGTCTCTGTGGCCTTTGCAACCCGAAGGCTCTCTTGGCCAAAGTCCACGTGGCACAAAAAGGCAGCAGCATTCCTGATGTCTGTGGCTAATCTGTGGTGTCAGCTTGTGTTAACGCCGCACCGTCAAATTTGAGGGCACACAGGGCCGGGGAATATTAAAAACTCCCATCAGCAGCATTCCTCCACAGAGGAGGGCGGGTCTGACGAGAGCAAGGGTCAGCTAAGGTTGAACACTGGTTTGTGTGTTCGAGCTGTTCGTACTGTAACGGTCTGATCCGGTGGACAGGAGGTGGGGCCAGAGCAGGACGGAGGGAACACACTTCAAAGGGAGAGCGCTCTTTCCTTGTCTGTCCTCATTGAAAGCGGGCTAAATGAGCTTTGTGGGGGCTTTTGTTCCTGCTGTTAGACAATTCAGAGACTGGACGGAAGATGCCGAAAAGGACAGGAGGTCAGATGGGTAGTTAATTATCTGCCTCTCAAGCCGCCAGACGTTTTTTGCCTCCCCCTTCCCCAATTGACTTATAATGACCATGAGATATTGTTCGCTAAGTTTGAGGAGTCCGGTAAGTGTAAGGTCAAACTGTTCCTGCAATTGGTACATGACAAATTTCACACAGACATGAGACGGAGACTTTGAACCACAGTGCCAGCATTTTCCTCCACATGGTGAGCCCTGCCCCTTTTTATCCTCATTGAAATATACAATTACCCTTTAGCCAGTTTGCAAAGAGTCCACGACAGCAAGTTTGATGAAAAGGACTTCCAAACTTCTAAAGCATCGTCCAACCCATACCTGCTTTCACAATGAGAAACATGATGGCTGAAAAAATTCAGCTTATTCCTGGCTGTCTGAAGCTGCGGTGCAGACATGTAACATGTGCTCGGCTCTCTCTGACTCCCAGAGGGGCAAGGACAGGAATGCAGCGAGGGTCAGGGGTCGGACAGCCATGTGCACGTGCACCGCTGTAGCCTGGCAACAGGTGCTGTACATGAGCAACAGCAAAGTCACTTACAGCAAACTACAATCAAGCTAAATTTCTATGTGACATAAGGTTTCTTTTTCATTTGTTGCTCGTTGAAACATCTTTGTTATAAAACTTTTTATCGTCAAAGATTCGGGCTTATTTTCTCATAACTTTTTGTTGAGACTGAAGCCTCGAGTGTAACATCTGCACAGGAAGAGAGAGAGAGAGAGAGAGAGGGAGAAGCTCGTAGCCGAGCAGTTGGTAGTGTCTCGGGGAAACGATAGCTCTGTGCCAAGGTATTCCTTCTCCCTCCTGAGAGAGGCCCCGCCATTCAGCGCTGTGAGGTCAACAAGTACAGACCATTACCCACAATGCCCCTGAACTGAAGAGGGGGGAAAAAAAAACTTAAATATGCAGGGCTGTTCCTTTAAGATGGTAAGACAGGAGCTTCCTGAATGTGCTCACAGACAGAGCTGCGGCCAAGATGGAGAGAAGGAGGGAGAGGAGGAGAAATCAGAGATTCTTTATTGATGAGGAAACTTGTGTTTTCCTGATTCTACTGCAGAGCTGTTATGTTGTAATTATTCATTTTGTTAAATTACGGGTGTCAGTTTGCTGATTGCACCGCGCAGAGAAAAAGGAGTCTTGTTGCTAGGAGAGGAGGGATTTAGCCTTCTCTTATTGGCCGCTAGGATGCGTAAGATGGCCCAATGAGAGCCCTCCCCCTCGCTGCACAGAGCAATAGTAGAGCTACCCCCACATGCAGACCTGATTAATATGTCAGACATGTTTTATGGGTTAACTTGAATCAGGCTGGATGAATTGAAAGGGCTGCAGCGGGATTTGTGTGTGTGTGTGTGTGTGTGTGTGTGTGTGTGTGTGTGTGTGTGTGTGTGTGTGTGTGTGTGTGTGTGTGTGTGTGTGTGTAAGTCTATACAGTATGCATGCCGGGGGGAACACCACACTGACATATCACACACACACACACACACACACACACACTCCTCTGAGGTCAAGTGTTGCTCTCGTTCTGAAAAATGTTAGCATACACACATACGCAGCACATTCACTGTAGTAACAGAGTAACTGGAAACAGACCGGTGCTGAGTGGGAATAGGAAATAGGATTCCTCACATGTGCATGATTATCAGGAGAATGCAGCTTACAAAAGAGAAACAGAAGTGAAAAACTTTACTGGGTTTTTTTTGTAGTTTTTGAGGACATTAATGCTCTGCAGTAGATATGAAGCACACACACCGCAAATCTCTAAACAAACCACTCATTCTGTCGTGTTTTCTTACCTGCCAAGACTGAAAAAAGTCAATACCTTCATTTTTTGTCTGATTGAGTGATGCCTAATGTTTCGTTTTCTGTGTTTCTGTCACAGGCGGGCTTTTTCTGTCTCCTCAAAGCGAAGCTGGAATTATACAGAAAAAGCAGCATTTGGTCTGAAATATTTGTGATTATGTCTGGATGTGTCGCTAAATTCTTCACGCTCCAAACTTATACTAGCCTTCTCACTACAGCTTACCTTCCTTTTATCAATTACAGCAACATTTAGTGCACAGTCAGTAACTGGATGGTGTTCACATGAGGGTCATAGTTGAAAGAAGCTGTTGGACCTTGTGTTTTTTTAAAGAACATATTGTCAGCAGTGAGGGTTATTAACTTTATTAATAACTTGTGTGAAAATCTAGCTGATCAGACACACTTTTTGTCCACACAACTTCCTCACACTGGATATTTTCTCTTATTCGGACCATTCTCTGTAAACCCTAGAGGTGGTTGTGTGTGAAAATCCCAGAAGATCAGCAGTTTCCAACATACTCAGACCAGCTTGTCTGGAACCACGTTCAAAGTCACTTAATAAATCCCCTTTATTCCCCATTCTGTTGTTCAGTTTGAACTTCAGCAAGTCATCTTGACCACCTCCACATGCCTAAATACATTGAGTTGCAGCCATGTGATTGGCTGATTATTAGCTATTTGAGTTAACGAGCACTTGAACAGGTGCACCTAATTAAGCTTATGTAGAAGGCCTGGAGCTAAACATAGATGTCGCTGAGACATGTTTTAAAACTACATGAAAAACTGCGTCCGACTTTCCTACTGATAGAGTAATACTCCCACTTTATCATCTTTGACCATTAATAAGAGCCACACCTGTGTTTGCAGCACCTTCATATGTCACACAAGATGCTTAATGTTTATTTAACAGGGACAATACATACAATATTGCAGCAAGAAATGGAAAATGTGATACAAGACGTCTAGCTTCAGCTAATTTGCAGTCTTTGTCCCTGGTCAGGCTTTAGTGTAAGATAAAATATACTGAATACTATAAATGCAATAATACAAATACAGTGGATAATACAGTGAATGGCTTGGTGACATGAAAATAAATACCTCTTCTCTGCATCAGCAGTTTGGTTTACAAGCATGCAAGTAAAACAACTAAAACACACTGACATCAGTTAAAAGCCCTATACGTGGATGATTTTTGTCATTAGAGCCACTATTGGTTGACTCCAGTGTTACAGCGGATACAGTGATGCATCCCAAAACATTACTAACACATGGTTAACAAGTTTATATCACAAACTGAAGAGAAATTAAGACAACACAACTTCTCCACAAAAGTAAAAACAAAGCTTTAAGCTGTCATATTTAAACTCTTTGAATGACAGGAATGAAATGGTGTACTTACACTACAGTCTGAACAAAGTCTTTACAACAATATGATGAACTGGTGAAATGAGAAGAAGTTACAGAGTAAACACTAGCAAACAGGATGGTGATGAGGAGCTTAGCCCTTTTCCCTCCAAATAAACTGGTTAGTGGTTCAGCTCCTGGCTTTTCTGGGACTTTCCACATGATGTTGAGATGTAATGTTTTCCTCACTCTGCAGTCGGAGCTGTGTTTTTTGGACAATCATCAAAAAAAGAAAAAAAAAACTTCTTGAATGAAATGACGTAGAAGTGCTGCAAGAGAGGCCTGGTGTGGTGGTTAGAGCAACCATACTTATGTGAAATGGTCTTGGGTTTCAGTCTTCATTTGGGACCTTTGTGAGGCACAAATAAAACGCTTTGCTCACATTGAACTTTAATCTAAAAAATAAATAAATAAATGGTCAAATGTTGTTATAAAACAGCTTTATTATCATTTTTGAAGCTGAACTGTTTAGGGTGAAGATCTGCTACCTTAAAGTCAATCATTGGCCTTTCTGCCAGGACCATTGTAAATAAAATACAGTAATTAAAAGTAAAACTTGTACTTTTGGTAAGTACGTAATGAAATGCTTAAAAGAAATGACTTAAAGAGGCTGTTATAGACAGGTGGACAGATTCTTTTAGAGTCGTCTGACTTCAAACACTTTCTTCAGCTCAAATCTAATGCAGGAGCAGTGGAAGGCTGGGGCAGGGTAAAGAAAAGTAGACGGCAGAGGGAAGTAAAAGAGGGAAGCAGGGAGAATGCGAAAGAGATAGAAATACAGTTATTAAAAGTAACTTTTACTTTTGATAAGTACAATAAGTCTAAAAAGTTTCCTGTAGACCAAGACAGTACAGATTCTTTTAGAGTCGTCTGACTTCAAACACTTTCTTCAGTTCACACAGAAGGCAGCAGCTTTCTGAGCTATTCATATATCAAAAAAGAAACAAGCTAAAAATAACCGCTGTGCTTTTTCTGACACAGCTGATCACAAAATACTTCCCAGCTGGAAAGTCATGTTTCCTGACCTCAGACAGTACTGACTGACTTAAAAAGTATTACGCACATTTATTCCCTGGAGTACAGTCTGTGCTAAATAAAAAAAATTAACCAGCCTTTATCTGAAGAGTTTATACATAATTTATACGTAACCTGCTGTTGTGCAACATACCTTGTTTTTCATTTCACATCCAGTTGAATGTGCCTCATGTGGTTTGTTTGTGGCTTCTATGTTCATTGCTGCTGTGAAAGCAACTAGATGTGTACAGTGTTTAAATACAAGATAGATTAACAGATTGTTGGTATCGTATCACATTGAATCATACTGCATTGTATCATATCACATCTTATTGTATCAAATCGTATTATATCGAATCGCATCACAGCACATTGTAATATATCTTCTTGTAATGTATCGCACCGTACCATATCACATCAAAGCGCATCGTCTTGTATCATAACGCACCTTGCCATATCACATCACATCACATCACAGCACATCGTCTTGTATCGTAACGCACCTTGCCATATTGCATCACATCACAGCACTTGTATCGTATTGCATCACAGCGCATCGTATTGTATTATATTGTTATGTATCGCACCATACCATATTGCATCACATCATAGCGCATTGCATTGTATTGTATCGTATCGCACCTTACCATATCGCATCACATCACAGCACATTGTATCGTATCAGATCGGATCAGATTTGAGCCAATACGATCGTAATTTTACGACTCCCAGAACAATATGAAGATACAACTGCTGCTACTGTACATCCTAATGGCATTAGTTGAGATGTTAAGATTCAGTGGCAAGAGAAAGGACTAAGAAAAAATAGCTTAGTCCTTTAATAGTCATAGCTTGTGTTATATTATCTTGTGTCAAACACTATGTCTAAGGGGACCTAGAGTGTGTGAAGGATGCATGTTCAAGGTACTCTCAGTACTGTATTGTATTTTATCACATTGTGTCATGTAGTATCACATCATATTAAATCCTATAACACAACATTATTATTTATTTAGACTTAAATAAATTCAAGTCCAAATAAATGTTCATGTATTGTATAGCAAAGAATCTGAGCATATATTACTAAATTGAAATAGATTGAATCATAACATACTCAATTAAGGAAACTATCATATGGTATCGTATTGTATCATGTTGTAATTTGCCACCACATCACAGTGTCATTGTTGATCACGCTGTATTTTATCGTATCGTATCACACCCCATGGTATGATGCGGTGGTATGATATCATGTACACATCTTCTCATATCTCAGGGATTCATAGCTGACTTTACTTGCTGAGCAACAAAACAAATGAAAGAGTTTGAAGCAAAGTTTTTATCTAGTGCGAGTTGAAAAGAATACAGAACTTTCTGGATTGGTATAATAAAAGTTATTTTGTGCTGATCATGACAGGGATTGGTTTGTTTCAAGACTTTGAACAGGACTAAAAAATCTGTCAGCACTTCTCTCTGCAGAATAAATCAAAAGAAACAGCTGCTAGATTTCAGTTCTGTGAGCTGTTCTTACTGAAGCAGTTCAATGTAAAACCAAGTCCATACTTCTGATTTATCGTTGCAGTTATTCTTGATTGGTTTATTTCATCTTAATATTCCACACTCCTGCAAAATTACCTCACTACTGTATTGACTGTGAGGCTTCCTGCAAAGAATAACGCGCACTCTGAAGCCTGCAATGTGTGTGCTGAATGTGGAAGAAAAGTAGCACAATCACAAACCGTGTAAAAAAAGTCATTTGATTTGTAGGTTTAACTGCAGCTCAAACGTAACGTATCATCTACAGTGTTTCAACCTTCAGTTGTGTTTTTATTGTGTTTTCTATCCTTCATTAGAACCACTTAACTCTGAAAAATAAATGTGGCTTCAAAATTAAACAAAATTTCCAGATTTTGCGTGTTTTTGATGAGACTTTGGTTCCTGTTTCTTTAACTGGCTGTCAGGAACACACAGAGTTTTTTTTCTCCTTCTCTCTTTTCTTCACTCCTCTATGGAAACGTGCATCTGTTCTCTGACCACACACGCTGCCGAAAACTTGAACTAGAAAGCTGCAGCAAGTCTTTCGCTTCGATTAATCTCTTCCAAATCTTTCTATTTGTGGTTTTCTCTTTCAACCAAAGTGCTCTTGTACTTTTACCTCATCTTCAGTTATCTCTTTGAGGACACAGACCTATTTTCTTGCATGTTGTCTTTGTGTTTGTTCCTGTTGAGACTCTCTGTCTCAAGTGTCCTGTAAATGCAGTCGTTAAGGTCACAGACTTGGAAATAGCCCCTCTTGGGTTCCATGCCAGCCTTCTCTAGTGTTTGTAGTATGTTTTTGAAGTGGCACACAGGGCTGGCGTTTGCCGACGGAGCAATTGTCAGAGAGTTACAGGTTTGAGCCCTCTGAAAGTCGCTCTTCTTGTGTTGAGCCCACCTCTCTCATAGATGTTGCTCCTGCCCAACCCCTTTTGTTGAAACCGTTATATGAACCAGAAAGAAGATCTGTTAAGCTCCTCAATCGTATGACTGAAAGCAGCTTCTGTTCACAGAGGTAGTAGAACAGAGAGAGCCATGGTCAGTGCATTTACCGAGCCGATTATTGCAGACCTTCAAGTCTTCTTGTCAGATTACACACAAATTACTCAAACACATTTCACACTGGCCTTTTTTATTCAATAACTTTTATTAACAAATTCTGATTTGGTGAGTACAGGTCCTGCCTCTGATTCCCTCCAACCGCATCAGAAACAGGATCCCGTGCTGACGTCTAGTGGACAATAAGCGAATTCTTTCTACAAAAGACTAAAAAATAACCTCAGTAACACATTTGGCTTCAGCATTTTTCTGTTGGTTTGAGTGTTTTCAGGTGAAACTCGAGTAGGACTCTAATTCGTAAAAACTACAACCATATCTGAATCAGACCCTCATGGTAGTTTAACAGTCAAGGGAAGACCGTACTCTTAGCAGTCTGTAATTTATATGCACTCTTAACATAACCTATTCAAATAATAGTGTGTTCTTGACTGCCGTTTCAAATGACTAGATCTAATCTTGTGTGATCACTGTGAATTTGAGACGTAGTTACAAGAAAGCTTTTAAAAGAAAACAGAAAGATGAAATATTAAAGCTACCCTCTGTGGTTGACTGATTTTTGACAGGCCTTGATATATCAGAATAGCATCAGTTTTCCGTCTAAGTGACTATTGCGACTAATTTATTTGAAAAAATAGATTGCAGATGAATTTGTGCTCGCCAATAGTACATTCTATACTTCTGTTATATGTGAAAAGATAAATCATACAGTAACTTAGATCGATATGTTATTTTGAAAAGACGTCTTACTCACCGTGAAATAATCCAGGGGGTTTCCAGATCCTCTTGAAAGATCTGGAACTGTTGTACTAACATTTTTATCAGACTCTTATTTTGATAGTCTGATTAGAAGGACTGCCTCATAGAATATTTTAATGTGTTTGTATCTGTGAGTATTGTGTCCAAACAAAATTGATAATAGTTGACACATATAGAAGATTATTATTCATCACTGCACTTTTGTTATGAGTCACATGAATTCTGTATTTCATGTGCATTGCAGAGGTCAGGCAACTTTTTTAATTTCGCTTTAAGACATGCTTATTGATCACAGATGTTCTGAGAATTTTCGTTCTGTGAACTGTAATTTTCCAGGTTGTGAAAGAAAAAGAAAAAAAAAAGTTTTTGGATCTGTTTTGAAGGGAAAGAATTGGAAATCGAATTCAGTTTGAAAAACTCCAAATAAAAAAAAAAATCAGAAAAAAAGGGGATGAGAGTTTTAAGAGTCCAAATAGATCAAACCTAGAGGAGAAATTTAGCAACTACTGCATTTACTGCTTAAGTAACACGTATCAATTAAATTTGTAGAACTTGATATGAGGTTCAGATTACATACTAAAGATGGAAATATGAATATTGGCCATAAACGCCCTCCATTTAGAGCTGTGCTGCATATACTGCTTTGTTTTCAGGCACTCTGTTTTAGCGTATTATGATACAATAACACTCATGGAGCTTTTCACCAAACATTGTCGGCAGGAAGAGCTGGTTTTACTTGGTGGCACATTTAAATAAAAATAATTATCGACAGAGATATTGAGCCAATCGATTTTTATTACAGATTTATGATTTTCTTTTTTTTCACTTCACAAAAATAGCAGGTCTAGGCTGCGATCTTTTCTTATATCATCTCCACACATTAACCTACCATGTGCAGAGCACTTCGCAGCATTCTGCAAGTAATGGTGGCAATGAAAACCTTCCCTTTAACAAGCAGAAAGCCTCAGCTCCACCACACATCGGCTGTGACGCCATGTGCATAGAAGTGAGGATTAACAGAAGATACAGGACAACTTTAACCAGTCCATGATAAAAGATTGATGCCAAGAAAATGACAAGAGTCATCCTGCATCACAAACATTGAGTTAAAAAAGGAGAGTACAAAAGAAAAAGGTCATTTGGCACTTTGTGGTCTGATGTTTAGTGCAGTCAGGGTCCTAGAATCCACAGTATTACAAGGCATGCGTTCTTTGTAACGGAATGTAAACTTCATTTTAAAACCAAAGGAATAAAGCTTCAGTGATACATACAAAAAGTTTGAATTTGGTGATAAATGCCATCACAGTTTCATACTAAGATACACCAGACATCAAACAAGAGAAGAAACTCACTGACTTTAAGTCAGTGACAGAGGACTACATTCAGTTTCATATAAGGCAGCAGTACGTCAGTACCATAGACTGTATACTATGGACAACTTTAAAGCCCAATTACCCTTGGTATTTCTGAGATTTTCTCCACTTTCTGAAACCACCACTTGTGCAGTAATATTGTACGCATTTGGCGGGAGAGTCGCTGTGATGACCAGCTCCATAGGGTTTGCTAGAGGAGGTGGGATTTATGACATATACTGCAGCCTGTCACCAGAGGGTGCTGTTCTCGTACCAGTGAGGAGGCAGAGGCGTCCATTCTATATACAGTCTGTGGTCAGTACCATCAGGAATATAGTGGTTATGAGAATTAACACTGCATTGTATTCTGTGGTAAATAGCTAATATCACAAACACTTAAAGTGTTTTAAGCACTTGAGTCGAAGGTCCCATGGAAGCCGTAAGCCATGTTAACTGGTACGTTAGCTCTGGCCAGCTCTTTAAACGTCTTTGCATCCAAAACCAGGAGGAATGTTGCTTTATCCTGCAAAGAAAAGTCAGGTAGAGTTACAATCAAATCCAACCAAGAGTTTACAATTAGAATTGTTTCATACAGATATTCAACAGTATGACGTATAGACAGAAGTTATCTGTTTGTACCCAAGGCTAAATCTCAAGCTAGACCAAATACTTTAAAACCCAGCTGCCGTGTGGTTTAGAGTGGCATATGTCTGAGGACGGGCCGCTCCCATGGCCCTCAAGTTCCAAACTATCATTGTAAAAGTGCATACGTACACAATATTGAGATTATTTGAGGGACAAAATAATTATAAAAAGACAAGGGGTCCAAAGATTTAAAAATAAATAAATTTGCTGTAAAACAAATATTTTGTACTTGGGTGGCATCATCTCACAGTCCTCCACTGTGCTGAGTGACAGACTATAAAAGCTGCTGCTGGTCAAAACACACTCTTATTCTTCTGAGAAATCTGATTGGTTTCATTCTTCCAGCTGTCTTCTTTTGCTTTTCTGTTTGTTATTGTCAAACACGTTTTGGCATCTGCTGGAGAAAGGTGTTGTATAAGACAGCATTGTAAAATGAGGAGATTAATAACATGCTGTCACACAACTTTGATTTAAGCTGTCAGACATGCTGGGGGCGAAGAGAGGAACCAAATCCACCCAAGATGGTTTGCTTTATTATAATCCTTTCTCAAAAGGGTAATATTTTAGTTTAAGTCCTCCATATGCAGAACCTTCAGGTTTACATGAATATGAAAGCATAATACTCATCATAAAGGCAGGCTTAATCATTAGAGGAAGTTATTTAGGCTTGGATAGATTTAATACACATACTTATATAACTGGCATCACAAACATGAGTTTGAGATTGGCTCACAGTTTTCTCCATCGCTCTCATATACATGTAGAGTTCATTCCCTCAAAATCATGAATATTTATGACTGTTCTTTTTCATAAATATTCATGATGGATTATGTGTCTGACTGATGAGAGACTAGGCAGAAAATTAAGAAAGCTCACGCTGACTTACAGACCTCCTACCTGCAAGAAATTAGAGCTTGAGAAAGCAACAGGCCTTGTTGCTTCTTACCCAGATATTAATAGTCTACAAGGGCTTACTATAACACAGATATAACCCAGGATCCAAAATTTCAACTTAATCTGACATTGTCTTTTATCTTATGTTTTTTAATCTGTTTGTCTCCTATTGTTTTTAAACCTTTTATCCTCTTCAGGCTTTACCTGTGAGGGGGTGAGGACCACAGAGAGGATGACACCATCATCCTCCTCCACAGCGTCAGGTGAAGGCACGAACACCGGCTCTGATGGGTAGAAACCTTCCTGGTACCACACCTGAGTTTAAGCACACAACATGTTTAAAAACAACTTATATAAAAAAGCTCAGTATATCTGCACCTTATCTTTTACTATTTAAATATCAAGAGTGAAATTAGGGCAGATTTGTTTCTGTTTTTGTGTGTGAGTGTGTGTTTTAACTCTCTTTAAGCTTCTGTGTGGGTGTTTTCTCTGATTTGAAATGGACTGGAATTTACAGTAAAACCTCTTAATGAGCTTATAGAAGTTCAATAAAACATCAACAACAAGACTGACTCTCCTGTGTTAAAATTTTTAATGTCTGAAACTACTGTATGCCTAAAACTTATGCAGGAAAGACACAGCCTTTTTTAAATTTACTTTTTCAACAGCAAATATTTACAGTGAAAGGAAATTTTGACTGTTCAAAGAGAGCAGGGGGAGACTTTTTGTGTTAAAGGATGAACTACACTTGTACAGGACAAAAATAGCAAAGAGATGAGAGGTACCACTTTGTTCACTAGAGGGCACTAGAATCAACCTCCCAGGATTTTCATGTGGGATACTGTCAAATATATAATAAATTTTACTATCAGACAACCAAACAGCATTCATGAAGTGATTTTTTAAAACATAAACATAGAGAAATTACCATTAGTTTTATTGTTAAACCTGTGTTTGAGAGAATCATGGTCTTGTCCACAAATAAAGTAGTCAGGGGGTCTCCTGTGGACATTTGATTAACTTATCCAATAACCATACCCACACACACACACGCACCTTCAGTGACTTGTCCTTGAGGTCCATCTTGAGCAGAGAGTCTCCCACCAGGTGTCTGAAGCCACAGCCATAGAAATACCGGTATGTTTTTGTGTTATATTTGCCGTAATTGATGTGAGGGAACTCCAGGCCGCCATAATCATGCAGGTCATCTCCATGAAGGTTTTCGTGTTCGCAGAACACCTGTTAAAAGTGCAGAGAGAAACAACTTCTGACTATGACTCACTGTCAGTTTCAATTTTAGTTTTAGATATCCTTTTGTATATAAGATGTTTTGTGTCTCAAATAAATCAAACGTATACTGTTGATTTCATAAAACCTTCTGAACTTGAATTATTGAATTTGTTAGAACAACAAACTCATGTCAACTGTACCTTCCTGGCTGGTCAAATATTTAAAGAGGAGGGTAAAAGGCAGACATTCTCTCTCAGTTTCTGTGAGAAACTGACAAACTGATCAACAAAATCCTGTAAGGGCTGGTAACATACAGGCTTATTTTTTCATCAAAGATCTGCTACTTATGCAAAAACATGCAAAATAGATTCTTACAATGAGTAAAGCGCCCACACTTAGATCATATTTGGTTTAGGGGTTGAATAATCTGACACGCCAGACGCACTGTTTACATAACCGTGATGTAAGATATTTTGTTTGTAGATGGTGTTTGAGAAGGCTGAAGAAAAACCTCAGGAGGTGATTGGACAAACATTCTGTCTGTCACATTCATTATAGACCAACAACAAACATAATGCAGTGAACGCTGCAGTCTCCGCTGATTAAACTGTATGTGAACTGTTAGCTTCAATGATATTGCAGTTTAAAGACTATTTGTCTGTTCTTGAATTTAACAACTATATTCATATTTCACTTACCATTTGCAGGTGACAGTTAACCAGTTCTTCAATAGCTGCATCTATGCTAATCCCTTCAGCTTAGATATCCACAAATACATAGGTTACCACCTCTTCCTCCCTTAGATGATGCTGATTTCTCCAGTTATTCTATTACCAGGAACACTAGACCCACTATCTTTGTTATAAAGGGAACTATATCTACAAATCTAAGTTAGAAAATACACTCTACATCTCAAACTCACCTGATCTTTGCTGATTTTCACGCTGGTTGCCTTGCTGTTGGGTCGAGTGTTCAGGTTTTGGTCCATTGGTGTTTCATGGGTCACATTAAGAGGAAGAACAAAACGCCGGGGGTAAGCCCGGCTCAGAGTGTTGTAAACCTGGGAAAGATGTGTCAGGAATGCAGTGGTTAAATTTATGTAAGCTTACTGCTGAAGCATGCCTATTTCACTCTTAGGCCAGAGAGGGGAATGTGATGTTATATAACATTACTGTAATCGTATCTCAGCGGACTTCCTCTCCCTCCCCCTTAATGTATGTTTGAATCATTATGTGCTGACCTCATCTAAAGCATCTCCCGACTTGCGTAAGTTTTGGATGAGGTAGTTGTTGATGGCCTGGCCGTCGTCGGAGCAGCACATGTCCAGCATCAAGAACCCATCCTCTTCAAAAGCGTTGATCTGGTGGAAGACGGAGATGGCTTTGGTGTGGTACTTCACGGAGCTGACCTCGCCAGTGCGCTTGTTGACGAGATGGAAGACAGTCTGCTGAGTTGGATCCCAGAAGATGCCCTCGCTGAGAGCCTTCCCTCTTAGCTTGCATGTGATGATCTTGAGCAGGTCCATCTTGATTGGCTGCTCAATGAACACCACGTAGTTCTCAGACATGGCTGGAAGCAGAGAAGATTTACTTTGAAGAAGCATGAATGACACAGACAGAGCTAATGCTGTCAGGGAGAGCTCACTCACCAAAGCTGTGGTAGTAGGAGGGACGGATCTTATCTGACGGCACAATAGAGCAGAGTATTTTGGCTCCTTGAAGGGTGTCTTTGGCATCTGTCTTCTCTGGAGGTACTCTGATGATGTTGTACAAAGCCCCTGAATAAAAAGCATACTTTGTAATCGCTTTAAAACACATTTAAACTGACACCTCATAAATACAAGATGAGCTATGGGAAAGCTTAAGGAAAGACATAAATGTAACACCTCTCTGTGGTCTAGTGGTGCACAGATGGACCAACCTTTGCCTCCATATGAGTTGCCCATATTGTAGGTGGTACCATCGGGGTCAAAGTGTGGGTGGGCAGTGGCTCCATTCACAGCAATGAATTTGCTCCAGTCTACCTACAAAACAAAGCAGAGAATGATTACTGCTCATGCTCCTGTTTGAGCAGAGATGAGATTGATATCCCTGGACAAAAAACATAATTAGATACTGACAACAGTTGATGAGGAAAAACTATGATGAGTTAGCTAGATTCTGGGAGTTTCAAACCGTAAGCCAACAAACAAGCTCAAGGGAGACGAGCACATTGCAACAGTGTCTTTGCTCACCATATAAGACTATGTTTCTCTGCTGCTCTTTTTAGATTTATGGTGTATATTTAACTGAGAAGCTTAGTAGTTAGCTTGTGGAACATTCCACCCACGCACTTTAGGTCTATGGGAGAGCGCCTGTGTTATTTCAGACGCATTCTGACGTACAGATGTGGGACAACCAATCATTTCAATCAACGAGTTAGGCTTTTTAAAAGGCCCGCATTTGCAATAGCTGACAGATTATTTGTTATTGTTGGAGCTTTTGATTTATCTCTCATCAGTTAATGTAAAGTATTAAAAGATTAATTAACCAGCTTTGTTATTAATATCTACAAATACACAATCTCTTGCTATTTTCACCAGTAATTCAGTCTCAGGGAGAAACATTTAATTTTCAGACTTTTGGAGTGGTCATATGTTATTTAAATGAGGGATAAAAACACCTTGGCCATGACTTCTGTTGGTATTTTAGTCTTTTTTATAGTCAACTTGAGATAATAGCTTAAATTTGAAGTGGAAACAACATCGACCACTGCATTTTATCTTAAAATGATAAGCAGAAATCTTATATGTATTACGACATAGTATGCCTTGTGGTTGTCTGATTCAAATCCGTAGGTACCTGGACTGCATTACAGCCGCTCCTGACAGCTATATGTGCTCCCAGCAGCCCCTGCCAAGAGATTCTGCATGTATATACAGAGGAATAAATCACTGAGGATCATGTCCGTACCTTTTCCAATGTTTCCAGATTTTCAGGGTTCACTCTGTGCATGAAGTTTGTCTCGGTGCTCACATAGTAGTCACCTTTGTATTTCACAAAGTTCACACTTGCATTGTCGGTGGGCTCTATAGGAGAGGAAAACAAAAGATGAATAATGAATCTTTCAGTGGAGGAAAATGTTCTTCTTTTGACAGACATCTGGGTCAATCCTTCTGCTTTATAATTTGCTGCTTGTAGTTTGACTGAATTGTGTCATGGACATTTAAAAGAGCCCCCCCCCTTCCCCGCTCAGGTCCCCTACTGTGCCAGTTCACGCACTTATGTAAGCTTTGGGTGCACAGAGCTTACATAATACTGTTTACCCAAGAGGCTCTGACCAAGGCCTTAACACAGATGGAACAAGACAAAGTTTGCACAACCAGTAATTTAAATTTCTCTTTTTTTTAATCTTGTATTGACTTTTTCACCAGCTGCCCTGCCCCCCCATCTGCTCTTCATTTAGCTTGGCCAGTCCCACTGTGTCACAGGTCAGCGTTTGCAGTTACATTTATACCTCAGAGGCTGACCGGAATAAATTACGACAACATTATTGCACAATGAATCAGCTAATCAAATTACAGCTGTTGCAATGAGCCTCATTTTTTTATACTCACCGATCATCACAAAACGGGACAGAAAGCGCTGGAAAATGTTCTTACAGGGGTCAGGCATGGCGAGGGTACCAAACTCCGACATCACGATGCGATCGCTCTCACTGTTTTTCTTGAAGGCGTCACTGCGCAAGAATCGGCTCATGTAGGTCACTTTGCCATCAACGATCTTAAACCGATGCAGCATGGCCATCCCATCAAACCAGTGGTTGTATCTGTGTTGAAATAAAGACACTAAGTTGTTAGTTAATGTGATTAGAAATGTTTTTAATTTGTTTCTGTCTCATGCAGGAATGTACAGAGGTGCACTCACTGTGTGTTCCCAAACTCAAACTTCCCTGGGCCATTGCGGAGCAGGTTTCCCTTGATCCAGGAAGGAATGGTGCCGTGGACTTCAGTGGAGATGGGCTCAGGTGTCTCTTCTACAGAGGTGACCAGAGGGGCAATCGACTCTAGCCCCTTTCTGACTGGGGCGGCGCAGTCTTTGGCCTTCCCATTTTTACAAGACACGGTGCCATCTGTCAAAACACAAACCTAAATAATATCTTCCTCTTCAAAATGATGTAGATCAGATAATGGAGTGAACTGCCATGGAGTGAAACTGAAGGATGTGTGCTATTTCTGGCACATTCCTACACTGACAAAACCATGTGAGTTAATTTACCACCAACAGTCGACTCTCTTTTTCCCTCGCCCTCTTCAACACAAACTCCAGCACGGTGTTTTGTTCTGAAGAGTTACTTATTTTTGAGAGAAGAACAAAGGTGAAGTTGAATGCTCTGGAAATTTTCATGAAGTCTCCATCAACAGTGAAGGGGAAAATTTTCACACGTTATGTTGCATGTGCTGCTGAAATTAGGGATGGGCATTTCCAGTTATCCAATGTCCATCCCAATCAAATTCCTTTTTGAACAATTAATTGAGTACTGTTTAATATCTTACATGAAAATTAAACATTTTCAATGGTCGACCAAGACTCTACGGTATGCCGTCCATCAGTACTGGGGGTCTGAAGGACAGCGATCTTGTCAAGCTGTCAAGTGTCTCCACCATCTTCTCCCAGTGCTTTACGGGCACGTCTTTAAACAACGATCAGGTATTTCTATGGTATACACATTTAACGCTGCATGACTGGCACAGCATGTTATTTTCGTCGACGAGCAAAAAAAACCTCTTATATCTTTATATACTGGTGAGTCCACCTTCCGCCGCGCCAATTACATGTATGAGTATTCGAACTTTAACTCGGTAAACGGCCCACCCCCCTTTTCCTGTAATTGGCTAACACGTTGCCTTCGATCGATTGGATTGGTTGGATTGATTGACATGTCAAGATAGATGGGATTAACTGAAGACGACTACTCCGACAGAAAAAACAAACCCCAAATCAAATTAATAGAAAATTTTGCTTTAAGTCCAGGGCGGGCACAGCTGACTCGGTGGGCGGGCACGGCCCCCCAATGCCCGCCCATGCTGTTATTCTGTTGCATGTTTTTTTTTTTTTAATCCTCTTCCCACCTACACATAGATTCATGGGTCATTTATGATTCATGTCCCTGTTTTGAGTGAGACAGTCTTGTTTTTTTTTTAACAAACAAAACAGTAAGTCCTTCTAAAAGCAGAGTAAACCTTTTTTTCTGAGAACATACCTGAGGGAACAGACGAAGTTCCTACCACAACGCCAAAATACAGGCCTATGGCAAGACCTACAAGGACCTGCATCCTAAAGAAGGGACAATGATAAACATCTTTTATATATAAAGTAGACCTCTATTAAAATGAATGTGGCTTGATGGTGGCAGGCGTTGTTTACCTTTAAGTGTTTCTAAAAGGTTTTGCTGCTTTTCACTGGATGTGTTTGGCAGGATCAACAACTCTATGTGTAGTCTGTAGGAAATTAACCCTTTATGTCCCGACCGCAGATGGGGGCGTGTACTTTCCGATGCATCCCATTCACAGTGTTACATTACTTGACACGGTAACCACAATTTAAGCGTTTCAACATAGTAGATTAGAAATGCTAAGCATAACACGCAAATTTGGCTGCTAAACTAGAGAGGAAGGGTCCAAATTCATGCAAAGTAAAAGTTTCAGTCTCTATGAAAGTATTTTTCAGTATTTTTCTTAATTCGTCACATGCACTGGTTTTCGCTTATTGAATATAATACTCGGAAACTAATCATTTAATAAGATTTAAGTGGTTTTTGTAGGAACGGATGCAGCTCTATCGCAGTTGAGTGGGTTGGACAGCACGTTCTGCCGACACACGCGGTCTCCATCTGTGTCCCACGGGGGTGTGCTCTGCACAGACAGTCCAAAATAAAACACCCGATCTGATCGTCCATTGTTATGAGAAAACATGCGAAATGTGCAGTGGATGATTATGTGAAGTGTTTCTCTTTTGCGCACTTGCTTCAGTTGCTGTTTATAATACAAGCGCGGCGGAACCATTAGCAGGTGAATAATAGGAAGTGTTTCTCTCCACAATAAACAGACGACAATATCCAGTCGACAATCCAACAATATAATGTAGGCTGCTTACCTTCGCTGTCGAGCTTCACAGGAGCCATGGTAAATAATAGTTTAGATGGGCACAGTCTCTTCTATCTGCCTCTGCGTCCCTCTGCACCATAATATACTGCCCGGCAGTGGTGGGTGTGTGCGGCGGTAATATTACGTAAGCCACCTAAATTCAATTCAGCGTAATACAATATGTGTAGCGGGGAAGGATGGGGGAGGGGACAGGGGAATCTCGAAACAGATGTAAAAAAAAAAAGAAAAAAGGAATTTGATTGCTTTTAGAAAAAGTTTTCAGCACATGACAAAGGTGGAGAAAGAACTTCGTGTACTTTTACAAACTGTCGAAGACACCAGCCTGCATCCAAACCCTTATGTAAGAAAAGAAAAAAGATAATTATACTGTATGAACCCCAAAAAGCCAAAGACAGAGAGCACAAATGCTCATTTCAGAATGATAAAAGTTAGAAAAGAGGATATTCAATGTTGATGCATTAATATTTACCACATATTTATGACTGCGATATGCGTTATTTTAATATTGCAACTTTTCCAACTTTTGGATATTGTGATATTCAATAATTGTGTTTTTAATGTATATGTTCAACCAATAATCCAATTCTTAATACAACAAGAATGTGACCCTGTAAGGTTTTGATGGTCATAAAACCTCTAAACGGAATGGAACCAAGCGGTAGTGAAGATCTCCAGCATGAGGAAAAAAGGATGGTGTCAGACAGCAGGTTTCAGAGCTCTGATATTTTTTAATAAATCCAAGTGATCACACACAGAAGTCTTAACAATGATCATCCTTTGAGTAGCCGGCTGCAGAAAGCCACCCACACCTCCCTCCACTCACACAGGTGTGTCCACTTTTAAGCTGAGTGGGGCTCTCTCACCTGCTCCCCCCTCCCTCTTTCTCTCACCTGCATGACAGTGATTAGTGATAGGTATGTGCAAATCTGACCTCTAACAACTTAACCCGGATATACAATAGCCCTAATACTTAATAGAAAGAACATAAATGAATATAAATTAACCCAAAATAGCTGGATAACCCAAAACAGACCAAACTAAAGCTAAATCCCACTAAATAACTCTACCCCTCCCCCTTTCTCTGCTCACTAACCCAGCCTAACAAGCTGATTTGCTACTGCTGGGACCTGTTTGCTGCATCCCCATGTGTGCACTCCATGCGGACACGCCCCCACAAGATGGTGACCTCGAAGAGAGGAGAGGTTAGCAGTGTTTACCAAAATAAAATAAACAAAAAACCATGTCCATGAATAGTCAGATATTGTACAGACTTCACCTCAGTGAGGGGAGGGTTTTCCAGCTCCCTCACAGACCCTTTGACACTCAGTGCTAGAAACTGTCTTAAACCCACATGTTCCCCTTTACATGCTACCACAAAAAGATAGTTTTTGTTCCCTCTTTCATTCCTCACAGTGTTTAGGTTTTGTTTGCCCTGCATTTGGGTCATGAATATACAAAATTTGCAAACTGTTTTGTCAAACTGGATTTGTCAAAAAAATAGAAGCCTCAGTAAAAACCCTGAAATATTTCATTTAAACTATTTCAAAGACTTCAACATATAGATATTTGGTAATTGTGGTGAAAAAGTAACAGATTTATAACATTTAGTCATTACACTCCTCACATGCTCTATGCTCTATGACTGAAAAATATACAAATGAAAATAAAATGACTGATGATGCTACTCTCATTCATGCTATAAAAGTTGCATTGTAACTCTGGTCTTTTCTGGTTGTTTTCTGGTGTTGTGTCCAGTTTGTGGAAAGCAAGGTGGATTGTTCTGGTAGGGTTTGTTCAATGGAAGTCATGAACAACAACGTCAGTTCATTGATGAGATGAGGATGATGGGATAATGCTTTGACCACCTAAAACACCTCGATGATGTCTGGTTAATGCAGTCACAAGAAGACAGCACCAAGTGCAGCTTAATGCTTAACTAACTTAATGCCAGTTATCTCAGTGGTTGACTATATCACCATTTGGAAACATCGGTTCTCTCCTACACTTTTTAATGTATATAAATTAACTTATGGAAATAAGGGAAGCAGTTGTTGGTGGTGGTAAAGTAGTATTTTAAGAGTTGCCTCCCCCGTTGTGTGGAATTGTAACAGCAGAAACTGAAAGAAACCTCCATTGAATATTGTTAAATGCTGGAGTAGTAAATGGAGACTAAAGATAAAAAACAAAACTCAGGTCATACATTTCAGGTAGAAATGTGAATCAATACCTACATACTGCAGATGAACATCTTACATTCAACAAAGGGTTAAAAGCTTCACCAGACTCTGCAGGGAGACTTTAGAAGTAATAAAACTCAGTTATAAAACATACACATGGCTATTTAAATCATGCATGTGTCCTGTTTTACAGTGCAGGGGTTTGTAGTTATTGTAAGCAATTCAAATATGGAGCAGTTCAGAACAGGGGTACGTACTGTGAACAAAATGTCCTTAAAATTGCCTCATATGGTGACATGTGATGGTGACCATATGACTCATGACAAGGATGACAATAATGTGACTGAAACAGATTCATTAAGATGTTGGACAACAGACGAACAAAACAAATCGTCAAAACCCAGAATCAAGAGTGTCTTAACTAAAACTAGAGGTTCAGAGTTTCTTGTCACTCTTGATCGAATCAGAGTGCAAAAGTCTGTCTGTGCACAGTTGAGATGTGGTATCCTTCCTCCAGTTTTAGAAACAGCCAGCTTTCACTTAATACCAGTGCAGGATAGAAAGTGTTTTGTACACAACAGTTTGTATTTTATGTTTTCTATAAATACTTTTCTATGTATCAAATAATATGTCTCTTATATGTGTGTTTCCTTTTGTGCGGACAGTGCTGTAAATAGGGTTGTTCTTTGTTGTTCCAGTCTATATGTATGTAAAGAGCTGAGGCAACTGGAGTCTGATCCACTGTATACACATGGCTAATATGTACATATATTCTGTGCATTTCCTTCTCTTGCATTTTCTCTAATTTCTCCCCCGGCATTGTCCCAATCTCATCAACCAGCACCAGCTCTAATCCACCAACCCTCTCCCTATAAGGCTGCATTGTTAACCGTCACACTATTGTGATGTCTGTATAGGGCTTACTCTGCAGGGTCTCTACACTTTTTAGCACCTTAGTCTGCTGAACTTTTAAAACTTGACCAGCATTCCAGTGGAGGGAAGCATTTCAGTTCCACAGAAGACAGGCCCAGGTCTGGATTTAGACCCCAAACAGGCTTGCTGTGAGGCAGCCATGCTAACAATTGTACTATCTACAGGCAGTTGCCACTTGCTTGAGTTTATTGACATTCCAGATATGTAGGTAGTTCAATCATGGTCCACATTACAGTGAAAGCCAGAAGACATAAGTACCACAGGGTAGACCCAAGCTTGCATTTGAACCCCAAACTGACTTGTTATATGGCAGCAGTGCTACCTGCTACACCTAAGTGTCTGACACTGTTCTAACTTGTCAGGGTTGATTTTCAGCCAAGTTCCCCTCGGCAGTTTAAATCATAGTCCTTACTTGAGTTGTAAAAAGTCCAAAAAACTCCAGCTCCACGTAGGTAAGGTCCAAACCAGGTTCAGTGTTTGTGAAACATGTTCCTGAAAGCATGATGTAACTAACTGCATTATGTTTTTAAGCTTGTCAGTGTTATTGTGAAGGCTTAATTTTCCACAATGTTTGTTTTTGTGTTGCAAAATTGTGGTCCACACTCCAGTTAGAGGGAACCAGAATGATAATTCTCCACACACACAGGCCCCAACCTGGATTACAACCCAAATTCAGAGTCATGAGGTAGTGTGATCCATGTCCCCAAAGCACCATCTTTCAGTGCTTACGTCTTTCATTTTATAAACTTTCAAGTACAATCTGGTTGTTCCTGTTTGAAACTTCAGTGTGAGGAAGCCAGAGCACTTAAAGTTCACTTGTCAAAATCTTTTCATCTAAAAACTATTCCCCCTGCCTCCTCCTCTCTCCTGTCTTTAATATCCTGATTTTGCTCTTTCTAGGAAGACAGACATGGGGCTTCAGTTATAATCATTTGGCACTTTTGACTGCAGTCAGCTGAATTCTATTTAGCTGTGGACTAAACCATGTTTTGCATTTGATAGGGGTGAGAGGAGCCTCACAGAACTTTAAAACCCAGGGTTTAAAACTTTCAAACTAAAACTTGATTTTCATTTTAGGCCAATTAAGGGCCACCTTCCCGAATCCATTTGTTAGATGGTTTTGTTACACCTCTGTTTCCAGGTCCAAGCAGCTTGCAAATTGTATTTTCAACATCATATTGTGTTATTTGCCTATTATAACAGGCCAGAGTCTCAAAGAGCCTCATTTTTAAATTTACAGATTTCCATGTGCTAAGAAAGAGAATATGTAATGGCTGACTTTGTTACTGCTCCATCTTATTTTAGGTTGGTCAGTTGGGCTAAGGAGGCAGCTGTAATCAAGCCAATTACTGATTACATCAAAGTCCTGTGACCAATCCTACCCTACAGCAACAAACGCTACCTGAAAGGGAGGAGTGAAGAAGGGAGGAAAGGTAGGAAATGAGGAGGGAAAGCATGAGCTCAGAACACTGGTGAAAAGAAAGGAACAAGGAAAGACAGACAGTAAAGCAAACATTTATAGGCTAAATTGTCAGAAATAACACCATTGTAAGCAAGGGAAAACAAATGAACACATTTCAATAAAGTCTTGTATAAAAAAAAAACAGTCAAGTTATGATGCATTGTTGTAGGGCTTTCAGTTTTTGCTCCTTTATGTTTGAACTAATTAATTTATCAACTACTTGTTACCTCTCAACTCAGTCTGGTAGTGGACACTTAAGTTTTTGTTCTTCCACAAAGCTATGAAGGCACAGCAGTGTTTATCATGTCTTGGCCTGCAGGTCAAGTAGACACCTAAGTGCTAGTTATCCGTCCAGATGGGCCATGTGTGTCTCCTCTTGCAGTCTGATCCAGATAATCTTTGTTGGAGGATTAAAGCCATGGAGTCGGACGGGAGGAGGAGGCTGAATACTTTGTGTATTCGCTTATAAAAGCTTCTTCAATAGGTGATGTATATTTTACCGTGTACTGCTTGTTTTTTTTTAGAGCAAAGATGAGCTTTATCTGGTAACTGCAGGCCAAGATCAGTATGTTTATGGTTAATCTACAGGCTAACAAGCTAGCTACAGGTGTGCTTAGTGCTAAGGTGAACATTAGCCTACATTTGTCAACAGGTTTTGCATTTGGCTTCCTCCTCAATGGAAGATAATGGCCTCTGTGTTTTAGCTTGTGTTCCTCCAATAGACAAGAAGAGAATAGTTGTTGAGGTTTACATATTGCCATGGCAACAAGAACCTGTTTGACAATTGTGCATAGACAATAGAGCTAGATAGAGCTAGAGCTAGTTCACACTGGCAAAGATGAAGAACATTTCATGAAACTATAAATGTAGTTCTAGAGTACGAAGTGTGAACTTAATTAATAATAACGACAGGTAGCCTATAACTTTTTCAGGCTGGTCAAAGACCAGTCAAACTATAACTGTTTCAATAACAACATGGGGTTTCTGGAATTACTACACAGGTAAGGCAGATAGATGGTGAAGCTGGAAGACTGAGTTTGCTTGAGTGCAGGTAAACATAAAAAAAAAGGGGGAATACAGTTACTAATGATAAAACACTTAAGGTCTTCAATGAATATGAACATTATTTGAACAGAAATAGGTAATAGATATACAAATAGAAAGATTCTATCTTGCTTGAACAGCAAATAGGAGTATCTGAAAAAGTTTTGTAGTGCAAGGACTGAGAGACGTTGTGTTAAGTATCTCCTGAAGTGGGGCCGAACTATTGATTCAGCAGATTAGTAATGTTCTACAAAGCCAATCAATTTAGGACTTCAAGACCAGACATATCTTCACCAGTGAAGAACATCACTGTCATCAAGCTGGTAAAAGATATTCATTTAAAGCAGATTTATTTGTATGATTAGAATTAAAGGAAAAGTCATTGATTTTACACCATGGTGAACAGTAGTGATGGGAATTTTTTTTTTTTTAGTGAGCTAGATCATTCGGCTCAGCATCACCAAGAAGAGCTCCCAAACATCTCTTCATTTTACCACTCATACATTTTCTTATTCAGCCAAATTTATCCTTGTTTAAATTATGATATGTACGTATGTGTACACAAACCTCTAAAATAACTCAATACACCCTTTGTACTGAAGTATTCACAAGTAAAAATTACATTTTGTGCTTGTGCTCATCTGTCCATTGAGCACATGGTACACCCCAGCCCCCCTCTGCTTGGTGTATCCTCTCGTGACTGGTTGCACACAGCATGCACATGACAGACATGCACTGCACGCATGGAGCACCTGTCACCCCGTCATTCTGCCTTGGAGTTTTTTTCTACAATCTGTGGAGGGGTAGGGGGGTGAGGAAGTAAAAGAGGAAAAAACGTCCCACAGACAGGAGCCAGCCCCCATTGTTCATGTTAAAGAGCCGGCTCTTTGAACCGGTTCGTTTGTGACCGACACATCACTAGTGAACAGATACAAACAGCTGGGGGGGTGTACAAATTTTGGATTTGGACTTTGGCTGGTTTGTTTTCATGTTGAAAGCAAATAAATACTGTGCAGACTGTGTTCTCTGTGTTTACCTGAAATATTGAACATTAGATAAATAAGCAACTGTTGAAAAAGAAAACTGAGCAGCCTAAGCAGGACAGAAAAAAAGAAGTGTCATTGCTTGCTGTGTGTTCTTTGGAAAATGTCCACGGAAAGCAAAAGTCAAATCATCATACAGAAAAACTGTGTACCTCAGGTTTCACAACTGTATTTTGCAGCTTACTTTATACTGTATTTATTTATTTATTAGTTGATTTACTTTCAAATCTGTGTTGTTTCATTATTCAGGGTTAAAGCCAATCAAAGTAAGAAAGAAATTCAAAGCACCACCACCCTCTTGCCAGATCACGCCTCCAGACAGAAATGCCTTCCACAAAGAGCTCCAGTCACTGGACTCTGACCGAGTTACTGGGTCAGCGGAGGTTATTGGGTCTTGGAGCTCTGCTGGCATGGCTTGTCCTCTTTCACCTCCTTGTGAATGTCTGGCTGCTTTGTGTCTTTACCAGCCTCCTGGTAGTTCTCGGGGGCTGGTTGGGGTCCCGTGCTGCCCTGGATGCAAACAGCCTTCTCCACCTGGAGCACTTCCTACCTCTGGGTAAAGTCAACCCACCTCTGTGTTCACCTGAACATGAGTGGAGGTTGAACCATGAGATCCACAGCGCTGTCCACAAAGCCGTGCGTGACTTTGTTTCCTCTTGGTACCGAACTCTCCTGCCTGAGGTGGAGGGGGAGTTTGAACGCGCGGTGCGTAATTCGATGCTGGAGTCTGTGATGGAGCTGAAGGAGCGTGCACGGCACCTGGACAGGAAAGTGCTGGTTCAAAGACTTCTGGAGCTGTATGGCTGTCACCTGCAGAGCTACATGACAGCGAGACAGATCCAGGCCTCTGAAAAAGAGCGAATCAGCCTGTGGCGGCTCTACAGCGAGGTAGACTCCCCTCACCCAGCTGTGAGCAGTGCAGCGGCTGAACTCAGCTACTCCAGAGCTCTGGTAAACCTCGTCCTACATGTGCTAGTTCCCTATCCTCAGATGGAAACAAGAACTGGGGGATATGTTGTTACAGAACTCATCACGTGCAATGTTCTGCTTCCCCTCATAAGCAGGGTGTCTGAACCTGACTGGCTCAACCAAACCATCGTAGACGTAATCACCAGATCTAGAGAACCGAATAATCAATCGATCAATGTGGATGAGCTCCCTGTAGATGCTCTTTACAGGTGTCCCATCCAGCGGGAGTCTTGGACCACATGTAAATCAGAGTCGTCTTCTGATCAGGCTGGATTTCCCAGCAGAAGTACCTCAGACTGTGATGATCAACAGAGCCAGAAAGATTCCCCACAGGGCAGCATGGTCAGCCTGCTGTCTGCAGGGAGACTAGAGGGATGCCACCCAGGTTTGCTCTCACCGTGCAAAGTCAACTGCTGCTCTCTCACACCCGGCCATTACTGTCGCTCATCAGGGGCCAAAATGACTTGTTTGGACCCGCTGATTCGGTCCGACTCTGAAGATGACCTCACTGGGGGCTTCTGTGACTGTGGTCCTCCGAAGAACTTCTGCACTCTGAAGGATGACGAAGACTTCGGCTGCTTTGCTCCTCTGAAAAATCTTGGGCCAAAAGTGGTGGTGCCTGAAGACTCTCTGTGGCCTGCTGGCATGGCTCAGGAGAAATCCCCAGTTTGTCCGCCTAGAAGACTTTGTCCAAGCCCCTGCAACTTTGACACGCTCAACAACCAGGCTGCCGCTTTGAACATTCAGAACGTGCAGATCTCTGGCACTGTCACTGCGATGGAGCAGCGCGGCACAGGCACACACCCCTACACTCTCTACACCATAAAGGTAACACCTCTTCCTTCTCCTTTTCATGCATCATATTCAAAATAAAGAGATTAATTCTCACTTCTTTTTGTTATAGTATGATACAGTTGGTGAAACAGAGACAGATGGGGGTCTGCGGCCTGTGTCCTGTCACACTGTCAACAGGAGATACAGCGAGTTCCTCAACTTACAGACGCGTTTAGAGGAGAAGCCTGACGTCAAGAAGTTAATCAAGAGTGAGAAATGATGACCCTCTCCTTTAACAGACCAATAAGTTTAGTGATAAGTTTTAATAATAAATAATAATAAGTTTTCCCTGAACAACTACTGATAGATACGAGGTAGCAAAGGCCTTTATGCATTAGCCTGGCTGGACCATCCAGGCAAATTTAGCATTAATGAATCTGTGTTTTTGGTCCCAGGTGTCAAAGGTCCAAAGAAAATGTTCCCTGACCTTCTGTTCGGAAATGCAGACAGTGAAAGAGTTGAAGCCCGTAGAAGCCAACTGGATTCGTTTCTTAAGGTAGGAGCAGTAATTCAGTAATCTAATTGCTCCTGTGTGTCAGCAGTTTTATTGTATGTGTCTTGTTTGTTTTAGCAATTGAGCATCATCCCTGAGACATCCAACAGTGATGACATGCAGGAGTTCTTGGCTCTCAACTCAGACGTTTGCACGTATTTTGAAAAGAAGCCTTTTGCCAAGTCAAGATTCGATAAGGTGAGATATCCCCAAAATACTGCAGGTCTTTCTTATACTCAGCGTGATTGCAGGAAATTGCTGACCTTTCTCCCTTTCTTTCTGAGAATGGAATCAACAATACTTGATGCTTTTTCTCTTGTTACTTTTTTATTCATTTCAAATATGGTACAATCAGTTTTTTTCAGATTTCTTTTGCCTTTCCAGATGGTAGAAAATGCATTTGACACTCTGAAGACAGCGTTCCCTCATCCTGATCTCCTCAGTCCAACAGAGGAGCTGGAGGGAGAGGCAGAGGGACGAGCAATGGACAGCAGGAAGTACAGGTGAGTGTTATTTACAGTGGACACCACCAGAATGACGCCATTCATTCTTTACAGACTTATTTATACAAACCTCGTAGTCATACAGAGAAAACATTATCAAGGTATTCATTAGAAATAAGGCAAAGAAATAATTTGATTTTACTTTGTGTAGCACTAAAGTTTTCTCGTTTTTTATCCACGTTCTCTGATTTATAGAGGTTCCCTGACCGGCAGGTGAGTGAACATGTTTTTATGTTTCACACACTAAGTTCAGTCATACACAGCAGAATCACTGAAAGTATCATTTCACGAGTGTGTTTTTTTATGCCTTTTTCGTGTCATGCATCAGGAGACTTATGTTCCCCAGCAAACTCTCCACATCTCTCAACATCCCCGAACTTCACCCTAAAGTGACGTACTGCTACAGTGAAGGCAGCGCCGTGAGTCACCTTCCTCCGCTTACGGTCTCTGATTGAAAAACTGTGTTCCTGTAACAGAAAATGAGCACAGGTTTTTTTCTTCTATTTGTGGCTTTTTAGGTCCTCAATGGTATGTCGCTGTCAGGCCTGGAAAGCTTTGTCTGGGAGCAGGAAAGACTCCTGAGTGAGCCGAGTGAAAAAAAGGATGCCAGGCAGAGCTGTGAGCGGCCCGGCAAAGACAAGAGGACTTCAGTGAAAACTCATGGGACAGGTTAAGACTTCAACAACAGACTTGTTGACAGTTCTCACACTTTGGGTGTTTCATTTGTTGCAGCCTTATACATTTTTTTATTTTATTTTATTCAACCTTTATTTAACCAGGTAAAATCCCATTAAGATCATGATCTAATTTACAAGTGTGACCCTTCCAAGAGGTCAGCAGCACACGTAGTAATAAATGCAATAGATACATGAGAACCAACAACAAATTCACGGTTAAAGTGCAACAAACATTTTGGGACAATTACAATTTAAAAAACAGGCATTTTTCAGAGTATTCTCACTGCTTAGCGAATAAAATGGAATGAAAGTCTTAAAATGAAACCAGTTCTGTCATTTTCAGCTCCGGTTGTATAGTATTCTAGGCCTGTGGGGGCAGCATAACAAAAAAATTTCCCCAATTCAGTTCGGACTCTGGGCACATTGAAATAATAAGTTGCACATGACCTTTAAGCATAGGCACTTCTTGTTTTACTGCAGAAGAGAACAGAGGTAAATAAGCCTGCAGTAACACAAAGCGTCCACTAAGGTGCAGCAGAGAACTACTAATAAATCAGTAAACTGCTGAGTACTTTTCCATCAGTTCTTACTTCTTCCCTCTACTATGTCTGATGAGTGTGTTGTTAATATTTTGTTAAATGATTTTATTGTCATTCTGCAGACACAGCTGTGGCAGATGTTGCTCTGAACATTTTGTGTCTGCTGATGAAGGATCAGTGGAGCTGGCTGTGCACAGAGAACATACAGAAGACCATCAGGCTGCTCTTTGGCACTTTCATTGAGAGGTATGACTTCTCACAACTCATAACCCTACATCAGTTATCATCACTGGAACTGAATTTTTAAATAAGTTCCCTGCTGTCGATACTACTTGCATGTAAAATGGTATTGTATTTCCTCTGGACAGTTGGCCATAGATGCTGGATCCTTTTCTGTGTAAGAGACAACACTAAAGGGTTTGTAGCTGCACAGATAAGCTGCATGATATCCTCATATATCCTCTCTCAAACTGTTCTTTCCTCTCCTGATTGCAATGTTTTTGGCTACCCGGGAATCAGGAATTACCACTGGGAGTGTTTTTACCACACAGTCTGTGGGAACTGTGCTTTAACAAATCTCCAGTGTCCTGCTGCCATTTACCGATCATACTGACCTTTGTTTTTTAACACGACCCCAGCCTCTGGGGGTTGCAGGGTTCGCTGAGTATGTCAGTAAACAATATTTCTGCTGTGGTCTATGGAGATTTGAGCATGCTTTGTTTGTGCCGCTTCCTCTTGCCTTTCATTCGCTCTGTCATTCAAAGCATATTTCTGTGTATCCTGTAGAAAAAGCAGACATTAAAGTGAAAGGGACACTGTTTTATTGTTTAATTCTATCTTAGATGGTTGGATGTAGGAGTTGCCCACCTTACCAGCGCCCCCTGCTGGGTGATTTACCTCCAAGTGCTGCAGGAAGCTGTATGGCCTGGTGGCACACTACCTGCTCAACCACGACCAGAGCGCAGCGCTGCGGAAAGAGAGGAGACAAAAGAGCAATGTTTGGACTGTCTGGTGCAGCTGCTACCAGGTATGAAGCAGCTTCAAGATTCAGACTGCGACTGTTTGATTGTCAATTACACACAAGCCCTCTGTGATTTGTCTCACTGTTGAAACAGAGCTGATCACTGACTTGTTGGGAAGTGAGAAGTACAGACTCACCCTGGAGACAATGCTTGAGTCCTTACAAGACCATCAGATAAACAAGTGAGTTTAACATTGGTACACTCAAGAGCTTTTTAAATATACAAGCAGTATAGAAGGAACAACATTTGTACCAAAGAAAGTCTGTAAAAACTCATTCACATCTTCTTAATCTCATCAGCCAAATTTAGTTTAATGCAGCCACAACATAAATAAGAAGTAAAAGTGATTGCCACTCTGAAGAAGAAAACCGTTATGCATTCCATGTAGGGTATTGTTGAAGACGAGAATTATATAGTTGGTGTGTTTGACGTTATAATGTCTTCTCGAGCATCTGCCAACAGCTGGTTGGTTAAATTTAGCCTCTCTGTAACACTGTTTGTGCAATCACTTACAGACATCTGATCTACTGCATCTGTGACCTGCTGCTGGAGGTCCTGATCCCAGAGTCACGTGACGAGAGCTTCCAGAGGTCACTGCTGCAGAGTCTGTCCAAAGATGCAGAGAGAGAAAACTCACATGTATGATCAGCAGCACATGACAAACGTTGTGATGACTCAGAAATGTGTGAAATTACAGGTCTGGTTATGGCATAAATACCAGCAGTCATACCTGAAAAGGGGATTTTCTTATTCATTTGCACATCAGAATCATGGGATTTATATATTTACATAATAAAATCAAGTTTTTTGTAACTTGACTCCTGAATGAAAGGGGTTAGATGAGAAATCGTAAGTATACGACAGGAGGGGACACTCCACAGGGTGTAGATAATACACAGAGAAAGACATTCTATTTTAGCCCTTCTTTGCTTACATGACATTTTTTGTTTTTTCCTCATAAATTTATAGCTTTTTATTCCCATGCTGCACACTCTCTTTATTGGGCCATAAGTCTATCAAAGGATGTTTGACTCTTTTATGGTGTCTTTAACTTTTATTTGTGTATTACTATTGTATGTAAGAGCCAATCATTAAATTAAACACATGTTTTATGATTGTATAAAGAGATCATCTCATACAGCTTTTTTTTTTTTTGTTAAACTTTGATCTGATGCTTGATTTTTGACCCTTCTCCATGCGGTGGGTACACACTTAATCTTGTTGTGGTGGTTTTCACAAAGAGCTCTGATCAGTGTCTGAAGGGAACTCAAGACTGAGAGAGGGACTCTAAGCATGATCACGATCTCAGAGTAACACCTGTCACATAGACTATATCGTTTAACTGAAAGTTATCCTGTTATCAGAGTTTGAGAATTCAAAACTATTGAATCAGCCTCTTCAACTTCAACATATTCCCTAAACGAAACTGTACAATTTGAATAAAAGTACTTCTCATTCGGTACATAGTGTACCCAAGTTTGTGTCATCATGAATTGTAGTTTTTGAATGTATACTCATCTGGAAGGTTCACAAGACCATTTCTCAGTTCATAGTCAAGCTTCAAAACCACACTTCAAAAATAAGTATTATGCCTCAATCAAAGTTTTAAAGACTTGATTTTACTTTAACATCTGCAGGAACAGTCTGTAAACTCACAAAGTAGTCAGACCTTCACATTAAGAGCACTTAATGTGTCAAAGATTTTAAGATTTAACTCAAGCTTTTGGTGTGATTTACTTCGGATCCTTGACTGAAATTTCATCAATAGAAAGTGATTGAAGTAAAGTGCGAGGGCGGGCAGGGTGAAGGTCTTCCCATGATCTTTTGATCCTGAGCAGGCTTTGAAAATCGCTCACTGAGACTCTCTTTGATGAGGCCATTACAGCGTGGAAGATTAACACCTTACTGCATGACTTATGCAACTGCAGTGAAAAAGTCTCCTCTTATAGTTGATTTATGTCCCGAATTACAAAAATGGGAAACAAAACCAGCAGCAACTTTGATGCGTTTCCATAAACGAAAAGAAATACTGTTGTCCGAAAAAACAGCAAAGCAGCTTTTTCCTTTGGACAAGTGTTTCCTGAACTGAACTTAAATTATAATCATATATATTTTATATTTCTGGTCTTGGATCTGTGTGAATAAATCCAGATCACACTCCTATTTTTCCTCTGCTTGTTTTTCTCCAAGCCCATTGGAGGTGCTGACATTTTATTGAATCCAACTATGTGCTTGTTTTGATGTTGTGTGTCCCTATAGGCAACGGCTTTAAATTGAGGGGTGTTGTACCACAAACTGTGGACCACTTAGAGAAAATAATATTTAATGGCTTCCAGCTCCAAACGGATGCTGAAGAACTGATGCGTTCACTTAACTCTGGCAAACATTCAGTGTTTGAGTGGATTCAAAGACACAGGTCTTCATGTGCTGGAATAAGGCAAGGTATTTTTGGTCTTGAAGGGAAATGAATGTGAGTCAAAAGAACAAATGCCAAACTTAATGGTTTTCTTCTTAAAGGGATATTAAGTTAGGGTAAAATTAAAGTTAGGGTCAAACACACTGTAACACCGAGTTAGACGCCCCCTCCAGAGATAAATGTCGACCGCTTGCTTCTCTATTTATACCAATTTAGTAATGACCGCACGATAGCAATACAGAGCAGTCTCAGGAGCCTCACGCTCAACCAACTCTATAGCCACAAATAATGCTCAGAACAGCCCCTAACTTCATCAACAGGACATATACGGTCCCAGCCACAGCACTAGCCACTAAACATCTATTTAGCTTTGCCTGATTTCTTTAGCAAAGAGACCAAACACAACTCACCTACTCTCTTCCAGCAGCCGCTTATTTGTAGGGAGACCTTGGACGAGTCCATCACCGACTGCAGTGGGGTGACGCAGCTCAAGGAAGAACATTTACAATAATTTCTTTATCATTTCCTTGAAGTTATGATCATATTAATTATTTGGCACTGTAGATGCCATAGTTCTTCTACCTTAGTACCTTCTACCTCTTAGTCTGATTGCATTTCCATGAAGGAATAATCATAAATGTTCTTCCTTGAGCTGCGTCACCCCACTGCAGTCAGTGATGGACTCGTCTGAGGTCTCCCTACAAATAAGTGGCTGCTGGAAGAGAGAGGGTAAGTTGTGTTTAGTCTCTTTGTTAAAGAAATCAGGCAAATTAGGCTAAAAAGATGTTTGGTGGCTAGTACTATGGCTGGGACCCTATATGTACTGTTGATGAAGTTAGGTGCTGTTCTGAACATTATTTGTGGTTTGGTTTTGGTTGAGGTGTGCACGTGGATCCAGAGACCGCTGTGTATTGCTATCGTGCGGACAATTTTTAAGTTGGTATAACTAGAGAAGCAAGCAGCTGTTACGGTGTGTTTGACCCTAACTTAATTTTACGCCAGAATATCCCTTTAAGTTGTATATATACAGTATATAATACAATACAATGTTTCCTGAAGCCCAAATCTGTGAAACGTTTAAAGATACAGAGTGAAGAAATGGGAATATTTAGTGATATTTAGGTGACTGTGCACTAATGTTATCATACCTACAAGTATCCTTTTGTGTTCCCATTCAGTCTGTTCTGTGAATGTGGAACACCACACCTTCAAGATGTCAGAGTCTAAATGGAGAAGTGAACACAATTGCAGGAACACCTGACAACACACAGTTTTCCTGACGCTGACACCCACTTATAGGATCTGATGTCAGATGTCAGCGTGTAAACCTCTGTCTGTTTCCACGTGCCGATGGGAAGAGCTTCATAAATTGGACCTTTGGAACATTTAACACAGCTCGCTTCCTTTCTCATGATATCATGGGCTGATACTGGCCGGCTCCCACCTCCTGGCTCATGCTTTGGGATTTCACTGGCAGCCAGGGGAGACAAAACAGTTGATCTGCACTGAAGGTGGCCCATACGTCTCAGAGACAAGGCAGCTGTATTTCAACACATTTCTCTCAGTGGGACAAACTTCTGGGAAATTTCTCAACCAATCTCTGACTGTCCTGTAGACTGATAAATCACACTGTTATCATCTACTATAATGGATTAACCATGATAAGATATTGATCATTTCATTGAAAAAAACCTACTTTTAATCAAGCTGGTTAATTTCACTGTAATTGTTGAAGCCATGGCTTTAACTGTGTTTTCCCATAATAACTTAAAGGTGTTTTTGCCTTTGGTTTAAAATCAAAGTTACAGCTGAAGTTTATTGAAGGACTTGAAACCTCTTCATATCAAATTCAAATAAAAAAAATCCAGAAAATGTGTGTGAACAGTCCCTCACAGTAGGTGTCCCTGGTTGTGTTGAAATCTGATGCTATGTGATCTTTCTCCTCACATCATCTGCTGTCTGCATTCAGGTCATGAGGGATGCAGCTCCATAAATCAGCTTTATGATATTTGATCCAAAATTAGGAGGATCCTCTAAAGCAGATGTCCTGCCTGTTCTGAGTTTTGGAAGTTATCCATCCTCTGGTTGGACAAAGCTCACTGTGATCCAGTTCAATGAAGTCTGAAGACTATTATGATGTGGGTCTTGATTCTGCTTGCAGACATGCTCCATTTACATGATGATGATGATGATGATGATGATGACGACGGTATTAATGAACTGGGCCCTCTTTGTGCCAAACATCAGCTGTCCTGCAGGCCTACATGTGTGGGATATGTGAATAACAGCCAGAGATGACACTTCGCTCACTGATCGCAGTGAGCCCCACCTTTAAACCGCAGAGCTGACTGTCAAGCTCAAGCAGCTGCAGCATCATGAAGCGAGTATTGGGGGATTTCCATCTTTAAAAGATGAATGTACACACTCATGCACACTTGTGCGCACTCTCCCAGATGCAGCGATTACTCAGAGCAGAGGAGTATCACAAATGTGCCTGTGCTGCGTCTGAATCATGACGTAAAGCCACGTTTTTTTTCCCCTCATCAGTTTGATATATTGACAACGTTTGATTAAAACCAGGATGCTCTCGATTCTTTGCAGATTAAAGTGTTGTCATTCATGATAACTCTCAAAACAATGTTGGACTAAAACTGTGAATGATGCAGTAATGAGCAAACTTCTCCTGGTTGAGCGTGCCTAAGTGCTGATTCTAGTGTCTGACCCTTGTGATGAAGTGAATCTGGTTCATGTTAGCGTTCTGTCCTCTGCAGCACACTGCAGATGTGCTGTAAGGCTCTTGAGGAACTCTGACACCCCCGCCTCAGTGCCCTACTTACATCTGCTTACTCTGGAAAAACTCAGATGATCAAATTTTCTGGGAAACACCAAATTTCACTCATAATATGATGCTATTCAACTGCCATCTTTGCTCCATTACTCCACCCTGAGCTGGTTTTTGTTGACCAGTATGATGTGCTGAAGGGTCAACAAGGAGGTGTGCCTCACAGCAGACAGAGAGGTGGGTTAATTTTGCCGTAGACGTCTGTGTTTCTGTTGTGTTTGAGATTTGAGACTCAACCCTGATAAGCAGAGGGAAAAACACGAAACCTCATTGTTGGGAAGAGTAAAAAGGGTGAAGTTGACCTCCTCCTCACCCCGCCTTAAGACAGCTGTCTGAGTCAAACCATCAGTCACTCTCAGTTCTGGAAACCATCTATCTATAATAACTCCTGACCTCGGGATGAGTTTCTCAAGGTTCATCAGGAGTTTCTGTCAGGTCAGCGTGGTGCTTGGAGGCTATTTAGTTGATTTAAAGTAAAAGATTGAATACAGAGCTCCCAAGTGAGAGGTGAGATGATGCACAGCTGAGGACAAGTCTTGGGGGGCAGGAAAAAAAACAGTGACACAACAAATACCAAACATCTCCTAGAAATTAATTCAAGATATCTTCTCTGTGAACAGAAATTTCCATTTGACTTCAGTCCAGTATTCACCTGCTTGTTGCTTGGTTTTGGTCTCCACCATCTCTCGAGGAACATTTTGGCCTGGTGTGGCTGCATTCTTAAAGTTTCTGTGAGGAACTTTTGGTTTGTATGGTATTTGGCGCCCCCTGTAGACTAAGAAAGTCATGTGAGTTTCCTGAACATGCATGGCCCATTTTCTAACAAAACCTTTCAAAAAATGTGTTCATCATCATAATGATCATCACTTTGACTGACACCGACTCTTCACTGTGGTTACAGGCATTTAAATATATAATATTGAAATTGTGAAGCTTTTTGCCAATAACTTTGTTTACTTTTGTCGAGCATAAACTCACTGCTTATTTTAGTCTGTTTTATAACAAGTCAAAAACTTCTCATTTAAATCTTTAGTGTTTTCGCAACATTTTCTAATGCTTGCTACAGTGCTAATTCAGCACTAACACAGGGATCATGGTAATGTATTTGAAAAACTACTCTGAAAACTGTCTCTTGGACAGTGGCCAGCAAGGATTTCTCCAGGCCTGTAGGGGGCGCTCTGTGCTCCATGTGTTTTCTCATGTGTTGTTTCCAGTGATGAGTCCAAACACACCATGTCACTGATCTCAGAGATCTGTGGGGAAAAAACTGACCAAAGCATTTCTCAAAACCAGTTTGTCTCTCTTCTTTCCCGGAGGAAAATTCCGTCTTCAGACCCTCCTCTCCAATCAGGTCAGTGAGTCCAGAGTCGCCCCGGAGCTGTGGACAGGCCTGCCTCTTGCTCAAAGACACTTCAGCAGGGATAAAGCTCTTTGCTGACAGTAAACCCAAATTGAGACAGAACTGACACAGAGCAGTTCCACCTCTTTTGAGCCAGCAGTCATAACAAAGAGAGATGTTTTGACAGATAGTTCTCTAAAAGGTTAAGGTGCTCTGTTTGGTATGTGTTTCATGGGGGACGTATTTAAATTTTTGCCTTTACCTCAAGTATCCATGACAGCTATCCTAAAATAGTACTCGTTAGCTCTCGTTTGGGTAAAAATATTTGTATCTTGAGTGTGTAATTTGTGGCTTTCATGGGCGTGTTGGTCCACTCTGTCACCAACATGATGCACACCGCTACAGCTACTGTTTTTACTTTTTATGACAGGCCTGCACCAGGGACTGATCTTTGGTGTCTTCATGGAAAAACCGTCATGACACTCCCACACTGGTTTCCTTTACTTTCAGATTATGTGACCTCTCATTGTGTGGACAGTATTTCCAAGGAAAAGATTAAAGGACTGAGTCAGACAAAACACAGAAACTCTCTCTTTAACAAATATCTGAACAACACAACAGCACAACACAGACGTACACTAAGATGCACTAAAAGCTCATGTGAGAAACTTTGAGTTTGTGTTGGTTTTGGCGCCCTCTGTTGACAAAGCAGAAACTTTATCTTGCCGATCTTGTCCTGCAAATTTAAAGTAGTGGTTGTAACATAAAATGCAAAGAAGAGCTGTTTTTCAGTGTGCTTTAAGAAGCTTTAGGCTCACATAAAATCTAAAATCTACGACCTTGTTATGTCTTATCTGCTATGTCTTATGCACGGAGGAATAATGGTGGGGCAAAGTCGTTCCACCACTGATCCTCTCTCTGGGTACTATCATAAACTGTATATAGAATGGACGTCGTCTTCCTCCTTGATGGGTGAAGCCCTCAGGAGAACAGCACCCTCTGGTGATGGGCTGCAGTATAGGTCATAAACCCCGCCTCCTCCAGCAATCTTAATGAAGCTGTGGACAAACTTTAAAAATTAATTACACAGAAAATACATTTTTCTCCCCCCTGGTTGCGATGTTGACATGTAGTTACTCAAAGACTCGTTTGTACTCAAGTCCTCTTTTTTCTGTACAGCTCTGTTTTTAAAAGTTATTAGGGGGTTCATGTTTTCTATGACTGACACTTGATACATTCCTTGGTCGTACAAAGATTGCCTAGATCATCCGGGGATACGCTGTTTAAGTAGAGTGTCATCACAGCAACTCTCCTGCTGAATACTACTGCGCAAATGCCGGTTTTAGGAAATGGAGAAAATTCAGGTAATAAGGGAAGCAATTTGGCTTCAAATTCATACAATGACAGGAGACAGAACAAAGTTGTCCAAACTACATAGATGCTGCGTCCGAATTGCCCGCTCACATACTACATACTACTGCTAGATCCTACTCCTACATACTAAACACGTTGGCCCAATTCGGACACACTAGACGAGCGGTGGGGAATGACGACCCCCGCGGGCAGAGAGTAGGTACTGTGCCCGTGCAGATAGTTTTAGATTCTTTGAACGGTAATTGTTCAAGTGATGGATGCTGCGGCATTATATTCCTGCACTGCTTTAGAAATTCACAAAGTAGCTTTTCCATTACTTTTAGCCTTCATTCACTCACATGGTCGCGCTGCTCCGCCATTGGGGGTGGCTGCTGTGGCCAGCTGGCGTTCGTGAGGCATCTAAATAGGCAGCAGCTGGTGGCGCTAGCATCACATGTGCTTCTACAACTTTGAAGAGGACGAAGAAGAAGCCCGTGGTGCATTTTGGGTCAGTAGCATGCCCGTAGGATGCACCGCGACCATACTACAATGTGGGCGTGTCTAGTATCTGAAGTAGTATCTGAAGTAGCATGCTACTCGCTCCGGTAGCCAATTCGGACATGCTACATACTACTTCGACTACTACTTGGCAATTCAGACGCAGCAACAGTCTATGAGTACCATCAGAGGCAGAATGGCGGGAAAGATGGTGGAGGTATGTAGCGTCTGAGTAAACAGGGCAGAACAGCGCTGTGTGTGTGTGTTTTTGTTTGTGTGCACGTGCATGTCAGAGTGTGTATAGTGTTCCTGCTGTGTCTTTACTGGCAGTGATTGAATTTCTCAGCCAAAAAGTCAGCTATGCTAAAAATCAGTTTCAGCTCTGTTGTGGGATTGTTTTGTGTAAGAGAATTTAGTTTGGCACTGACCCCGCAGCAGTGGTCACAGACATGAAAAGTCACCATCTTGAAGTGATCAGTTTTCTTGCTAATGGTCATGTTTGTTTTTGTAGGTCATATGGAGACATCAGCATTATTTTAATTCTGGTTCATGAGTGGTTTAAAAAACTACCCACAGGAGCTTGAAATATGTACTAGTGAGAGACGGTTAATGTATTTCTCTTTTCCCAGTTCATTTTTATGCACTGTCTTTGCTAAACTCTGAGTCAAGGGCTGGGCCAAGCTATGTGTCAAACAAGTATCCAAACTATTGAGACTGAAGTTTTACAATCACAGGAACATGCAAGGGAGGAACTTTTTTTATCTGTTTTTGTTTTTTTGCTGGACAGTTTTATAGCCCCTCTAAAGAGACTTTTCTTTGGGGATTTGTGAGAGAACGGAGTCAAATTGTCTAAATGGAAAAATGTGCTGTTTTTGTTATCTCAGTAATTCAGTGCAGAACTTCAGTAAGCCATATTAGGTAAAATCTGCTCATTTTGTGGACTTAAACATCTGGACACTTTGTTCCACTTTTCTATTGGTGAATTTCATCTGCCAGTTTGAATTATGGCTAATACAGTATTTATCGACATCACCTTACCGGGACTGAAGAGGAACATGCTGCATTCAGGGGATGTACCGTCATATAATGAAGATATGAAGCTTGTCAACGTGAATTCTCTTTTTCGACACGTGAACAGGTGACAGAAAGTAGGGGTGCCTCACGAAAGTTAACATTATGCAACATGCTCATAAAGAATTTTTCCCCCCTGCTGCTTAGTGCATGTTCTTTACATGATAGTAGTTACAGGCTTTACCTCAAAGGAAGTGTAAAAGGAAGTAAAAAGTGACAACACCTGTCATTTTAATAACTAGTCGTTGTAAGCCCTGGGCAAAGGCCAAGTGTACAGTATGATCAGTTTTAAGAGGAACATGGTTATGGGGCTGCCATGGGGCTCCTGCTTAGACTCCTAATTTTAACTATGTGGAGCTCATGGCATCGTCAACTGCATGAAATGCTATGACTTCAAAATAAACCCTCTGTTGCTCAAAGACTTTGAACTTTGTAATTGATAGATCCAAAACCAAGCCTATAAAAAGACAGTTTCATTTGTTTTTTATCCATGAATTACACTAAGCCAACCCCCATGGTGGCATGTAAACAGCATTTGATTATGAGTATAAATCTCAACCAGAGGATTAGATTATGGAAGAGTTTTGCATTGTGATAGTTTCGATGTTGAGGTCTGCTAAGTTAGTTTAATGTTGAACTACACAAAGTTCAAAAAAGAAGCAGGCATCAAGTTTTGTAAATTTGTTAGTCAATAATCTTGAACACTTACCATAAAAATCCTGCTTCTTACCACCCCTTAAAAATGGTGATAGAGGACCATTTCCAGAAACAGTATATTTGTTGTGTATTACACTAACTTGATCATTTCCCTGCAGTGTGAGAGGACAGTAAAGGTGGCTTTATCACAATCAATTTCATCATTGACCACTTTCACGTAGAGGTTAGCTGTTATCATGTATTGTGTTAAAACTTCTGTGAGGAACTTTCAGCTTCCATAAAATGTGGCGCCCCCTGTGGACAAAGCAGTTTTCTCTTATCTGGTCGTTACATGCTTTACCTTGAATCTCATCCTGCTGATTTTTGACAGTCAAATGTGTGATTGTGTGAGTAATATTATTGTAAAAACAAGGCTGTTTCTTCAGCTGCTCGGCTGACATCTACCCCCCACCCACCATGCTTGTTTCAGGCATTAATAATTCTACCTAAAAATCATAGAATAAATCTTATCACAGGTGGTCTTGTTTGCTTTTATATATATTATGAAAAGGCATCAGTATGAATTCCAGTCTGTTTCATAAATTTTAGAGAAATCCCCACAGGAGCTTTATCACTGATGTTACTGAGCATTATTAATCTGTGCTCTTATCTTCAACATCATTCATAGACCTCAGATTCCAGTTTTTTATTCTTTTCTAACTTTATTTCTCACCAGGCGTGTCCTCAATACTCAATACAATACTCTCACAGAGTTAATACCAGTTTAGAGTCACATGAACATCATCAAGACTGCACAGGAGCAATTAAGCAATCCTTAAAAGTCGGGAAAAATCAGGACCACCCCTCAAAAATGAGTTTCATCTCTCTCCTGCCCACATGGGATCACTTCATGAAAAAACTTGCAAATCAACACATATTTCCCCTCCTTATTGCTCTGATTTACCATAAACACACTTGTGAAATCAACATTTATGCATCTAATGTTTGCCACCAGAGATACAGCCCAAGACTATAAAAAAGTGTCAGAACTCTTAAATTTTGTGTCTATTTTGTTAGAAGGCTCTTAATAAAATGACTTCACAAGGGTACATATCAGAAACTTATACACCAAGCCTCTTTGTGCAGTAATAGCTTCTTTCACAGTTATTTCTGTGAGTCTAAGTGCAGGATTTGCAGAAATAGCCGTGAGCTTCTTTAATCAACCCTGATTGTAACTGTAGTGGTTTTTCTCACACTTGTGTTTTTGATGTGACCTGGAGGAAATGAGGTCTGAAGGCTTTATGGAGGCTTTGAAACTTGAAGGAAATTGCTGTAATTGGATTTAGACTGTAACTGGTCTCCTACGGTGGGAGACAAAAGTTATGACAGCTTTTACAGGAATTAACACAGCCTGTATTGATGATACACAACGTGAGATTTTAAACACTATTATCACTCAATGGATGACTAAACAATCTTATTAAAGCTGAATGATTTAAGCCGGTGACAAAAAAAAACTTCTTCAGGATCTCATTTTGATTATTGTTCGTGCTTATTTGACTCACAGGACATTTGTGTGAAGAAATAAGAAAAAATAGATTTTTTGAGTCAAAGCATTAAACTTCTTACAGATCTTATTCACTGTGGTGATGTGCGTCTTATTGTTTTATTTACAAGTCAATATTTCAGATTTTCAAGATCCTAAAACAATGCAATACAATTTTTTTGCAACATATTATGATCAACATAGTCAGAGAAATCTCAAAGGAGTCATTAAAATAGATCATTTAAAAGATATAATATGGATTAATATATTTAAAATGTTTCTGAAAAGGCATCACTGGGCATGGTATGGTGTCAACACTAAGAGGTCTGTCTGCCTTAGCAGGGCGTTGAAGCCTCCCACATCAGTCTGTTTTCAGTGATAAATGCTGTAGGACATGTGCAAGTGTGACAAAGACTTCTTACTATCATCTCTTCTCATCTCTCACACACGAGACTTGACTCCAGAGGATGCACACTTTCTGCTCACTGGAGCAGTCAGTAAGAAAAATGGAATAAAAGAAACCTCTCCTCTAACATGCATTACATGAAGAAAAAGCAGTCCAGCTGATATAACACAGAGTAACCGCACTAAAGCCAGAGCTGCTGACGTAGGCCTGCAGTCACCTCAGAGTTTGTCAGGGCCGAACTCAACCATCATTCATATAATCAATACTGACATATAACACAAAGAAAGAGAGCTGTTTGTGGGCTCAAAGCCAGCTGCCAGAGGGTTTGGCTCAGAGATCCTGTGTGGACAGGGAACAGAGAAGTCTTCCAAACCAATTCCCATCTAGCATGTTCAGAGAAAAAAAAAATACTTTTCTAGCTCTTATATTACAATAGATCTGGACCCTTTGAGTTTCACTTCCTCTGTGGAAAAAATGGCTATAAAGTCGAGGGTTTTTTTTTACTTTGTGAGTTCAATCACTGCCATATTTTGACATTTTCAGTTGGACCTGTTAAAAATTACTGACATGAGTGTTGCATGCTGGTTGCATTTCTTGACTGCCAGCAAAAGTTTTTCAGATTAAAGAAAATCAATCATGTAGCAAACAGCGTTAAACATGAAATGCAATGCAGATATAGTGATACAATGCTGAGTTAGACTTAATGGTGACACCCACTGAAGAAAAGTCACAGATTTATGGAGCTTTAATGACCCTCTCAAGTGTCTTACATTACTTCGTCCACTTTTTCTCGTTTCTGCATCTGCTTTTGGATGAGAAAGCGAAATTCCAAGAACTTGGATGGGGAAGGCTAATGCAGCGATGATGTTAAGTTGTTTTACAGGCCATTTTGATTCACAAATAACAACATGTTTACCGGTAAAGTAAACACAGGATTCCCCAAGTCTGTCCTCTTCCTTCTATCCGGAGCCAAATTCACAAATACTCATTCAGCTGCTCCCCCGGAGAGACCCTGATTGAATTACATTGCTGCTGTACATTGTGAGCATGTACGTATGTCTCATGCAGGGATGATGAAGAGAGAAATGATATCACTGTGAAGCCAGAGCCGGTTTCACCAACTCTCCCTCCTGTAGAGTCAAAGGGTTTGCATTAATACTTGGCTTCACACAGAGGGACTTTCTTGAATCTCGCTCTTGGAAGTTTGCTCCTTGCCACGACTAAGAACAGTCTCGAACAAGACACAAACACAGAGGAACACGAGCGTAGTTTTCCTCCTCACGTTATCAGACATGAGCTGCACTCTGTAAGTGTCTCTGCACTCTGGCATGTCGCTCTGATTGCGCTGTGATTGCTGAGAATGAGTTTCATGAGCTCACATCTCCACTGTGTGCACACTCATGTTGTAACTTATTTACTGTGTTCAACTCATTTTTTCCTCTCTGCATGTCACGTATTTATTTTGTTCATATGGAAACTGCAGCAGGTTTACATCGCAGCTGTGGAGCTGTAATCACAGTTTGAACCCGGAGATTTCCATATCTGGTTTGAAAATCACACACACATGAAAACCATACAGTGTCCCGAACAAGAAACAGTATGTTCCAGTGACAGCATGCTCACGTGAACAGCTTTAACAAAAGCTGCAATGTATATTATCCCTAATTTAACAGCTTACACCATATGACTGTTTTCTGCTGCTTTATTTTAAAATCATCCATAGTTGTTATGATCATTATGTTCCAGTACATCCAGCAATTACTGAGCAAGCAGTGTTTACACTCTGTTGTCATTGTGTTTCTCTACACGTCTAACTCACACACACTCTTTTCTAGATTTATTCTGGCCAAAAAAGCTCATGAGAAAATATTTCACATACTCACAAGTTTATCTGCACTTTTGATTAAGTGCTGTTTTTTTTTTTCATTAAAAGGTGTAGCTTCAAATGTTTTAGGAGCTTTTATACTAAAAATGCTGGAAACAGTGTTGATAAAGGTGCAGTTTCAGAATTTTAAAACCTGAAAAGATCTTAAAGTAGCTATAAGAGGAGCTGATGATGACATACATGGTAATTTGTTCATCCCATTTGAGCTTCTCCTTTCAGAAAACATTTATGAGCAGTTTTGGATTAGGTTTAAAGCTTCTGTGAGGAGTTTTTGATATTTATGAAATAGACCCTAACACTAACCCTAACCTTAAGTTCTCACTACAAATGAGAAATTTGACTTTTAAAAGTCAGATTTTTTTTGTCAGAGGACAAATTTGTCGAAGTTGAGCAAAGACAGGTTTGTCCACAGGAGGCGCCAAAACTGACACAAGCTAAAAGTTTCTCACAGGAGCTTAAAGGGGGTCAAATTTTTAAGTCTTTTTTTTTTATGATGTAAATGTGATCAAACGTAACCACCTATCAAAGGTCTACAATTAATCAGAATTTTTAAAATGTGTCGTTTGACAGCCTTTTTAATAACTAAACTAATAATGTGAGCACTATGGAAACAGCTCTTTTCCCTTTTTTTTTTACACATCAAGCAACAAAACAGCAACACTGGCATCAGTTGAAGACCAGTATTTAAACTTTTTTGTACACTTGTCTGTAACTTACTTTTGGCTGTGCATTAGATATCTTAGTCTGCTGTCTATTCTGATGCTGTGCAATGGACGTGCACTAGAAACAGTTGTACTGAAGGGCTGCTGGTTTATCTATGTCTGGCACAACTTGGTGTGAAATGAAGTTTAAAAGTTGCTCATGGTTGCAGTTTTCACTTTTACTATCAGATTGTTTAAATAATAAACAGTGCCCTAGTTTTTTGTCCCTATTGTGTCTTTTTTCCCCCTTTTTTTTGCATGGGAAAATAACATGATCAAATTAACATAGATCTTTTTACGATGCACCGGCTTATTATGACGGTTTAACAGTCTGATTCCTTTTTTGTGACTATAAATGGACTTGTTTTCCAATGAACAGAATTTAATCGGTTAAATATGTTTAAAGTTTTAGAACAGACCTCTTTATTTGAGCTAGAACTGCAACATTTATCCTCACTTCTTGGATCAAACCACAGAGCATTAATCACTCCCTCTTGATGACTTTAAAAGGCTCCAACAACATGTTTTATCACTGTGTGCCTCCACTGTGAAGCACCTGTTTGATCTGCATCTGCTAAAGTGCCACCCACCCATTTAGAGGATGAGTCGCCTCCTGTCATCCCTGTTTTGGGCCTCTACCGCAGGCAGTTGTGTGTTTTTGGCGTCAGTAAACCCCTGCTGGGTTATGTAACACCTCTAGGATTGGGCTGATGATTTATAGTACAGGTGTTGGGAGGCTTGGAGATGGTGGAGCTCGTCGTAAAACAATGCTAGGGGCATGTTCAGTGAGGAGCAGGGTCAAGACGCACATGTGGACAGGTGGAGCACACGTAAGCCTCGACTCTTACGTGGCTTTCACAATCACGCTTCAAAACATGCATCCATGTTTATTTGACAATTACATCCAGGACATGAGCTTTCTCTGGTTTTCTTCTTGAACTCTGCGTCGTAGTGCCAGGTGTTGTGAAGGTGTGTGTTTTTGTGTAAGAACGTTTACTGACAGACAAAAAAAAAGGCCTGGGGCTTATCTGTTCCTCTCAACTCATATCTCAGAGTGAATTGTTTTGTGGTTCTGATCTACCAGGGATTCAGACTGTTTGATGAAAGGAAAGATGTCAGTCATCAGCACTTTGAAGAAGTTCTTCATATAGTTTTTTTTCCCGCTATCTGGGGGACTTTTAGTTCAAACTTTTAGGATGCAGCTAAACACTTACAATCATATCACAGCTTTGTGAAATAGTTCGTCGATTGTGATAGATGAATAGCTCATTGAAACAGTCTGCCTTTGAGAAGAACACACCATTGCTATTAAGCACAGAGTGTTGCAAGGGATGTGGCTTTAATTACAGAGCCTAGAGGACTGACTGTGATCACATCTGTCCTCAGAAAGAAGTCTGGTTCATTTTAAGGCCTTTTCTGGGGTGAAAAGAGGCAAAGACAAAACTGCAAAGGTTCATGAACTCAAAAACAAAAACAAAACAAAGCTTGGGTTGAGAAATCTCTAATCTGAAAATGGGGGTTAAATGAAACTGAATGCGGCAGCGTATGGGACACCATGGATTAAAGGACCAATAAGTTGGAGAAAGTGAAGTTTTATTTTGAAGTAATATGGACATTTGACATTTCAATAAAGTTCTTCTCATCTTATTTCATCTCTTCTTTAATCACAAAGCCAGGGCTGGGAGACAAAGACATGGGATGATCAGATGGTGGGAACTCTTGAGTCGGTTGAAGGAGGGATCCCTGATGTCTTTAAGCAGAGTCTAGTATTTTTCAAAGTTTTTTAATAGCTGCCAAATCTCCCTGATCTCTCTGGGAGGGAGAGATCGGGGTCTTTGATCAGCCAGAGGAGAAAACTCAAAGAGGATCAGGTCTTCGTGGATGAGGGTGTGAAAAGGTGTTTTTTTCTTTTTGCAAAAAGGGTGTCTCTGAGATCATCCACTCTGAGCATGGTGTTTCACTTTGATACTCAAAAAGAGGTTCATTTAAGGGTTTGTTGATGATTAATAATGATCTGGATCACCTTTCATTACAAAACAGGATTTTTTTGGTGTAGAGACACTTACAAGTCGGGGTTATTTCAGTTCTTTCTGCTTCAGTCGACTTGCTTTGCCAAATAGCAAACAAATATCCTAACATGGAGACATAAAGTGGAAGTTAGACGATTAATGGAGTTCTTAGTCTGTCTACAGGGTCCATGAATCCCTGAGTGAGATTAGAATCTCCAAATTTGGAGGTAAATGAGTTTATACTCAGAGTTAATTTAAGGTGTTAGGATCATGTTTTCTCTATGTGCTGCAATGAGAAATTGAGTGTGACTTGCAGGCCTATAAATTCATTCTATTGGATCAGGCTACATCCTGGTGTCATATGTATTAACATTAGGAGAAATATAGGACAAAAACAGGAATTATTTAAGGAGATGATATCAAAGATAAGCTGTTAAGGGCAGATGGGAAAATTTAAACCATAGTGGGGTTATGATTCAAACACTAATGATAATGTGACTGCTGTCATGTCTTTTTAAGGTTTTGTACAATTCTTAAAGAATCCTTTAAAGTGAATAAAACATCGAGCCAGTGCAGGTCTGTTTTCTTCTCTCATTGACAAGCAGTTGTGCTCAAGAATTTCCCCAAAATAAAACTTGTAAATGAAGAACATACCTTGTGATGCGCCCGTTAATCTAATAAGTCTGATGCCTACAAATAGAACTCCTCTACAAACATTAGCAGATGAGTTTACAGATTGCTTCCAGTCTGGTTTGCTCTGAAACTGTGTCATGAATGTGTATTTTCAGATTTAAACAACCTTTAATGAAGATGAACTGAATATTTTGACACACCCTCAGAACATCAACAGAGAAACAGCATTGTTTTATGTTAGCTGATTTTACAACAATATCATATTTCTAAATAACTTTTCCCTCATTGAACCAGAACAAGCACACAAATATTCATGCTGGGAATCCATGTTTAAGTGGTGCAGAAAATCAGAAGATGAGTCAAAGGTTTGATTGGCTAAATCACATTATTTTCCCATCATGCATAGATACTGTTGGATGCTGTATAGTGAAATTAAACTGGGTGTTTACACCAAATTCTCCTTGTTAGCCAACATATCACTGTTGGACTCTATCATACATCCTCCTAGGCTGTCTTAACGCTGTAAAAATTAAAGGACAATGAACACATTTGACTTAGATAGTTTTGTCCCATGACTGATGACCTTAAAGAGGTGAAGAAATTATCTGTGAGATCGCCGGCTCTGTCAGAAACTGCTGCTCTAAATAGCTCAGTGTGTCATGTAGATGAATGACAGAAGCCCGAGGGAAAGAGTCTGTTTGTGATTATAATGTAAAAGCTACAAAGATCACATGAGACTTCAAACTCTGAGTGAATAATGCACATGAACAACACAGACCTCCTGATGACTGAAAAGTGTGGTTAAAGGCGTTAAATTCATCAACTTTGCCACGAAATAATAACTGACATGGTCTTTAAACAATTTCTGTAATAGAGTGGACTGTTACCTGAGTTATCTTTGGGGATACACACACCATCGGCCTTTTTTTTGTAAATATATATATATATTTTTAAAGAAAAGAGCTGCTAATAAACCATTAATCTTGTTCAAAGTGGAGTAATCGAGCGTTGAAGTGTGAATAGTTACGGTCACTGCCATTGGAAAACATTAAAAAACCATCACCACTGAAATAAACCAGACTTACAGTCAGTCACTGTCAGCTCTGAGTCTTTCATTAAATGTAACCACAATTTCAAATAATCTCTCACCAAAATATAGACCGCAGAGTTGGAATCACTTATAAAAGGAGCTGATAGAGCCAAAACTTATTTGGGATAATTTGCAGAAGAGTAACTTAATGCTCACCACATTAGAAAATGAAATCCTGACGTGTAATATCAACTGAGACAGACACACAGTCAGTTTTGAAATATGACTGAATTGATTGTTAAAGAGCTTTTTCACTTTTCATCAGGATGTAATTTCTTTATGAGAGGTTCACTTGTTTAATATTGACTTCATGAATCTCTCACAGTACCAAAGAGTGAGTAGGAAATCAGGCATCATGAGGGTCAAACAAAGAGCTGAGTTACAAACCTAAAGGACAACAGACAGACAGAGAACTTTTAGCCTTGTAATACATTTTTCTCTGATGTAGCTCGACAGGATATTGAAATACTAACTTTTCTATCAGGGTGTTTGTTCACACTTAACCTGCAACATCATCAAACTTCAGTCTTTTGGTTAGGAAAGTGTAGGTTAGGAAACCTGTCAAGATATAAACTGCAGTTGTAATGAGGACAGAACAGCACACCAACCTGACAAACACATATTTCTATAAAAAATGAGACCTTAATTAAAGTCAACAACATATGTTTTAAAATAAGAAAGGTAGATTTAGTATTGTGGTCTTTAATTCTACTTGTCACTGAATACAGTTATCACATTAATGAAATGTTTGGAAAGTAAGTCAACCTGAATCTACTTCTTGAATATCAAGTAATTCAGAAAACAGCTGCTGCGTGAACAAAGACCCCAATCCTAGGCGATGATGATGTTCCCCCTCCTTGGCAGATCCGGCCTTGTTTAGAGGGCGTACTTTGGAAAGGAACCTCCAGTTGTTTTTTTGTTTTTTTACTTTTTACAGATACTGGAAGACTCAAGAGAGCAAGTGTGGTTTTCCTGCTTTTAAAGCAGTTTTTCTGCCAAGCCATGGAAATGTGCTGTAGGGTTGGGGTTTGCTGTGATGTGATGCTGACTCCGTTACAACGTGGCTGTGAGTCAACCTCCAGGAACCTCTCTGGGGGTCCAAGTGCTGAACCCAGTCAATCTGTAACAACAACATGGCTGAGAAACACAACATATGATTCAAGAGATTAGCTCGCCTGTGCTGTTATTTTCTCCTGGGAGACAGAGGTGGAAATGTTGAAGAGATCTATCACACAGACGGGAACGTGGATGCCATCATTGCTGGTTTTGACTCCATACTCTGACCCCAAACCTAAACGAATCAGGTTGAACATCAAGAGAAAAATGTCTCTGTTGCACTGTGAAGATATGCTGTTTATAACGCAACATGGGAATCATTTTCACTATCTGCAAGTAATGCTTTAGGAATTTCATGTTCAACCAGCAGGCTCATGAACACCCCATCAACAACCAGGACTTTATACGGCCTAATGAGCAGCTGTCGCCCTCAAAGAGCTTCATAATACACTATCTTTTGGTTTATTGTGCCTCATGCACTATGAAAGCTTTTCATGAGATACATTAGTATTAATATATGGTACATGTTCCCTGGGGGAGTGCTGAGTGCCATTAAAATCTCCCCGATTTGGTCCTGGGAGTGTCTTTGTCCTGCTGAGTGCAGATGCAGACTTTTATGGCAAACCAGCAACTATATCTATTTGTTAGTGGACATATAATATTCTCATTTAGGATTGCGCAACAGCTGCACATTAGAAAAAAGATATGAAACCAAACTAAACTGAAGACATGCTTCTCGAGTTGTTGAGGCGCATTAAAAAGTGTGTAAAGCCAGAGAGCAGAGCTTTATAAAGAAAACCAGCAGAGCAGCTTGAGTAAAACTCAGTGGGGTTCTGTGGTTTTATGAGTCCTTCAAAATCACAGACAAAGCCCCTCATACTGAGACACCCAGTCCTTTGAACTGCAGGAGTGAGCTCTAGTTGTCCCGTCTGTGCTGTCTTCCAGGAATCACTCACACGTGCACGTAAGCATGCAGTATTTCCTTGAAGGATGACAAAGAATGAAAATTTAAAAGCAACAGCTGCAATTTTACAACTGAGGAGGACAACATGGGATCTGATACTTTTTATTTTTTGGCTATGTTAACTTTTTTCTCCGCCCACCGTGGTCTTCTTCCCTGACTGCAGCTCAGACTCTATTAGATAGATTGCCATGAAATTTGTTACAGGCATTTATGGTCCTCAGAGGAGCAATCTTACTAACTTAGACTATCCCTTGACTTTTCATCTTGTGCCACCATCAGGTAAAATTGATCACTTTTCCTGTAAAATATATCCACAACTGATCTGGATGGACAAGCACAGGATAAGATAGTACCGTACGGGAATCTTGAACAGCCATTTGTAAGGACCAGCTATGTAATCCATTGCCAACACATGCAGTTTTTATTAGTAGTTTCCAATGATATATGTTCTGAATATTTGACACTTGGTTAGTCGTTCAAGGATGAAATGCTACACCCTGAAAAACTTATGAGAGTCAAGTCAACTGTGGCTTGGCTGTCTGTAAACAGAGAAAAGTTGGAATAATCTTGACATGACATGATATCTAACGTTGAGTGTGTGAGCTGGTTTCCCTTTTTGTCCAGGTGGTGTTTGGTGCAACAGTCATCACCAGATGCCTCTACTGACCCCAAAACCTTAATCACTTTTAAAGCTGCCAGTCTGGAGGAAACACAAAAGGAGATCTTAGCTGAAGTCCTTTGTTGCCTACTGCTGGTTATAAGAGGTTTGAAAAGGTTGTTCTTCATGCCTTAAAGCTGTTAGATAATAGGTGGCTGGGAAACACTTAGATATCCTTGTAGTAGCTTTATTAAAAACTTCACATTCAAATGAAAAGGAAAAGGAATTTTCCAGCACTCTGCCTTGATCACATACAATTTAAAAGGTCCTGGACTGTGATTTTTACCCTTACCCCAGAACCCTAACCCTAATCCTTAACCCCAATACCCCAAGGTTACCCTTACTAAACCCTCACACTGAATTTTTTATTATTTTTTTCTAATTTTTTTTTTAACCAATTGACTCCAAATGGTCTGAGACGTGCTGCTGAAAAGGTCCTGGACAGTATTTTAAACCCTTACCCCATAACCATTACCATAACCCCATAACCCTTACCCTAACATTACCCCAACGTTACCCTTACACTTCGAAAATGTTTGACATTTTTCCTGATTTTTTGTACCAAATGGTCTGAAACATGCTCCTAAAAAAGTCCTGGACAGTGATTTTAACCTTAACCCCAAAACCCTGACCCTGACCCCACAACCCTAACCCTAATCTTCTTACCCAAGACTCCAGTGTATCAAATGACTCCAAATGGTCTAAAACGTGCTGCTAAAAAGGTCCTGGGCAGTGATTTTAACCCTTACCCCATCACCAAAACCCCAACGTTACCCCAACATTACCCAAACCCTTTAAAAAAAACTGACATTTTTCCTATTTTTTTCTGTACTAGTTGACTCCAAAAGGACTGAAACATGCTCCTTAATAGGCTTACTTGATGTTTCTCTAGAACTTAAAAAGTCTCCACAGAAAGAAAGTGTTTTGATGTTTCCCTACATGTATAATCAAATATATTATATTATAACTCCTCACTGCTATATCTTTGTCTGCAGAGGGTCATGCTTAAGTTTGGGAAAGATTTGAATGAATCAATCATGAGTTCACACCAGGTGAAAAAAGGCTCAGGGTCTGTTAAAATCCCAAACCAATTTTTTGTAAAAATTTGCCAGGTTCAAATCGCACAGCCTGGGTATATATCCATATTTTTCGACACTACATCGTCTTATATTCTGGGTCTTTTATGTCTTTATAAAGAGGACAGTGGATAGAGTATTGAACTGGGAAGAGAGAGAAAGTTGAGCATGAGGTGTGCAATTTAAAAGTTAGGCTAAACCACCTCTGCATATAGTAGGATTTTCGATATAAATAGGCAAATATGGGGAGAAGGGAACATCACAAGATGATAAGTTTAGGTTATGTGTTTGTTGTGAAACTGTTTTGACTTTATGTCAGCAGCTACAGCTGAAACACGTCACTGATATCAGACGGAAACTAATACATGTCTGATGGTGAGCAGTGTTTCTAATGTCCTGTGTAGTAATTGTATGTTTTTTGTTTTTATCTCACAATTAAGATTGCCAAATAAAATGGCTCCTTGAAAAACATTTCATGGTACATCGAGAAGAAGCAGTTGTGTAATCTATTACTTTGTTCTTTTGCTTTTATAAAACATGCAGTTCATCACAGTGACCTTTTTCTGTTTTCCCTCATAATATGACATTGAAGTGTTTTCTGAGACAGCAGATGAGATTCATTAACTACAGATATTAGAAAGGAGGTATAAATTTGAGTTGCTCTGTCCAACAAGAACTCTGGATCGGGAGCAAGTCTAGAAGGATAAAATATTTTTTTGCCAACATTTATAGAGGGCATAACCTTAAACCTGGAGAGCTCTTTGGATGGATCAGTGCACCAGAACAGTCTGACAACCTGTCAGTCTGTTACACTTACAAACAGGTGCTTTCAATCAGCTTTCCCTCAGACTGAAATGTCCTTACATGGTGTTCCAATGAAGATTTCTATTCTGCTTTTTCTCTCTTCCAAGATAGGAAAATAAAACACGTTTTTCATCTCCTGTCTTCTAAATTTATGGGGACTTGGCTGGCTTAATAAAAACTTATTGAGCAGATCAAGTCCTGACACATGACTACAACATGATTCTCTGAGTGTCCCATTATTTGGGTTCAAAAGTGTACAATTAAATGAAACCCTAATGCCTAATTGTTGACTTTATGGGGCTGGCACAGAGGTGTGTGGATTTAGTTTCCCATTAACAGAGAAAACAAGTCCTTTCTTAGAAAAACCGTTTCACATTAGATGAAAGAGGTTTATACGTCCTGGTGCTTTGGGCGCCCATCTGTCTAACAGGTTTCAGAGTGGTCGAGCAAACCACAATTTAATCACTATGGTAGTAATGAAATAAAACTGATAGTTTATCCAAACAAGTCATAAAGAAGTGATGTAATCACTAAATACAGAAAAGCTGCTGCTCTGAAATGTTGTCCTGTGTCTGATAGCTGATCTCCGCTGCTGCCTTGACTGACTCCCACCGTCAGAGTTATTTCAGTGGGGAAATGAAAGATAATGAGGGAATATTTGGAGTTACTGATCATAATCATGACTCCATCGCACTTCTCAGTAAACCTCAACAGAGAATACAAATGTGGCCAAAATTAGACTTCATCCAGCAAACAGTATGGATGCAAAAACAGATGTTTCCACGGCAAAAAAATCCCCCTATTATTATTATATTGTTTTTCATCTTTTGAGGGTTGCTAAGACAAATTTTACAAGTCATTACAAGTCATACAATACTCACCAGTCAATTTGAAGGGATGTCATAAACTGCTCGTCTTGACTCTGATTAAGTGCAACAAGTTGATTGATGTGGGTGGGATTAGCATCACATTGAGCTGTTCCACTTCTTTTTCTGAGGATAATTTTGATCACTAAAATATGACTATAAAGTGAAAAGTAGACACACAAATAGACTTAAGTCGCTTCACACCTGACCAAGCAGACTCGGTTTGATTGGGGAGCTTGAATTCGCAACATTGTTGAATTCATCACTTGTTTCGGTTCTGCTTTCACACTGTGATTTCTAAAGTGCACCAAACTTTCCGAGCAGCATCACGTGGTTGAAAAGGGCGCTCGACGATTGGACAAAGTAGGAGGGGAAATCCCTCTATCCCGCTCCGGAAAAACAACAGTAAAGATGGAGCATCATGTGAAGTTGGCTGTTCTGGGGATGTCAGTGGATGTCAGAAGTAGGTTTGTGCTGTCATCTGACCATATTTCAAGGAGAGCTTTAACCTCTTCGTCTGTCCACGTCTGTCCTCTCGCCATGTTTGTTTTGGTTTGGAGTGCGCGCCGTGCTTCTTCTACCCAATATACACTGCGTATGCACTGCGTATAGTGTCATTACATACATTTGGTCCTGTGTTTGGTCCGGTGAGCTTTCACACTGCATACGAACCGAACCAGGGTTCACTTGCAAGGGAACTGAGACCCACTTTATTAGGCGGACCTGAGTTTGCTTGTTTGGTCCGCACCAGAGTTCGGATGAGCTTTCACACCTGCCCAAATGAAACGGACTATCCAAGGAAACGAACTCTGGTCCGTTTAAAGCTGACCAAACAGCTCTGGTGTGAAAGCGACTTCAGTGTTAGCTGTTTGAATTTATACTCTGAATATTTGGTCATTAAATGAACAGCCTAAAGCACAGGACAGGTTTGTGTAAGCTGTGTAAGGAGACTTTTGCTGTAAAGCCTCATTGTAAAGGACTTAATCTTTCATGCTATAAATCTGTAAATTGTCTACCGGAACAACGTAAAGTGCAGAGAATCTGCTTGACTTGCTGATTATCAACGATGCACTCTTTAAACAAGATCAGCACCATTCATCTCACCGCTCTTGTCTTGATAATGTGCTGTAATCAGACTGACACCTCTTTATTTCTGACTTGTTTTTGGCAAAACAATATCATTTTCTTTTGTAATAACAAGTTAGGATTTATTTCCTTTTTTGTCAGGAAATACAATTTTGTATGTATTTCCTGACAAAAAAGTCGGTATTCCTTGCTCTTTTGCGTCTTCTGTTTTGCTCATGCTTTTTTACCTGATCTCAAACATCTCTCCTCAAAAGCTATCTGCTGTCAGAGTTGTTTGAATGTACATTCAAGGGCTCACAAGCTTTCCACTCTCATTTTCTCGAGCATGCATGCAGGTAAACCAGTGCCGTTGAGTTTTTGAAATTGGGTTAGAAGTCCTGTGTTTTTCCTGTCTCATGTAATCCCCACATGAAGCTCTGTCAACACCTGTGAAAGCTCTCACTTCCCTCCTGCAGCTCCCTCCTTTTTTGTGCTCGCAGGACGTTTGGGAGGAAAAGGATATGGGTCAGGGAGAACCAGTGCTGGCATGTGTTTCCCACCCCTGAGGTTGTATGTGTCAGAGGATAGAACAGGCACAAACTGGATGCATTCACCACACTGACTGTGAAAGGAGTCTGAAACTGTGCCATGAAGCCGCCTGCATGTTACTGAGCGGTTACTAATGGGAGTGCAGGACTGCCTCGTGGTCCACTTGTTGGCTTTGACTTCTTGCTCGCTGTAAGTGACTGTTTCTTGCCAGGGTTTGGACACAGATTCTACACACTTGACCTTGTTGCCATAGTGATGCAGGAAATGGCAGTGAGGGAGGTGGCTGAGTTTAGGCCTAAATTTGGCATCTTGGCTTGTGTGTTGAATTTGAACACTCACGTGTTTCAGTCTAACATGAGGGAACAGTTTTATGGATTATTTCAGGCAATAAATATGAAAGTAGTTTCCAAGCTTGGCTTTAAAAGTTTAACATATTTTCACTACTCTGGGATTTGCTTAGAGTTAAACTTTAGATGCAACACTTCTTGTGGCTGATTCAACACTCAGGTTGAGTTATCTACAACCTGTTTAACTACTTATTAAAGGGATATTCTGGTGTAAAATTAATTTAGGGTCAAACACACCGTAACACTGAGTTAGACACCCCCTCGAGAGATTAATGTTGTCGACTGCTTGCTTCTCTAGTTATACCAACTTTAGTAACGACCGCACGATAGCAATACACAATGGTCTAAAGAGCCACTTACAAACCTCAACCAAAAAGCCACTCTGTAGCCACAAATAATGCTCAGAACAGCACCTAACTTCATCAACAGTACATATAGGGTCCCAGCCACAGCACTAGCCACCAAACCTGTTTTTAGCTTTGCCTGATTTCTTTAGCAAAGAGACTAAACACAAGTAACCTAGTCTCTTCCAGCAGCCGCTTGTTTGTAGTGAGACTTCGGGCCAGTCCATTATGGATTGCTGCGGGGTGACGCAGCTCAAGGAAGAACATTTATGATCATTACTTCAGACGCTAAAGCAGGAGAACTACTGCGTCTGCAGTGCGAAATGATTAATATGATGATTATTACTTCAAGGAAATGATAAAGTAATGATCATAAATGTCTCTTTGCTATAAGGGATAAAAGGGATATATAATCAAATATTCAGTTTTCACCATTTGTCAGGGTCTTGCTCACACTGTTGAGGTTCCAACAGCCTCCTATTACAAACTGTTTACTGAACATTACCCAAGCCCTCCTTAAGAAATCAATCATCTTCCCCTCAGTGAGTCAGACAGTATTTCACAGATTTAATACTGATTTTATCCCTCTCATTGAAAATAATCTGTCATGCATGTATTAGATGTGTCCACTGGTGACAGTTACATCTGTACTCCCCTTTAAATAAGCTTACCCAGCTGTTTTTACTCACATTTAGTTATTCAATTGTTACTGACTGCAACAAAATCCTTAAATCTATCTATTTTAATCTAATAGTGATTTAGCTTATTTTGAATTATGTGATTATTGCTAATTGTGAGTGATCAAAAAAGAGAGTTTGGCTCTGTATATTCTTTATCCTACCCTCTGAAAATCTGATGGGTATAAGAAAACTTCGTGTCAAATTGGATCTTCCTGTTATTTTCAGACACTAGCCCATGGGTTCTGACACATTTATCACAAAGCTTCACTAATTCAGGTGAAGTTGTGTTTAAAACATTATGTTTTCTCACAGAGATTAACTGAGTAGATGGAAGTGAATTAAACACTTACTCTGGAAAACCCAGCCTGTCTCTTCTGTAAAAACTTAATGTAAAGCCAAGTAAAGCAGACCGTAACCTGAGCTGTAATCTTTTCCTAAACCTTATCAAACTGTCACACATTTAAAACTTTAACAACAAGCTAAAAGGACGTGTATTGGCATTGCTTCCTTGGCTCTGTTTACATTATTTTGGTGCATTTTCTTCCAGTACTATGTAACGCTGAGCTGAGAGGTCGTAGGAATCCAAAAAGAAGAAAAGAAAACTGATGTCTGTGTGCTTGTATAGATTACATTTCATGATTATTTTAAGAACTGCTATGATACAACCCCCTCTCTTTCAAATGCAATTTACTCAATAAAATATTTGTTTTATATTTTGGCAGGAGGTTTTACAATGTGGCAGCATTACTGACAAGAGGTTTGACAAAGCCAGAAACATGATTGGATTTTAAACAATTCCAAACTTTTTTCTGCTTTGTGAATTTATTGCTGACATGTCACGTGTACTCACTGACCGCTGCATTCCTTATTGCTTTGGACCTCAGCGTGGTGATGTTGCAATGTTCCCAGATCACAGAAAACAGACTGGCCAGTGGTACGGCGCATGAAATGGTCACCAAAGCAAGAATAGATTAGATTTTAACACAAAAAGGGGTTATTTCAAGATGAAGAGCAGACAACTAATTATTTTCGGCCACATTTTGTATGTGTCTGGTAATGATACTTCTGGTTTTCCGACATGAAACTTTTTCTCTGAACAAAATCCAACATTGGTTAATGACACCCTTATTTACTTGCTGTTCTCTCCCCTCTCCTACCGTCTTTCAAGTCCACTGCTGCCTGAAAAGCTTTTACAAACATTATGACTTCATTGATTGAGTGCAGGATTAACAGAATCAACAGTGAGTCAGCAGAAAACTGAGTCCGTGAACCACCACAGTGAAATTCCTCTGGCTTCATCAGGTCACCTGCGGAGCATCACCTGAGGGCCTTCCTGTCATAAGCAGTAAAACTGACTCCAACATGTGCAACATTGCCTTCTTTAGAGCAGGGAGTCTTGCACAGGCTAAAGGGTCAGTCCTGCAGAAAACATTTCAACATCTATTGGATAATATGTTCGACCACATTATATTGTGATGAAGAACATCTGCAGCTTTTTGCACGGCTGACAACAAATGAAGCTTAAGTCTAAAAAACATCAGTCATCGTCTCTTGTTTCAGTCCAAAGTCCTTGAATGACCTTTTAGTTTTATAATCTATTAAACAAAACAGTCCCTATTAAAAACATGCACCAGCGGGGACAGACACATTAATGCTTTCTGCATGTTTTTAATCAAAGTATAAGATGGTTCCTGCAATAAATAACCACATTTTGGCATTCTGTTCTGACTACTGGCTTATAAAAAGGTTATAAAGAGGTGAGAGGGGGAATCGTGAGGCAAAGTTGTTCCACCTCTGACCCTCTGTTGGAGGTGGAGGTGGAAGTGTACTGGTGGTTAAAGTGGTTATGTGTAAAAGTTGAGCTGGCAGGGCAGAACAGCGCTGTGTGTGTGTGTGTGTGTGTGTGTGTGTGTGTGTGTGTGTGTGTGTGTGTGTGTGTGTGTGTGTGTGTGTGAAAATAGTGGCACTCTACCAATTTTGAGACAAAATAAAACCTTTCAAATAAATGTGGTGCATAAAAAGCAGAACATTTCAGAGTTTTTGTGACAGTAAATGCATCAGACGTGACTAATTCATTTAATTTTTAACCTCCTTACCACAGCATCTAAAGCATTGTTCTCATCATTATATAAGGTGTATCTTTTAATTCTCATGGTGTATTAAGAGAACCCAGATCGTTATTAAAATCGTTTGAGTTTGATTAAGGTAATTGCCTATCATTAAAAAAGAAAACATAGTAGCGTTAAGGAGATCTGTTAATAATTATTTCCTGCAGTGACTGGGTTGTCTCGAGGAAATGTAAATTGTGTGTGTGTTTAATGTTGTAAAAGTTTTGCCTTATCCAGACTTTGTTTAGACAAGTGCGAGGATGCACTGCTGTCTACATGCTGTTCTTGGTCATGGCGACTTAGACTAGTCATAGTTATGTTTTTACACTTTTAGTGAAAGGTGACTATATTCATGTGTTCTGTAGTTATTTAGTTCAAAGCCTGTAACAGTAAATAGAGTATTGCAAGGTATTATGGAATACAATGGTTTGGTAGTTTTTCAGGGTTTTAATTGAGAGTGAAGTTACCTGAGGTCACCTGAGGCAGTGGATTGAATTCACCCATAAATGCTCCCAAAACTCATAAACTGATTATGCGCATCTGAATCCTACCTCATGTGTAAATCATTACGAAAATGATATGCATGGCACATAACGGTAAACTGACTCTTACATAAACATTTTTATCTCAATAATACTGATGTCATCCTTATAAAGATTAATTATACTCATTCTCTGCGCTTGTTCTCGATTAAATCATCACCACTGCTTTTAGATGTCTTTTCAACTTGAGCTTTTCATGTGAGCCAACTTTTACGTTTTCTTCATGTAACATGCCTGGAGCCATGTTTCTCATTTTGCTCTGATGGTGCAGATGAAACACAAATTGCAGGCTGTGCTGAGCTCACAGGCGCCAAGCTTCGGCGAGGCAGAGCTTTATAACACTGGCAGCTTTCAAGCCTTTTGGTTCTAATTAAAGCAGCTCTGTTCTGAACAAGACGGACACCATGATGAGGTGATTTATGTTAGAGCATGTTTGAAAGTATTATATCATTCAGGCCTTTAAGGTCTTTATATTTGTTGTTTCACGTCAGAATCTATGGATTGGACAGGCGTAATGATGGTTCTTACACCCTATGGATGCATGATATGAAGTGTTTCTACATTGTATCATGTGATCTCATTAAACCACCACATGGTGACCTTTGGTGCTCTCCATGTCTGTTTGTTTACAGCTCTTCCTCCTCTTCCTCTGTCAAAACATCCCCTCATCTCTCTCTCTCTGCAGTATATCTGCAGCCTGTAAAGCTTTAAATTGTTTTTATCCGAGTAAGTAACATCAGGTGTTTCTACTTAAGCATCACATACACTCCATGTCGGTGGTCTCCAGGCCTGGACCCTCTCTATGTATGTATTATTGGTTTATCTTGGATCGATGATTTATTGCCCCTCAGAAGTATTGTGTAACTATTTAATGTTGACAGAGAACTCTGATAAAATATTTTGATGTATGGTTTCCAACACGCAGTTGGAAGTAACTATTAAACTGGTCTGCCTTGAACGCTTGCCTTGACTCACTGCAAAACAAAAGTTAAGTAAGAGCACTACATCATGGATCTTCGTCATCATGTTTTTAACCCTGCGTGTTTTTGTTCTTTCTACGTTATTGTTTTGAACTTGTTTTGTAATACCAGACCTTGTTTCTGAGGAAAAAACTCGACACATTCTGAGTACGAGAAACGATGAATCCACTCTCAAGATCTGATTACAAACATACGCTTCTGCAGCTTAAAGAAAGGATATGGATTAAAATGTAGTCGCTATTCATTTCAACCCAAATGAACACCTCTGTTGTGACTATTATGGTTCATTTAATGATGCTTTGATTGAAAAAAATAAATCAGCTCAAAAGGTATTGATATTTTTTAAAATTACAACTTCTGAATGCAACCTCTTTTTCCATCTTTCTATGTTTTACTGTGGAAAGTCATTTATAATCCCTTGTGTCTCAAGTATGGAAAAGACAAGATTTATGGTTATCTCAGTGTGGTTGTTGGAAAAATAGTTCAGTAAATCTAAGATGGTTATGTAATTCAGTATTAGTCAAGATGCAAAATATTACTACACCCACAATATTTCACTTTCAGCAATAAAGAAAAGAAACGTCTAATTACAAAGCTACACACACAAATGTTAATTTTGTGCGTGTGTCGAAAAGCTGAAACAAAGACTACACAGCTAAATCATCTCTTTAATATCTATCATTTATTACAATACTTGAGGTTTTTATTGACACAGTGTGAAATCTACTTTATGGACTCCATATCCTGGAGACAAATAAAATTAATCCCTTGAAACCAACAAGAAAAATCTCCAGGAAGTGCTTACAGGGAGTTGGCTAACGTCCACTCAGTCATTTGATCTCCACACTTGAGTTGAAAAAGTAATTCCAGGTATTTCTATATTTCATGTCCAAGTACAGTTTTATTTCCAAAGCTGGAGTACACTTTATTGTTCCTGAGCTCAAGAGCGGCTTAAGTGCACTCTGTTGGCTCAGCAGGGTTTTCCATGATGCTAATACTCGCCATCCAATCAGAGTCTGTCTGAACATGTTTTATCAGCCGGGTGGGGACAGTCAGCCCCTTTTGGATCGCACAGGACTCCTAATCTTTGGTCAGATTTCACCCCGTATGTGTCTGGAGTAAACTAAACTGTTAGATGACATTGATCGCAGCTGCTTTTTGTCTGTCAGTGGAGGTTGTTTACGCATGCTTGTTGGATTATGCTGAAGCAAATTTCACTTATCTGCATGTAGAGCTAATGTATATTAGCCAAAAACAATCGTGGACAAGCGTACATGCCAGTGTTAAAAGCCGTAAGTGAAATGTTGCCACTGTTGTTTCAATCAGAGTTTATTATCGTGCCAAATAGCTTTCATGTAGTTCATTATAAGTCTACAGCTGTTCCAGCTCCCTTATCTCTACTGTAACCTGGCTCTCTCAGTGACGTGCAGTCTGTTGCTTTTTAAGTGCGAATGTTCACCCTGATTCAACTCTTCTAAAAAAAAAAACACACTTCCAAAAACTATAAATCCTCCCTCTTCCACATCTAAACAGTCTCCATGGGAAAAGACAGAAACCGTGTCTGCAAAGGTGTGTACAAATATGAGCATAAAAGGTCATTTACTCTATAAACATAAGCAATTAACTTCCCCATGCAAATCATAATTTGGTCTGAATGCAGAACAACATGTAAACAATTATAATCAGCCAAATTGAAGAGGAAGCTGTGGTGCAATAAGTGTCAAAACATGACATGTTTAGTTTCTTGTATTTGTGTAAGTGGTACTTTCACTGGAAGCGGATGTAAATAGGCTGAAATATTAAAATACCACAGCTGTTTTCATTTGAACTGTTACAATAGACACATTTAACTATTTCAGTGCTTTGTAGATCAAGTTTTATTGATAGAAAACTGAGTTTATCTCTGTATTATATTCCCCTCTACCTCTCAGTTTCTTGTTCTATCTGTCGTCCCAGAGTTGAACAAAAATCAAATAAAAACTTTCTTTTTGTCTACATTCCCCCAATTGTACGCTCATTGTGATCGGACAGATAAGAGAGTTGTACCAATCTTTGAAAGAAAATAAGCACAATTTCCTTCAGTTCTAACTTTTCTTTAAAAAATGTCTGAAATTTAATCGTGTTCAAGTCTAAAACTGCATTGATTAGCTTTTCCTGTAGAAGATCAGAACTGTGTAATTATTTTCTAGTTCAGCTAACATGAACTTCAGTGTTTTCTCCCCCTCTCTGCCCATCTCACAGCCTTGTTGCTGGTGTACATTTTCTCTCTCCCTGGCAGCCGTCCTTCACATTGTAAAATGGTCTTTCTGTTTTAACCATTACTCTGGGAAGGATATGTCAAAGCTGAGATTCTTGGGTGATTTCCACATCCATTAGTCTCTGCTTTCACAGCTGAAGAAGTGTGTTTAGAGAGTTAGAGGCTGTGTTATGAACTGTCAAACCAGAAGATAACAGCGGGTACTCCCAGAAAAAGACATGTTCTCTGAATTTGATGTTTTGCTGATTATTAGAGCAAAAATGATTGATGCTGTTTGAGTAGAGTGTTTAGTCTCTCATATTTTTAGTCTGTCGAAGGTACAGCATTTAGAAATAGAGATATTTGGACAAGATGCTCCTTTAACACATGATAAGTATGATCCTCTATTTATCAAGTTTTTCCTTTAAAAACACCCAACAATGCAAGTTTGTTTTCCACACAGCAACTACTCTTCTTCTTTGTCTTCCAACCAGTATTTGACACAGCAGCTCATGTCTGTACGGAGCAACTGTAGAAACATGGCGTTGCAAGATGGCAAACCGGATCTTATGCTGTGTTCCAGTTGTACCTAGAAGCCAGGATTTCCGAGCTCCGAGTCGGAAATTCATCTGGAACTCCCCCTGAACAATCCTCATCAACCCCGACTTGACGCCAACGTCATATTCCAAGATGGCAGCTAAGTGCATCAACAGTAAAGAGTAACAGTGAGAGCTCTCATAATTTATTATTTATTAGCACTTCACTGTTTGGTTTTGTGAAATTGAATAAGTGGTATATGTTGTACTGCCCAACGTATAACCATGAACACGGTGCTATGGTGTTTGTAAGAGTAAAATACTGTGTTATGTGTTGTTTACAACTGATATAGCTAACAACAGCTAACAACAGCTGACAACGGCTAACAACAACTGAAAATGGCTAACGACAACTGACAATTGTAAACAACAGCTAACATCTTGGTTTTCCGACTTGTTAACTGGAATACCAGCAACTTGGGTGTAACATCATTCCCAGCTCTGACATCCGACTTCTGAGGTAACTGGAACGCAGCCTTAATCGATGGTTTCAGGTGGATCCATGGCTTTTTTAAAATATGCTGGTAGTTCTTTGCTCCTCATTTACCCCTTAGGTCAGAGGCATATCGGACCATTGCAAGGTCAAAGTCTTCAGACCCTAAAGTAGAGGGGACCCATCAGGAAATGTTTAAGTTTGACAAGAAAAACAGCAGTCAGGAGATTTAGAGCAGATTTAGGAGTCTTGCAGGAATTGAAGATAGCATGGTAAGGATGGGAGAAAAATAGGAGTGAGGTTTGGTGTTAGTTTGTGCTCACTGATGGAGGCCGGTACTGGCATGATCAGGACCCACAGTAAAGCACCTTACCACCAAGGTCTCTGCTGTTGCACATGCTTTCCTATTGTTGGTCTCCAGGTCTTAGAAGATTCCACATAGAAGCACTTGTGAAGTCTTCTTCCCTTGAAAGTGTACTTTACTGAAAGTTTTAAGCTTTACATCATCAATGTATCGCATTATGTTTCATGTTAAAGCAAGGTTTGGTCAGTTGGTTGACTGTCTTTATACTTCAGCCCTTTGGTTGTCCAGCAGTCTGTCCACATCTCTGACCCAGAGTCAACTGAGTTCAGCTGGGCTTCAAAGAAAAGGACCATTTCCAATGGACAGATAATTATGAACATTAACAGTATAAGTCAACACATGGTGGTTTTGTGGGGTTTGGCCTTTACACATCATTTCATGGTGTGAGAAGAAGAGTATGTTCTTGACGGATTTTTTGAAGATTCGGTCAATTATTCTTGTTTGTGCTCCAACAAGAGGAAACAATTACAGGACTCTGAGTGATTGCTGATGATGGCGATGATTCCAGGTTTCTTCTGTCTCTGACATTACAATGTTTCTCAAGCCCAGACCCTCTCTAGATGTGGTTTAACTTTTGAGGGGAATCCATTTGTGTGAAGGTCTGCTCTGTGCAGCTGTTCTCATTACAGCTGTGGTCAGTGTCCCCACCATCCACAAAGGTTTTCAGATGTGGGAGAAGACATTCATGGGAAAAGTTTAGTTCATTTACCATCTGAAGTCGTCTCAATATGTGACCACAGCGAATGTGTAAGCTTGGATGGCTCTCAGAGGGATGGTGATGTATCCTCAACAGGATGAAGAGAACCATCTGTCAGCTCTGTATTCTCTGTGTATTTATATTTAAGATTATTGGAGACGTGATCGAATCCAGTCATTTACAATGAAATCCTCCGGTGCTGAGTTTTATTCATCTTGTTTGAATCCACCCCGCAGTTTTCGCTCTTGGATGTTAGGTTACTAAGTACCACACAGAGGATTAAAGCTCAGACTTTCGAGGCACGATTACAATCCATGCAGTTTCGTGCTTCTTTGGTTAATGAGTTCTGTCTTTATTATTTGCAGGTGCTCGAGTTTAGTTTTGTAGGCTTTAAAACAAACAACTTAACACAACCTGCAACATTTACAAACTCCCAGTTGAGGAAAGTTGGCCTCTCAAATGAGCTCATTGTAATTTACATTTTAAAGCCCTGCTGGGCTACAGTTAGCGAAACAACCCCTGCTGTTCACAGACGTTTCCATATGGTTTCAAGTTACTGCCCTCACACTTCCAGAGTTCCTTAATATAATTCAACTTGTGCATACATTTAATCCCTCCTCAAAGCAGTGAAAACACACAAAGCATGCTTTCACTTTTACTCACCCTTCTCCTCAGAAACACACCAGAAAATCTCTTAGATGCTGTGCAGAATTTAACATGATGCACAATACATTTTAGTGCCCATCTAAAGCTTCATTAGGGAAAGTCAGAGAACCTTCTGTAAGCTCCAAAAACATGAAGTGAACTGCACAACCAATCCAAACTTTCCCTCAACTGTTGACTCTGTTTTTCTTTTTTCTTATTTGCTGTCAAACTATATGCTTGTATCAAAGAGAGAATTAGCTGCAGCTGTCTGACTGTAATATCTTTCCAATAACAAGAACTAGATTATTCATCTGTGCTGGTGTGTCACAGCTTAACAAAGAACATCACACTGTTGCTCATAAGAACATCGTCTATGGAGACTGTCTCCTGCCAAGTGTCATTTATCCAGAGAGAAAGTCTTGCTCTTGTGTAAACATTTTCTGTGGACTGTACAGTTGTTTGAGAGGAAAATAAAACAATATGATAATGTTGGAGGAGGAGGTAAAAGACTTAGCCCTCCTGCAGAAGTCGAACAAGCAAATTTGGTCATTTAAAGGGGAACTCCAGTGATTTAAACATCAAATTCTGTGTTCAGGCCCTGAAGAGTCATGTATATGTGGAGAAAAAGTTGTTTATAACCTTTTGTCAGTCCAGATGGAGGATCCACGTAAGATCAGACAAACTACCTTAAGTCATATAACTTGAGGCAGAATCAGTTAAAGAAGAAGAAAACAAGTTGACATCATTGCTCAATGACGCTAATGGCTAATGGCTAATGGCAAAGAGTTAGCATCACAATCTGGCCAACAACCAATCTTTCTTAATAAACCAACCATGACAGAGTCTTATTGCTCCACCACGTTGGCCTGCTGTTTAATTTTAATGTCTGGCTGAGCAGGTCCAAGCTCTTCAACTCTTAATTTCTTCTGCAAAGATCTCCTCTTACATGATTTTATTTTCAGCAGCATTTCTGAGTGTAATTTCTACATTTAGTGCATATCTCTTTCTGTTTCTTAAGCCTCCATGTGTTGTTATTCAGCATCTCATATCATGTCTCAGGACACCTAACACATCTTGTTTTCTCTTGTGCTATATGACCATTTTCAATCTGTACACCATCTACCATTAACTTAAAGGACCTGACAGCCGATTCACACCTGCAGATTAACAGGTGTTGGAAGAAACTACACCATGCATCCATCTTGGAAGTGTGAGACTGTAATTAAAGGTGTCAGGCTGAATCTATAGATTAACTTCATTGAGGTAATTGAAGGTTTCTTCATGGAAAAAATTACAAGACAACTTGTTGGCTGTTATAGCTGTTGTACTTAGTATGTGTGCAGATCAACTTGGAAACTTTGGAAACTTTTTGCCCCAAGGAAGCCAGAATTTGAATATTTGATGTAAATATTATGCCACAATTTCTTTGGTAATTTTCCTTTAGAGGATCTTAGAGAGAAGAGAAGGCAAAGAAAAAAAAATCCCACACAGACCCTTCCAGTTAACTGCTCCTCAATGTTTCTCACACGGTTTTAACACTTTTTTTCTTCTACACAATTTCACGCCAAGATTTCCATTTTATGTGACACACCATTTGTGGGAGTGCATCTCTACATGTGGAACCAATTTTCTGTGTGATAATGAGTTACACAGGTGGTTGGAGCTGTTGCGTGCTACACTGTAGTCGAGTACAAAGAGCAGATAGCGCAGTTTGGCTGAGGGACCTGTTCCCTGCATTGTTATGGACTGCAGGGTAGTTCTCTTGTCCCATGTTTACCTTTATTGTTGAATAGTATCTTATTATCAGATGTTTCCTCTTGGCTCTTTGCTGGCAGTCCTCAGACTGTTTAAAGAGAAACATAATAGGTGTGAAATGTTGTAACCCGAGTCCTGATTAAATATTCTTTGCTTGATTCGAACAAGAACTCAGAGTTTTACTCTTCTGTCATAACACATAATTTCATGTAAGAGAAGCTGAATGTAGGACGACTAACTGTGATGCACATGAGCGATAAGCTGCTGCTGATGTGTGAGGAGCTCTCTGCAAAAGAAATTAGAGTTTCACCACAGCTGTTTGAAGGCCATTGCAAAATACAATGGATGGCTTTAGCCTTGGGGAGAAAAAAAATGAGAGGAAAAAAAGAATATTCTGTGAATGAGTCACTGGGTGAAGGGAGGAGTGATGTCGGCCCAGTCTTCACAGCTGAGAGAGTGTGTGTCTGTGTCTGTGTGTTTGCATGTATGTGTTTGTTGGGGGTGGAGGAGGAGGGGGCACCATGAGGATCACTGGGGCCTTCTGGACCCAAGCTGTTGTTCTGAGCTCTGACAGAAACACACACATACACACAAACACACGTGATTGCAGACAAACAATGAAATAAACTGCGCACACCTCAGCTGTCCTCAGACTGGGGTCAATCACCACATAGCTACTGTATCTCTGAGCTCAACATTGAGCAACTATCAGGATAAAATGTTTAATTTTTTACAACTTTTTATCAGAGATTGATAAGAATAAAACCACGCGGGTGAGATTTCCAGCTAAAGTAAAGTACTGGCTGATATGAGGTCTTGTGCTCTTATTTAGCCTGTTTTAATTCTTTAGAGCCTATGTTTTTTTCCACTGTGTTTTTGTGCCTGCATTGTCTGTTTTTATGAAATAATCAATACAACTCAGCATCCCCTTGGGGCAAGCAGATTTTGGCGTTTGCACACAGAACTCTCAGCTAAAAATAGTTTAACATTTAAACACTATTAATTCATCATCGACCAATCACAGCTATGGGGGACAGTTTCAACTTTCTGATAACAACAGCGGTCTGTATGAAGGACACAGTTTCTAACAATTGATTCTATTCTTTGTTTGTGAAATTTCATTGAATAAATGCAAATATGAGGCACTCAGAGCATTTTAAAACAAGCCTTACAGTCACTGCTGAGGGATGCAAAGGTGCTGCTGAGCAACTTTTGTAACTTAGCAGCAAGCACTGTCAGGAGAGCTCTAAAATTAACGTGGTGGGTGATAAAGCCTGTTGGTAACTAAAATCACAAAAATGAAGTTTTCAAACAAAAATAATTGAATCAAACAGGCTAAACTCGGTAAAACTGCAGAAATGATGTCAATCATAATGACTATTGGTGCGGCGTTGACTCAGAATCAACATATGTTGGGTGTTTCTTCTTGAGGGTTTCTTCTGTGAAACAAATACTTTTATGAGTTGCGAGATGATGTTTCCAAGCAACACTTTCAGCAGTAGTTTATGACTATCTGGTAGTTGATGTGATATTCTTTATGCATTTTTGTCTCTGAGTATGTTTGAGTCAGTGTACCCAGTATCTTTCTTTCTGACTCCTAAAATTATTTTGTTTTCTGCTTGTTTTTTTTTTTTTTCTGCTGTGTCTTGTGGAGAACTTTAAGCAGCTGTCTTGATTAGGACCCCCTTGTACAAGAGATTTTGCTTTATCTGGATGGAGATATTAATGCTAAAATAAAGGTTGAACAATAAAATTCACAGCTACAGAAGTTATGACTGATGATAAGACCGTGCAAGTTCCACCGTGTGAAGTGTTAACTGTTGTGTCCTGTCACTGTGAAGTAGTTAAAGGTGTTTGAGGATGACGCTTTTCTCTGTTGGCTCAACCTGAAGGATAATTTGTTCTTTCCAACGTTCACAACAACTGTCATAATCTCAAGCAGATCTCGTAAAACTACGGTCTTGTGAAGTCGCATTAAATTCCCTTCTGGATACATTTAATATTCATTATTAGGAATTATTTTGTATGTGGGAACCTCTGATTCTCATAATGCAGTCATGATGTGCATGATGTGACGATAGACAGATGAGGAGTGAAGCAGGAGAGCAAAGAGCTTAAATCAAAACAATTTTCCTAATCAGAAACACTAGAGTAGAACTGTGGGACTCACATTAATCTCTTTGGACGTACTCTGCAGTGTGTGTGTGTGTGTGTGTGTGTGCGTGTGTGTGTGTGTGTGTGCACCCTGAGGCTTAAGGGAGGAAAGTATTACTGAAATCTGCATTTTCACTTCAGACAGCTTTCTTAAACCTGTTGCATGACAGTGTGTTGACGTGTTTGTAATGATCTACCATGAAAAATCAGCCAATCTTACATCAATATAGAGTCAAAAACAAACTTCTGAACATATCACACACATATCTAGCAGGTTGGGGTGGAAACGTGAGCTCGGTGCATCTGTCTGTCCCACTTCCTAGTCTATCAATGACTTGGAGGGAGAGGGTAAAAGCAGGATATCCTGCAGGATGATAATTGCTTGCTGTAGGCATAGAGACAACTGCCAAAACAAAATAGCTTGAACAATTTCCAACTTTTGTGCCATTGTGGGTTTGAATGGATAATTCATCCTGAGGTCCCACTGCAACTGCAGTCAATGAGTCACTTCTTTAGTGACCCACTTCTCTGCAAGTGTGGTGAGGAGCTCTTTAAAATAACCACTGAAAAAAATGTACTTTTACCCACTCTCACCTCTTTAACCACTTTACTCTGCTATTTCGGCCTAAATCCTGCTGTCATCTCTGAGAGGAAGCCTGGTGATGTCCTAATCTCCGTCCCGCCGCTGCTTTTATATTCCATCAACATCCTCCTGTATGGCTGTAACTCCAACAGTCTGGGTTGACCTGCTTCTTCTGTTACTGGGTGTTTAAACTGGTTGACCTGTACCAGAACAGCAGGAAAGGCTTTTCTCTTGCTGGTGTCTCCATGTTGATGTCTGCTAGCTGCTAACCTAGACATTTCCAAAAAGGGGGAAAATAAAACATCCAACTGGCACTAGTTTTGAGGAAGTAGCTCCCAAGAGCATTCAGTAAAAGCTTTCCTAGTCTTCACCCACGCATACTACGGTCTAATTTCTTCAAGTCTGTAAATCTGCAACATCTTCAACTCCTACTCAGCAAAAGCTGAACCTCCCTTTTGTCGATCTCATCAGCCTTGTCTCTAAATGCCACACATTTCTTGTCTTGAACACGGTGCCTGTCACATTTGGTTCGCTGAAACACTGTGCCTACTCCAAAACCAATAAATACAGGTGATTTACTTAAAACTGAATCTCAGCACTATCATTTCAAGATCTCAGATGCAGGTCCTCTGTTTGTAGACGTCACTTTTATTGTTCTGTCCCACCTTAAAATGAGAACACACCCTGATGATTTCCTCTAATCTATTTCCCGGGCTTTGACTCAACAGCACCTGTACAAAGGGAAGCCAGAGATGTCTGTGCACTGACAGGGCTCTGAGCTGCTGTGACACCCAAAATAAAGACATCCACATCCGCTTCACATGAACTGGAGAGTCTCTGACTGACGTCTCTGGCAGACAGCCAGACAGAGCCCGTGGGTCAGGGCTGTGCAGGGTGACGAGTGAAGGACACAAAGAGATGAACATCCTGCCAGACATGTGCGCACTTGTTAAGCTGTTTGAAGTGACTTACTGTGAAAATTATACTTTTCAAGTTCACAGTATGCTGCTCGCTAACATCCCCAGAGGATTATTGATTTACACAGGGCCATGCATGATCCTATTTTCATCCTATCATACAACGAAATACTTTCAGAGCATATGTCTTTTTTTTTTTTCTAATACAATAACAGGCTAATCAGCTACCAGAAGAACCAAAACTAACAACTGTTAACCTTTAATCTATTTGGAGAGATTTTAACGTCAATAACAATCAAAATCCACAAAGGCGGTCTACTCTTGATCATGTTATCTGCGGTTCATGTAAGAGCAGAGTTTGTATCCTTTGTCATTCTCGATCAGTGTAGATCCAAGTGATGGGAGTTTTGGCTCATTTTAGTGATACAGATCATTTGACTCAGAAAGAAATGACTAATTTGGCTCCTAAACAGCCCTTAATAATATCATTCAAGTGCAAAAACTAGTTTTTAGGGCTGAAAAGTTAATTCATGGTGTAACCGGGGTGACAGTAAGCCAGTATGCAGAGGTACACTGTACCAGGGAGGCATAAACAGCAGTTTACAGCCAGTTCGCAGCGGAATGCAAACTTTCACCCTTGAAATGTATGTAGGCTACATTTGCTTACCGTGTTGCTGCACATCAGTCTACACTCTGCATTGTAACCATAGTAATCCAATAGGATCATGCTATTTGCGAGTGAGTTGTATTTGCTACCACAAATAAACAAACTCCGGAGCGCTCAGTGCGCACTTTCGATTGGACGCTGGTTGCCTAGGCGCTGGGGATCGCTTCCCGCCTTTTGCAGAAGGAGGGAACTTTTAAAGAGACAGCTGCTTCAATCTCAATGCAGAAATAGAACAAAATACAGAGAAAATTTGATTTTATGTTCAAGAGAAAGAAAGATGCAGCAGATGATGACACTGTGGCATCAGAGTCGGCACCTCGTTAAACTTAGGTGTGCTCCTCTTGAACAAAGCCTACAGGTACAGTACCTGCAAGAACCTCACCCTACTGTCACCCCTGGGTTTAACCAACAACCAATGATTTACAGATGAATGGATTTATGCCCAATTCAGCACACAGTTAAAAAAAAGTTTGATAGGTAGGGGATCATGATTTCCAAAGAGTAAGTACACATACTGAACAGCCTCAATTTGTGGTGGAGAAGTCCAACAAAAGTTTCAGCCTCATTTCTCTCCTGATGCTTCTGCGTCCCATGCAACCCACGTGCACTTCAGCTCCCCAAGGTTTTGAATGTGGACCATAGTACCTTTTTCAAACGTCAGGTTTTTCAAACAAGCAAGTGACCACTTCAGCGTGCGATTTTGGTTGAAGGGGAATTCTGGGATCATAATGCTTGGTCCCATTTTAACTTATTTTTGGGACTACATGACTTGAATTGCCCGAATAGACTGTATCAGCTGGTAGTCATGAGATGGGCTGCAACAGGCTGCAGGGCTGTGGAAACCCAATAAAAGTATATCCCATGATGTGCCTTTTGAGAAGCTCAGTGAAATGGCCTTTGGAGTTACCAAAATGGTGTCTCCACACCCACCTTTCTCAACAAGTCTTCATCAGGCCACTTCTTCTCAGTCTGTGAGGGACAACATGGTCCTCATCTTAGATGAAAAGTTGAGGCAGACGTATCCCCCTGATACTCCACAGAAGAAACTGAACTGTTTGGCTCAGAAGTGTTGGACACCACTGAACTCACACTAAGACACATTTGTCTTCTGTTTGAGCATTAAACTCACAAAGACACACTTGGTGATCAACCTTGCACCATCAGACTACATCAGACTCCCACCAGACTATGCAAAGCCCAGCTCCTGCTGTAACTCTGAAAACTGAAGCTCCAGTTGTGGTCTCAGTCTTGGAGGGTGAGATGAAAACTGAGGAACCAAGCAGTGAACCGGGCCCTGTTTTAGTACGAACTCCATTTCCTCAGCATACCCTGCCAGCTGCAGTTCTTCTAACATCTTCAGTCTTCTAAAAGTTCAATCCTACACATCATTTTCTGTGTTAACCACTAGATTTATTAAAGTATCATTAAATAAGATAAGATAAAACTTTATATTTATACCAGAAACAAAGAATGAAACCAGCCACAATTAGTACTTTTTGCAGAACAGCATGTTACAGGCCTTTGAGATTGCAAGCATGTGAAGGGTTAGTAGAAACATCTGCAGTCCAGATAAGAAGAAGACATTGCCATCTCTGTATTATTAGTGCAGTAAAATATATTCACAGGATATCCTTGTGTGCATTACAGTTACCGCCAGATTTCATTGCCTCCAACCTCAACAGATATATAGTATGCAAAAAAACAACAACATTGGAGATTGCTCAGGATGAGAGAAATGTTGTTCCAGTTTCCTGTGGTGTTTTGAAACGATAAGTCTGTCCACATTTTTGTGTTGTATCATTAAAACATCATTTGTATTAATCAAGTTACTTTGCTGCATTGCTTCATTGGAATGAGGAGGAGGGAGATGTAAATCACTGAGTGCTGTGAATAAGGTGTCCCAGAGCTCCACATGTCAACATTTATTTCTTTAACTCAGATGAAAGTGAGAGCAATGACAGGTCCCACAGGCCGAGTTCATTTTCTCTGACACTGGGACTTTTTCTTGATCTCCTTGTTTGTGTTCATGTGCAGGGAAACAGCCAGAGCCTCCGTGGAGCTTCTGTACACAACCTCAATCTCAAGGGACGAAGTGTATCAGATGAGATTTACATGTTGAGTGACGTGTATTCATCTGGGGGTTTTATGTTCAAAAAAGTAAAATAACTCTTACTTTTGTGGTTCAACCCATTTTCTTAGTGATCAGATACAATCAGTTACAGATTTATGATTCCGATGGCAAAATAACAAAACATGAAGCGAGTCAAAACTGATTTAAGTCTCATACTTCATCAAAATGGAATACAAAGAAAGAGTTCCACATCATATACATATATATATATATATATATATATATATATATATATATATATATATATATATATATATACATATATTTAAAACGTAACAAGTTTTGTTAAAGATTATACCAAGTAAATACGCAGAGAGTTTCAAAGTGTATATACATCCTCTCAAAAAATACAGTCAGAATTAATCGCCAAATATCTTCAAATAAACACCTTTATTTGGTTTCATTACACTTATCCAAATGAAACTGTGAAAACAATTAAATAAGGAACAAAAATTGCTCTATTTGGAACAAAAATCTAACAAAATTTAATTCAGTCAAATATTATTCATGGAACAGCAGGAGAATTTTTCAACATCCTCTCTCAAACAATTCAATGAGCTTTTTTTATCTCAAGTAGAGCAACAAGGCTGGAAACCGTTTGTCAATTATTGGAGCACATGTGCTTTAAAAACCAACGCACAGCAGGCTGCATGAAACAATTACATGAGGAGGGTGCTGTGACATAACAGAACATACCATGAAATAATATTGAAACTGTGAAATGATACTTGCAGGATTCAGTTTTGTCGATGGTATCAGGCTGGAATTTGAACTATTCACCTTCCACTATACAGTCAAAAGACCTTTTACAAACAGATATATGTTATATAGAGTCCCACGTTGAGATGGCAGAATTGTTTTAAGAGGAAACAAAGTCGTCTGTTTTCATTGGAGGAGGATCATGTCTGTGATGAATAAATTGCAAATAGGAATCATGCAGGCCCTGAATGATGTCTTTGGAAAGGAAATTGGCTTTAAAATTCATGAGCCGTCACAAATAGCCAAATAAATTACTGAATGAAATTGCTGTTTAATGGCCAGGTTCCTGATTTTGTTTGTAGAGGCTTTATCTTAAATTTTTTTTCACTGTTTTAAAGAGAAGTGATGAAGTGATTCTATAAAGAATGAGGCTGGTTTATATAATATAGCTCTGAATGTGGAAATCAAATGCAATCTCCGAGAAAATCAGTGTTGCATCTGAGGAAAAGGTCCCAGGTGGTTTGTTTTCTCAGCAGATGGGTTGAGTTGAATCCAGTATCCTGTTTAGTTCGTTAATTAGGCCTAATTGATGATAGGTCCATGATGGGTAATGTTGGTGATGTAAGGCTTGATCAGAACATACAGACACACAATAGAGTGTGATGAAAAGAGTAACTCTGGAAATGATGGAACATGCAGTGCAGCCCCTTCATCTATAGACTTCCTCAAATAAACAATTCCCCGTATTCAAATAAGAACCCGTTTTACACGAGCCACCAAAGTCAACAAGTTCTCTGTCCATTGGAGGAGCAAAAATTGACATAAATTAAAGTTTCTTAGTGAAGTTTTTAAAGATTTTTACTCCCTAAAAGTTTTCATCAAACTCTCATACTACAAACTCATTTAGAGAAAAGTATTTCATTTAAATTGATGGTTTTTCGTGGTGTCCAAAAGCAAACAAGTCCATCAGGGACAGTATTGACATTTTCTATTTCTTGTTTTAATTTCTGATGCCTGAAACAGATGTGAGTGCAGAGGAGGTGTCAGCAGAGCAGAACTGGTGAAGACTTTACAAAGCCCTAACCGTGCTCTTTTTTCATACTGCACATGAAACATTCACAATACATGACAGATTTAACCATCAAAAGTCAGCAAGGAGCTTTAAATTCTGCTTACCTTTGAGTAAGGGACTTTGTGAGCTCATCAGGTACCATGAATTTTCTCCCGAGTTTGGCGTGATTGGCCAACACATGACCTTGAAGCACAAGAGAGGTCCAACAGGATGAATTAATAGTCCATTGAAAGTCTGACACATTTAGGTCCACAGACCTTTCTGGTCTTTATGGCAAGCCAGACCACGTAGCTGGAATGTTGTTTATTGGAATTCAATGTCTTCAAACAAATTCATTCCCAAAAAACACACTTTCCCAGCCCACTGTGTCACGACCTTGACTCCAGGGACCATTCCCAGGTTCTCGGCTGAAAAGGGAACATCAATCATAGTTAATACTTCGAAAGAAAGTGATGTGATGTGATCGCAGGAACTCTGGCTGTAGTTGTGGGTTTCCTGACCTCCAGACCTACTTCTCCTGGGACATTTATCAAGCTGAAATGCTGTAAAAGCTCACAGACAGTCTGGCCAGCTAAGTCAAAAACCCAAACCATAGCATAGCCACAAAAAAAGTTTTTATGTTCGTGGGAATGTCCCACCAACACTCACACATGTTAATACAGAAGAAATAAATATCACTTAGCAACTCATACTTCAGAGTTGTAAACTGCATTTGGCCTCAGATGTATCTGTATGTGTATTTTTCACTCCTGACAGCAGAGATAAGGTTCTATAAGTAAGATAAGGCTATCTCTAAAATCTTTGCATTATGGTCCAGTCAGGGATAATAAACCTTAATCTCTTCTCTGCATGCTGAATCAGCTGATTTTGGATCATGTTCTTACTCTCCGCTTTAGAAAAAGACAAACATTAAGAGGCCCATTTCTTGAGATAAAACAGAACATGTCTGATATTTCTGTCGTACAGCAGCTCATTATAAACACAGCCCTCACAGCACTCTGCCATATTACCTCAGTACTGGCACATGTATGTGAAATTGTGTCCATGCAGTTTTTCTGTTTATTTTCTTCAGGGACTTTATCTTGACTTTTCCAAAACAGACAGAGTACAGAAAAGCTTTGGTTAACTTCATGGGAAACATCAGAGAAATGGTACCTAAACTGTTGTTTTAAAACTTCATCCTCTCCCCCTTTTCTTTCATCTGATTGCTGTGAAGGCAATCAGAACAGCGTACATGTTGATTATTGTTCTTTATGGCTATTCATGAAGAAATCAGAGATGCGTGAGAGTGTATTTCAAAGTTTCCTGAGTAATACAATGAACTCTTCAGACTCTGGATTGTGTTGTCAGGCTGGTCAACACATGACTAATATATTGGTTAGACAACGAGCCACCATACCCTTGTGTGGTTAGAGGAGAAGCCAAAACACTGCCTTGATGGGTGCTGATGTGTCAGTGATATAGCCGAGGCATGCACAGAGGGAGTCAGCTGGATTGATATCACACCTCTTTCAATAACCAAATAATCATTTAAATTACTAAATGTGTTGAAGCAGACACTCACTACCATGAGAAGTGTAAGGACCATTTCGTCCATGCTTGTTCTGTTTTCTCACAGCACATCCCCCCACACCCTTTGGAGTCAAGTCAGACCATTTTCAGTGGGTTTTGGCCAAATGCCTTAAAGTTCGCACGAGTTCATTAAACTCATAAAACTATAAAACAACTAGCACAGCAAGATTTTCTTGTCAACCAGACCAACTTTTTTCAATGTGTTCTTTGCATCCATGTTAACACTGTACCAAGTGAGTCATCTAAGAGGATCTGTAGAAGAGTTTTTTTCCCCCCTGTATGTCTCTGAGAACAAAAAATGTGGTTTATCATCAGAATAACAAGCAAGTATGTTGCCTCAGGGCAAAAGCAAATGCTGGCCGCACAAAAACCGCTGTGTTGAAAAATGAAAATAAAGCATCGCAGGGACCACAAGGAAAAAAGAACAAAACGAGAAGAATGAAAACCCCAAACTGTAAGATCTTCAATTGGTTTCTAACAAGAACTAAAATGTTTGGTTAAGTGGTCTAAATCAAAAGTCGTCTGCTCTGCAACTGATAAATCAAATCTTCATCCACGTGACTGCCGCTCTGCTGTCTCTGACCTACCACAGCGTTTTGGTGCTCAGCTGTCACAGATCTGGAGTTTTATATGAAAAAGATGAGCAAATACTTGGTGACAGTCATGGTCCACGATGTTCCAATTTCATCATATCTCTCATTTCATACATTGTTTTTTTTTTTTTAATTTTATTTATTTTTTGTTTTTTTTTAATGCTAACATGAGCCGTTTTTGAACAATACCATAAACACATTAAATTTATGTGTAAAGTTCAATATTTTAATTTGAGGCCTGGTGGAGACAACTCTCTTTTGGGGCCATCCTCTGGTGGGCATGGGAGGAACTGCAGTTTTTGGTACTTCCACATTGGCTTTTTGTTTCTTCAGCCAAAGAAAAGCAGCAGTTTGATAAAACACTGTCACAGAACCACTAGCAAGCTTCTTACTGAGTAACCTTTTGGCATGGCCTAATAAGCAAGTATGGACAAAACACTTTTTGTGAGATTAAAGGCAGAAAACTTTGGACTGAAAACCTTTTTTCATGTTTGAAACCTGCATTTGTATGAATCCCTTTTGTTGTATCTGCAGGGCTCGAATGTCTTTGAGTTTGTCATTGACAGGACTCCTAAACTCTAAACAACTTGGTTTGATCATTTTGCATCATTTTGCAGACATATTCCGACCTTCTCATTAAATGTGGAAAACTACAAAAGCCAGTCTCATTTAATATCTCCTTCTTTGTTGCTCTACTTGGTGACACATTTGGCAGTCTCATCTCTATTCATTTCAGCCATTTGAGCAATAAGCTGACGATGTTTAACGTTTGGGTCTAGGTTCAGCTTTTCTTTCACACCTCTGTAACGACTCCACAGCACAGCCTCATCAACACGTGGGAGGGACTGGCTTATGAAAATAACTTGGTGTTGTTTTGGCCATAAAGTAATAGAATAATGGGAGTGTTGTCATCTTGTGACTGTCTCAAGAAAATTTAGCGATATAATCAAAATTCTAGGCAACTGTGGCAACTCCTAGCCCTCTGAGATTTTGACTCTGCTCTGAACAGTCAAAGGTAGAGTCCAGTAATGTATGTATGTGGGTAACCAAATAAGATTTTTTTTGAACACACAAAACTGTTAGAATAGAATATTCCTTTTTATTGATCCCCCATGGGGGAAATTTTTTTGTCACAGCAGCATCACAGACAAGACAAAAAGTGCAAAAATGCAGTTATAACCATAAGGGTCCTAATATTAAGAACTTAAATAAATGCAATAATTAAGAAAAAAAATTAGAAAAGGGAGAAGAAAAAATAAAGCTTTCTACAATATACACAATTTAAATGCCATAAGAAAAGTGGTGGTGTAAAATCAGTTTTGTTACTGTTCATTGTAAAGTCTTATTGCAGAGGGGAGGAATGATCTGCGGTAGCGCTCCGTCCTGCAGGGTGGGAGTCTCAGTCTGCTGCTGAAGGAGCTGCCTAAAGCCCCCACAGTCTGGTGCAGTGGGTGAGAGGGATTGTCCATGATGGATATAAGCTTTGTTAACATCCTCCTCTCACCCACCTCCTCCAGGGAGTCCAAAGAGCAGTCCAGGACAGAACCGGCCCTCCTGACCAGTCTATTCAGTCTCTTCCTGTCCCTCTCGGTGCTCCCTGCCCCCCAGCAGACCACTGCATAGAAAAGTGCAGATGCTACCACAGAGTCATAGAAAGTCCTGAGCAGAGTCCTGCACACTCCAAAGGACCTCAGTCTCCTCAGCAGGTGGAGACGACTTTGGCCCTTCTTGTACAGAACGTCTGTGTTTGTTGACCAGTCCAGTTTGTTGTTGAGGTGGACACCCAGGAATCTGTAGGACTCCACCATCTCGATGTCCAGACCCTGGATGTTCACTGGAACTGTTTGAGGTGTCCCCCTCCTGCGGAAATCCACAACCATCTCCTTTGTCTTACTGGCGTTGAGCTGGAGGTGGTTTGTGCCACACCAGTTGACAAAGTCAGTGATGACAGTCCTGTATTCCCGCTCATCCCCTGACGATACACATCCGACGATGGCTGTGTCATCAGAGAACTTCTGAAGGTGACAGCTCCCAGAGTTGTAGCTGAAGTCAGAGGTGTACAGGGTGAAGAGGAAGGGGGAGAGCACTGTCCCCTGTGGAGCCCCCGTGCTGCAGACCACCATGTCCGATACACAGTTCTGAAGCCTCACAAACTGTGGTCTGTCGGTGAGGTAGTCCACGGTCCATGCGGCTAGGTGACAGTCCACTCCCGCCCGCTCGAGCTTCCCCCTGAGCAGTGAAGGCTGGATGGTGTTGAACGCACTGGAGAAGTCAAAAAACATGACCCTCACAGTGCTGCCAGTGTTCTCCAGGTGAGCCATGGACCTCTGCAGCAGGTAGATGACTGCGTCATCCACCCCGATGTTTGGCTGGTACGCAAACTGCAGAGGATCCAGATGAGAGCTCACCAGGGGGCGGAGGTTCCTCAGCACGATCCTCTCCAGAGTCTTCATCAGGTGAGAAGTGAGGGCCACAGGTCTGAAGTGGTTGGGCTCCCTGGGGTGCGCTGTCTTGGGGACAGGAATCACGCAGGAAGTCTTCCACAGTGTTGGGACCCTCTCCAGACTCAGGCTCAAGCTGAAGATGTGCAGTAGCACCTCACAGAGCTGGTCTGCACAGTCTTTCAGGAGTCTGGGGCTGATGCCATCAGGACCCGTGGCTTTCCTTGGCTTCATCTTCCTCAGCTCACTTCTCACCTGGTCAGCTGTTATGGAGAGGCTGGGGGTGGTGCTGGAGGGGGTGGTGGAGGATGAGTGGAGGGGGGTTGATGGTGTTGGTGCCATGGGACTGAGGTGGAGTGAATAAGAAGAAGGAGCGGCAGATGGGTCTTTGGTTTGATGAGTCGGGGGAGGAGTGGGAGCAGAGTCAAATCTATTAAGAACAGATTCAGCTCGTTGGCCCACTCCCTGTCTCCTGCTTCAGGTCCCCTCTCATGGCCCCTGCTATGACCTGAGATGGATTTCAGGCCTCTCCAGACCTCCCTTGCGTTGTTCTGTTGCAAAAGGTTTTCCATCTTGGTCTTGTAGCTGGCCTTTCCCTCTCTGATCTTCTTCTTCAACTCCTTCTGCACCCTCCTCAGCTCCTCCTTGTCCCCAGATTTAAAGACCCTCCTCTTCTCCTTCAGGAGGACTTTCAGTTCCGGGGTCACCCAGGGTTTGCTGTTGGAGAAACACCGTACTTTCCTGGTGGGTACGGTGTTCTCAACACAGAAGTTAATATAGTCCGTGATGCAGTCCGTCATGGTGTCAATGTCATCACCATGTGGGCCGCACAGTACATCCCAGTCTGTGGTCTCAAAACAGTCCTGCAGCGCCTCAGTGGCCTCCTCAGACCACCTCTTAACATACCTGATGGTGGGGGGTTGTTTCTTCACCATAGGTATGTAAATGGGCTGCAGTCTCACCAGGTTGTGATCTGAGCGGCCCAGCGGGGGGAGGGGGGAGGAGGTGTATGCATCCTTGGTGTTTGCATACAGTAAGTCCAAAGTTTTATTGTCTCTTGTTGGGCAGTTTACATACTGGCTGAAGGTAGGGAGAGTGGAGGACAGCGATGCATGATTAAAGTCTCCAGAGATGATGATCAGAGACTGTTGTCAGTACTATGCCATGATCTATATGAGTATTTATATTTAGTACTACTAGCAGTCATATGAATTACATGTTTGAATCAGCACAGCATCTTACTCTGGGTAGTGGTAAATGAAATGTAATGCACTTTTACACTCAGCCGTTCACACCACATTCACACACTAATGGCAAGGACTGATATGTAAAGTCCACATTCAGTTCACACACCACTGGGTGCAGCCAGCAGGGGCAGGTGTGGTCAAGTGTTTTGCTTGAGGACACCTCGGCATGTGGACAGTGCAGTGGGACCTTCCAACTGAGGGGTGTCCAAATCTGCCATGGTGCCACAGCTGCCCTGGATGTTTCTATTTACTTTCAGAAGTTGTTGAGTCCACACATCTCGCTGTAATTCCCGAACAGTCAAAAGTAACTGGACTTCATGGCATTGCTTTTTTATCTTTTTGTCTTGGTCAGGTTTTATACCACGACACACATCAAACTCTTTTGCTGATCCATTTTGAGATCATTCAAAAAAAAAAAAAAAAAAAAAGTTTTTTTTTTTTATTTTATTTATTTTTTTTATCATTTGTGAGACAGTAAAACATAGTGCCAATACAGCAAGTGTGTCTTCTTCAAACTTTACTGCTTCTGTTTGAATCTTTGATGGAGCTTGTGTCTTGGACAAAAACCTTAATGTCTCAACTTCATGAACAAACATGACACTGTAATAATTTATCTGTCAGTCAAGCATGTCAAGTCTGCAGTTAAGTGGCTCTTAAGCTTTTGAACCTTGTGAAAACATCACATTAAATTACATAACCCAATTAACAACTGTGACTAAAGTGGTTATGAGTGCTGGATGGTTTATTAAATAAGTTGTGCTGTAAAGAAAACAAAAAAGAGGCTATTAAATCCATATGTTGTTGTATTCAATTTTGTTTTACATGAAACACAAATGCTTTGAAGGCAGTCAGAGTTTTCTAGGTGTTTTTCAGAAAAATAAAGTTGTTTTTTTTAAATTTGAAAAACAAACCTTTTAACTGTAATGGCTGCTGAATTCTGACTTTATGACCACACTGTTTTACCTTACTGACAGTTCATTTGTGATATTCCCTTATTAGTACCAGACTCACCTTTACCACTGCAAAATAACTGTAGATGTGGCTCAACTCATTATGCAAGACTTTCATCAGCAACATATGTTGCGTTTCCTCAAGCTATATAGCTTGAGGAAACGACTATTCATTTTAGTCTAGAGTGAAATATCTCACCAGTTAATGTTTTTATACAAAGCAGACACATTCATGTTTATCAGACGATGAATGTACCACGCGGTACACTTCAGTGAACTTAACACTATAAATCACTTTTTGATCCCCAGACAGACAGACAGACTTCGATAAGTACATAATTGGTATTTACTCAGCAACTGTCCACTTACACTTTATGACATTAACCTCAGACCTGCTTACAGTTAGCAAACTCAAACATGCTGACTAGTTTGACTTAGATGATTAACATTTCAAATAAAAAACCTAAAAAGCTTTAGCTTGTTTGCTGCTTGGTTTTAAGCTGTTAAAATGTTGTTCAAATTAAACTCAGAAACAGACTCTGGGTTGAAAGTTTAGAAAGGATCAGTTCAAACTCTTCAATTTTAGGAAGAACGCTGAGTTCTTCTCCTCTTTTCTTCACTTAACCACAGGCTTTAAACATCTCCCAGAAATCACCACCATGATGTGCTTGTACCCATTAAACTTGTTTTTCCAGAACTTTTAGTGAACTTCTTTATGTTTGCATTTTTTCACCTAAAACCAAATAATATGATCCATAATGAGCCAAAGTAATTTAGAGTTTTCACATTTTTTCTGACCTTGGTTTGGAGGATGTGAAGAGTTTTATTCTCTTTTTGAGAATGTGTCACAAAGGCATCCAGAGCATGAAATACTGCAGTCTGTCTTCTTGTAAACCCTGACTACATCTCCCCTTCGTCGCCCTGAAAATAAGCATCTGCAGGTTGTTTTAAATCTGCCCCCAAGCCCCTCTGGCTCTGAGCCATGAAACAGTTGGTCCCCGCAGCTTGATAGAAACCTTTGGCATAGAAAACAGAAAGGATTCATTACCAAAAAGCACATTATCATTGCTCTTGTTAATATCAGAGGGTCACAGCAGGAGAGCAGTGGTCTGTGGCTGGTCTGATAAATTGAATACTGACAAGGAAGCACCAAAAAAATAGGTGTACCTGAACATAATCCTTCAAATCTGGAGTCTGGTTTCTTCTAGTCTAGGAAAAAAAAAGATCAATATGTTTTATAGCTCAATTCTTCTGCATTTGGCGGTGGAGTGTAAAATAAAAGCTTAATTTGATTTTAAGGATTAAACTTTTGATGCGACTTAAGTTAATTATTTTTTTAAAATGACGTTAAGAAATTCGTGATGCAGACACATGGTAATGCTCATGGATTTTGGCTGAACATTAGAGAGAAACTGTGGGGACATTTTGCTATTTATAACCAACTGTGATTAATGACTTTATTTTTCACTTGCACTGTCTTTCTGATAGGAATTCCAGCTCACCCCACGCTGACACTCACCGCTGTCAGTTGTTCTCCAGTGTTCCAGTTTCCCCCTATTTTTCTATTGTTTTGTGTCTGTGGATGGTTTCACAATTAACCATACAGAGACATATCTGCATGTTGTGCTGATATAAGTGGAGCAGAAGTGGTATCCAGGACTCAGACTCAAGTTTTCTAGCCCAGACTTTTGAACCGATGACCCAAACTTGTACACTGACTGCTTCTGTGAGTTATTTTAATGCCCCAGTAATCAATCTAGTTTTAAGCAAGGGCTGTTCACCTGCATCCACATTTATGTGCTGCTTTGTTCAGCAACAGTTCTTGCCAGGATACTTTAAGAGGTGCCATGAATCATGTTCTTTGCAAATATTTTAAAACATAAACAAGCAAGAGCAGTGTAACATGAGTAAAATGTGAAGGAGCTTCATTTAGCTAACACTATTTATACATACAAGCAAGCAGCTCAAAGTGCTTAACAAAGGAACAGACTAAATAGAAACAAAGACAATAGTATAATACTAGAACAGCAATAAAGGTGTAAGATAATAATTATAATGATACAATGCTAAATGGAAAAAGATTGGTAATAAAAATACTTAGAAATCAATACAGTAAAATCAACAAAGTATGCCAGAGTAGAAAATAAAATCAGTGAACAAGAAAAGGACTGGATAAATACAAAAGGCTTGACTCCAAGTTTTTGGCTCCACTACAACGCAGCTTGATATGGACTATATACTATACTATGAACTATATACCATAGTAAAATATACCAACCCTCATTGTTTCAATCCAAGATAAGCATGTGTCCCCCAAAGCACTGCACTTTATTTTATTACCCAATCTAGAGCATCTGCATGTTATGTGTCTTGAACAGATCTGATATATTTTCCAGGCATGTTTTGGGGTGTTCAGACCACAGCAGGCTTTGATTAGTGGGACTCTGGCCTTGATTACTCTTGTTCATAAATAACAGTTTATGATTAGAGCCCTGGACTGCTCATTTAGGGATTAGAGGCTTAAGATTGGGCATGAACTTTTGTAATGCCACGTTGTCTGTTTTTCATGCATTTACAGACTCAAACACAGCAGCATGATATGGACTCACTCCTGATTAACACTGTTTTATGGGCTCATAGTGACATCATCCTCATGCCTTTGTCTTCATAATGCATAACCAACATCTGTGTTCGCATGTGCTCCCTTTCTTAAATCCAGGAAAATCATTCTGATCAGATATTCCAACTTCACCGTTTTCATGGACATGAAGTGATCTGATTAAGACATGCATGTAACAATTTTTTAAATTGCCCTTGTACGCGCATTAATCATTTCATTGGAATAAAACATTTTGACAGTGCCAAGAGTTCAACAGCCAAACTAATGTGTTGAAAATAAAAAGAAACAATTGATTAGAGTGTTTACTTAGCCAACAGCCCAAATATCAAATGGCAAAAAGTCAACCCATAAACCTCCCCTCTCAATCAGGCCCATTAGGGTAGAACCAGCCTGTTCCAGATGAGGTGTCTACATGAAGCTTTTTTTTATTTTGATCAGGCTTTTTCAAAACTCTTAAAAACTTATTTTTCTAAGAGTGCTTTTACTGGACATGAGTTTTAACTTGGTTTTTAACTTTTAACCTTTGATTGAGTTAAATGTTTTTTGATTTATCAACTTTTAATGGGGTTGAGTTACATCTTTTATTGAATTTCAATGTTTGCCCATGGACTGTTTTGGAAGTAACACAGATGTCTTGTTGCTGTATATTTTTTTTTACTCTTTTATTGTATTCTTTCTGTCGTCTCTCACTTTCTTTCCGTTTTATATTGCAAAGCACTTAGTAACTCTATTTGGAAAATTGCTATACAAATCAACTTTGTTATCAATTTCATTGATTATTATCCCAATTATATGTTGTCCATGTAAGTATATGAGAAGGCAACTCAGGGATGGAGGGGCTGAAATCCAAAATTATACTTCCAACTGGGCTACACTTGTCTTCATAATTAAGTTACTCACCCTTTTTAAAAATCCAGCTGACTGTTTTGTTTGCAAGTAACATTGAAATAAAAAATGCTTCATTGTATACTATAAATGACTGGCCAGTATCATTAGCACTCCCTGTTTTACTATGAGAAACTAACAGACAGCAAAAGTATAGCACAAAAGCAACTGTTTGCCTGACAACGGAATAAATGTGCGTGTTTTTTTTTCCCTCCTAATGTGATAAATTACAGATTGCATTTTTTGCAAAACAATGCAACCATCAGCATTTTCTGGTCTGCCACAGCTGAACTCGCTGGGCATGTGTAATAGGCGAGTCAAACTATCTCAGGGTTTGGTTTAAACAAAGGACCCAGAGCAGCCGGACCACCCAATATATCCATGATTGGGATTATGAGCGGCCAAAGCAGCTCCAATCCGCTCCACCGGTATTCTGTATACAATCAGACACTTTGATTTCAGCTACATGATTGATTCCATATTTTCATTCATTTCATTTCACCGGTTTTTCATTGTGATCCAAATTATAGTGTGAAGAATAAATGTCAGAATCCCCCCCTTTTTCTGGGTACCCTCTCATAAAGACACACATGGTTCTGTTTAATCTCTCCTCATTCAAAAACCTCTTGATTGGAGTTAATGGAACATTCAACCCCAGATTTACATCTGATGGCAAGCTTTTGGATGAGCAACTCAAATGAAACATTAAATTATTTTTCATACGGCTGCAATGAAGCAGTGCTCAGCTGGCTGACCCCTCTTACTCCAGAGTTATTGTTGAATATAAACAACTTCACACAAACACATAAAATTTAGCATAAAACTACACTGGATACATCCAGCAGCTCTCAATTGAGCCAAAAAACATCAACATATGCACATTGGAGTACCCCCTCTATTCCTTCTCAGAGTAGGAGATGTTTATATGTACTTTTTCTGAACTTTCTTTTCATATTTTACTTACCCTGCCTGCTTCTTTCTTCTTCATTTAATCTCCCCTGCCCTTTACTTTTATACACTGCCTCAGTCTTGTATTGTTTGTGCACATGGATTCAAACCCAGGACCATTTGACTCAAAGACCATTTATTTAACCATTTTGTTAAGACTACTTGAAACCACTATCCAGAGTGGGAAAAACTGTTCATTTATGCCTCATATTAAACTCTTTCCTTCAGGCACATTCGAACCCAGAACCATGTCACTCAGGGGCAGGAGTTCTAACCAGCACACCCTTCGCTTCCCTTTTTCCCCTTTGTTAAGGTCTTCCCTTCACAACATTTCATTGTGACAACTTAAAACCATTGTTCAGTGTAAATGCAGGGGAGGGCCTTTCATTTTTGCCTCACTTGAACCCCTGCTCTGGGCGGATTTGAACCCAGGACCATATCACTGAAGGGCTATTCCATTTTGACTGTTTAAAACACACCACCAGCCTGCCTGCAAGTGCCTACTTTTTAGGTCTTTTCATTTGAAAAGCTAGAATTAAGCTGGATTAAGAATACATTATGGGGAAGGAACTAAAATTGTTACTCTTTTAAAGATCCCCTGCTCCAGACAGATTTGAACCCAGGACAGTATCACCATGAGACAACAATTCTAACCCTTCAGACACTGTTCATCCTAGACCTTTACCATGAGAGTGAAGTATTTCAAGGGTGCCTCACATAGGTTCCAAGTGAGGATTTAAACCTAGACCATTTCCCCTAAGGATTGCAGTTTACACCATTACACCACAGGCCTGTCATGTAGCGCTTACCCTTCAAGGATTTCATTTAACTTTTTCACAAAAACATCACTTTGACTGCACAGTGAAGGAACGTTAGACCTCAACCTCACTTACCTCAAGCTGGGATTTGAACCATGTACCACTTCACTCAAAGGCAGCAGTAATAACCACCACTCCAAAGGGCCTGTCTTTCATTAGTGTTCCATTATTTCATCTCTCAGTTTCTTGATAATTGTCCAAAGACACCGCTCTGACTGCAGATAGAGGAAAAGATAACATCTAAAACTCACATGGAAAATTACAAGCTGGGATTTGAGCCCAGACTCATTTCATTCAAGGGCAGCAAGACAAAGCACCACGTCCTGTTTGTTTGTGTTTACTAATTAAGTTCTTTTCATTTCATCATTTTGTTACAGTTTCACCGAACCTGGGTTCAGAGTGTAACTGATATTCTTTGTATTGAGAAGCAGCAGGCTTTACCACTGCATTACTGGAGTGCCTGATAGTATTTGCTTTAGGTGCTCTTCTCATACCGATTTGATTTTAGAAGTTTAGAAGCACAGCTAACACTAGCGTGAGGATAGTTTTTTCCTTTTTGTCTCACATGAGAATAAATTCTCCAGGATTTAAAATCTGAGTCTTATGTCTAAGAGGCTGAAAACTTTACCACTTTACCTGACAATGCTGCCTTATAAATATTTTCATTTTACTTTTTGATCATGGTAATTCAGAAGCACCACTTAAGCTCAGAAAGGAAAGCATTTTTTTCTTGTCCCATGGAATTTAACAATTCAGCTCAAGCTCCAGTGTGAGAAAACCTTTTTTTCCCCAAACATTAGTACCCCTTTGCAGGGCTTAGTCATTTAATTTGACCTTTTTTATTTACATTGTGTAAGGCCAGTTTAGTTTTTAAGATTTACTTGTTCAGGCTCATCTGCTTACTAGAACATTATGGTGACTCAAATGTTTCCCTTATACCCCAGTGCTAGGAACAAGTGTTACATGGAAAGACCCCATGTGAAGTTCCCAGCCGACTCACTGTCTGTGCAATTTGTGATTACCTCCATAGTAATGCACTGCTATCCAGGGTTTACTTGCTCATGTTTAGTTTTTCAGCGATGCTTACCTTACTTCTCCTTTTTGTCTTTTTTTTTTTTTTGATAATCATCATTAAGACAGTTTTTCTTTACTTCTGAAAGTCAACTTAGCATGGCATTTTTATTTTATGCTGTTAGTGATAACATATTTAATGTTTTCACTATCACGTGTTTTAAAGGTTACAGAACTCTTACACAAAATGGTCAGATATGACAGGAGCACAAAAGACTGGTCAGCTTGAAAATGACATTTTGGACTGATAAACTAACAAGGACATTGTGTTTGTAATTTACAAAGGTTCACATGGTTGAAAATGCACTAGTCTTTAAACTAGAAAAGCACTCTGAGAGCGCAGACCTCCGCCAAGCAGCTCACGTCCCCCCTTAAACAAGAAACACCCTGACCAGAATTCGAACCCACAACCTTCTGGTTGTGAGGGGACAGTGCTAACCACTACACCACTGTGCCGCCCATTGGTTATCTTTCAGCATTGAAAATTCCAGCGACACCCTTATTTTTGTGTGTTCTGGATCACAGTATCCAAAATTTTGTCCGGATCACCACCAAAATTTAATGGGATCCTCCTGGGGCTGAGACGCACCTCTGGTAAAAATTTCAGGTCAATCCGTCTGTTACTTTCTCTGTAAAGTTGCTAACAGACAAACAAACAAACCAACACTACTGAAAACATAACCTCCATGGCAGACGTAACAATTTATTATAAAAAGACCAAAATCATATGAAATCTTTCAGGAAGTCCTTACGATGACCATGGTCGGCTTTTTCTGATAGGAGCTACTGTTTTGTCAGAATAAGTGAGACCAACGCTGAGGCAAAAAATCACTCTTTTTCTTGTTTTGACTGCCTGCTGTGTATCTATCATCACAGGTAACCAACCCAAGTTGCCATGGCAACCTCTGAGCCTCAGGCCAGGCCCACAGCTGAGATCAATTCACTAATCAGGGACTGCTCTGATATCTCTGCATCAATTAATCACTTTGAGAGCAATTTGATTAACGCTAAAAGTTCTCTCATTCCTCTTCAGGGCAAATTTTTATTCATGACTAGTCCTCCAGCTTGAAGAGTTGTAGGACAAATTATATTTTAAAACGTGCAGTTTGATCAGGATTGGTGTGCCATTGCTGTTCCCAATTGTACATGAGTTTTTTGAGATGTAAGTCATGAAAGAACTTTGTGAAAATTTTGCCCCAAAGTCAATGGGACAACAGCAGACCAGTCATTTACAGAAACAAGTGACCTTTGGACATAAGAGCTAACTGTTTCAAATCTTTACGACCAGAAACATGAAACTGGTATCATTATTTTTTTCTTTTTTAGTAAAACACAAGGTCAACAAGGCCACAGAGGACCAAAATATGCATTTGAAAAATTCATTTCGACTTGTGTTTGGTGGCTGACAAAGCAAAAACCCCTTTATTAAACCATAACGCTTCAGATCAAGATGCATGGTGTTTAAATCAGCCAACTTTAGCTGAATCATTGGAATACTTTCCATAAGCAGCAGACAGCTGTGGATCTGTCATCACAGTTGTTTTTCAGACGGATCTTGTTCATGCTGCAGTCAGCAGACCTCCTCAGAGATGAGCATTAATGAGCTTTTGTTTATTGAGCCTGTCCGTGTACCCATTCAGAATCACATGGTCTGTGTACAAAGCACTTCTCTTTGTGTGGATATCTTTAAAATGGGCTGTGGCATGCAGTCCATCTGACTCAGCAAACACTGCGAAGACAAAATCTGCTGCATATCAGACACAAGACACCACATACATGAGATATTACTGGGCTCCTCTGTCCTAATTGCTAACTGGAACCATTTGGTGGTTCAAGTAATTAGGGGTAGGCCTTCTCTTGGTAGGGGGACTTCATAAAAGCAGTGAAAGAATGTGGAGTTATGCTGCTTTTTTAGTGGTATTGCAGTGATGCACTGCTGGCTCTCCCTGCTAGTTAAGTCTGTGGTTTACTTTTAATCTCTTGCAGCGGTGAGGAATGAAGAGGGTCTTCGTTTTTCAGAGATAAAATCAAGAACACTCAACCAATGTCTATTTGTTTATTGGTGAGATTTGTTCTGGGCCCAGGATAAAGAAGAAATAATAGTTCTACTTTCATAAAACTTGGGTCTTATTTACGTAGTTCTGGCTATAAACAATAACATAGTACTTACCAAAGCAATTTCTGAGGTCTGGGAACATTTTGAACAAACAAAAGCAGTTAAATGATCAGATAGGTTGTAAACAAGACATCAGTCAAGCCAAATTACCTTTACCGCTTTATTTAGAGGGTTTTCCTTTGAGGTTTAGAGAATATCTATACAGGGGAAATCACAAAATTACAAATACTGCAGCAAAGCAGACCAGAATCAGAGAGGACAGACACGTGAAAACGGCGATGAATGCTAACAAAGGAAAGTTTGATAAAGAATGGTACTTTTTCTCTCTTTTAGGTAAGGTGTTTTAACCTTTGTCCAACATTTTTCCATATATACACTTAAAGAGGCATAATGTTTTTAACTACAGAGGATCTAAGTTCAGAATACAACTGTAAGTCTTGTAGCAATCTCTGATGTAAGACTCGACTTACGTATATGAAAGATATCTTGTTTTAAATGGTCTGCTTTTTCTATCAAAGTTGTTATCGGAGCATTGAAAGCATTTAAGGTACATAAACTGTGAACTGTTTTTCTGACTGAGACTCTTAAGCCTTGGATTTAAGTTCAAATATAAAATAGGCCACTTGAGTGCGCAAGATTTATTTTTCCAATTCAAAAACTTCACTCGAGAAAAGCTGATAAAGCCAAACAGTCTTTTGATAAGGAGTCCAGCTCGATTCAAACCATCAAACCTGCAACAAGATATGACCATAAACCCAGGCAAGAGGCAACAAGGGGAAAAAATAAACATTTCCATTGGCTCTTTTCCAGGGTTTTCTCTATCTGCTCATATGTAGGTCACCGTATTCAGCTTTTTTGACATATTACTGCTTTCAGAAAAACCTTAAAAAATGTCTGACATAAGACCTCCCGTGCTAGACTCTGACCTTTTTCTCCAAGTCCCCAGACGTGCATGAGTCATGGTGTCAAAATCACAAAATTTCCACCTTCTCACACACAGCTGCATTCTTGGACTGGTCATGGACACAGACAGGCAGAATGAGTACACGGCAACCGGCGGAAAATAACTGTAGTTGCATGTCTGAAATGTTGACCATGAAATAAAGGCGCAGTGGAGGAGAGTTTACAGGCTACAGTGAGCTGCTGCAAGGCATGCTGGCCACCCACCTCACCTTAAAACCCACTGAAGCTGCAGATACAAAAGCCTGATGTTTCCATCCAGACATAAGAGAGACATATGAGGAAGGAGAACATGGCATATTCACTGGAACAGGTTTTATTGCACTCTTTGTAATATTTAGTTTTAATGTGGATTTTTGCTAAAACTTAAGCCAAAGAGGCATTTTCTCTCTGTCAGGATTTATTTGTTTTACAGGATGACAGTTTCTGAAAATGCGATGTGCTGACTCCAGAAGTTTCTTAACTCTGCCCTGCCAAGGTTCCAGATGCTGTATCAGCCCACCCCTCCCCCAGGAGCCTCTCTTAAGATCTTTTCCATATTTTTAACCATGAATAAACTTGTTAAACATTAATTTCTGTCATTTCTTTTTCTCTCTCGATACTCCTCCCTGATTTCTCTGAGTCATATATCACAGACAACTTCAGCGAGAGCGAGTGGATCACAGATGTAGCAATATCAAGCTTTCACAATACCATGTTATCATGATTAAAAGGTCCTCAATATGTTACTTATCGAGGTATTTTATAAAAAGACTAAAGTCAAAGTTAAAGATGACATCTATGTTGCTCCAAGTCCACCCTTTCATGGTGGTTGAGATGCACACTGTTCACTTTAGGCTCTTTGCAATGTAACCCCATTGTTCCCTCCAGAAATAATTTCAGGACGTTAAATAGATTGTAACCTATTTTCATTATGTAAAATCCACATTATTTTTGCATATTCATGTTTGGTACTTGCTACAAAGTTTTGGTATGACAAACACAACAGTAGCATCAACAACCAAAAGCTGAGAAGTTTAAGTTTGAATATGTTTTGGCTGGGAATTAAATAGTATTTAAAAACTTTAACACATAGTGGGTGTTGGCAATGTTTGTGCATTTCTAATTTGATTTGGATGTGACTGAACTTGGTACAACATTACAGGACTGTGAGATTCGACAAGCTCAGATGTTAATGATTTTCAAAAACAAAAACTGAACCATGGACATTTTAATCTCTCAGTAAATTTCCAACAGAGTTGACAGATTAACTGTTATCGAAGTTAACATCTTTGTTAATGTGTCAACACTTCACAGTTTGATATGTGATTGACCCACATCAGGCTGTCACATACTGACCCATTTTAAGATGTTCAGGTGGTACTCCATGGATGTGTGTGTTTTTCTTTTTTCTTTTCTTTTTTGCTGAGTCATCTTCTGTCTGGTTGCCTGGCATCTGGCATCCTGTGTCTTTCTACAAACTTTTCCATTTTAAGAGGAGACAGGCAGCTCTTTTTTGGTGGCATAGTGATATTTTTAAATCTGGCAGCTTGACTCAGTTTGGCTTGAATGGTGTGTGTTCTTTTTGATTTAATAATGAACATAGAAAGACAACTTGTGGGTTTTAAAAGCAGTGATTAATGGCAACTAAATATACCTTACACACATTAAAATATTAAAACCACCCTTTCTCCTAAGCTTCCAGGACCGGCACAGCCCATTCAAGTCTAAAAGTCATACTATTCCTGGCTGGTAAAGAAGAAAGAATGAAGATTTTAACATATATAGTTTTATGTTACATGTGTTAAGAAAAATTGTGGACTGGTCACACCAGGAAGTGACATACGTATGTAGCAAAGTGGTCTGTGAAAGCTTGATGCTGCAGAGGACACTCACTGAGCTACTTGGAGAGCTACTATGGCTTGTAGGTTAACCCAACATATAACAGGAATTTAGGGTTCTGAGTCAGTCAGAGCTGCTCATCCCCCTGTTTTAAGTTGTTTTCAGCCTTTGCTTTCTAGTGGTAAAATAACAATGACTACCAATAGGATTTCACACAAGTAGTCTAAAATACTGCAGTACAACTAAAACCATTTTGGTAACACTTTACTTGACGCCTATCACATTATAGCACTGTATAACTATAGTTATAAACACCTATAGATGATCATGATGCTTTATCGTAATAATCATAACACATTATACAGCATTTTTTTATGACTTACAAGGTCAGGTATTATAATGTGTTATGCTTATTGTTATAAAGCCTTATGATAATTAATAAGTGTTTATAATGATAGTTATACAAGTTTATAAGCAAATTATAACACATCATAATGAATATATAAATATATATATATATATATGTATAATACATTATCTATATGGGCATTGTTAGTGAGTTGTTAACAGTTATAGCACATTATAATACTGGACCTGGTACGTCATGATAAAATGTTTTATAATGTGTTATGATTATTGCTATAAAGCATTATGATTATTTATGAGTGTATATAACTATAGTTATACAGTGCTATATTGTGATTATAACACATTATACATATATTTATAAAGCGTTATAGAGATAGGCGTCAAGTAAAATGTTGTCACTATTTTCCCCTTGTAGTTTGTATTGTCATATTGACTTCATCCCAGTATAAATCCTTGACCACTACACCAGTCTTACCTTCTACCTTAACTGCAAAGACTGCCATCGATTCTCACTGAGTGTTGTTGTGATTGCTTACCTGCCCTGGTATGGGGATGTGAATTTCCTCTGCACTGAAGCTACTTGGAAATAGAAAGAAATGCACTCAACATAGTTATTTTTCACTGATGGCTTTATTTTTGAATAAATATATCTAAGTCAAAGACAATTAGGCCTACAAATGCCTGTGTAAAAAAATGATTTAAAAAGTATTTACAGTATTTTTGCACAGAGCTGAATAAATGTATACATAGCATACAATACAGCCCACGCAGGTCATAAGTTTCTTTTGCTGTACAAAGTGCAAAAGTTGATAAAGTAAAAAAAAAAAAAAAAGTAAAAGAGAAAGTAATAATCAAACTAACACAGGATCAGTCCTTTAGTTGGAGGTTTGAATGGACAATGTAGCCCCTTTAAGAAAAACAAGTATATAATGGATTACAGAATTTCACCAAGTGAGTAGAAAGAACAGCTTGGCTCAGTCTGCCAGGCCATGAACAAGGAGGTCCAGGAAAACACTTGTCTGTACAACGTAACGGAATACCTGCCAGATGTCCCTCCCCTCTCAACTTCACTGTTTCATTTGTAATAAATTATCTGCTATAACTGTGCCAGACAGGCATGAGAATTATGAACTGAGAGAACCATTGTTGTGGTCAGATAATAAAAGAAGTGAGGGATGCAATCAGACATGATGAGCACATGAGGCAGGAAATGAACACTTGGGTGTCTACATGTGTGAGCCTATATGATGAGCTGTGCGATGTTTGGTGTAGCCTAATGGAGTCATGGAGCAGGCCGACACGGAGAAAACTCACTGGCCATTGTTTCCTGTTGTTCTTCGTTGACTCATATCTGTCCTGAAGGAGACCAGTGTGACTCCAGATCTACTTTTAACTGTTTCCATGACTGGTGCCTAAAACAGTCTTACTCTTTGAAAGTTTTATGGGCCAAAAAGAGATAAAATTGTACATTCTAAAAATCTGCTCTGCTGACTTTCATTTAAAAATGCTTTTATAGAATCATTTTGGGTCGAAAATCACCTGCAGTTTAAATAAATAATCTGAGTTTTTAATTTCTGACTCAGTTTTACTTTTGAAAGGTTGCCTAAAAACCCCGGAGCTGCTCTGACACTAAAGCTATTATCAGTATCGGTCTCCAGCACAGCCTTAGATACAGTACTGGGTTTTGGCAAAACACCATTGTTATGAAAGTGTTTGAAGAGCAACCACAGACTGCAAAATGCCAGGAATCTGAGGTTTTCTACCAGTGATGTCTTTTTTTTTTTTTTTTTTGCGCTCAAACCTGGAAGCAATGCTGCATCCAGAGGTGACATTTAAAGGGAAATGATCATATTCTCACATCTCTGGAAAAATCACCAATAAAATAAACAAAAAGCACATTGTGTTGAGCCATGAATGTTCTGTCCTTCTGTTCTCTGTATCAGTGCTGGTTTGTTGCTACCAGAAGAAGGACATAGGGAGTCTTTTGCGAGCCAGAACCAAAACTTTCAAACCTGCAATTTAAATATTGAGACGTGAAATGGGTTCCAGATTTTGGGAGTAAACGAAATTAATTGCTCACAAATGGTGATTCTGTATCTGCTGGCTGAAAGAATCTGGAAAAATGTGATTTGACTCTGATTTTTTTTTATGTTGACAGCATCTTATGAAATCAGAGTGATGATGGTGGTGAAAAATATCCTCCAGCATTTATCCTCCAGCTGTCACTCTGCTTCAGATACTCATCTCAGGAGTTTTCCCATGATGCAGGTGGAAAACCTGGACCTGGCAAACACAGTCTTGTGTTTGACTGATATTTTCAGGTGCATTCAATTCTGTCCATCGAAAATAAAACAAGGGTTTTAGTCTGTAGGTTTAAGTTACTAACAAGGGCTTAGGTTACAGAAGTCCAGCTCCTGTGGCTTACGTAAGCCAGTGCAGTGGTCCCTTGGAAGAAGATGCCCATGCTGGGTTTTGCAGTTTAATGGCCTTCTCTTGAAGCCCTTCCCACAGCTGCGGGAACAAGGTGACCACTGTCCAATATGCCACTCAGGACATGGGTCTCCACAAACCCTGGTGGCAGGGGGTCTTTGAGAGGGCTCACAGTCCAACCCTGGCTTTCCATCCAGTGTCAGACACTGCACCAACCTCCTTTGCATCCCAGTGCCACAGGTCACCGAACACCTGTCCCAATTTGAAGATATCCATTTGCCTAGAATGGGATTCACTTTGCTGTAAGACCCCTTCAAGATGTCATTATCCCTCTCTTTGACACCATCCTCAGCAAGTACACTGTTATGGGAGTTTACACGCCCATCCTTCTTCAGAGTTTTGTCTTCTTTGGTTTGACGGGGGAGGTAGAAGGAGTAGCGGATGCGAGGAGGTGTCATCTGACCTGCACATAGCACCTCTACAGTCAGGACTTCTCCCAAGGGCTTCACGGCCTGGATGGTTTCTGAGAGGCCGGCTGTACCACTGTAGCGTAGCAGGCTGTTCTTTACAATGACATCTCTCTCTCCTGCTGACACGATGTAGTTCCCGTTAAGCAGGTAATGGCCTTCGCTGTTCTTTACCGCCAAGTAGTTGTCATCACTCATCATTCCCTTGTAGCCGCGCTGACGGATGTCTATGTTGGCTGCCCCGACTGGCAACATGACCACAAAGTTGTAGCCGTGCCTGAAAGTCAAGACATATTACCGTGAATAAAAGCTTGTGCTAGTAGTGGAGTGCAGCCAATTATTTTATCCCATTTAGAAAGTTGGGGAGAAAAATAGCAAGTAATATTTTTCAAGGTCTAGCCCATCCTGATGTGGATTTACTCACTCAGGCTTTGTGAAGAGTCCTGACACCTTCTTGCAGCCTTTGTTATCACCGCCGCAGATTCCACACTTATCAAACTTCTTGTTAGAGCCAATTTTTCCATCACAGCCAGCCTTGATGCACTTCCCTTGGACACACACTCCCGTGGAGTCTGGGGAACATGGAGTCCCATCCACAACCTGTAGATCCGAACACACGTAACAAAATTGGCTCCACAATCTGGTCAAACCATACATTCAACATAAATCTTCAGTAGCAAGAGGCACAAAGAACATTCAGCATGATTTGCAGTTGAAAAGCAGTTCCTGTAAATCTTCCTACAGCCATTTCTTATTGTTGAACTGCTTCACCTACATATATTACATTCTCTTTGACAGCCCTATAACTATGTTGTCTTTTCTACAGAAAACTGGAAACTTTTCTCGATACAGAACAACCTCTTTTTCTAAATTAAGAGGCAAGCAAGCGAAGTCATTTTTTTGGTGGTTCAATGGTAAAAACCAGGTTGATTGAAGATACAGTATGATCTTAATTGCAGCTTTCATCACCACCAGCTTCACCTGCTGGTATTCAAATACATATAAGGTATATAATATATAAGGTCACTTCATTTGGTTTTAATACACTTGACAGAGACGTCATTCTTTACATCCATTATGACCATTATTCTTGTGAAAATATTCACAGAGACCAACCTAAGTCCATTGTGACCAAAATAAAGACATTCATCTGCCTTGGCTGGTTGGGTTGAGATGTGTCACGTTTAAACACTCACACCAAATAAACCAAGTGCCAGCTCAAAATTTTAACCTCACCTCACAAAGACAGATTTATGGAATCATTTCTGGTTAAAAGTCACGACTCTGTGGTTTAAACACCCAGCTGCTAAGTGATTCAGAGCTCTGTGTCCTCTGAGAACTCTTATCTACTCCTCCTAAGCTGCAATGATGGAGTGAAGTGTGGATTCAGTTTCTCTGCTGCTAAATCTCACTCCACACCCTGTTATCTGAATGAGCTAAACCGTTCTCTGCCTCTCCTTCATTCCTTCCCACACACTTCGCACTTCGTCCCAAGGCAGCTGGCTGACATAGATTCACATTCTCACAAATAACTTGTAATTTTGACCTCATATCTCAAAACAGAATCTTGATTCGTCCTGGCTTTTGTCTGACAACCACTTAGGTAGTCTTTAAAAATTTTCAGGAAACACCCGAGGTGTTGCTATTTACCTTGGGTGAGAGGACATAGAAGTAGCCGGTGCCATTAGCCCTGCACATGAGTTTACACCTGTCACTGGTGGACACTCCGGAGTACTTGGGTACCCAAACCACCGAGTGGGCAATTCTGTTAGTGTTGAAACTGCGTCCGCTGCTCTCACACTGCTCCTCACGGTAAGTCTTACCTGAACAGGGGGAGAAATAGGGAGGGAGAGTACAGGAGGTGAGAGGTGGGAACGCCCCAGGGGGGAAAATGTCATTGGACATAGCTGTCTATTTTGAATGACCCGTACCTGTGTCAGGGCAGTGGTTCAGGTTGCAGGAGCGGTATTTGACCCGAACCCCTTGGCAGTATTTTCCTCCATTTGACGGAATTGGGTTGTTACATTCTCTTTTAGAAAGTTGGACACCACCTCCACATGTGCGCGAGCAGGAACCAAATGGGCCCCATTTACCCCAACGACCGTCCACCTGAAAATATTCATAGAAATGGTTTATTTGAATATATCTATATACACACATATACATAACCACTTGAACTTTCCTTTTGTTGATCCTAAAACCTCAGTTCTCACCTTCACACTTTGGACCTGTTTATCAGAACATATCCCCCGGTCGCAGACCTGGCCATCACCACATTGGGTGCCATCAGCCCAAGGGAAATGGCGAGTCATGCACACCAAGTGGCCGTTGGATTTCCCTGTACACCACAGGCGGCCACATGGTGGCTGCATAAATGGACAAGGTTTGGAGCCTTCACCGAATGCAAGTTCACACTGGCGGTCAACACTGTAGGAAGCGCCTGGCAGGACATCAGGGAGAATCAAAGGTTTCTGTGGCTGGTCCAGCAAACATTCCCCTAGAAGAAGGAAAAAACAATTTATTGTGGAATTACCACATCCTCTGGTTTTAAGGCTTTTTTTTAAACCAGATATAAGCACTTAAAAACTGCGGTTAATGGTGAACACTCAAATGTTTCAACAAAAATCATGACTGAATAATAAACAAATATGTATTTTCTATGGTTTTATCCCAATGTTTCTTCTAAGCATCTCTTTAAATGTGTGTCTGTTTTTTTGGGTGGGTGGTAGTGTGGGTTTGGGGTAGTTTGCAGCCATTACCCTTGTGATTTTGGCTCTTTGAAGGAAACCACAACTTGATGCAGTGCATGCTTTATACTACACACAGATTTGTCCATGCAAACATAAGCAGAGCCAATAACAAAAGCCCCCACACACAGCCACCCACATCATCCTCTCCTCAAACTTCCCCCAAAACCCACAGGTTTTTGTTTAATTCCACTCTTTTTGCATGATTTGCAAAGACAGAGTTCCACAGATTAATCTTCAACTTTTAGCTTCAAGTTTAAAAACGTCACTCTCAACTTTTGACCTGTTGCGAGCTTGCAGTTCAAAGGTCAAAGGCAGGGACCACATCTATGGTAAACGGTGCACAGAAACCTTTCTGGGAACAGACTAACAAGAGGAGGAGTTTGACGAGTGCTTGGAAGATCAATGTTGTTGGATGCGGTTTCCAGGAGGAGGTTTTTATCACTCAAAAATACACACAGCTTCTCGCCCTTATGTGGAATTTACACATCCAAAACAAGTCATGTGAACTGGGAAAAAAGGGTTTCCCTTAATTTGTTTAATATGCCATTTGTGGCAGTGACTTCACTGCAAATAATAGGGCAGGCAGTGAATGGGCTGTAAGCGTTAGTTAATCAGTTTCCTCACGTTTCACCAAAAATTTGGCAGAAGAAAGGCTCTGATTAAATGATAGTACAATTGTATGTAAACAAGTCACCCAGAACTTAAACAGCTGGCCTCCCCCTTCTCCTTTCACTTCTTTCTCCAAAGAGCAATTATAAAAACAATAGCTGGGATCATGTTTGTGGAGAAAAGAACAGGTTACAAATGATTTTGGAAGGGGCCCTTCATGAAAAATGCCTCAAACATGTGGCAACATGTTTTTTTCTTCCCTCTGCTTTTTGAAGTAAAGATTTACGACAGGCAGCCTGGAGAAACCAAGTTACAACATTGTAAGAAATCATTCCTTGACAAGACAGAATTGTTCCTATTTGTCTCCACTTCACGTTCCTTTGTTTAAAACCGTCTTTAAAATGAACTGAGAAAGTAGCAAAGGACTTTGTCTATTTGGAGCAAACCTGCATGGGAATTACTGGGCAGATACACCTTGCTGTCCAAACCGCTGTGGTGACTCTCCCCAGAACAAGCCCTCTAATTTAGGGCAGATGTGGAGGCAATTTTAAAACAAACGTTTAGCATTGCTCCAAGGCCAAGTCTTGTGGTCTGGCCTGCTTGGCAAACAAACTGCATCTAACCAAATACATCTCTTTTTGGCATTTCTAAGTCCTCTCTATGACCACCATACTAAAGAAGGTTTGGCAGATGCCACATTTGAATTACAGATGGATACTGAAATTAAATCAGGCTTTTACTTATGTTTGTGTCAAATGAGTGAAGTCATATTGAAAACCCATGAGGCTGACAGCACAGGAAAATTAAGTCAAAACCAAGAAAAAGTCAAAGGACAAGCTCCTCTACAACGACTGCATAAAAGACGTCTCTTGGTATTTTGTGGAAAGTTTAACAGAAGAAAACAATGATGGAGTTCTGGCACCTAAACAGCTCAGTGCAATCCTGGTACAGTTTCTTTGGGATTAAAGTGTGTTATGGAAGTAGCTATGGGACTCCTAACAGTGATGGGAAAAGGAGCCATTGAGGTCTGGTTCCTTTTTTAATGATCCCAGATATTTTAATTTTACAACCCTTGTCTTTAAAGCTACATCATTTAAGTCTGTTTTTCAGACACAGCTCCTCCATTACCACAACACCCTTTGAACAACCAATTTTTCACATATGTAGCAGCACTCACCCTTCCCACCTCCTCAAACACACTTTGAGGCTGTTTGCAGTCAAACTCAAGGGTCAGAGGTCATGAAGACTCACCATGCCCGCTGTCCAGGAATTCAGTGATGATGGCAGCACTACAGGGAGACCAGGGACTGGTGCGGTTGATCTGGATCAGAGTAGGAGACATCATGTGGTTGTCCTGGAGTTTCCCAAACACATCCTCACAGGCCTTCACGTTGTCGTGGGGCATGTTGAACACGTGTCCTGTGAATAGGGAACAAGAGGTCAGACTCATTTTACAAATACAAACGGCTCCTGTTGATGATTAGGTATAAACACTTAAACCATAGGAAGCATGAAGGTGCTACATGTTTGAACAATGTTATGTTAGGTGATCTCACCAAGCTCATGAGCAGTGGTGAAGGCTGAGGGGAGGCCATCATCTTCAATCACAGAGCAACTTCTCTTAGGGTCACACATAGTGCCAACATCTGCCATGCCCAGAGTGTCACAGGTGGAGGCTCCACACAGATCCTGAGCAAAAAAAAAAAAAGCCATTTTGCATTAATACATCTGAACAGGTTAAAGACATTGACTGTATCTATATAGGGATAATATACCTCCATCTATCTCTGTGTTAAAAAACAAATAAAAACACTGCCACAACAAACACTAACATATTGCCCTGGTGATATAGTATTTAGCTGAAAGATATAAAGACACTGCTAGTGTAGCCACATTATTACTGTTATGGCCTTTTCACAAATGAAAACAAACCAATAATGTGGAAGATCCTTAAGGTTATTGTGTGCTTGTGAAAATATTTTGGCATGCCTCTAAATTTGTAATTTTGGCTATGTTGCATCTATTTATTTGTTTGTCTTGTTTTAACCTTCTCTTGCAAGGCAACCTTGAGTGCTTTAAAAGATGCCTATACATAAAATGCATTATTATTATCATCTGTTAAATTGAAAGAACTATTGGTGTCACTTTTGGTAGGGTGTTGTGCTGTATGCCTTTTTTTTACACAGCCTATGTTTTTAAAAAAAAATTGAATTGGAAACCAAGAGAATTTATGTTTGTTGCAATTTGATGGGCATTTTTGTAGACTTGGACCTGTTGCAACACACATGACTGCACTTAACTTTCAGGTGTTACTAAATCAGACACACCTCTGTGATAATGGTGCTCCGATTACAAAGTTATTTGTTGTGATTTGGAAATGAGAACGTTTCTTAAATACCTGACAAAGTGGCCTAGAAAGTTGATCTTTTAGGAGGATTGTCCAGCTGGAAGATTGAAATTACTCTGAAATCAAATTTAAACTCAGAGCTCCATAGCAGACTGTGTGAAATTGGTTTGAAACCAGCCTGATCATGCAATGGTGCCTGTTTCTTGCCATGTATGACCTCTTTTATGTTGTGGTTTAAGACTCAAGAGCCACAATGCTATTAATAAGAAGAGAAACATTGGGCATAACTTTAACATTAACTAAGGAAAAGAGTCATTAGTCTTAACAAGGATTTCCACTGCCAATCAGCTAGTTGTAAGTTAGCCCAAGTGTTAAGAACATGGTCCTCTGTGATGTAAGGCCACTGTCCCATCACAACATTTCCAAAAACCAACCAGAGCAGAGTTTCCAGATGACCCATTTCTCCACCACAAGGGTTTAAAACCTAATCTTAGAGAGTATCCATTTGGAACTGAACCTCCTAATCACAGGACAACATCAGTGGTCACCGCCACAGAGAACCGCCCATCTGCCTAGCCCATAAACAGCTCTGTCTGTACATACCCAGAACTAAAGAAAAAAAGCAGCCAGCTAAAAAAGATAAAGCACAGCACCAGTTTAACGTCACACTGCCCCAAAATCTCGTGCTGCACTGAATGTATATGAAAATTTCTGTGCCAAGTGAAGACCTCGAGTGCTGTGACAAATCATTCCAAGAATAAACCGCAGAACCACAATTGTTGGCCAGTGCAAATCTAGTCCAGATGTTCTCATGTGCAGACGACATCTGAAAGTTTGGTCCATTTAGGAGCAGAAAATAAAAAAGCATAGGACAGACAGGAGAGACGAAACAGCCGTGTCAATGAGTTTATTCTTTGTTTGACCTACTTCCCACATCTGTCATCTATCTTAACATTTTTATGTGTTTGTGCAATTTAAAAACAATGTGGGAGTTATCTCAGCCAATTATATTTCTACCTCATTTTATGTTCACACTTTAGTGCATGTGAATATTATCAAGGTTATGACAGTTTGTGTTTTAGCTGCAACATTCAAACTGTCATGTTGCTAGGAGTTTCCCTTAATAAGTTTTCAATTAAAACTATGAGAAGTTATATGAGATCTGATAGCAGTGGTGCAGTTTAAAATGCCTGGAAATATTTGGCACTACTTTGTCTTACCCAACCCATTACCTGTTATATAAGGAAAGACTAATATACTGTGAGTTTAAGTAAAACCATCCCCTCTGTCCCAGGGGAAATATAAATACATCAGATTTACAGTTAGTCTTTTACAGATTGGCTGTTCACAATGAGCTTTCTGTGCAACTTAATGAACTAAATAAACATTCTTTACACAAAAAATCATGCTGGCTAGAAGTTTAAAGAGAGCCACAGTTGCCTGTGGACAACACTGAGTTGGTCTTTATAAAACCAACAAATTACTCTGTGGGCCATAAACAGTAGACAATGGACGTGTCTTGAATGCCCACTGTAAGCTGAGGTAAACCTGAACAGCACCACTGACTGAGGAGACTGATTATGAGTCACCAAATCAAGAATGAGCACAAGATAGACCACTGTCTGAATGTCTAACCTTCCCTGACTTGATCCACTACCATTTGACATGAATGCAACAGACTGTTTATATGTTGTACTCTTCTGTTGTACCACAACAGAAGTTTGTAATGATAAATGAGATTCAATATGTACATGTTTGTAATTGTTTTTATGCTACTCTGCAGATCGATATGCAAAAATTCCCCATTTATTGTCTCTAAATGACTGTTTTCCTTTGACTGTGACTGTCCCTTTGAGGGAAGACGTCACAGACAACTTCTCTTTTTGGTTTAACATGACCTGCCTCTGAAGAACAGAAAGTGTTTATACAGTTTGTCAGCTCTCCAACCAAAGCACCGAGGCTACTTCATTCAGTCCAAAATAATGTTAAGTCTAGTGGTGACAGAACTGTGACGTGTGTCTCCCTGCTTTATTTAGCAGTTTAAAACTGCATGACTCACTGTCTGACTGCAGGTCTAGTACTATTGAATGGGGTCACCTAAGTCTGTTATGGTTTTCAACATCAACTCTGCCTGTTGAGTGTTTGATCCACAAACCTAGAAAAACCCCTTACGTAATTAATGAGTTACTTTAATAAGGAATACTACCTGCGTTTGACATTCATGGCCTAAACAGGATGAGCAGTACACTGACATTCAACAGCAAAACAGGGAGTGAAGAAAAAATATATATGAGTAAAGAATGTGTTGTAAAGATGCAGCAGTGCAGGCTGACTGCAGCTGTGCAGAACTACCCCTCTGGACTGTGGGCAAGCAGGTGTGGCAGAGAAACAGAGGAAAATGACTTCTTGGACATGCACAAAGACACCCCCCACCCTTACTCCCCCCCCACACACGCTCTTTTTCTTCCTTGAGGGGCTAGTTTAATGAGGAGCAGGAAAGGAGGTGGGTAGGGCTGGAAAACCCACTGGTGAAGGGATGGGATGGGCTGAAAGAAACAAGACACTTCCGAATGTTGCATCCCTGAGGGTTGGAGGTTTCTTAAATATGGCAAAGTTACAAGTAAAACAAGCACATGTTTGAGATCTGGCATGATTGTGGGTGTTACTTAAGTGACACTGACCAAAGGCCCTTATTATATATTTTTTTCTTTTCATTTTTGAAGGGTGAAGGTTTTGAGACTGTAGTTGTTGCTGCAGTAGATCTTTTGACTGGGAGCTGATCAATAGCAAACATTATCTCTCTACAGTAATTCTCTCTCTAGACTCTCCCAAACTTTTTTCCAAGTTTTCAAGGTTAAAATAATTGCAAAATGGCCCAGCTTTTTAAAGCACTCACTTCATGCATGAGCGTGTTACACTCTGACCAATGATTGTGAGCTATGACTTCATCTCTGACCTTGTGTCATCTGCCAAATATTTGGGAGTGCAGAGAGAACTCAGAGGTGGGTTCCAAGTCCATAAACTGCCCTCAAAGGATCCATGAAGTGCAATCAAGACTCCCTCTGTTCAGCTCAATGATTTCTTAAGTGGCCCAGCCTCAGAGTCCAAGCTGTGATGTTATTGGTGGACTGGATGCTCACCAAGTGCCTACTCATGTAGTTCTTCAGAGGTGGACTGCGCGTTTGGAGGGTGAAATAATTAACACAGCAGGAGAGGTTTCGGGGAAATCTGTCATGTTAAGTCTACATTATTCTATAAACAAAGTCGATCACACATCGAAGACACATTTACCTTACACAAACTAAGCTATTATGTTTCCCTAAGGTTAAATATTTTTGCCAGTACCTTAAAACATATTGAGATTATGTTGCGCATTGGAATAAAACAGTAAACTCATGCATTTCTGTGCGTAATTACGCATGCAAATGCCATGTTGTCCAAGTAACTTTACACACCCTGAAGACCTTGATTTCTTTCTTTCTTTTTCTTTTTTTACCTGTCTGGTGAAAAGGATTGCCGTATCCCAGTAGTCCGGATGCTTGTCGTTGTTCTTGTTCATTTTCTTTTGCCAAGTGCAGAAGTTTCGTAGCGTCATGGCTGCGTTCCCGGACACCTTGAGTCCTTTGTCCTCCTCGGTTATAATCACGATCTTAACCACTGTGATGCTGATGGAGTTGACGATACTGGGGTGTTTGTACAGCCTCGCTGCCACTGACATCAGCGTTAGGAGGTAATGTTTCAGGTCATCTCCATGGAATTGCGCCATGGACTCGTCCGCCACTACGAGGGTCTCCACGTACCTTGGCACAGAAGCAAACCTTTTGGCTCTCCCCATCCTCTTCAGCAATGTTTCTGTCGCATTGCTGTAATCTCTCAGTCGCTTGTATTTCTCCAGTGACTGTTCGAGCTGGAGACTGATGTTGCTGACCACTGCGCACCTAGAGGTTGAATTGAGCTTCAGGTTGTTGCTGGTTCTGCGCCGAATGATGTGCGCGCTCTCTGCGCTTGTGGTGTCATTTTGGACCGGACTGATAAAATATTCCCATTCTTGAAAGCCAAATGCGCCCTGTACACCCTTACAGAGACTCAAAGCAGCATAGGAATATGGGTCCGAATTCACATATCCGGAGTAAAAACACCGGCTCAGGTCAACCGTGGCATCGGTGTTGGAGATCCTGAATGTGTCTTGACCAGAGATGGAGGGGGCGATGAAATTAGAGTCCTGCTGTAAATCAATCACCAATTCCTGCTCGAAAGCTTTTATTTTGAGTATACGGTTTCCATTGAGAGGATCCACTTCGTTGTCAAGATGTTTCCTGTCATGGTTGTCCAGTCTAATCGGGAAGCAAAGTTCACTGTCCATACAACGAGCAAACTCTAAAAGTGTCACCACAAAGTAGAGGAGAAAAGTTGCTCTGATAAACATGACGATGTTTGCATTCAATAAAGAATGCAATGACCAAGAGAGAAATTAACAATATTGAATCTGCAAGCTCAGGAGAATCGGTGACGGTCACAAACGAGGATGGAGAGCATAATCCAGAGCGCAGAACTCTAAAACAATGAAGGTCGTGCGAGTCCACTCAGTGCAAACTCCTCCTGGTCATGACCCATTCTCATTCTCCACCTGTGCGTGCTGAGTCGACTGCTGCCCTCTGTGTCTGTGGACTTTGTGCATTTTCTCCCTTTGTAAGAAATTTGGAAACTCAGTCTCTCCACTAAAGGGGGCTGTCTTTGGAGGCGATCATTGGATGTGTGCTGTCTCAGACTCCGGTCACTTGAAACTAAAGACACAGTAAGGACTATCACCATGTCCTAACACACTTGAATTAAGCATCACATCTTATTTTCAGGCTTTGTTTGCACAGACTGTACTGGCATTTTAGCCTATAGCCTAACATACAAAACTTATGAGTCTTTTCGAAATGCTCATTTTTGGCTGCTCTGAAAGATGCAATTGTTAATTCCAGACTGCTGCATCAGTAGACTATGATGTTTCCCAAAACCCCATTCAAACAAAACAAGCAATTATACTGAAGTAATATAGGGCAGCAATGTATATTCAGTCCTAGTCAAAACTTACGAGACCTCAAAAGAGTATTAGGAAAGTGAAATGGCACAGATAAAAAAAAATAAATCATAGTTATGACCTTCAGAGGAGCATCACTATATGAGTTCATGTGAGTTTTGCTGGCATGGTCACTGTTTGAGATATATATCACGTACGACCCCTGGTGGATACTTGAAGAACAGGCTGTAGCCTACTCTTATCTCTGTGGGGAGACCCTTCACACGTAAAATGTTGATTATACTTATTATATATACTTGTACCGTCGTTATTTTTTGATGCTTTGTGATTCCCCACAGAAAAGAAGGAAAATAACAACAAAGGGCTACCCACCTTTGCCTCATTATCTAGTTTGTCCAAAAACTACTGCTGCTAACTTAGACTTAAACTTAAAAAGGGAACTTGTCATCTACTACACACATAGGCTACTTGGACTGAATGAAAGTGTTTTGATTGAACAGTTAATATGTGGATAAACTGGGGTGTGGCGCCATCTGCTCCTCACAAGTCCCTCTTGGTCTGTTGTCCGTTGCCTGGTACGCGCCAGTGGTTGCTAGGCTAAGGACCCTTGCGTAGTTGTTGTCCAACTTTGTGCCAGTTTAAATTTTGCGGTACGGATTACATTTAGAAAATAAAAATCATATGTATCGTTTTTTGTGTACCATTTAAAAGCTCAGGGTACCTAGACAGAGCTTTCACATTTGGACGTCAAAACTTTATTTTATGTTTTGTTATTTTTTTGTGAAACGGCGCTTAATGTAGCTCTTGAAAGAAAGTGAACAACACAAAACTTCAGTTCAACCGTTGATAACATTCGTATCTATTTTAGCTTTGAATGTCGGATTACTTCGATAATTCGCACAGAACCACGGTAAAATAGTCATTTACCGCCTTTGAAAATGTTTTACCGTTCCTCTTTTTACTGTTGATAGACGCCAACATGAACTCGTACAATGTTTTGGAGATGGTGGGAGAGGGCTCGTTTGGTCGAGTTTACAAAGGAAGAAAAAGACACACTGGCCAAGTAAGTAACTTTTTCAGGAGTGGTTAGTTGGTTTTCTATCTGCTTTTTTACTTTAAATGCATTTGTGTTTACCAGGTCGTGGCGATGAAGTTTATGCCTAAAACGGGTCGTTCAGAAAAGGAGCTTCGAAGTCTGAAGAGGGAGATTGAGATCATGAGAAACCTTCAACATCCGAATATTGTTCAGATGTATGACAGTTTTGAGACTGAAACAGAGGTCTGTGTGCCAAAAAGACTCTATCTGATGTTAACATTTTGACATAAAGTAGTTCTCTTACCTGTTTTTAATGTCTGAAACAGGTTGTGGTTGTCACTGAGTATGCAGAGGGACAGTTATTCCAGATACTTGAAGATGATGGCCACTTACCAGAAAGCCAGGTATGAATCATTCATGAAATGTCCTATACATCACAATCGCTCTCTCTCCCTCTCTCCCTATCTCTCTGTTTTCCTCCCCAACCCAGCAGGGGCTTGGATGAGTCGAGCATGAGTGGTCCTGCTCAAGGTTTCTGCCTGTTAAAAGGAAGTTTTTTCTCGCCTCTCATGTTAGATGAGATGGGCCAAATCCCATCTTAGATTGGTTCTTGATAATTCATCAAACAATGAGCGTGGTCTAGACCTGCTCTTGTTCTTTGAAAAGCGTCTTGGGATGACGACTGTTGTGAATTGGCACTATATAAATAAAATTTGACTTGATTTGATGATTTGAAAATAATCATGTTGTCATATCATCATTTGCTCTTTATAACTATTTTTAGGTGCGTGAGATTGCCTGTCAGCTGGTCTTAGCTTTGCATTATTTACATTCCCATCGTATCCTCCATCGTGACATGAAACCCCAGAACATACTGTTGGGAAAAAGCGGGGTGGTGAAACTGTGTGACTTTGGGTAAGACAATATTGATTGTATAAAAAAAATAATAATTGTATTGATAATTTCCACTTAAATAATATCTATCTAATAATCTGTAGGTTTGCTCGGGCCATGAGCGTCTCCACTTTGGTGCTGACATCTATCAAGGGAACCCCTCTGTACATGTCTCCTGAACTGGTAGAGGAGAAGCCATATGACCACACTGCTGATCTCTGGTCTCTGGGCTGCATCCTGTATGAACTCCACACGGGGGCGCCTCCGTTCCACGCTAACTCCATCTTCCACCTGGTGCAGCTTATAGTTAAAGACCCTGTCAAGTGGCCTGACAGTATGAGCCCCACCTGTACGGTAAAGTGCAGCCACAGTCTAGTCTTCTCTGGGTCAAGAATAGGGTTTCAAAAGACACAGGCCAAAAGTTTAAAGATTTTGGATGATAGAGCAAAAGGTTGTAGTCAAGGTAGGATCACAGCAAAGATTTGATAGCACTGTAGTTATTTTGGCCAGACTGAAAGAAAAACATTTTCAATTATAATTTTATTTTTTTCTGTTAATGTGTGGCCTGAAAGTAGCCCTGAGTATCATGTTTGTCCCTGATATCTTAAACAGAGTTTGGGTGTTTCCAGATCACCCACAGTGATTACTGCAAGCCTGCTTATTGTACCAATAGATTCATAGCATGTAATTGTGTTGATGTGTGACAATCTATCCACATTGCTTACTTGACATTTCCTCTCCAGAATTTCCTGAAAGGTTTGCTGACCAAAGACCCTCAGAAGCGATTGTCATGGCCAGATCTCTTGCACGACCCATTTGTATCTGACGGTGTTCAAGGTAGTGCTAAAGAGCTGTTATTTTTTCTACATATGCCTGTACCTGCTGTGCTACCTGATGGTACTATAATGTTTAATTTTCACTCTTTTCTCCCCATATTGGTGTGTCGGCGCAGTGCTGTCAGACTCAACTGTTTTCAGCCCTCTAACAGTCAAACCCAGCCCAGACATGCTGGCGTTAAAATTGAAGCAAGTAGCAGAAAAGACAGTACCCATCTATGGAGAAAGCAAGTTGATACACAAGGTCCAGGAACAGATAAAGGCTGGTAACAGAGGGAGATCAGCTGGCAGTGACTCTGCAAAAGTGAGCATTAAATGGATTTTTCTTCCTTGAATTAGTCATGTTAAGCTTTACTGTGGAGCCTTAATCCATCCTGTCTGTAGTTACAGAAGAAAAAGGGTCTAGTGGAAAATGAAAGGATCAACTCCAGGGTCAAACCCCCATCTTGTGATGTCTCCGCCACCTTAAGTTACTCTGTAAAGACAGAAGCCAAACAAAGGCTCGATGCAGAGAATCAAACCGGCATGGGATTCAAATCCAGGTGTTCATTTAAGTTCAGATTTCATAAACAAATGGATAATATATAGGTTCAGTTTTGTGTATTTCACTACTGTTTTATTTTATTTTTTCGCTGTGCAGGGGTCGGATCAGCAGGGACTATGAGCAGGAGTTCCCCTCTGTAGAGGTCGGGCCCCGGCTGATACGGAGATGTAGCGAGGTTAGACTGCGCAGACTGCTTTTTCAAAATACATTATGAATTTCTCATTGAAGATTGTAGATAGTAAAGGTTATTTTTTCTCCTCCATTCAAACTATTATGGTTACAAAGAAAGTGGTCATTTTCTATCAGAAACGGTTACCCCACAGCATCATTGCTTTCATTATCTTCCAGGATGTTGACACGGAGGAGTACTGGCAGAAACTGGTCCAAGAGTCTGATCCAAATAGACAACAACAAGCACCATTAAATCTAAGTGCAATTATACCTCAACTTCAATCAAAGATTGGGGCATTAACAGCTCAGGTAATCAGTCACAACTTTTAACCGACCATGAATTGATTTCACCTCAAAGGTATTTGCATTTACCCACTTTTTTTTCCTTTCATCAGCTAACAAGTGGTGAAGTTGAAGAGGTGTGGCAGATTCAACTACCACTGAGAGTTTTGCACAACCTGATCCTGACCTCTGACCTTGAGGAGTCATACCACATTGGCTGCAAACTTGACCTACCCTATGTCCTCTTCAATGTTATCCATGATACAGTAGAGAACCTAAATGTCAACAAGGTTAATGTTCACATATGGAACCAGATTCAACTGTTTGTTTCCATCAACATTATCCATAATTGTTGGTACTTTTTTTTCTCCTCAGCAACCATGGAGTGTGGCAGCACTGGAAGAAATGATTGTTATACTTATCATCTACTGGGAGAACCACTGTGACTGGGTAGATGCAGAACAAAGGTTTGACTGTTTTCTCTTTTTTTTAAAGCAGATTTTTTTCAGTGGCTGATGACCACACTTCGCAGTCATTTTTTAACTATTACATTTTATAAACTCCTCTCTTACTGAAGACTGGAAGAGTTCACCAAGTCCTTCATCACAATTTTAAGTCAACCAAACCTCATTCATCTGGCTGTAAGTACTCATAGATGTTAATATAAACACATTATACTGTGAATGTTGCCTTTGATTTTGGTTTTACATTTACTTTGCCGGTTGCATAACCAGATGACTTTGAATCTCTCCTTCAGCCCCTGGCTGCCTGTGTTTTGTCCTTGTTTGTACAATATAATATTGATGTCCAAGTCCATATGGACAGTCTCACCTCCTTGCTGAAAAAACTGTTACTGGACTCGTATGAGGTACGAAATGTATGAGAGGAAACTTACATATTTGGTAATGAATTGACTATTTTAAATGCAAGGAAATCTGACACTGAGTGCTTCTCTTTTTCAGTCTCGGTTCACTGTTCCCTCTGGCTGGGGATGCTGTGATGGTCTCCTGTCTTTACTCCTGCACACACTCTCAAAGGTCAGACATTAGCTCCAAAGTGAAATATGATGGGTTGAATCCAGAGATTTAATTGTCTTTTTTTTTTTCTTTATATTTTGTGTTTCCCTTTCCCTGCAGGAGAACATGTCTGGATCAGTAGGTTTGGATCCAGTCCTCTTTCTAGATCTGTGGAAGAGAATCGGTACTTCATTGGCAAGGACAGTAACAGATACAGACTTTTGTTCAGCGAATGGTAAACATGAATTTACTATTAAACACGGTGTAATTCAATAAACTTTTGGTGATTTTTAAATCTGTATTTTCATTTTTTTCAAAACCAGGACTGTACTCCTTTCTGTCAACTGCACTGACGGTTTTCACCAAGGATCCGTACTCATGTGTTCCATTGTTTTCTGACTGCCAATCAAAGTGTGTTTTCACTCTTGGCCGCCTGCTGGGCACTGACTGGTTGGTGTTTGGATTTCCTGATTATTAACTAACTGTTTTGTGTGAACAACACAGCTACCGTGCCTGGAGCTAACAATAATATCTTTAAACCCCACAGCCCTCATTTGTTTGCTGGAGGCAGTCCTGGGAGACATGAGGCGGATCTGAGTCACGACTGCCTGTCTGTACTGAGCTGCCACTTGTTGTGCTTCCCATTCGCCCTGGACCTGCCTTCAAGCACCATGTCCACCATTATCCAGCTGTATGACAGTTGTGGTATTGTTACGAGCCTCCTGCAGGTCAGGGCCTTTACATGCTCCGATAGAGACCTTACTGACAAACACGTTTCTCTGATGCAACACAGGATAACTCTTGCAACAGGCTCTCATCAGGCAAACACACCGCTGTACATCTTAATGCCTCCTGTGAGAGCATTGTGTTGTTTGTTGACAGCTGTTTGATCTGTGACAGGCTGTCTGGATGATTTTGTTTTTTCGTGCTTTGGCAGGTAATTCAAACTCTTCCCCCTCCACTATTGGAGCTGCCTCTCTCCCTGCTGAGCCGTTTGCTCCTGTGTGACCCCGAGCGCTCTGTTTCCCGCCTCAAAGAAGATGCTTGTGGATTTTTCATGTCATCTGGAAACGGTCAAGTCAAAAGCCGAGCTCCACTTAACAGAACTGCCTGCTCTCTGCTCTCTGACTTGCTTCAGCTGGAAGAGCTGAGGGAGTCTGCTGTGGAGCTTCTTCATTTGTTGTCCCGAGTGGCTCGATTTTCCTCTCTACATACTTGTTTTGAGCTCCACCTGAAGGCCTCAGTGCTGCACAGGGCACTGGCTCACACTTATGACCCAATCAGAGCTGCCACATGCAGACTTTTGGGAAATCTGGATCCGTTTGAGCCCCTCACAATGCAAACTCTAAAACCTGACGTTTTTAAAAGGATAGCAAAGTCTCTTCAGGATTCTTGCTCATCAGTCAGGCGTATGGCTTGCAGGGCGGTTGGAAACTGGCTAGGATACATTGCAGCAAAGGAAGAGTTTATAAGAGGTAGGTCCAGTGGAAAGGACAGAGACACAACAGGGTGGGGCGAAAAAGAGAGGCAAAATAAACATACATGTTCACACAGTAAGACTGTAGGAGATTTGGCGAGTGGTACTGGAGTAGCAATAGCAGTATCAGATGCAGACGAGGAGGAAATGAGCAGGTGGCTAGAAGAAGCCAGAAGAACAGCAGCCATATTGGTGCCTCTTCTTTCTGACCCTGACGCCCTCACACGTCGTCACTGCTGTGCCGCACTGGGAAACCTGCTTCATGTTGAAGGGACTGTGTCTCTGTTGTTGGAGGAGAAAGTGACAAACTTACTTCTGAAAGCGGCGTGCAGTGATCCAAACAATACAGTGAGACAAGCTGCCATAGCAACCCTGTCTCTGTACAGCCAGCAGGATGCAACACATCAGGTAAAGAGATGAGGTGGAGAGCAGAGTCACAATTACAAGAAGTCTGTTTATGACTGAGTTACATAAAACTTTTTTGTTACTTTATTATAAAATCACAGTGCTGCTACAATAGTGTATTACGTTTCTGAAAGTACTAAAACAGCGCACATTATTTGCTTGCTTACTCATCCCTGGAGCTGTCTTTGGTTTTGACCATTTAACGCATTTATTTATTTTTGAAATAAATAAAGACTGTCCTTATTCTATTGCATATTTTGAAGTGATTCAGTAAATAAGTCCCTCTTTAGTTACACCTCTGAGCACATAATGGTACACCAAACACTTACACAGGTAACTTTCAAATCACTTTTGTCTCTATTGCAGGTCCTGGTAGACGTGAACGCCAGCAGAAAACTCCGCCTGGCTTCACAGCATGCTTCTTCTTCCTCTCAGTGTGACTATGAGCAGCTCATTGCACAGCTGTCACAAAGTCTTGTTCAACGGGAGTAAGAGCAGACTTTGTCACCTGAAAACGCTTTCCTTTTCTTTACACCAAGCGAGTAATCGCATTTGCAGTGTAAACCTCAAACTTTCCAGTCAAAATGTTGAAAAATAAAAGTTTTCTTAATGGAAGATTTTTTTGAAGAAGCGGTAATTTATTTTAAAATAAAACAACTTTTCTATCGAGTTATTTGGTATTTTATTACATTTTACCAGTTTTTTGTAATTTAAAAAAATCGATGTAGCCGTAGTTTAATTGTGACACTTTGTTTTAATTGTGTAAAAGGTTGTTGTCGCACATCACACAACCGCCATTTTAGGAAAAAAGTTACACTATTTTTTTTAAAAATTGTGCACTTATGCAACGAGCATTTTCTGACATTTTCTACAAGTTGGTCGTTTCTAGGTGTGCGGAATCATCATTTCAGGCAGGATGAATTTTCCTGACGGTCCTGAAGGTTGTGCGGATCTTAAAGATATTTACGGTAATGTAGTCATTGTGGCCTCCCTTGATTTATTGATCAGGTAGGCAGTATCTTTCGAAATGTTTTCCTCTTGAATCTTAAAAAATATTGAAAGGTGATTCTTTCACTTTCGACAGCTTCATATGAAATAAATAAGAGGTACTCTGTCGTGAGAGTGAAGTATTTCATTCGTGAAAATGTGAGTTTGACCCGTATCGAAAAGCGTAATGAAGATGAAAATGTCAGCGCTCTTTAGGCCGAGAGTTTTCTGACTTTGTTTCCTCAAAAAAAGCAAAAGCCATAACTTGTTTTAAAGTTTTTTTCCTTGTGACTACAGTGCAATAGGCCTATTTCTCATTTTATCAAAGAGATAATTTTGAGTCCCCTTTCCCCAATTCTCCTTGAAAACACCAAAACCACACAACGGACTAATTTGAGGACTTTATTCTTGATGGAAATAAGTAAACTTCACACAGAAGAAATGTGGATGTACGGAAAAATGAACTGAATATTACAAAGCGTGGTGATGTGCTTTACCTTCACATTTTTGGTTTGAACAATCGCAGCTGATAGTACATCGCAGGGGGGTCAAACAATGTGACATTCTTCCCAAGAAACTGAAAACAGCATAAATGAAAGTCAGTGAGCCAGCGCTCAGATCCGAGATTGTCTCAAAATAAATATGCATAGAAATAAATCTACCCTCGGCATAGGCATGTTGAACAGTAACAGTAGTGGTTGTTTGCTTAGCAAGAATAAATCACTCAGACGCTATCCTCTTACACCAAAGCTAACACTGCAAAAGCCTTCACGAATAACCTAATGAGATTTTTTTAGTTAAATTTCTACAAAGAAAAGGCTAACACACTCCACTCCCTGAACATACAAAAGTTGTTATAAATTAGTGCAGATCAGCCAGAGGCCTAGAAAACTTATTGCCTTAATAAGCAGTTTAGAGAAAAATCCACGAGTTCTTCTGAAACCCCACATTTTCTATTCCAAGAGAGAGAAAAAACATGCAGAGGAAGGCTGCTAAATCTCCACTATAGTTACAATATTTGTACAGAAGAAAATCTTTTTTTACACCAGCAAAACCCACATCAGTGAAATCTTGACCACATAAAATGAAGGACGTAATTCTTGATATTCCTGCATCAAATCATCCTCTTGAATTTGTCGTACTGGAGAGCATATTGCATATCCTGAGCTGCAATATAGATTGTATTATTTGCAATATGTACCGGTAATAAAATAAATTAGTTAATTAAATAAAAGCATTTTGCCACAAAATACAATAAAATGTCAGTGTCTACTTTCAAAACAGTGCAAACGATACATTAGTTCTCTTTCTGGTAACAAATTTGGCCCATATCAATCACTGCTGAGGAAAAGACATATGTTGCATTGAAAGAATGTAATTGTCGGAAATGGAAAAATAACACAGACCAAGTGATGTTTCTGACAAAGTGGTAAAAATTTTTGACATTCAGCAAAAAGAGTAAAATGAAAAAATAAAGCACGCATTGTCCTGAAGTCTGTTGTTACAATGTTAAATTAATAAAATGCTACATTAAAGCTCTTCTGTATTTAGGCTACTCCATCAGCAGTTGCAGGTCAATACAGCTTCTACCGTCCTTATTTAAAAAATTCACAGCAATTGAAATAACTATTGCTGTTTCAAGGGGGGCTTCAAATAGCATCCAGAGTTAGTGGTTTGAAACATGTTTTTGAAAAGATGATGATGTTTTTAGGTGTTGACACAAACAAATTGTATTTTCCCAGTTAATCAGAATAATACAGCATTCAAATAATTTTTTTTCAAACTTAAGTGCTATTGCTGACATCAATTCCAACGTAAGGCTTTAAAGAATATTTAACCTGCATCATACATTATATATCATTTTTCAGGAAAACACCATTTAAACTCATAGACTTATGCAGTGCGAGTTGTTTTGAAAATGATTGTCATTTAAAGCATTGCAATAACAGTGCAGGCTCAAGTGATCAGAATTGCGAAAGCAATGGAAGCATTGGATTGTTGGAGTGTAATTTTAAAAGTAAAAAATAATTGACTCTAGCCAAGCATGCATTTACCCCATCTGTCATGAAACAAGAAGAGTAACATTCAGTTTTTGGACAATCATAAAGACACAAACATTTTTCCCTGTTCGCCTGCTTTGTTTGTACTTGCAGGAGTTTGGTGTTAGGCTGTTGAGTCCTGCTTGAGCCTTTGGCTGCGAGCCTTGTAAACTTCAATCAGCAGGTCTTTGACGTACTGGATTTCACGTTCTACCGACTCTGCCTTGTCCCGAAGCTCCCGGTTTCTCCCTTCAAGGCAATGCAATTGTTCCTCCAATGAATCTAGCTCTGCCCTTTTTCGCTGGCGATACCTGCATGAAAAAAAATAAAAAATGAAATGAAGATCCTCAGACTGCAGTCATCTCAGAAGATATTTGTTATAAAGCAGAAACTACATGATGTACCTATGAGCAGCAGTTTTGTTCTGATCTCTCTTCTTTTGTTTGCGCTCGCCACCTTCACCCGGTACAAGTTCTACTTCGTACTTCACAGCACAGTGGTCTTCCTTCAGTCTGCAAGCCTGTCTATGCCCTGAAGTCTCCAGGTTCAGACCTTCCCTCGCCATTAAGAGACATTCTGGACTCTGATCCTCCAGGAAGTTACAGTGTAAATCATGCTGCCCTATCTGCAGACTCTCTGACTTCACCTGCTCATTGATGTTGCCTAGAAAGCTGTGAAAGGCCTCGGACTGTGCTGTTGCTGGAATATAACAACCCTCACCGCTCTCTGATTTCCAAGAGACGCTAGCTTTTGTGACCTCCACACTGGCCTTGATACTATTCAGCACCTCGTTGTTAGCGCTGCCTCCGCTGACCTCTCTCATGCTGTACATCAACAGATCCTCCTTCTTATGTTGGACATCAAGTGATCCACCAAAGCCAAATCCACCACCAACAACCTTTGCACCACCAATGACATCTTGACTGAAGCAGCAGTTTTTTTCTTCTTTTGGTAGAACAGCACATCGTCTCACCTCAACTGCACTACCCAGACAATAGCTCTTTCCTACCAGCTGCTCCTCCTCAATACAGCCGTAGCTACCTGTGAGGGTCACCGCTGAGTTACCTGAGTTACTTCCTTTAGAACTCAACAAACTGTTATCGTAGCTTTCACTGAACCTCACACCGTCAGGGACTCTTTTCCTACCACACCCACTGGGGCGATTGCAGCTGTATGGGGCGTGTCGTGGAATTTTCGATCGCCCAATGGGCCCGCCACAGATGCTCAGCAGGTCCAGTTCTCCGGTTGCCAGGGTAACAAGAAGTGGGCTGGATTCCGATTGGCTGGATGTTGAGTATGATGCGTATGGCAGCTGAGCGAACGGCTGGGGACCCGCCGGCAGTGGACCCCTGTCGCATTTTCCTAGCCTGGGCCCTTTCTCTGGCAGTGGTTCAGACAGGAAGTAGTCCTCCAGCTGGGCGAGTTCCTCTTGCAGCAGAGAGGTCATGACCTCCAAGTCAGAGGGCACCTGGATATCATTGTGAAGGGGTGAAGGGGGAAGGGAGGCGTTGGTGGAGGAGGGAGGGGAAGGAGGGTTTGGGAGGTATGAGGAGAAATCCACTTCTTCCGTCATCCAGTCTGTGAGACCATCACCTACAAAAATAAGAACAAGAAAATAAATGCAATCATTACGAGTTGTTTCATGGAAGACAATGTCGGAGACAAACAAAAAAAAAATCATGCAACATTTAAAAAAAAAATCATCTAACACAGGCAGCTAGTTATCTTCATAATCCGATCGATAACACTGAATGAAAACCAAGGTTTTTTAAAATAAAGTCGAAGCATATCGATATGTCATACGAAGCTAGTTTATTACTTACTGTTCAGGAAGGACGAATGTGCTGCAGTGCCGAGCCCACCTGAAATGGGGAAAAATATAAAAAAGCATGCTCGCTGCAACTCACCAATTAAGTGCTGACTCTCCTCTGACACCTCCCCCCTGCACCCCTGTGATTGGCTGTGGTTAGCCTGTGGGTGAGAGAGAGCGAGGGGGTCTGCCGGGCAGACACGAAGACTCTTCCAAACAGGAGCTGATGTTGCCATCATTTTGTCTGCTGGTGCTTTGATTCAGTCCAAGTCCAAGCATATGCTGAGAGCAAGCAGGGTCTGACAGGTGGGCCACGGAGAGCAGGGCTGGGTGAGCATAATGAAACCTGGAGAGGAAACACAAACAAGGATCAGAGATGTGCTGCTGAAAAGATGCGCCTTTTTTAGGAAACAGAATGGGGATACCGCTTCTCCCTTATCTCACGAACTTTGTCAACATGACTGAGTCTGTCGATGGCGTTACTACAATGGGAAAAAAAAGAAACCCTTCGAACATAATGTAGGACTTCTGGTGTTTTTCGCAATCTTACCAACTCTGCTCGACACTAAACTACCTCAAAAGTGACACCAATGTACAACTTCAAAAAAAAAAAAAAAAAAGTAAGAACAGACTGTGATAGAGAAGTAGACGCAGCAGAAGCTGAACCCTTTGGGTTTTACCTGCCTCAGAGCTAAATACCCAAAGGACCTTGTGATGCTGTCAAGGGCCAAACTGTTGTCAAGAAGCACCTGAGTTACACTGAGTGAGTCACTCTGATCATTAATCCAGATTAATGCAGATCAGCTGTTCCTAATCTTAAACTCTTTAAAGATCAATTACCTCTACTTGATCACATAATCAGGTTAGAAGATTGGGTGGCAACAATGTAGTATTGGAAACTTAACAATGACAGTGACAGACCAATACGTCTACAGTTACAGAGCATATGCTTTACATTTACATTATAAATCTCTGTCATACCATCTCTGAATAATCTTTTGTAAAGTCATCCACACCATTGAGATATAACTTAAACATAGGCTATCTAAATCTAGGAAGACGCTTCAAAAACTGGCAAAGACATGCAAACACATTTGAGAGGTAAAGGAAGTCTGTAAAACAAGGTAACCAGCCAACACAAATGGAACACTCTGCAACTGTAAACACAGACAGGCACATAAGGTACACTGACAAGTAGCTCCACCACGACAAAGACAAACTTGACTCAGTAGAGTCTCACTTACTCCATCATTGCAGAGAAATTTGTAGAGCTCTTGGGTGCGTTGCGAAAGCAAAGCACGACTTCTGTTCGGGTCCAAACACGTAAAGGGTTCAAAGAGCCATGTTTTAGCTCCGAAGGTCCGGGACAGCGCAAACAAGGTCGAGTTGTTGCTTTGTTGTGGTCGACCTGTAAACTGAGGAGCAGCTTAATTGTGAGAAAGCATCAGTTCATTCACACCTAGCAACCAACTGCGTCACCAGGACAAACCGTGCCGCTGCTGCTGCTGACTCCGGATCCTTCCGCCCCTCCCTCCGCCTGCCATCCAAAGGACTTCCCACAAACGCTCTGCTCAGAAAGTAAACAATTTCTAGTTCCTGTGTGTAAATTTTTTCTTAACTTATCACATTAAGTAGCTGAAGTACCAATAAAAATCAATCAAAACACGAACAAGGTTTTTTAAATTGGGTTTCAACTTACCGAAATTACGTGCGCATGAGCAAACTTTCACCACAAACACATCAGTAGTAGCCTAAACTGGTTGGTTTGACGGTCAGGATTTGAGGAAAATGGGCCAAAACCGACTAAAACTACTGCTGCGTTTGTGGTTTGAGAGCATGAGTCAATTATTGAGAGGTTTCAATTTGTTTTTAAAGTGTAAATGTCTCTGAAGTGGACCATGTGCTTACTATAAGCCTGCTGCACAGCCGGCAAAGATGGGCAGTGTCATAGTAGGCTATCTCCCGCCCCCTTTAGAAGTCTATAAATTACTGACCATCACCTGCTGAAGGGGTTTATAAACACGGACATAGCTGTCATATACACACAAACACAGCCCACAAATTTAACATTACTCCTGGCATTGCATTGTTTTGGAGAAGGGGGACTATTTGATTCACACCGCACTTTGTTTTTCGGCAGCACTCTGTTGCATCTCCGTTGCATCAGTGGTCCACGCTCAGAGCGATTGGCTGCGCGTGCTTGGACTGCTCTGTTGTCATTGGTTGGAATCAGCTTCATGTGAAATTTGATTGGTCGATTGAGGGCGAAGCAAAGCGTCACCGTGTTGTTGTCTTTTTTTCCTGCAGTGCAGTCTGTGCACATGTTCGAGGTAAACAAACCGGGCGTGGATACCAGTGCGGCAGTTTTTAAGGCAGAGAAAGCTCAGTCGCCTTGGAGCACAAAGCTCATTCATTCATTGTCTTACAAAAGAGCTTGCGGTGACCAGATGTGGGGAGGGGGGGATTGTCCCAAAAAACAAAATGAATGAGAATACACATTCTTTATAATCACACGATTTTAAACAAAGTGTATAGTGTAAATTCAATGACAAAAATGTGTCCCCTTATTCAAGTTAATTGGAAATAAAGCTGTCACTTGATATAGTTTTTAACTTCAACAGGGCACTGTTTGATAAAGTTACTGTGATTTAAAACTGTTGGAGATAAATTCACCATTACCTGTTAACTTTTATCTTAATGTATTTTGAGAACTGTTATTTTCATGGCTAATTTAATAAGGCACAGTTACCACAACCAAATCCATTCACTGTTAAGGACTGTCAATAACTATTACGTGAGGAATAAAGCTTTATTTTTCTCCTTTCAGCAAATCCAGACGCAGAGTAAATGTGCTGTTCTCCTGTTGCTATAGTAATAGCGGACACTGCCCCCTATTTTAGACTTGTTTTCTGGTTGCTGTTGCCATGGGATTTGCATCTCTCTCTCTCTCTTCTTTTCTCTCTCTCTCTCACCACACCTGCTGTTTTCCCTCAACCTCACCTATGTTTGTGCACCCCTCCTTCTCCAAACAGTTCCTCCATCTCATTTGCTGAGTTGCTTCTCTGTGACATTATAAATTTTGCCAAAACCAATTGGCTTATTTCCAGTTCTGCTGAATTTGCATATTGATGGGCCACTAGCGTAAGGCAGCTAATGGATTTGTCCACAAAACAGCATGTCTGTATATTGATTTATATCCAGCTTTCACTGATTACACTTGATCACTCCAGGATAGCTACAGATCAGTTTTTCCTCCACAAAAGGATGCATGTCCTCTGAAAGGAGTTAATCTACATTAAGTCTTTCTGTGTAATTTATATTGAATAGGATTGTGTAGGACTGACAAGTCCATCTGCGCTGATCTGAGTCATTTAAAGTGACAGTCCTGTTTCAAGCAGGCTATTCAGCAAAATGCTCACCAAGTAATAGCTGTTGTATAAGTGAATCTTTTAGACATTTGTAGAAGGGCAACCTGATGCAATCTAGATAAATGTAGTTGTAATGGAGACCAGATTGAGATGGTAGAAGCCAGTGAAGTTGGAGGGTCTCCCAGGAAAAGGCTGACAGCTCTCCCCGTCAGTATTAATTGGTCCATTGAGGGCTTCCTGTGTGCGCACCCTGGGAGAAATCCAAGGTGCTTCTCATAAAAGTTCTGCTGCCTCTCCATGTTGTCTCCACTGTTTAAGTACGCCTCCCTTTGTCCCCATTAAAGGTTCAAATGGTTTAACTACACAGCACAACACCTTTAAGTCTCTTTACTGCTATAGATTATTCAGCGGGCTCTGAGTCTCAGACCAAAGTTTCAACAATCAAAAATTACAATTTGTTTTTAACAACAATTTTAAAAAAGGACTAAGTTGAGGTTGACAAACTTTCTTGAAAGTTGACATTGGATTTACATTTGAGATATTTCTAATTATCTCTAATGCAAAACAAGTCTGTCCATCAGTTTACAACCAAACATTGTCTGAATATTGTGTATGAGTGGAGAAGTCAGAAAAAGTCAATGCTGCATGCCAAGTGCACGTATGGCACGTTAGTGAGAGTTTCACCATCATTTCATCATCATCTCTCTCAGAATTTATTGTCCTCAACTTTTGCCCCTCTTTGAACATGCGATGAAAACATGGAATTCAGTTACAACTTGTGAATGGGAGCCTCTCAGAGGGGCTTCGGGGATGTTTTTGTGTGTGTTCAGCTTACAAAACACCCCCATTTGTTTCTATGTTCGGAAAAAAAACATAATCAAGTCCCCTAAAAGTGACAAGTGTTATAAAGTGTTCAGTCATAATTGTGATCAAGGCTATTTACTTTCAGCCATGACAGAGCTGTAGCTGCCAGTCGCAGGGTTGTGTTTGTTTGCTATTCCTCAAGGGCTCCTCGGTAAATTAGAGGTGTTTGATGTAAAGGACTAAGGCTCCTTTTTTTGCTCTCAGCTGGGATGTCACAGCTTCAGAGATCTCACTTAATATGCTCTAACTGACAGTATGCAGGTCAACGAAGTGCTGACCTATCGTGAGCAAACTTTCAATTTTTCAAGTTTTCTTCATGTTCTCACGGTGACAGGATTAATTATAGGTGGAAAACTCTGTACTAAATTAAATGTCTTGAAGGAAAATCTCACATTTAAACTCATTTAGGTTACAAGGTAAGTCATAAAAAGAAACTGAAATCAAACATTATGAAATATTAATAGATATTTTAAGTTGAGCTCAGTGTTCGTGCGTCACTTTAAATTTGAGCTCCTTAAATAAACAAGTCCCAAATGGTTTCCTTGAGGACTCTCCTTTCCTTGGTGTCATTCACGCACTCAGACTGTGTTGGGCTGCCCTGCAGAAACATTAAGCCCCAAGAGTCTGAAAATCTGTCTGTCACCTTTGAATTTTACATCGACATTCATTCAGCTTAAATGCTTCTTGTTTAAGTTGACTGCCACACAGCTTTTATTTTATTTTGACGCAGACGTTTGAATCTGATCTAGTCTGACTGAATCTGCAAACTTTAATGTGCAAAAACACTTTAATTCCTCAACACTGATTGGTCTGTTTTGTGTGATATTGAGATCGCTTTTGGTCAAGTTTTCATTCTGTGTGATTTTGATGTAAGGTCCTGTTTTGATCTGGGTCCTTTTGAACTCACAGGCATAAAAAGAAAAGGTCAAAGGTCAAGGCAATGATTTCCTGATTGCTCAAAGAAGTGATTTTAAAAAAGAGCATGTATGAAAGCAGCTATGAGTAATTTTTATCATGCGTTTATTTTTTCACACTCCTCACTGCACAGTAATGCATCCTATTGCCTCTCCACAGTGAATCTTCTACTCTGTAAAACTTTGCGCACATATGGATAAAATAGACTATTTTGGGGATTGTGGTGAGTGTGTAAAAATAAAAAATTTATAATACTGATTTACTTTTGTGGGTCTCTGGCTTGAGTACTAAAAATGGTTTAAATAGATGTAAGATATAATAATAAATGTTTGTTGTGACACACTTTCTTTTGAGGACAGTTTTGTAAAATGGGAACAAATGGCAAAAGTATCAGCTAAAGTTGGGTTGATATCTCACACTGGGGTGCAGCCTGCTATCTATATTTTTGTTGCCCTCATTAGGTCATCGTGCTTTGCCTAACTTATTCTCCCCCCTGGATATTTTTCACCCATCATTGTTATGCTTGGCATGAAATCTGAAAAACACGTTTCTTTTATTGTAATTTAATGAAGCCTGTATGTGGATGCGTCCTGTTTTTGATTTAACTACTGTCATTTTAGTTTGCCTTCAAAGAGAGGGAAAATAATTTGTTCAAAGCCGTAAACATACAGAGTAGAAGTTTCACTTGTGCATCAAATGCGTTTAGTGAAAGCTTCTTTCATCTTTATTTGTGTGTGTGTGTGTGCGTGTGAGTGAGAGAACATGTTCGGGGTAGGGCGGTAGAATTTTCTCTTTAATCTCCTAAATTAATCTGAACTCATACGCGGATATAAAAACTTATAAATTACAAATGTCTGCGCTGAAGCTTTATGAAGGCGGTAAAAGCAGACGGCTTTGACATGCGTTGATAGAATCTCATCCTCGTGGTAGAGAGATATCTCTATTTCATCAGAATTTGGAGCTTGTTTTCAGACAAGGTTAATATCTCCCATTAATATTGACAAAACACATGTGAGACCAGCGCTAATTCACAGCTCGTCTATCTTATTTTGTGCATTAAAGGCCTGGGGAAAAGGCCGGTCTCATTAATATTTCACCAACAATAAGGCTGGGTGTCACTCACACTCATCACCGCAGTAATGAGCTCACACTGGTCTCTTAAAGATCTGTTTATTATTCAGACGGCTGCAGCAGAGACTTTAAAGAAAGTCAAAGTGTGGCACCATGTGTGAAAATCTCTCCCAAGGTCAAAGAAATGCAGATGATCCGAATGAAAGCTGCGCACAGATTTAAGAACAAAACTCAGCCTGTTATGAATTGAATTGGGTGTTTGTTTGAGTTAATATACACAAATGTGACATGTATTTCCCTTCAAACCCGGGAAAATTAAAAATAAACCTTTCAAGTGCTGAATTTCTCCTGTCCTTGTCAGAGGTATGTGTTTTTGTGATTACCTGCATGTCTGTTAAATATTCCAGTAATCCCTGCTTTAACTAATCACATATCCCGGTCATATATTATCATCTATCTGCACATGTACATGAGATCCAGGATGTGAATTTATATTTAAATGCAGGACTTTATACAAGACCTTGTTCATGAGGACCTATTGAGATGCTTTTTACGTGGTTTTGAATTTCTCGATGTTGAATCATGCGTGTAAAGTTGCATGTAATTTCGCTCCATGTTGTTTTTATTTCCTGTAGTCTTAACAAGTGCAGAACAAATCACACAAGTAATTACACTGTGCTGGAATTAAATATATGAGTATGTTTTGATACACATAATCAGAGCTAATGAGCCAACTAACTACTTCAACCACCTGACCGTCCTGGTGTGAAGAGACGTGTCTTACAGGGAGCACCTATTGTGTGTTCTTATTACGATGTGAATGTTAGAGGCTCATTAAAGTGTGTGAGATCACTGAATGCAGCGTGTGAATTAGTGACTTGTTTGCAAGGAACACTTTTTAGGGAAGCGAGAACAGATTTGTTACTTAATGTTAATAGTTTAGCTGAAGTGTCAGGAAATCAAACACACCAACAGCTGCATCATACATCCTCATTTATTACATGGTAGTTTTACAATATCTACTGCATATACGACTATGATCTATGAATTTTCTTTCAAATGCCAATAGAAGTCTTCTTTCTAAAGTTTTTGTTAAATACAGACACAGAAAGCTGCATTATTTTACCGAATAAAAAGCCATTATAACAATATATAAAGTCATATTAACATTTGCATTGTAAAAATCTGACAAAATATTACAAAGTATTTGGCACCAAGTAATTTTCAGTTGATAAGTAACGCGAGTATTTTTTTTAAATAGCTTATTTTTTCCATAAAGTTTTTTAGTGTTGTATTATATTAGGGTTTTTTTTTCATCCAAGAAATAGTTATCAAACTTTAGGGAAAAAGTACAAATGTATCAAAAAGAGAAGAGATGTTAAAATATCTGTTACAGGGATAACAGTGTAAACAGTTTATGCTGAAGTGAGAAATATTTTATATTTTCTTTTTGACTATAAAAAATTGTTTCTTTAGAAATACATATTGTAGGCTGGATTTGTGTAATTATGGATCCACCAGCAGGTTGCTCAAACTATTTCCCTTTTCATAGTGGCTGAAGGATAAATACAAATCATATAGTCGTACAAATGTACCTCCAATGCTCAGCCCTCACGTGCGCATCAGGCATCAGGCTTTTTTCATGTGAGCTCCACATTTTTCATCTCTTCAAACGTCCATGGGTTACACACAGTCAGGCTGCGGCTTGAGCTCCGGTTGGGAGCAGCTCAGGTGGACTCTAAGGTGTCTGGGTGCTCTTTCAGTCCCTCCGTCAACTTCCACATCTGTCACCCGCTGGTCCCTCAGCTCATGAACTGCGTGTAGCCCTCGGCTCCCGTTACTATGACGTCCATCCAGATCCTCATGGCCTCCGGGGACGGGGCCACCATGTAGTAGAGGCGGTCGTGGGTTTTCACACAGAAGGTCAAAGATGGGTTTGGGCTCTGCGGGATCATGAAGAGAGGAGTGAGGGGGGGGCAATTTAAGACAAGAGACAGCAGGCGAAACACCTGTTGCATGATTTTCCTCCAGACGGAGAGTCTGATCACCAAAATACTTGACAGCTTATAGTTAAAACCAAAACTGAAAACTCATTTTCATCTTTTTTTTTTGGAGTCTGTAGCATCTTACATCTGAACAAATTTCCAGGACAGGTTTTTTAAATTTAAGATTGAAAAAAAAAAAACTTAATCCTGTCCTCTGTTGTTCAGATCCTTCTAAGCCTCTAAATGTAGATTTGAGCTCCTGATTTTAATTAATTAATTCAAAGTACAATTTGCTTTAAATAATTCAAACATTTAGAGGTCATTTTTATTTTTAATTATGTTTGCTTACCACTCAAAAAAGTAAAACTTTTTATATATCTTATATCTTATCTAGTTTGCAGATGGTATATTATTAGTGACACTAAAATAAGTATGTATTATAAAGTTATAAAATTACATTTTTATTCTTTCATACATTTTCTTAGTTAATCATTAAAACTGAAGCTGGAGCAGCATCAAAACCTTTACCTGAAATCATGTCTTTGATACAGAGTCAATATTCCTAATATATTTATAAAGGATGAGTAAGTACTGTTTGAGATTAAATTGTAATGTTTTATTCCAGTGCTTATAAAATCAAAAAGCATGCAAATGATTAAGCCATAATTTGCTCTAATGAAGTTCTGAATAGTAGGTAATGATAAAAGAGCAGCTTGTTACCTTTGTAGCACTGCGCAGGTGATCATAATAAACCTCTTCAATCGCCTGAAAGTAAATGAGTCCTTTCAGTTTGGTCTCATGCTTGTCTGAGGAGAAAAAAGAAAAAAGAAACATATTAAGACACATTTCATTATGTCTTGTACTGATGCAAGACCTCTGTCAGCCCCAGCAGTACAATCAGCCTGTGATGTGGGGATACATTTTAATGTTTGTTTTCAGTCAAATAATCAAAGTCCTGCTTCAGACAAATATTTCTCATAATTCTTGAAAGCAGAAGCCCACTAGAAAAGATCAGTAGGTAGATGGTCATGATTGACAGTTACAGCTTTCATATTTTGGATTTTAAAATAATGAGGACCTTCCTTTAAAATAATAATTTGATCATGTAGAGGAAGCAAACAAAAATCTGAAAAATCACGAGTTGCGCTCTTGCTGAAGGAACCTTAACATTTTTTTTGAATAAGTGTTTAAGGAAAATACATTAAAACTGTTTAAAAAAAACTAATTTTGTGAAACAGTCCAAAAAGAAAAGCAACTTCTCTCAAAGCAGGAATAAGAGAGTCAGCTGTGATTTTCTGAGCTGAGGTTGAATTGTAAACTAACTACAGAGACGGAACTTAATTTTCCAGGCAAGTTCGTCCAAATTAAGTCAGCTGCAGGGTTAATCTTATACCATTAAATCAAAACTTTCATCCGAATCCATGATTATCTGTCACTCTTTTAAAATTTCTGCTTCAGCCATAGATTTTTACATCTGGCAAAATGTTGCTCCTGAAGTCTTAAATGAAATAAGTCATCAAGGTTTAAAGCGCCTTTGCTTCAGAAAATTTCAGCTCTGAAAAAATAAAGTACAGGTTGAATAAATGAGGTGAGGGGCTGATTTCTCTAAAAAAAAGTGTTTTTTCATTGTGGTTGAGTTTCAATAAAAAAAGTCTGAGTGAAACAGATGAAGACAAACTTTTATCTAGACAGAGAAATAAAAGAAAAAGTGGTTTTCAAGCAAGAAAGGTGTTCAGTTTTTTCTCAGCAGCACATAACCCATGAATAGGTATGAGGAGCAGTGTAAGTTAATTACAACAGCAAGTCTATTTCCAGCGATGCCTGCAGTCTTTACCATCCTATTAATCTGACTTGTTTTCTTCACTTGTACTTTCTGGATTGTCTCTGTGTTTTTAGCCTTTTTCCTGCCGGCAAGGTTCACTCCCTCTTCTTTATCTTGTGCAAAACTTAAAAGGAAAGTGTCTCTTTTGTTTCCGATTTGATCTTTCAGAACAACATTTCCCTTTTAGCGAGTCAGCCCCTCTGTCCAGAGCACCTTTAATGTCCTTCTATAAAGGAGAGTTTGTACTTTAGGGGACCTGCGGATAAAGCCAATCGGACCCAATCATCAAACTGAGATTTTTCCAGTTTTGGGATGAACTGCAGGCAGAACTATGAAGGAGACTTTCTCATGTTTCAAATCAATTTCTTTCACACATGTGTTTCAGAGTTTCTCTATTCCACTCCTGTCCAAATAAACACAGCTCTCCTTGACTCTCTTATGCCCAGCTAAGAAATAAACATCCAGCAACAATTAAAAGAAATCTTTTGAAAAACGTCTGACACCTTCTCCTGCTTCCCCCTCTCCATAAGTCAAATCTGCTTAGTAATGAGATAAATGTTTTTGAAATGTGAGTTTCGTTTTATTAGTCACGAACAAGCCAGGAGCTAGCCTCCTCCCCAAGAAAAACACATCCAGAGAAAGTATTGCATCTTATTTCATCACCATCATCACCATCATCTTCGTCAGGAGTAAGAGGGTGAAAAGGCTAGGCAAGTGAGTGGAGAGAGAGCAGCAAAGAGAAGAAGAGGGGCGACAGTAATGAAAATATCCCTGGATCCTATTTTGAACGGGAGTGTAAAATAATGTCTCCAAAACACGCTCGTGAATTATTCAGAAAACTAACTGTGCTCGTTTCAGATTCAGGGGACAGTCTGATATCCGTGAATTACAAACTGACTTCAGCTTGAACACACAAGAACAAGGCGGAGATTTCACTTAGTGCAGCTTTAATTACTGTTTGGTTCCAGATGAACAAACGCTGGTCGGGACAGAAGTCGAGTTTCAATGAAAAACAGAGCAGAGTGAGGCGCTGCTGTTGGCTGAACTGAATAAATCAGGTCTGGGCCTTGTGTACTGCACAAAGTTTTTTACAGGAAGTTTATGAATACAACATATGAGTTTCTTCTCATGTTAGAAGACTCTGTAAAAGGCCAGAAACTTCAATGAGAAGAGTCGACTCAAGCAGAACTTGAGCACAATATGATCCTTTACAGAGAAGTTCTTCTCTGTGGTGTTTGCTGTGAAGTTGTGTTGGTGCCAAGGGTATTAAGGAGTCTTTGAGAGACGCTTTAACCTGGAGGCCTCAAATACACGAGGGAGTAAAGGAAGTCTTTTTCAGAGGTGGTGGTTTTTTTTTTTGCAAAATTGCAGACAATGACATGGATTTGGACAGAAAGCCAAGATGTACAAAAGTCCTTCTTTGAGTAAAATGAGTTAAAAGTGGAGGATGTTTATCAGGTTTGCAGGTTCATTTTTTTTAGAATCTTGAGAAAACAAAAAGGCTAATTGTATTAAGTTGATAATAACATAAGCAAACAGCTTCATAACTGAAACCTCACTGAAGCCTAATCAAGGAATAATCTTATAATTGTGTTTATGTTTGCTGCAGTTGTGCAATCTGAGCAAACAACCTCGTTTGAAGTCAAAGGTGAAGCACTAGCTAACCTCCAGTCTTCAGCATATTTCAGACCTATCTCGCGCCCACATCCCGTATTGTCATTTCTCCCGGGAATCTCCTGTAGTTAGCATGGTCCACGTTCATTCATGAATCGGATCACTATATTTGTCCAAAGTTTCCAGACAACCGAAGATTGTCCTGTGTTTCTGCTGAGACTCACAGACACTGGATTGATACTTTCACTTTACAGTTTGGGATGATTCAGGTCGGTTTAAGCTGTAAACTATATTTAGGCAGTGTTTGTTGCAAAATGAACTCTTTAGTGACAGGGAAACAACTGCGAGATATAATATTTACATTGATAGTCTTGCACCGTTTCAGAGTGATGCGTTCAGGGCAGCCTCAGATAAAAGAGTGCTGTATTGCGCACACACAGATGTTCAGAGAGCATGTAAAACATATGAGGACTTTAACACTAATATTAGTGGACTAAATAAGTTCATAGCTTATCTTAGCTATTACTTTTTATTACCATTTGTTATTGTTAAAACAAAGTTAAAAAGTGTGCAGCTTCACTTTGACTTATTTGGATGAGCAATCTAATTACAAATACTCTCATAATTAGCTCATATCCACCATGCAAGGTAACCCCAAAACTGCCCGCAAAAATCTTGTGGATTTTATAACCCAAATGTTGGCAGGTATGATGCAAAAGCTGCTCAGCACTTCCAATGGAGGTTATGATGGATGTAAGACAGAAGGAGTGATTAATTAATCTCAATTAACCATGATATTTTTCATAAAGTAACCTCTTCTTATACTGTATACTGGTCCCGCTGATGCTAAGGATAGAGGTGATTTATTAGATGACAATAAAGGTATTAAAAATGCACATTATTTAGCAGACGCATTTTAATATTGTATGTTCCAGTGTGTTTTCTAAACATAGCACAAGGTGTAATTGAATCTATTTCACTATTTCTAACTATCATTTGAACAAAAGCCTGGCTTCATAGATCCTTTTAAATGCAACACTTTCATGGAGTCTGGGGAGTGCCTGAAGTAAGTCTGAGGAGGTGAATGTTTTACATCTTCAGTAATACCTTAATGTTCCTCTGACTCACTTCATTTGAAGCAGAACGACAACTTAGCATCATGATTTTTCAGTTCTGAGTAATGTCACTTCAGCATTTACAGAGGAAATATATCCAGTATGCCTGTAAAGAAGTCAGTATTAAAAAATCTAATTTGACAGAATACTCAAGTTAACAGGAAACACTTGCTGAAATCATGTCCTGCACCAGCCTGGACCAGGAAAGGCTTTCAAGTGCTCCTCATTACTGGAAAAAGCAGCAACATGACTTGAAAGTAAAGACGCTCACACCTCAGCAAATGTTTTCATTAAATTTGAAATAGTTTTGAGTAGAGTTTATGTCTGTGACTGAATCACCCTCAAAACAAGGGGTTTCTAACACTTCCTGAAAAAACTAAGCCAAAGAATACTGTTGTATCCTCACCGACATAATAAGAGAAGTTCCTCTTTAGACGGTCGAAAACGAACCAGCGTTTCTTCCATGATTTGATCTTGCCCCCCATCTTCACCAGGTGGCCTTTGCACATCTTCTCAGTGAGGATGATGAAGGGGCAGGTGTCTATGCAGTGGCCTGATGACTCGACGTGGGAACGCAGATCAAACTCCTCCTTACGGTTAGGAAGGTACCGCGTCATTGGACGGGCCTGCAAAGAACAAAATGTGACACCGTTTAATGGTGCAAGAAGATGAAGATATTGGAGTAGTTAGCATAACTTTTTCAAAGTCTTTTGAGGCAGAGTCGAGTCCCAAAAGTCGTCTTAATCTTCTGACAAAACGAAAATCTTTCAAGCTTCTGAACATTTCCACTCATAACTCTTATCTGACTTTTCTAAACACAGTGCTTTCTTTTTTAGGGTTATATATTAAATATTCATTAAGTATGGGGCTCTTCATGTCTGGATGATTTTTTGGAAACACTTGGATTAAAAAGTAAAAAGCTTAGACATCAAATTTTGAGGTTTATTCCAGTAAAAAAAAACAAAAAACAAAAACAGTCTGAAGCCAAAACCTGCGTGAACTATTTTTTTTCTTTTTTACTGTAAGGGCAGAAAAACAAATCTGAACCATAAAGATGGACAATTTAGTTTTGTTGTTGTTGAACTAATGGCAAAAACTCAAACCCTGAACATGATGAAATAAAGCTATCAAATTATTGAAGTTGTTAGGAAGAGAAATATGATTATTAGCTTATATCTTAGCAGCATAAGCCATTTAAACTTATCTTTTAGTTTAGGTGGATATTAGTGCCCCTTGTGGACAAAGCAGGACTTATTTTTTAGCACGTTTTTTTCCTGTTCATGTGTAGGTAGTGTTTTTCATGGTCCACCCAATCTTTCTTCTTCCCATAGAGCCAAATGTCTCATTTATTAAGACCTTCTGCCACCGAAACTTTCACACAAAGGTTTTTTTTTCAGCGATACAGATATTTTAAAATCTTGTAAAGAGTAGTTTTCTCAGTGATGGTCTCGTTTGCTTTAGGCAAGTGAGGGAAATATTTGCTAAAAGTTACAAAAAGTGTGAGGAGTATGAAAGGAGCCCTTACACTGTGGTATGTGTAAGAGTCAGGTTTATGTCATAGTTTGACACCACCCTGATTGTGCTGCTGCTGTTTTTATCAGCCCAAAATGAGCAGAATTACCATGTGGATGAAACATGAAGTGAGAGCACACAGTTTGTTTGTTAATGGATTGAAGCATTTCACGTAAAGCTTCCTGTCTCTTGCCAGTATGACGAACAATGACAAAGAGGCATTTTCATCTCGTAGGTATATTAGCGGGGGATTTTTATGAAACATGTAAAGTTTAAGGCAGTTCGGACACAATATTTTTGAGTTACAACCTACTTTTTCATGGTGAGACGTCAAAATTTTTGGAGTCAAGTTTTCACTGTCAAAACTTTGTTCAATAGAAATTATTTTGTGCACAACAGAAGCCGCTCTCCTTTGTCCTCGACCACAAAAAACTGAAGGCTATTACTAGTATGTCCTTTTTGTGCTACTGTTGAAACATGACGGTGGACGACAGCAGCATGTGTGGAAGTACATACTTCTTCAGCAAAGGATCACTCTTAGTTTACAAAAACAAACAGATTGTATATTCTGGCAATTAAATGCTTTTTTCACCATATTTATTAATATCTATATTTTTTGTTTCTCCAAAATCTGCTTTGCTGAACTCTATCAAATACTAAACATTGTACCTTTAACACACTTTCTAAAGGGAGCTTATATACTGTTGGCACCTCTTCTGGGGCTGTACCTTTGAAAACTTTGGCAGGACATTATCACTCCGCGTTACTCATTCTTGACTCAGATACAATACAAAATATTTCATCAGACCTCATGTGTGCAAATTTATGTGAGATTTTTGAGATGTTTAAGCCTTTAAAAGTGATTCATTTGTTCAAATAAACATTAAAAATCTAGTTTGGTGAAGGAGAATTTGGCTCTCACACTATTCCGGTGTTCAGGCCCTGATTATCTGGCCTATAAACATTAACATGGTACTTTGAATATAAAGCAACAAAAGCTTGAGCATTTTAATATTTTTCATTCTGTCACCAGTTTAATGTGGGACCTGTTTTTGCTCTTTTCTGGTCTTATTTAACTCTCAAAGGTAATATCTGACTCTTTAGTTGCTAATTCAATTCTGCCTGCCAATGGTTCTGTAATTTATAGCTAGTGTTTGGATCCACAGAATAAACCTTGGGTTATAAGTATCATAGTATCGGTCACATTTTCTTTGTCTCTTACCACACATTAAAGCTTTATTGATATCACTTACTGAAAATAAAAGCTCAGTGTACATGGTGTGCAGTAAGTGGGATGAAGTGTGTCTGTTTTTCACACTGAAGGAATATTTAACCCACATTACTGATGCCTCCGGTAACTGATAATTGAATATAATCAGTCCAGATTAAAGCTTTAATTCTGTATACATTATGATTTTCTGCACCCTCCTATTCATTTTTCTCTCTGTTCATCCTCTTAAACTCTCCACCCTCTTTGCCAATCTCTCCTCTTTCGCTCCCTCCCTAAAAATCTTTGATCTTTCTACACACCCAGCCTCTCTTTAGTGCCTCCTCTCTCATCCTCTCCCCCAAGTCTAACATCCCCTCCTCTCTCCCATCCTCTCTCTTCTCTCCACCACCTGTCTGCCCCTGCTGCTCCACTGACCTGAGAGAAGTGCTTCTCTCTCATCTTCACCTCCTCCTCCACCAGCCTCTGCCTGTGGGCCGTTTCATCCAGAAGCCTCCTCTCGGCCTCCTCTCGCCTCCTCCGCTCCTCCTCCAACATGTGTCGCCGAGCCTGCACCTCCCTCTCCTGGGAGCGTCGGGGAGAGGAGACAGAGGCGCAGATGGGTAGAAGAGAAAGGGGGAAAATAACAGGGGGGTAAAGGGAGACGGGGACAATATGTAAATGGTAGGCAAATATTGCAATACAAAGTGAGTGAGTGTCAGAAGAGGCACCAGAGATTTCAAGTCCCAATCCAGGGTTTTGTAAAATATATCCTTTCAGTCTGAGTATAGAAGAGTTAGCTTTGCTGATGTAAAATGATCCTTTGCAGCTTTCAGACACTTACATTCTGGTCTCCTTTATTTCAACATGTAGAAATAATACAAAGGTAAACAACGTACTGATTACTTCATTTCACTCTGTGAAAGGTTCACTATGTGTGTTTTTTTTTTTTTTTCTTTTAAACAAAAGAAACCCGAGACCCCTGTGATAACTCAAAGTTAGTGCAATAACTCTCAAAAGAGGCAACATGTTTGGTGATGTTATGATGATATGATGTTGCCATTAAACATTTTTTTTTCTCCTGATAGATGATACCCCTCAAAAAAAAAAAAAAATCTTTCACATGATCCTAACTCTGGCAACAAAACGTTCAATTAAAAAAGAAAAACTTTTTATTTTAGCAGCCAGTTAAGTCTGTCTCCTTCACTTTAACCAGTGTATGCTGACTCTACGTCTGTTAATCAATTTTCTTTGCTTTAAATAAGCATTTGAAACAACAATATTGTGGAAGTAATATTATTTTCAAGAAGTAATCTTACCCCTTGTATTTTCCTTGTATATGTATGAAAGATGAAACTATTTTATTGTATATATTTTGGATGAATTATAAGAAAAGGAACTAATTTGTTTCTTATGAAATCACAGCAGCAGCTCTACTAAAACCTGAACAGAATTTAAGGGGCATGAAGTGTGGTGTATCAAGTGTAGTGTGTAAGACGTCCACCCTCTACTCAGTCAAACACTCACTCTGTTCTCTATCAGCCGGGCTTTCTCCTGCTGTGCCTCTTTCAGCATCTTCTCCATCTCCTCTATCCTCTGGGCCTCCAGCCCACAGGCACTACAACACACAGAGGGAGAGGAGTGTGTGATGACACGGCTACGACAACAGTAAACACACATGCCTGGAAACCAAACACTGACAGCAGGAGGAGACGCAGACAAAAACAAAAAAACCCGCTCTCACTGAAGCTTTGAACTTACTGATACACTGAAAACTTAAAACAGTTGGCATGGCAACAGCCAGTGTACTAGACATGTAACAAAACATGTTGTCACGGGAACAAAGCCCAGTGACCCTTCTCCTGGGAGACGGGGCAGATTTGAGTGTTCCCATGGAAACAGAGCCAAATGCTCATTTCCCAGTCTCTCACCTTTCTGGGGTACAGGCGGAGTTGTTGCCGGTGGAGACGCTGGTCTCCATGCTGTCTGAGCTCTCCAGGCTCAGGGTGTCATATGCCTGGTTACCGCTAGGTGGCGTCTGATGGTGCAGGATGGAGTGATGGACTGTGGGAGACAGATCTGTGCAGGGAGAGAGGATACAGAGACAGATGTCACAGACTCACAGCGCCCTCTACTGACAGTTACAAGTCTGTCCTTGGAGTTAGACACTATCACATTAAACAGAGCAGTCCTGACACACTACCCCTTAAAGTTCAACAGTAACCTGGTTAATCTAAAGCTACAGAGGAGAATCAAAATTGGAGAAATTGTTCAAAAGGAAACATGATCAGGGATGGAACAGGAAATTTTAACACATTCAAATCTCCTGTTTGTGTGAAGCAAAAATTTTGAGTAAGATTAGAACAACTCTGATAAAAAATAAAATGATGTAGCCAGAGGGCTGGAAAATAAGACCAAAATAAAACGAAACCCTCAAAAAGTTCATACAATACGGCGAGTCATACAATGATGTTGATACTTTGCACATTTTTTTAAGTATTTTTCTTTTGAATTGCTGAGTCAATGGTGCTGCATTGTAGATGAAGTAGAGATTATGGCTGAATATTTCACCACATGGATGTTAAAACTAAACAAAACATTACATTTTTTAACCATCAGGAGGCCCCGGTGAGAACGGTGAGGAAACGCTACCTAACCCCCGAAGTGGCTGCAAATTTTATTGGGATTTTACAGAGCACTCCTGCCGCAATTTTACCTGCACCATGCGATTTTATTGTGGACCATTTTAACAGAACATTAAAAACCACATTGGACACAGTGGCTCCACCCGTAATTAAAACTATTAAAACAAAACCCTTACCCCCATGGAGAAAAAACAACGAAATCAGAAACACAAAGAGAAAATGCAGGAGTGCCGAACGCAAATGGAGAAAAACCAAATTAACAGTTCACCTCGAAATACTACAGGACTCACTCAAAAAATACAACAATGCAGTAAAAAAGGCAAGAACAGCCCACTTCTCAAAACTCATCACAGACCATAAAAACAATTCCAAATTCCTCTTTTCCACCATCGACCTCTTAACAAACTCCCATTTTAAAAAATCTTTTAAGACCCCCACAGACGCCCTCTGTGAGGACTTTGCAGACCACTTCGGGAGCAAAATTGATGATATTAGATCCAGTCTTTTAACTCATCAGAATGTGATTTCCAACACATCTGAACAGCTGATTTTACCTGAGGAAACACTGGAGAGTTTTGCCCTGGTTGACGCAAGGACACTTGGTCGAGTTTTCTCCCAAGCAAACCCAACTACCTGCCTTTTAGATCCGATTCCCACATCATTTTTAAAAACATTTTACGAATTTTTTGAGGAACAGATTTTAACCATAGTAAATTGCTCTCTTCAGACAGGGGTCTTCCCCACTGCCTTTAAAACGGCGGTGGTGAGGCCCCTTCTGAAGAAGAGAAATTTGGATACTGATGTTTTTAATAATTATCGACCCATATCCAACTTACCGTTTTTAAGTAAAATCTTAGAAAGACTGGTTTTTAACCAAGTAAATTATTTCTTAAAAAGTAATAATATCTTAGAGAAGTATCAATCCGGTTTTAGGATGAACCACAGTACCGAGACAGCCCTTTTAAAGATTTTAAATGATATCAGGTGTAATGCCGATAAACAGAAACTCACAGTTCTGGTACTACTGGATCTAAGCGCTGCCTTTGACACAGTAGATCACCAGATTTTATTAAGCAGACTCAGGCACCTGGTGGGCCTCTCTGGGACTGTTTTTAACTGGTTCATTTCTTATCTCTCGGAACGATCCTTCTTTGTAAGTATGGATACCTGTTCCTCAAAAACTCATGAAATTAAGTGTGGGGTGCCCCAAGGGTCAATTTTAGGTCCAATACTTTTTAATCTCTATATGCTTCCCCCTGGGGACGTCATCAGGAGACACGGCATCAGCTTCCATAGTTACGCTGACGATACACAGTTGTACATTGCCGTGTCTCCTGAGGACACAGGGCCTATTGATGCCCTTTTTAACTGCATTTTAGATATCAAGTCATGGATGGCAGAGAATTTCCTACAGCTCAACCAGGACAAAACAGAAGTTTTAATTATTGGTCCTGAAGGCAAGAGAGAGAAACTTTTACCAAAACTACAAGATTTTAAACCTGCTCAATCTGTTAAGAATCTGGGCGTAATTTTTGACTCTGAGCTGAATTTTATTACACATATCAAGAACATAACAAAGATAGGTTTTTACCATCTTAAGAATATAGCCAGAGTCCGCCCGTTTCTCTCTCAGGCCAACACGGAGGTGCTGATGCATGCTTTTATTTCTAGTCGTTTAGATTACTGTAATGCCCTGCTCTCTGGTCTTCCCAAAAAGACCACCCACATGTTACAACTGCTACAAAATTCTGCAGCACGTGTGCTGACGAGGACCAGAGGGCGGGAGCACATTACACCGGTTTTAAAATCCCTGCACTGGCTCCCCGTGTGTTTCAGGATCGATTTCAAGGTTCTTTTAGTAGTTTTTAAGTGTCTTAATGGTCTTGGCCCATCTTATTTATCTGAACTGCTTTTATCTTATCAACCCTCGCGTACCCTGAGGTCCTCTGGCGCCGGCCTTTTAGTTGTTCCTCATACAAAAACCAAAACTCACGGAGAGGCTGCCTTCAGCCATTATGGCCCAAAGTTATGGAACAGCCTGCCAGAGAACATCAGGACCGCAGAGACTGTTGATGTTTTTAAAAGGAGGCTCAAGACCCACCTTTTTAGTTTGGCTTTTAGCTGATTTAACTGTTTTAGTTTATTTTATCCTTTACTTTTATCACATTTTTATGTCACTTAGATATTCTAACATTATTCTAATTCGGTTTTAGTTTATTTTATCCTTTACTTTTATCACATTTTTACATCATTAAGATATTTTAATATTATTTTAATTCCTTCTATGCCCTAGTCTTTTTAGCTCCAGAGTTTCCTCGTGGGGGCCCTCCACACTGGGAGGTATGTCTGGTCCGCCCCCGGGGGGCGCGGTCCTTGGGATCGTCCAGGCCCAGACGGGCTGTCTGGGTCGGGGGGTCTCGGGGGCGGTGCTCCCTGTGGGGGTGGGCTGTGGCTCCTCTCGGTGTGGACGGCTCCCATAGGTGGTCTTTCCTTACCAGAATCATCAGTGCCTTGCCATGTTTTTACTGACAGTTACTGTGTGGGTGTGTGGATACGTGTGTGCGTGTATGTGTGTGTGGGGTGGGCTGCTGTGCATGCCTGTATATGCTGCTGTGGGTGGGAAGGGACGGGTTTTATGCCTATTTAAGTGCCCTATATTTACTGTTGTTTGTTTTGTTTTTTCTTTTTTTAACGTTGTTTGTTTTTACCTCTTTGTAAAGCACTTTGTGTTGCAGCTTAAAAGCATGAAAGGTGCTATATAAATAAAGTTTGATTGATTGATTGATTGATACATTTGAAACCACTATGAGGGACTTTTAGTTTGTCGTGTCGTATGAAGTCCCATCTAAAGCTCTGGTCTATTTAAGATACTCATATAGATAAATAGACACATAGACATTTATATAAAGGAGTCTACATCTGGTTAAAGTTGATGCTATGACATTTTTCTTTGGAAAAAAAATAACATGCTTTGATGCATGTCATTCCCTGTTTCTTTAAGCACTCCTATCAGGCAACAACAAATAAATAATAATATTTAGAAAAGTAAAATGGATTTTTTTTAAATTTGCAATTTCTGATCACCTTTAAAGAAACACACTGATGAAGAAGTGAAACCCTTATTGTTATGACTAACAGATCGAGTATTGAGGGATTTTCGTACCTTTATTCTGCATGACAAACTGCCTCCTTGACTCCATATCTAATGGGTTTGACATCTCTCTCAGCATCAACTGCAGCCCCTAAAAACACATGTAAAATACAATTCATCCAACTCCTTAGCAGGTTTTCTAAAACCACTATAATCTTTTAAACTGATGTGCTCACTTTGCTTGATGCACTCCTCTCATGAGCAGGACCGCTGGATTGTGGTAGAGCTGCAGCGCTGCACAATGCTGCCTGTCCAACTTCACCATCAGACTTGGACTTTAATAGCTGAGAGGAGAACAATAATTGGTTCAATGTGTTTTTTTATTCATGGAAAAGAGAGAGAGAGAGAGAGATGATATGTGGTTCCAAATACAGAAGATGGACCTCTTTTACAGTTCATCTTGGAGAAAAAGCCAAATACCACAGAGAAAGATATGACTTAATTCAGCATTTATCTGTGACAGACGGTTTTAAAATTGTTCAAACAGCTTGGTATAGTTTGTATTAACATTTTGTACCGTTTTTCCATGATAAATCTGTGGTAACAATGTTTTATTTTCTCCACTAGAGGACCTCATAGTCATAAAAATGTGGTTGCAGGTAGATTGGGTAGAAAGCAAGAAGACCACAAGAAGCTTGAGAGTATTTGAGAGTGCATTTGAGCAAGTAAAAGCGAAGATTATACCTGCCCCTGTCTGCGTGTGGAAAAAGTCTTTGCAGGCAGAGGTGGAGGACATGACTGAGGCTCTCCAGCAGCCATGATGTCCTGGTACCAGCGCTCGAGGTTAAGCGGAGGAATTACATTTCTGCTCAGCTCAGGCTGGCTCTGAGGTGATAAAAAGCATTCAGGCAAAGAGAGGGGAGCAATACAGGAGAAGAAATACGTGCCAGAAGCATCAAGTAGACAGAAAAGATAAACATGACAGAAAAATTGAGCTGTAGTGGTGGTGTAACCAGAAAACTGGTGACCCAGAACTAACCTTTGCAGACAGAAAGGAGGGAGGACCACATGCAGCAGAGTGGCATGAGAAGGTAGACTGAGAAGAAGCAAGTTGGAATGATGGAGTAGAGGAGGAAGAGGAGGGGTCGAGTCTCTGCATCCCAAAGATCTGACTTAACTGACTAACTGTGATGTAATCCTTCAAACACAAAAACAAGACACGTTCACAAAATACACAGAGAGAGAAAACAGATTAGGAAAGAAAGGGTGTCTTTAAGAAAAAAAACATTATGAGATATTTTCAGGGATTTAAAGAGTAAAGAAACACATCAGAGAGAGCAGGCAGAGTTTCTACCTCACATGGCAGCGTTGGAGCTACAGTGAGGGACAGGCAGTGGAGAGCAGCAGAGGGAGAGGAGTGAGGTTGCAGAGCAGCATTTCCATACATCTTATAGACATCAGAGAGCCTGAGGTACTCCTGCACCGACAGCCAAACACAGAAACAAGAAGAAAGACGATTCAGTGCTTAGAAAAGCCATGCAGAGCTAATATTTATGGAGCTGGCTAACCCTCTGTTTTTGAAGTGAATAGGCAGTCACACTAAGGAAGCTCAAATACTCTTATGTTGTGTTTGGAAAATACTCTCAGTAATTTTGGCTCATCCTTTGACATGATTTTTTCAGGAAATATTTTAATGGTGTTTAAAGAGTTCAAATAAGATCATTAAGAAAGTCTAATAAATCATCTTTACTGTTTCATTGTTTTTGTCTTGAGCTAATGTTTGTATGTGTTACTCATTTACACTAACAGAGCCCTATCATAAGAGCCATTTCAAAGTGCTGGCTCCACTTTATCCTATTACAGTGCTATGAAAATATTATAATTTCATCCAGTGTATCTGCTGGAGTAGGTAGTTTTTCATAGAAATGACCGATTACAATGAGCTGCATCGCCTGTACAAACCAAGAAGACGTAGATTCATGCAGAGAGTTCAATGGTAAATATCAAAACTAGCAATAACTGATCTTCTATTAATTTACATGACAATGGCTACTGAATTAATCTTTTTGTCTTATCTGTGTCCTTTTCTTCGCATACATGTACAGTACATTCACAGTAACAGGGCCCCTTTACACAGATCTCCCTGAAGAGACCTGTGCACTGGTTCCCTGTTAGAGGGTGGTGGCTGCAGAGAATAAAGTGAAAAATCAAATAACCTGCTTTTATGATGAAATGACATTGTTTAGTTGGTACAAATGACATATTTTGATGATTGGTCTGCTTATTTAAAAAATGATGATATCATATAAATAGATCTTGAACTTTTGTGTCTTTTAGGGAAAAAAATCTAAACTCTGAAAGGAATATAGATCAGAGGTTTGCTGTTTTTATAACACAGCTGTGCTTTACTTTACCCTGGGCGGGGGTCCATCAATTTGCAGGAGCCTAGTCCTAGTTCTTCTAGATGGTACTTGTCATATTGGAAATGCTGACTCCAGTCAAGTTGAGGCCATGGCTTAACAGCCTGCAACTGCTAAAACACGCCCACCTGTCAGTCAAACAGGCTACGCCACAAATCATGCCTGATCATACATAGATCTACGATTTTTTTAGCAATCTAAAAAAGATGAGTTTAGAAACCCCCCCCCCCAACCCTAAGCATGTCAAACCCCACTTTAAAAATAGGCATTTCAATAAGAAGAGTTCTTGGTTCTTGGTACTTTGAAGAACTCCAGTTTTTTTTTTTGTGCTTGCTGACTGGCTTCACCTTTATCCACTATCAGCAGCCGAAGCTCTTTGATCGTCGGTGGCAACCTAAATTTATTGCTCACCATGCAAAGTACAATTTAATTATACTTTGTTCAGAAACCTTTAAGAATCAGTAAAACGGTAAATCGGTCATTATTCTTGTATCCCCTGTCTCCACGACTTCAAAACATGGATTTGAGCGGTTTGACATTTTTAGAGCATTTGAGCTTCCTCTTGAGAAAAATGCTGCTGTGTACTTCAGTTAGAGAGAGTAGACCACAAAATCTGGACAATATACTTGCCAACAAAATAAAATAAAATAAAACAAAAAAACAAAGAGAAAAGCAAACACTACAGCATACAAGTTAGTATTTTTTTCTGAAGCTTTGTTCAAGGAAGCATTTTGTTGGAGTTTACCTCTTGTGGTCTAACAGGACAGAGTTCAGGGGAGGGGATGTGAGAGGAGGAGAAGGAGGCAGAGGAAGGACAGGGGCTACCATCCACAAAAGCAAGGTCAGGCTCACTGATGTGAAGCAACTCCTGTTTGAAAATTTCATCTCAGTCTCAAAAAAGCAGCAAGCCTTTCTCAACTCAGTAACCACAGACAGTTGTGGCGTCACGTATCACATGATCCTGCTCACCTCTTTCATGTTACTGTTGTGTTTAGGGAAGCTTTTCCCTCCTGTCAAGGTATGGTACCTCTTCTCCAGGGCACTCAGCCTGTCTTGCTCCTGAAAAGTTTAGCCAGCATGGATATCATTGCTGTAGTTTCATGATTAGTTGAATTAACAATTAAAGGGATATTCCGGCTTAAAATAATTTAGGGTCAAACACACCGTAACACTGAGTTAGACACCCCCTCGAGAGATGAATGTTGCCAACCGCTTGCTTCTCTAGTTATACCAACTTGAGTAACGACCGCACGATAGCAATACACAGTGGTCTGAGGAGCCATAAACAAACCTCAACCAAAACGCCACTCTATAGCCACAAATAATACTCAGAACAGCACCTAACTTCATCAACAGTGCATATAGGGTCCCAGCCATAGTACTAGCCACCAAATATCTTTTTTGCTTTGCCCCTCAGACCAACAGACCAACTTGGTGTTACAGTGTGTTTGACCCTAAATTAATTTTATGCCGGAATATCCCTTTAATGCTATGTTCATTCACTGTGTTGGTGTGCTAACCTTGTATAACAGCTGTAGAGTCACTGCTCTGTCTTTTGCCATCCTGTCACAGTCTTGAGCTGCTTGTAACCCCAGCTGCATTACCTGAGCTTCTAGGGCACCCATCTTCTCCTGCAAATAAACAAGTCTAATTTCTTCAAGCCATACAGTCTCATATCGATGACCAGAATTGACCCAAAATGATGCATTTTGCATCACCTGTGCACTCACCTTTCTTTTTGCTACGCTGCAGTGGTACTCAGCTCTCTCCTGGAGAAGCTGTGAGCTCTGAGTCTCTTTCTTCTCCTCCAGACTGCTCTCTGCTTCCAGCTGGCAAAACTCCAGCTCCTCAAACTGTTTGGTCCCAGATTCCAGAGCTTCAGCTTTCTACATCCAGATAGACAGATGCGTCATTCAAACAGCGACAAAAGAAGAATGAATATTTCATTGTTTTCTAACTGTCAACAGAATCCCAAGAAAAGACCAGAACTTAAAACGATTAACTCTCTTAAGCTTGATAGTATTTCCCTATCATCAGCTTTCAGAAATAGTACAGAACATATGCACTGTTTTCTCCTGTATGAGGAGCATGTGCTTAATCCTCCTCCTGTATTAACTTTACTACGCACCCACCATGTTAAGGGTCGGTTTTGACTCGTGTCTTAAATCAGCTGCAAATTACACTAAAAAAATTCTCTATCATCCAATTTGGTTCTCATCTCTAGGTTACCTTGTTAGGCTTCATTATCCATGACAATATTGCTTGTAATAGTTTTTGTTGTGTTCTTTGTCAGTATACCCCTCATACAGACATCTATACTGATTTGATCTCACATGTCAGGACATGTCAGGACATGCCCAACGTTGTTTTTTGTGCAGAGAAAAACATGAAAAAATTAGAATTTCCTAAATCTCACATGATTGGAAGAGGATCTGACTGTCAGTGTGGTGCCTGGCAGTGCACTTAAGATTTCAGTTTTTGCTCTAATTATTAGATATTGATCTAACCGGGTCAACAGCAACCCTAACATGGCAAGTGCCATAATTTTAATGAGAGCATTTTTTAATTTAGTCAATTTACATGTTTTTTGTCGTCACTCAAATAGAGGTTCCTGACAAAGTCAAAAAGTCTTGATGCAAATACACTAATTAAAGTGGTTCTTCAGACAGACCCTAACACAGGAGGAGGGTTAAGACAAGGGTACTCTGATTTTCCGTTAAGACTTCTAGCCTGTATAAAAGGTCAAAACGTTCTGGTGTAGCCATGTTTAGAGACCGACTGATGCCCTGTTTGTTTTGGTTGTTTTCATGGGACATGTTTGCAAGACAGAAACAGACATTTTCCAATAATGTCCCTGATAAAGAAGCTCAAATCTAACAATGATCTGCCCAAAAAGGTCTAGGTGTGTCAAATGTGACTTGAATCATGAATTGTAAAAGGCATGCTGACTTTTAGAGCAAAGCTGTTAATGAGATTAGTTTCTACAAATTGCATCCAGAAAAAAATGGAACTGCAGGGGAAAAGCAGCAGTCTGAAAAAGCTGCAGAAGCGTCGTCAAGCTAACAGATGGCACCTATGTGATGGTTCTTATGTGATGAGATGATAAAGAGCAAGAGCAGAAAAAGAGGAAATGCACAGTCTGCAGAATTAAGAGTTGCTCTGAGTGCTTCTAAACAGAGTCAGTGTTACATCTGTGGCCTTCTGTGCAGATCATACAGCACGGTGGTATCTGGTATATTATAACTCACTGTTGCCAGCCTGTGGGCTGCGTGAGAACACTGACCCTGCTGAGCTGCTCCTGTAACTGTTCCCTTTGAGACAAGGGGCACTTATCAAACTGCCTCTTCAGCTCATTGTACTCATTCCTCTGCTTTTCCAGGGCCTTCCGCTCAGCCGACACATTAGCCCTCCCCTAAAAACACACAGACACACACACATCCACGCAAGTTTGTCCACAGTCACACAAACATACACACCAATGGAGGGAGAACAAAAAAAAAATTCACAGACAACTCAAAATCCATGCAGCCAAGCTTTAAAGTCATCAGACCAGAACAGTTAGAGAATTAAAGGACTGAAGCTGAGGAAAGGTCATGAAGAGGGTTAGGGGTTACAGAGCTTTGAGTAATTAGTCAGGTTAAAAACTGAGAAAATTGTGAGTTACATGAATGACTGACTCAACATTTCATTGCACGTCACACCCAGCTTAAAGCCTAACACACATTTTTAAACCCAAGAGGCTTTTGGGAACCTGAAAGAGGAGACAGTTGTGTTTTGTGTTTTAGGACAGAGAGTCAATAAATAAGCAGTGCAGGTCAGTTCAGGTCTTCTTTAAAAAGAGTGTACACATGTCAACAATGTTGCACATTCAGGAGGGAGGGAGTTTTCACATATTCATACACAGATGTTTAGGAAAACATCCAACACGTGCAAAGGCAGCAGACTGACAGCATTTACAGTATCACATAGTTTTGTCCCAGGCCGGCTGCCCACCTTGTCCTTCTCTTTCTGGGTGGCCTTGTCCAGCTGGCTCAGTTTGAGCTGCAGCTGAGAGATGATTTCATTTTCAGCGTCCACCTGCTCCTGTTCTGCCTGTTTCTCTGCGTGCAGCAGGGCCTGCTCCATCTCCACCTACAGACAAATAAAGGGGTCAGGGTTTGCAAACCACAAGGCACTCTCCAGCTAAATAAATACTCAAAGATGGGATGAGCTTCTACCTCCTGTTTGGTCTCTTGTAGCTGCTGCTCCAGTTCACTGACTCGCTGCTTTAAATCATCAACCCGGCCCAAAATCCGGTTTCTCTCCTCCTCCAGGTAGGTCTGCTCCTGACCGGCGAACATCTCTTCACACTGGAGAAAATTTTAAATATATATAAAAAACTTGTTCCCAAAAAATAATCTTCTTACAAAACTGTATGTGTTACCTCTTGGTGTGCACTCTCTGTGCTGCTGGACTCCTCTCTCTGTGTTTCCTCGTCGTTCTCTCTCTGGGGTCCGTCTAATTCCTGAAGCAACATCTCCCCTGCTGTTTCTGAGGAGGTTCCTCCCAGCAGCCCACTCCTTACCACCTCTGCCAGCTCTGTAGCACTGTCCCCGTGGTTATACTCCGCACACAGGTTCAGGATGGTCTCCAGCCTCTGTCGCTCCTATAGAGGAGACATACAGGAGACAAAAGCATGCTGTCGTGTATTAAGGATCATATTGCAGATTGGCTTCATGTGTCCTTGACTGACATTGTCCCATTTAGGCAGCTGTCCCTCACATACTGTCACGGGACGAGTGTAACCTGATAGCAGGAGAGGAGCTGATGTAGTTTGTCTCTCATGAGGGGGCTCATAGTAAAATTTATCAGCTCGAGAGCTGTTTGTGCAAACTTTTTAATAAGGCGTGGTTTGATTCGTCTCTTTTACAAGATCCTCATTCTTTAACTTTCCTTCATTGTGTCGTGTAATTCTTGGGTTAAGTGCCAGATGACTCCAGCTTGTGGCCAGAAAGTCTTTCCAGTTAATCGAAATAATGGACTTTCTGCTTTCATCATCCAAAAATAACCATGAATAATGTGTGACAGTAAGTAGAAATCTGGCAAGACGAGAAACAATTGCGCCTCACGAATGTGCTGCAGAGCTCTTTCCAGAACCACTCACTCACTTGCTGCTGTCTGGTATTCAATTTACTCAGCCTGTTAAAATAACCGAACCAACTCTGTCATCGGCTTGTACTGTAAAATTTACGTCTGAGACAGTGTGTAATTTTTTTTTGTTACATTCATGCTGTAAAATACAACAGAGATGGTAACAAAAATTACTCTACATTAAAGAGGAAGTATGATCCTGATACTTCCGTCTTAATATCGTTCCTCTAAAAGCTTCTCAGCATGATTTACATGATTTACAGTTCAACAAACTCTCAACATACTTCAGGCTGCTGTCTTTAAAAACCCTAATGTCAACCCCAAAGTTTTGTTTTATTATCATAAAATTACAAATTTGTCTTTTTAAGGAGATTCACTGTCTGATGCTGTCACGATTTGAGCAAATCTCATATAGATCTCGCTGAATTCTCGTGTGACTTTTTGAACAGGCCATTTAGAGCACCCTGTAGTTCCATCAGGGATCGCACACTTTTACCTGCAATCTGGAATTTTGCTTATGTGTAGAACTGACTGATTTTAACTTAACATTTGTTTTCTAAATATGAAAAAAGCACAATACTACCTCTTTAAACCGATTGGTGAACTGATGGGCATGCAGAGTAAAATAAAGGCGTAATGATGAAACAGATATTTGTAAATAATTCAAATGAAGGATAATTTTTAGCCCTTTAATGCCTGAAACCACAAATAATGGCCAGAAAATTCAATTTTTTTGGAGCTGAAATGTTTATTTCATTCCCTAGTGAACACCAAAAAAATCAAAATGTCCTTAAAATTTGTTTATTTATCGCATTTGATACATTTTATGTTTTTGGAAACTGACAAACCAGAAGAGGACATTTTTATCATTTATCAGACCATATTCAGGTGGGTTTTTTTTTTGTTTGTTTGTTTTTTTAGTAATTTGTTGATCATATTGTTTTGATAGAAGTATCATAAAAGTATGTATCAAATATGATACAAAGGGCATTAAAGGATTATGATCATACTAATTCACTCTCCTGCTAACGTCTGAAATACTTAAACATACCATTCTCGCTTAACTTTGCACACAGAACAGAATTTCTCACAAAAGTTTCTCTACCAGATAAATAATCAAGTTGTAGCATTTGAAAAACAAAAGGTTTTCCTTCATGAACCCCCACAAAAATACCTCTGATAAAACAAAACCCCTTCAATGCAGCCAGTAGTTTGGCCTCTTTCCAGTGAAACCAAAACTACAGTGAACTTTTCCATTATCTCTTCCGCCCTACAGTAGCTTTGCCCTTTACTTTAAGTGAGATAAAGTGCTGCAGTGTGCCAAGTGTAGAGCATTCAGCTCATGGAGGGGAAATCCTCTCTTTGTCTCCAATCTATAGGTCCAAAGATTATCATATAAAAGTGTCTCTTTTAGAGCTAGCTAAGAGTTAGATGAGAAGATTCAGCCTGTCTCTCTCAGGGGTTATATGTTGAACATTTTGGATATCTTCATTCTACTACAATTATGTGTTAATCCTTACTGTTATTTTTAACATTTTTGTCAAGTACCACCAGCATATCCATTAATCACTGAAAACTTTGAAAGTTCAGCCAAAGCTATACAAATCTCAGTTTTCCTCCATCCATCTGGATAATTGTATGTTTGTGTAGGTTTGACTACAAGGCTGGGTTATTTTGACATAATAGCATTTCCATGTGGAGCTGTTTGCTATCATACTTTTCTATAGATGACAGAGGAAATTCCAGATATGATTTACAAACAGAAACACTCCTCCACAGATCCTTAGCCAAAGAAAATGTTTGTTCTTTGTTCATATTCTGTTTATGTGTTTGCTTACACTGTCTGCACATGCTGGATGACTCAACTCAGACTGTATCAGCTCCCGTCAGTCCAGCTCGAACACATGCTGTCGGTAACTCTCTTATTTGTTACAAGAAACCTTTTGGTTCCTGAAATAGTCTGTGGACATGGAGGACCAGGAATTACCCCCCTCCTCTCCCCCTCTCTTGGTCTGTTCAGCTGTTAGAAACACGGTGGGGTGGGGGCTGGAGAACGGGGGGGTATGGTGGGGGCTGGTGGGTGTGGACTGAGGATGGATAACAAGTATGCAGTGTATGATCTCTGTGGGTCTGGATAAGAAGGAAGCTTCAGTCAAGCAGGACCAGCAAAGAAAGTAAAAACCGCTCGTCCTTTTGATAAATATAGTGTTGAGCAGCCGCACCCTCCACTCTGGACCTTAAGACACGTGGAAGAATGTTCAGCCCGCGTTACTCAAGGCCACACGGGCCGGCGATGCCAGTAATGCTCTGGAGAGATGAGATGGTGGCTGTGCGCCAGGAGATTTAGACAAGATATCTGAATGCAGACACGGTGTCTACAGTGCCAGAGGTCTCAGCACCCTCTACACTTTAGTAATTTTATGTCCTTTAAAATCAGGAGAGTTGTTGACCCTGGTGTACTTTTCTTCTTACATTTTTTGTGCTGATGGAAAAAAAAAACCAACAAGACTAGCCCACAACTCAATACCCAAACAATTTCAACCACATAAAATAAACAAATAAATAAAAACCTGCTAAAAAATCTATCATTTGTACACTGTGACTCCTGGATTCTACAATGAGATTTATCTGTTAATAACAGCCAATAAAAATCTCTTCTTTTTTTCTTGTAGACAAAGCCAAACCAGCTGTGTCTCCCACTGTTCCATCACAACAGAGCATTTTGTTTTTATTTGTCTTTTTCCAGGTGTTCTATGACTCTTTGTCAAAGCACTTTGCAAAGTTCTGTTTTTAAAAGTGCTATAAAAATTAGTTAAAAGTTTTATTATTATTATTATTATTATTATTATTATTATTATTATTATTATTATTATTATCATCACTAACTGGTGAACATATCCACATGTTTTGCGAAGTTTGCTCACAGATATTTCTCTTCCCTCCGTTGAGAACAGGGAACATAAGAGCTCGACATGAGTGTTATTGTTTCTTTCTGTCAGTTGGTTGTACAAAACATTAAAAAAGATTATAACAGTTTGCACAAAATGCAGGTGTGGCTCTGGACCTGTCAGCTTGTTTTAAAGTTTTTCTCCTAATTTGGTAAAAAAAAAAAAAAAAAGTCTGTTTCTGCAGGTTCAGTCTATACAAATTCCAGAGCTACAAGTTAAAAATGTGTACAAACATCCATTAAGGACAAACCTGAGCTGGGAATGTTTTCTTCATTAACCCTTTAAAGCCTTTTGTATCATATTTGATACATACTTTCATGATACTTCTTTCAAATTAACATGATCAACAAATTACTAAAAAAAAACACCTGAATACAGTCCGATAAGTGATAAAAATGTCCTCTTGTGGTTTATCAGTTTCCAAAAACATCTAATGTATCGAACAAGATAAATATACATATTTGTTAAATTTTAAGGACATTTTGATTTTTTTTGGTTTTCATAAGTACGTGAAAAAAAACATTTCAGCTCCAAAACAATTTAATTTTCTGGCCATAATTTGTGGTTTAAGGCATTAAAGGGCTAAGTCTCTCAGTGAAGATCACACAAGGATCCAGATTCGGTTACATAAGTCATATATGAGACATGATCACTCACCAGTTTCTCCATCTCTTGTTCCCGCAGCCTCTCCTCTCTCTGCCAGCGGTGGTACTCCAGCAGCTCGTCCTCATTGTCACTGATCTCAGAGATGCTGTTTTTGCGTTCCCGGGTACGAGGTTTAACAATGTCCCGACTGGAGGACCCTGCTGCACAGGGGTTTTTTCTTTGGCTTCCAGGACTAGAAAAAGGAGATGAATTCAGGCCTGACATGATGGCTCCCCCTGGACCAGGTCTTAACTGTTTTCCTCCAGGCTCTTTCTCCAGCCCAGAGAGCGCTGTTGGACTCTGGGCGTACATGGCCCTCATGGCTTCTGCTTTGGAAGCAGTCAGTTTGCGGTGGCCCTGAGGGCTATCAGGGACAAAAGCTGAGCCCTGCGATCCTGGAGTCCCTCTGCGGGATGTGTAAGGGCTGTGAGGAGGAAGATTTCTCAGGCTGTTAGCAGCGGTTGGCTCAGGAGTCCTGATCCTTTGAGGGACATCTACATGAGCAAGATCTCTCATGGGGCTGGGGGATCTCTTCTGGAGGGAGGAACCTTTGACACGAGGACTTGATGGAGCTGTAGGGGACAATTTAACCGGGCTTGGTCTCTTAGAGTTTTCTGTGCCCTGTCCTGACCCCCTGCTGGCTGGTGTGGGACTTGATGAGGCTTCTCTTACATTCCTCAGAAGCTTTGGGCTCTCCTGGGCCCTCAAACCACCACTGGCACTGCTTGGGGCAACAGAGAGTGAGCTCCGAGGATGGGGTACAGGAGTGTGGTTGGTATGAGGGGACCTGGAAGGCACTGGCGGGGTTTTGTTGCCCAGGTTGTGACCACGAAAGCCGCTAGAGTCCTCTGTCGTAGAGCCGTGTCTCCCATTGAGCATATTCGGAGGAGAGTTCTGACGAATCGGCAGTTTTGATCCTGGAACCTTCATCACCAAAGAGTCCTGCAGGTTCTTTGCAATGTTGTTGACTTTGGAGTCACCATTGCTTGTAGGAAACTGGTGGTTCCCATTCAAGACATTGTGGGAGTCTAAAAAAGAGCAGAGACATTTGTGCATGAACAGAACAGAAGAGGACACTTGAGAGGACAGTTGCAAAAACACACATAAACAAACACTGTGTGAGGGATTTGTCAGTCCTGTGTCATCTTTGTCCTACTGACACCCCCCTCACCTCAGGTCAGGGCTGCAGCACACAGCAGGGGGCCTGTAGGAGGGAAAACACACATGCCTCCACATGTTGTTGCACATACTAACTCACTGAGTCTCAGTGGCCCACTTTAAATAGTGATGAACGTCTCAGAACCCACATGTATGAACCAAACCCAGCAGTTGGGATGTTAGTGCTCCTCAGTTGTGTCATAATCCTGCAGGGATCTGGGGCTGCTAAATATAAAAGCTGCAGCCGTGTAGCTCATTCAGAGCTGATGAAATCAGGGCTGGTCAGGAAAGAGTGGGCCGTACACACACCGGCTGGGTGTGGTGGCTCTTACTGTAGTCAAACTCATAAGGTCAGAGGAGAATGGATTCTAAATATCAACCCCAGCAAGCGACCAGTGAGAATTATATAACATCATCAGCAGTAAAAAGAGAGATTACAACGGCCCGCGTCAAAACGGGGTCACACCTTGAACTGAAGAACACAGATTTTAATGAACTAGATCACAATGTAGGCCAAAGATAATTAGTCCAGAGCAAGTTATTTTTGCCGCCTGACAAGGACGATGACCAATATTTGAGTAACACTTCCACGCCAGTTGTGTTTTAGAAACCAAAATAAAAGACACAAAAATAACTATTTAGAAAAGTTTCACTTTAAAAACAGTCACACAATCATTAGTTGTCATTTGTTTTTAGTGAATGTCTTCTCAGTAACAATTTGAGTAACATCTGTTAATATCTTACAGAGAAAACAAAGTGGACAACTTGTTCAATCATAATATATCATCCTTCCCACCCACAGGCAAGAGCCTCTTAATTCATCGCAAAAGATGACAAATTTTTAGTTTAATTTCAACAAAAGTTAAGGAGCTCCAACTGTGTCCTCCCAAAGCATCTACTGAGCCAAGAACAGCAGGCGGAAACTGTGAAACCTTCTTTCACCGTGTTCTAGATGACTTATATTAATTATAGATTTAACATGTTTGCCTTTTTGTTACTGTAACTGGATCACAGAAAGTGTTCAAAAGTAAATTTGATGCTGCATGGTCTTTACCAACAGGATGATTTTTTGTGTTGCTCAGTCCTTGACTCCCTCCAGGCAGCATGCTCTTCATCCGCAGGGCCTCTTCTGGATGGTTGAAGCGGAAAAAAGCAGACTGACCGAAACACAGCATGCACCCTGCCAGGACAGGAGATGACAAAGACAGAAAGATGTCCATCATGAGCTTAACAATCTAGAGGTGTTATTTCATCATGCCTTGAACACCACAGTTCAGTTTGACAAGTTGGCAGAGACAAAGCAAGTGTTGAGAAACTTACATTAAAACTGATTTGTTTTACTCACATGTAATTAACCAGCATGTAAAACCAAGTCCTTCTCCTTTCCCTGAATTTTCAAGAACACCTAAAGTATTTCCTGAGAGTAGCACTGATCTTTTGTGTCTACTTGTTGATATTCCTCAGAAAGTTTAACACTTATTTCATCCTTCAAAGTGAGGTTAAAGGTCCAAACAACAGCATCAATTATGAAAGGGATGTAGCAGTTTCCTTCAGTCCAGAGTCGATCGATCTAATATTTCATCACCGTCCTTTAAATGAAGCAAAGCCTAAAGTTGAGCAGCTGCTGCCTCCACACACACATACACGAGTGGATCAACTTCAAATGACATTCTGCTGTAGCTGCTGGCTTGAATCCCAAAGAGAGGGGACCGAGGGGGGTGGGACTGTTGTGCCTGCTTTATGGCATGTTGGCATGTTACTGGAAGGAGACTGGACTGATTTGTTTTTGTGAAGCTAGATGATGTTACTATCAACCCCCATTTATTTCAAACTCAACAAAACAGCTCATGTATGTAACATGGTAGTATATTTAAACTATGAATAGTACATAACTGGACATCAACATGATTTTACATCAATAAGACCTAATATGGTAATCACAATTTATATACAATGTTGGCTATCAGGAACACACACACTTCTTATTTCTTCAGTCCAAGTTGTTAAAATTCACAGATAGTGTGGAATATCCAACAGCTCAAATAATGTTTAAAGCTAAATATAATCGTCTATCAATAAATATACAGATATTATTCAGTATGCGTGAGGGATGTTGTAATTTAAGAGGAAAAATTAACTTTAATCTAACTTTAATTCGGACAAAGAGGAAGGGTTTTTGTGTTTCAGTGAGTAGGGTGAGACTATAGAACAGGGTTTGCATGGATTTAAAGTAATGTTCAAACATGACACAAATGAGGTACAAAGACATTATTTTTAAGAGGTACAGGGATGAGGAAGGCGTTGGGTAGCACTAAGTGTCATGAGGTTATTGTTTCTTTTGTTTTGTTTTTGGTTTTTTGTTTCTTTCTTGTTTTATTTTGTTTTGTTGTTTTTATGTGTGTGCTGTATTAAGTGGATGTAGATTTTTTTTAATAATACAAAGTCATGAATGTACTCTATTTATCTATAAGTATCAGGTACATCTAAACAAGTTGCAAGAAAGCTTGGTGTGGGTAATTATTATTTAAAGGGAAGGAGTGGGAGTTCGTAAGTTATTCTTCTTCTCACTCCTTTTCGATGATGTATTTCTATGTTTTATGTTTAAATGTTTTGCCTTACTTTTCTTGTTTTATTTTTGGTTTGCGTATTCCAAATAAACTTCAATTAATCAATCAAAATCATTTTTTCACTGACACATTGCACATCATTCTCCAAATACCAGTACAATATAGCTCCATGGATGAAAGGTGCTATTTAAAAACACCTTTGACACCAACACTTATCTGACAGCAGTAAACAAGTCCTGTAACTGAGCTACCTTGTGTCAGGCGGTATGGTTTGGAGATGGGAAGCCCATCCACAGAGCACTGGTTTCCACATGGGTACAGGGTGATGCTGCCTACTTGGTTTTCTATGTAGCAGTGCCTTTCTGCGATGCCGGGGCCCTGCAGAAGAATATCCGTCCCCTCACTGCCCAGCATGGTCCTCCCTGCAACCAGTGAAAACATTTTCTCAGCGTCAGTTACCACAGTTAGCCATGCGGGCCTGTGAATACTTTGTGAAGTATTCTTGGGTTGCTGTTTGAAGCCAGAGGTTACAGATGTCATCTGAGAGGTCAAGGCCACGTGGGTGGAGTTACAAACTCAGTCAGCATGTGAACTGATAAACTGTAGCGGGACAGGTGTTAGAGATGTGTTTAGCCTGGCAGATGAGAAGATTCTTGCCAGAGTGAATTAATATAACTGCTATTTAACATGTTGTAATTCAATTATCAGTTATATTAATATAGCTGTCTGAGTGCAAGAGGTTTAACCCAGCTGAAACACATGCTCCGGGTAATTCTCATGTGAGGGCACAGAGGATGTAGGACAAAGAAAATATCCAGGAAACTTTTCTTCTGAGGTGCTAATGTCACACCCTCTTTTACTGTAGGGTGTCTTGGCTCGATGCAAGACGAATACAATTACAGACAAGGGTGTAATTGCAAGTGTGGTGAAGTTTGAGTCACAACATGATTGTTATAAAGGGATGTGTCATCACTTTTTGTAAATTCAACGCTAATAACAAGTTCTGCTGCTTACTGATTAAAGAACGACTGTGTTATTTAGGATAATGTGCTGATGGGTGCGTCTTTATGTTCTATCTATAACATAGAGTGTAGATACTGCTGTCTGTACAGAGGTATCGTGGGTAATGAGCAAAAACACAAACAAAGCAGTCCAAAGTAATGCATTCTCACACATGGGTCTGTACCTTCCTGCAGTGGTAGTAAAGTGATAGCCGTGCTCAAGCGTCCACTTCCCAAACTAACCAGGTGAGGGCGCTCTGCCTGGACTTTCAGAGACTTGCCAGTCTCAATCAGGTCCAAAGGAGTGCTCTGTAGGAAGATAAAATCAATTTAAAAACTCTGCAGATCCTGAAACTCTGGAGTTACATACTTAATACACTTTGTGGACTGGCATCAGTTTTAACAGATTGAATTTTAAACCAGAAATCACTGATAGTAACAGATTTACAAAAGGCTGATTCATTTATTGAATGGATTTCATTTTTCTAGTCTTTTTTGTGTGATTGAATAAAAAAAAAGACACTTAGACACAATACAGCATATATGGATCTGATGCAGGGCTATTAAACTGTAATATCCACTACACTACACTGCAGCGCTATCTAAGTTAGTACATTATCATACTTTTCCAATCATGGAAAAAAACTACAATTCCCTGCTGGGTCAGACTTTTGTACTAAGAGTTAAATTGTGGAAAGTGGAGGGTGGAAAAGAATCAAAAAACAAAGGCGATTATTAACACTCTAGCATCTTTACATTTAAGAGGTGAAATTTGCACATGTACTTGTACCTTAAAAAATTTAAAAGACATTCAAAGTGCAGATGTATCCATTCATTGAAAACAATTTTTTGACACTTTTGTGACAAGCAGTGATAAGCAGTCTTAAATTTCTACAATGCTGGTCACAGTTTCTTTCTCTGTGTCATCCACTCTCATTAATCTCTCCTCCTACATCACGGTCTCTGGACCTTAAGTAAGATACAACTCACCTGTAACACCTGGTGCATCTGTCGCCCCTGTTCCCCTTTCGTCCTGCTTATGTGCTCCATGTCTGTCAGACTGTCAGACTTATCTGACACATGTAGATCCTGCAGCAGAGACACACATACAGAGATGGAGAGGAGCAGGGTATGAATGGGGGCACTGGGAATACTGCTACTACAGTTGTACTACAATGGGAACAGAGCTTTCCTTAGAAACCAGCCTGCCCCACTTCTGAGCCCATGTGACCAAACCATTATAGTGGGTAATTGTCTCACCAGAAACAGACACACAAAGCCGTCCATCATAAAGCTGGCACAGATTTGTGTGTTAATCTGAGAAAAGTGGCTGATTTTGGTATTTGACAACACGGTTAGCATCATTTAGTATCAAAGTCTCACAGCAGATGTGTGTTTGAGCCTAAATCAATGAGCTCTGCAGGTGTCTGCACATCAGGGGTCAGATCACTGCCTCCTGAAACCCTGATGACTCACGGTGACTCATCCACAAAACGAACACACACAAACTCACATACAAACACAAACACACTCCATGTTAGCAGACAGATGTTACTGATTACATCCAGATGTCTGCTCATCAGACGAGAGGAAAGAACATCCCGCAAGGACTAGACAGACCTCAAACAATCGCAGACAGACACATACGCATCACAGATGACTCACCATATTTTTTCTGTAAGAAGCTTGTGAAGCTCATATGCTGTCCTGCAAACAATTTAGTATCAGCATTCCTGAGCAAAATGGAGGCAGACACAACTTTCTTTCCTATCTGCTTTCTGTTTTGTCTACTATGGTGCAAAGTAAGAAGACTAGACACAGTTGGTGACTTTGTTTTTCATTTCAAAGTAGGTTTGTTCACTTTAACGGTCGGATGATCTCTGGATGTAATGGAAAAGTGTCAAATCATGTAAAATATCAAGAAAATGATCCATATCATGTTTATCTGGAGGTTTGGGTCCACACAAGCCTTGAAATTGCCACTTTGTTCCTGATTAAGAAGAATATCCTGCAATTTTTGAATTTCCTTGTTCAAGGTCTAGGTGTGTTTTTAAGTTAGTGTTGTCTGTTCACATAGGTGTTATTTTGTGTGCATTTTTACATCTCTGTGCATTGTATTGAATGTGCGCCGCTTAAAAATATTTATTAACTCCTAGTTGAACTACCACATCATCTTTATAATTAACTCTACATTCTACAGCTGCTATTGTCCTCTGACATCATGTTTGGGGAAATGTGAATATGGACTATCTAATTTTTTTTTTTTTTTACTCTTTACTACTTGGAGCAAATTACTGAGAGATAAACACTGGTATCTTGTCGGAATGTGGGCTTTATTTTAAAGTCAAACAATTTACTCACAAAACACACCGGCTACTATTTGACATCAGCTAACGTTAGCGCTCAACTCCATGAAAGCTACAGAAGTGGTGATTAAGCAATAAATTGAGGATTTCTGACCAAATGATTTGATTAAACCACATATTGATAAATGATGCTATCATTTAAAACTATCAAAAAAAAAAAAAAAGGTATAGTAACTTAGCTTAATTTTCATGATGATGGTTGTAATATCCAGTGAGTGAATACCAATATTAGCTGTTCCTTTACAAAGTAAGAAATAAAGGTTCTCTAAAAATCTTTTACTTATTTATGACAAATATTAGGCTTGCATTCAACCATTTTGTAGCTTAAATTGTGTTTTATAGCTAATGTGTTCCAACAAGGTATTTGATGAGCATCTAACAAAAGCTAACATTAACATTTTACCGATTCCTATCTAACATCCTATTTGTTATGTTACATAATTTCACTTAACAATCCATTTCAAGTTCAGGCTACCTTAGTATGTGATTGACTCCTTTCCTGCTGCATCATCAGAAAGATTAAAATACTTTTATTAGTTTTGTGCCATTTCTCTGCTAATGGTATTACCATCTGGTTTGCTAAATCTCCTGTGAGTAACATTTGGTTTGTGTTGGTTCCAGTGCCCCCTGTGGACAAAGTGAGAACAGTCTCGTCATCTGTGCAAGTGAACATAATATTTTCTAAAAAAAAAAAAAACACTGCCTTTTAACACTGAAATGTAACGCTCACTACAAGTATTTGTTTGTAACCAACAATGTGAAAACATTATTAGAATATTAAACCTGTTTTTATTTTCAATCTGGGCATCATGTCTGAGAAAACAATAGTAGCTGTGTAAATCTGATCAATAGATTATATTCAAGTCTTTCACTGAGTCTTTCACAAAGACCTCCTGACCTGTAATTTCTCATTTATTCAGTTTTTTTCCTTCTCAGGAAATGATCACATCAACTCTGACACACGACAACATGCCTGTTTTGTCAAATACAAATGCTTCAGTACTTTGTTGCGTCAAACTGACACCACCAATCATTACAAATACTCCTCAAAAAACTTTTCAAAAACCATCCACAGCTGCTGAGCTCCAAGTTTAGACCGGCCCGAGACAACAGGACGTTCTATCTGCGTCTGATGTCACCACAGACGGCTGAAACCACACATATCTGACAATCCTGTCCAGTGTGTGTGCGTGTGACACAGAGAACAGACCGTCCCCTCTGTTCAGCTCTGACACTGGACCCCTCACGCCTCTGCTGTCAGCCCACGGCCTGTCAACACTGGCCCTCTTTGAGCCACGCAACCAGACACAGAGCTGTAGAGTGGGCAGGGAAGTGTGTCTCTGGCTGTCTGACTTACACATACACACATGCACACGCACACTTCTCACACACATGTGCTCCTGCTCCCGCAAGCCTCAGTGATTTAACGTACACACCCAATCCGGAGAATAGTTTTAAACCTTGAAAATGCTGGGCCTTGCACAGTAACCTGTCATTACGGGGGCAGTTATGCCCTTCAGAGCTGCCATGAGCTGCTGAAAATAGACACCACCAGCCGCACAGTCTGCACTGCTACTCTTAAAGAGAAATGATTTCAGCTCAGACTGAACTTTGGGAAAAATACAAGGAAAGCACAACCCTTGATAAGTTAAATAAAGGAGGCTCTTATTTTTGCCAAGGACCACAATGAAAAAAAAACATGGAACACATTTCAAGCAGCGCTGTCAGACACATTCAAGAGTTTTTAAGCAGGTTGCTCTTACCATTTTTCCTCCCTTTTACAGACTCCTCCAGATAAAATCCATCCATGAGTTTCCCTGAAGTTTATCTAATCCACAGAGCAGCGTCCACATGCTTGTTTATGTCTCACTCTTAGCTTTTTTCATTCAGTCACTGAGCTCCTCTGCTATTTCCCTCCTCCCAGCCCCTTCTCCTCCCTCATCCCGGTGCAGAGTTACATCCCCGACACGCAGCAGCAGCGGTGGGGGACCCGGCATCTGCACTTGCTCCTGGCTCTTAGGTGTGGCCTTTTTTTATTCCCCCTTTAAGTGTCAGTATTGAGAGAGTGCTGGTGATGTTTTTCCTGAGATTTATCCACTCCTACTGGATTTCCATTCATTAAAAGACCCACACAGACCTCACCACAAGATCCGAGGAGGCTGCAGCCAAATTGTGTATTGGTTAAGCAGGTGTTTAGAGTCCGATCCAGGGAGGGAATAAAACATAGTGTGGGAGTAGGAGGTGAAAAAGACCATGTGTGCTCTTGACTTCCTGCTCTGAGCTCTGTGCCACTGATGTAACAAACAAAAGTGAGGGGTATTTCCACTCTTGAAAACAGTTACACAACAATAACTGATATGTTGACTCAGGGCTTTGGATTATAATGTGTCTTCTTTGCTTGATGCTTCAATAATGTGGGATAAGGAGCTACTACGCTCCACAGGAAGCGCTCACACACATGTGAGCCATCTTCTCAGGCGTCCCACAGGAACCATTTGGCCCAGAGACAGACAGAGAGAAAGAGAGTGGGAGAAAGACTCCACTATTGATCTCTCAGGGCTTTTCCCATGGTCGGTGGGCCAGAGAGGATGGAGGAAATGATGAAGAAGAAGAGAAGTCACCAAGGAAAACAAACAAACAGAGGCAGCGAAGAAACCAGATGGACTTAGAGTGAGGTCGGTTTTGGGAGTAAGTGATGCTGTGGAGGTTGCAGCTGAGGGGGTGAAAAGTTGCTGAATAACCTTCAAACTGTGATTTAAGATAGATTAAGTAAACCAGAAAGAAGATACTCATATTAAGACCAACTAAGAAGATCTGTGTGTCAGTGATGACCTGCTTCATACCTAGATTCTTAAAAATAACAGTTCAAGCAGCTTTGCATTTTGTCAGGTCTTACAATCCAATCATCTTGGTTAATTAAAATAAGGATGGTCTTTTGTACAGATAAATCAGCATTAACGCTAAGACTGCAAAGTTTTTATAATCACTAATACAAAGATATGAAAAGCTGCAGTCTGGGGCACTTTGGAGAAAAATGTAACTTTGTGGTCGTTTGAAGAAATCTTGTCTTAGTTATTTGAATAAAGGCATTTGTATAAAGCTGCACGGACAAGTGCTTTGGATTAGCTCTCAACAAAAAAATGCAGTATTGTTTCAATTAGTTGTTACCATCTGGTTATGGAAAAGACAGCTTTTATTTTGCTGTGGAGTTAAAACATTTAACTGGGCAGTCTGTTGAGAGCTAAAACATGCAAACTGATCGATTTTTATGTGTACTTGCCATCTGATTTTGTTGCTGGCCAGTAGAATGACTCTGTTTTTCCAGTGGATGGTTTTGATTGTAAGCCTGACTTGACAATAGACCTCACTCTATATCTCAACAGGTTATGGCCGCAGTGGGAGGATGTTCAGGGTTCATCACCACTGGAGAAGTTGCCAGTTTGAGTGATGTTTTCATACTGGTCTTAAATCATGTGTCTGGTTTTTAACTCATACTGGAAGCGCTGTTTGTCAATACACTCAGTTCTTTGCCGTCCAACCTGACGTACTGAGCAGATGTCTGCAGGTCTGTTCAAGAAGTCTGGACACGATGTTAAAGTAAACAGGTGGAGGAATGTACAAGTGCAGTCAGGTGGAACAGGGTAACATTGACTCCAATGCCCTGACCCCAATCTGCACTTCCTCTCAGTCTGTGCACGAATTCTGCCTCTTCTGCTTAGTTTGATGGACCAAAACATGACCCTTGCTCTAACCCTAAATGTAATGTTAATGTAACAGAGCATGACACACATTCCTGACAGACTCAACATCGGACAAGACAGAGCATCACCCTGAAGTAGGATGATCACAGAGCTATTTACAGGTTATACACAAGCAGTCATCATCTAGAGCAAAAACTCAGCTGAAGTGCACTCTCATAATGACAGCCTAATCATAATCTTATACAATAAGTCTTTATTGATGTAGAACTTCGAATTCACATTAAAAAGTGCTAAGTATCTAAAATAAGAATGAGTTACCCCAGCTCTGATGAAAAGGATCAGTTCTTATACCTCTCTAAGTTAGCTAGCCTACTTGTAATGTCCTTGAAAACATAAGTGTAAGGTAGCAACAGCCAGTTCATCACCGGGGTTATCAAGTGCCATGGGATTTTTGTCAATTTAGGCTCATAACACTCCACCAGACTCAACAAATAGCCCTAGTGCCTAGGGTAGTTCCCACACCTGCCATAGCCACACACCAGCATGCTCAAGGGAAGAGGAAAAACACAGGATAAGGAACCTGTTTAGGCTCAGACTCACCAGATCAGGCTGTACTCTACACTTAAACGACAAGATATCTCATTTTATAACATTGTCAGCAAAATCTCAACATATCCTGTGATGTATCTTCTATCCAAGAGCATGTAAACATGAAACCCATTTAAACAGCCATTTTGATTTAGATTGCTACATGATATAACACACATACATCATCCCAGCCTGGTAAACAAAGTCATCACAGTGTACAGAAAGTACGGGCTCATATCATGTGATCAACCACTATAATGAGATACAAGCCCACAAAACCATAAAAATAGAAATAGAGATTAAATAAGAGGAGGGTGCTGATACTCCTGCAGTCTCCTACCAAATAGATGTGCTACCCTCTCTACATCTGCCCACTTGTTTCTCAGCACTTAGAAGAGAGAGGAATGTACATGAAAGCAAGTTGTGATCATAAAGATAATTAAGTGTATCTTTTTCACATCCTTCACATACATCACATCACATCAGAGGGTTTTTATCACTTAAGTTAAATTATACTCACTCAGACACATGTGCTCCTCTCTGTCATTATGGGAATTACTCCATTACCCTGCAAGAGAATTTAAGGTAAATCAACATGAGTCCTGAGACAGTGATTTCTCACACATGCACTCATTAAAGAGTATAAAGGTGCCCATTCAAAGAGAGAAAAATATCTCCATTTCTCTGTAAATAGATGAATTAACCTTGACTTGCTCCTTAAACTTGCTCTACACTATGTACCTTTTGAATACTGAGCTGGCACAAAGGCAAGTGTTGAAAAATCATCATTAAAGTACAGAAAATCTCACAGACATTACATAGAGAGTAAGAAAGAACTGGGTCATTATGGACTGAATAGCATGAGTGTTAACTGTAACAATAGCCCCATTATCGCCTGTTCTGACCCACTCTCTGACTCCAACACACACACGCGCGCACACACACACACACACAAGAAAATATTTTTGTTTCTTATTACCAGATCTGGCTCCGATCAGCATCTTGTCTTGCGGGATAATGCAGTTCAAAGAATAAAACCATTAGAGACAAGGCATCCTCCAAACTTTTCCTGTGAGAACTCTCCCACTTCTCTCTCTCTGTCTCCTCCAGGATGGAAATATGCTGTCAGTCCCTCACTCCACTGTGGGGAAACATTCAGTGCATCCACATGCATCTCTCTCTACTGGGTCCACCCCTCTTTCCAGCCCTTTTCTCTCCCAGCTCATCGCCTCTTTTCCTATTTATTTGGCTTAACCAACTCTCTATTTTTACTCTGTTGTGTGAGGTAGTCTTAAAGTTGTTTTGTTTTGTAGATCAAGTGATCATGGTCACTTCTCCTTAGAGGCCCACATTTGAGAGATATCTTGTTCAATCTTGTACAAAAATGAGGAAAAACTGTTTCCAAGATTGGGTAAAATTCCAGATTGGTTCCCCAGAGTATCTTTAAGTTTACTCTGTGTAAAACTCCCAAACATACTCTCTCTCACACCATATTTAGCCTATGTGACTTAACATTTATGCATATAATTACATACACTGTTTTCTGAACTTTGCTTTGTCCCAAACAGCTGGAGAGAAAAAACGCTGCTTATTTTAGAGCCTCTTACAGACTGCAAATCAGTAAATTACAGTCATCACAGCCAAAGGACACTCAGGATTTTCCTCCCAGGCTGGAATTTTTAGCCTGGCTGTTGGTGTTGGACACGTTGTCAAGGCCTGGGTAATTGGTTCAGCCTGTCCTGGGCTTGGTTCAAACTCGGTGCGTCATGCTGCTTTTCCCAGTAATAAAACAGTCAAAGGCAGACAAAAATATCTCCACATTCTCCTCATGTGGAAATGTTACAGGTGAGTTAAGCAAGAAATGTGGTACTTGCTGAGAAACTTGTCATTCTGCACCATCGATGACACTGAAGCTAAAAACACACCATCTCTTCCCAGCTACTCTTCGTTGCCGGGGTGATTACTCAAATCCTAAGAGGGAGTATTGATGCGATAACTCACCTAGTATTGTGTTAAGCATTTATATGTAATATTAATGAGTTCACCAAATAGTTATCTGTTAAAACATTCGCCAAACTGAACATGCCACGTCTCTTTAAGTTTCAGAAATGAATGAATGTAGCGACACGTAGTGGTAAAATCGACTAAGTGCAACAGCTCGAGTTTGCTGACACATGATGACATATATTTAATTCTTCCTTCATCCAGTTGCTCATTCTGATGCTTTTTTGTGTCATACTTAAATATCACTCCAAACTCCTGAATCTGTTTGTAAACACGTCTCATCACAGCTGTGTGGCTGTTTGGCAGGGTGTGAGGATAACACTTGTTTTGGAGTTATGTAGGGGGAAAGTGGGGTAAGATGAGTCATTTCTTTTATATTTTGGATCACTACATCAAGGCAATTATAGTTTTGTCTCTAACTAGTGTATCTGCATATATTTCAAGATGTTGTGCATCCCTGCAAACCAACAGAATGAGTGTAAACCATACTGTCTTGATAATAAAGCATGCAAAAAAAAAAAGTGGTCACTTTTTTAGAGTGGGGTAAGTTGAGCCGTATCCGTACTACCCCCCACTCGCCACCCCAGCCTTCCCTCACCCTCTCTCTCCCTAGATAAGTCACTTTTTCACATTTATGTGTATTTTTATCTGTTTATATGCTATTCAACTGGTACAATAATTATTTTTATTATTATTGCATATCACTGCTAAAAAGCTGTTTCGTAAATAGCCATTTTAACATGAGAATGTCTTTAAGTGATTCAGAACATTCACAGCTGTATTTTTGAAAAGAAAAAGTCAAACATTTCAAGAATCTGAACTGAAACTCTGATCCTCTCATAAGACTTCCTTACTTTCTCACTTGAGCCACTGGCTCAATTTACCCCAGAACTACTATTATGAATTTATTAGTCCTCTAAACTAAAATGGTGGACTTTTATGTTAGGTTTTTGACCTCATGTTGTAGCTCATAGATACAATTGATGTATAAAAAACCTTCACAGACTCCATGATCAACTTACCCCACTCTCCTCTACCTGGTAGAGACTTTTTGTGTATGGATTTGTCTGGTTTTATGTGGTCTTGTGAAGTGAAAACATGTTTATTTAAATGTATACAGTGTTTATTCACATCAGAAATCCACCACTCAAAGTAAGGTTGGTTTGTCAAATTTTCAGAAGTTTAACAGCTTAAGGTTGTGGGCTGTGTCACAACCTTGTAGCTCTTTGTGGTTAAGGTGTAGCACATCATAGACATAAATAGGTATTAATGTCTATGGAGCACATGACCACTAATTTATGATAATAGGGAATAATAGAGTTGGGTTTGGATCATTTAATTGGTGTGCTGATTTAAACACAGCTATATAAATGTGCAAGCAGTATGTCACAGATGTTGTTTACTGAGGAAACACCTGGAGCTCCACTCAAAGAACCGTTGGCGTTATCTTCTACCACAACAACAATTTCCAGGGCACATTTGCCTCAAGACACAGTTTGAGAGAAACTGAGAAGACTGACTCTCAAAATATGAACATGAGCCCAAAACTAGCTGGTTATCTAATACGCACCTGGGTAGTGAACTCATTCAGTGTGACATCAGTGCTGCAAAAAGACAAGTCCAAACTAAGCTGAGCCTCAATTAACTGCTACTTTTTCCTGTTTTGTCACACAGGCAAGTCTTATATCTAAAGACCACAGACCTGAAGAAAAGCCCACCTTTTCAACAAAAACCTCAGAATACAGCATTATGCTTCATGGTGGTGGGTGGCTCCAGCATTAGGGCTGCAATGCGAGCAGTAGTGTAATGTAGTGTAAGAGCTTTTATGTCTACCACCACAAATAATTTCTTCTAGAACTATCAAACTGAGCTGCTATTGCTTTATACCAGAATCTGGAGTCTAAATACATAGATTGAGGGGAACTCAGGTCCTTGTTTCTGGTGCTAGTCAGTAAGAGCCCCGAGCAGAGGTGTGTGGCCAAGTTAATCTTCGAGCCACAAATTCATCTGCATTTTCAGACTTGTGAAAAGACTAGCTTTGATAGTCAAGAATTGAGCTCACGCAAAACTACGTTAGTAAATAGTAGGCGTCTGTCTTTATAGTTTTGTGTGTCGTTAGCTTCAGAAACCCTCGCTAACAGGAAACATTGATGACCACATTTACAAAACAAGCGCATTTATTAAATAATGGCGTGAAAAGTTGAACAGCAATGAACAGGAAGGTTGCTCTTTCAATGAGGTGGGTGGCCCTGAAAAGGGCCTTTGGGGTAAAAGTTATCAGCCGGCTGGCTAATACTCCTGGGACTGAGAGGAGGCCTTCTTTCCCGCCTTGCCGGTGCTCGGTGCCGACTGGCCGGTCTTCTTGGGCAGCAGGACGGCCTGGATGTTGGGCAGGACACCGCCCTGAGCGATGGTCACACCGCCGAGCAGCTTGTTCAGCTCCTCGTCGTTTCGCACAGCCAGCTGCAGATGACGGGGGATGATACGGGTCTTCTTGTTGTCCCTAGCAGCGTTACCGGCCAACTCCAGGATCTCAGCGGTGAGGTACTCCAGCACGGCGGCCAGGTACACGGGAGCTCCGGCGCCCACTCTCTCAGCGTAGTTTCCCTTGCGGAGAAGACGATGAACACGGCCCACGGGGAACTGCAGTCCGGCCCGGGAGCTACGGGTCTTGGCCTTAGCGCGGGCCTTTCCTCCGGTCTTGCCTCTTCCAGACATTGTAGGTAGTTGATGTTCTGATGTGGCACACGGAAAAAAGTCAAATCGCAGGTGTGTAGTGAAGCGCTGCTGATGCACGACCTGGATATAAAACAACAGCTAAGTCCCGCCCCAGGACGTGGTTGGTTGGTGGAATGAAAATGGCGAAATATCATTGGTTTTCAGAGGTCAAAGGGAACCGGAAGTCAGTGAGCATTAGTTGAGCAGTTGTAATGTTGAACCAATTACAATTGGCCCTACCCCAGAAACAAAGCTGATTGGCTATTGATTTTCGTCCTTGTTGTGAATGGGTCACATAGTGAGGGGCGGAAACGTAAAACCAATCGATCATGTTCCCTCCAGCTTTGGCTTTTTGGCGCCTTGTTTAAATCTGTAGTGGGGATAAAACGAAAGTGAGTGAATTGTTGAATGTGGAGGCCTTTGTGGTATCTGGAGTACTGCACCAACATGCAAGGCCTTGAGGTATTTCCCAGGGATAGCCTGAGATAAACAAATTGTGGAATGTGGGCAATGTGTCTTTTTTATGGTACCTAGTCCAGATATCCTGGCTGTTGGGGGTCTGCAGGTCACAGGTAAGCGAGGTGTAAAGCAGATGGTAAAGACATAAATCTTAGAGACAAAGAGAGGATGTAGGAGGACCTAAACCTCTAACCCTATATAACAGGATCACAAACTCAGGTTTGGGAGAGATGGACATCATTGGCAGTCCTCTCCCAGCAACTGCAGTGCTGATACTGGTGTAGTCTTTGTACAAGCAAGCCAGTGTTACGAAGCCTCCTTCTACATCTACACATCAAGGACAGACCAGACACAACACCTTCATTCTGCTTCATTAGTCCACCGGGGTATACTGACACCATGCCAGCATTTTCTTCGAATGAGCTGAGCAGCTGCCTCTGAGAATGATAAAATCAGCAGACATGCATTGCACTTTTCCCCATAAAAGAAAGCCTACTAAGGTGCAAGACAGTGCATGTTAGTCCTAGATAAAATATCCAAAAGTCATCCAGTCAAGCCAAAGAGGTGATGCTCCAAAAATAATTTATTTGCAATAAATTACATTTCAAATACCTTACCTGAAATCACGCATATCTTACATCTTACAGCAGTTTTCTGTTGCACACTCCAGCCATAGACGGTCCATAACGTGCCCTTAGACAATAAATTGGCTTTATAAGCATTTTGAATGATTTGTAGTTTTAAAGCGCATGGAGGTCCATTCAAGTCCTTTTGATAGCAGTGGCTCAACCTCTGTTATCCTTTATTTCATTGCGATCCCTTTATTGATATACATATTACAACTTAAAGTATTTTGGTTGTTGGAGGTCCCATATCAAAAGCAGGCGTTTGATTTTCTCTGTACCACATGGGTCCAAAAACACAATTTACATTCTGATTCTTTGCATCTTTGACGGACACAGCAGGTTGTCTCTTAACTTATGTTGCTAGTTTCCATTTCACTGCTTACCCTGAGTTTGTCCTCTCTTCATCACTCAAACCATCACCAGGTAAAATATCAAAGAACTATTCAAGCCATCTGTCACTAATGTAAGACTTATGTTTATGTAAAAGAAATAAAATATGGGAATGCTTCTTAATGTTAATACAGCAAAGTTTTTGCAGAGTTTGATAAGTTTACCCTGTTCTGCAAATGAAGGCTTGCAGCTCAGCGAGACATTGCCTGTGATAAATGCGACCATGCTGCAAGCTTATAATTGTTATTGCACTAATGAAAGTCTAAATGAATGTCACTAAAGCCTTAATGTGTTTTGATGCATTAATAAAAATAAAAAAGGGCCAACGAGAGCCACAAGAAAAGTGGTAAATTCTTTTAACACACAAAAAAGTCAAAGTAAAAAAAGAAGTATTGCCCTGCTTATTCACATAAAAATCCTGATTAAAGTTTTAAAAGTAAATGCATTATGATGTTCAACAGACAGTACTTTTATAAAATAGAAAAGTACAGCAAAATATTATTTTACTGTGTCTTAAATAAGATATGACACTGAACAACATTTTCAAACCAATTTACATGAATTGACCTTACAGCTAGATTTAGACTTTTTTTTTTCTCAAAGTATATTTGCATTGAAAAAACACACAGCAAGGTTTCTATTTTACAGTGCAATGCAACATTGATGACTTGTTATTGGAGGGTAAAATAAATATAATTTACGTATTTCATACGGACCACATAATAATAAATTACCATTAGGAATTTCATATGTGCTGTTTAAAAAACCTTTACTGTCCAAAGTGCGGCCAGCCTAATCATACTGGCATTTGTATCATATATATTTATATATCACTGAATAATGCTAAAGCATTTTCAGCATTAGTAGTGGATCACTTCCACTGTAATGTATTTTCCAGCTGTGCACAAAACATGCCATTGCAACAATGACCTCCTCACTGTACAGCAGAAACATGAGTTCTGCCCTGAGAGTGCAATGACCTCTGTCTTCCAAGGAAAGCCCTCCCAGAGGTGTCCCCTCGGACAGTGTACAGGTGCTGACCCTCCTGGGGTATCGCCCTGTCAAAGACTGTAAACCTGCCAACTAAAATTGTTCTTCATTTTGCAAAAAACAGAGGCCTTAGTATGGATCACCACAAAAATCAGTTATCTAGAGAGCTTGCTCCCCCGTTGGTTGCAGTGGCTTTGCCCTTTGATTTGCCTGATGAGCGGAAAGAAAAGCGTTTGATGAGACGCCGGGAGAAGCTGCCAGACTTTTTACGGCCGCTGGTTGCTGCAGCAGTGAAGTTATTGCCCATGTTGGAGATGTCTTCATGTGACTGACTGAGGCAGGATTCTTTCTCTCGATGTCTTCTTCGAAACCAAAGCTTTGTCCCACTCTGCAGGAAGCTCACTGAAAGAAGTCGAGAGAAAAAAATCTGTTTTAAAATGTAATGTTTGCAGTATTAAGACCTTGTTGAAAAAGACCTTGTAATCATTTTTACAAAACATTCAATGGTTTTATGAGAAGGCTGCCTTCTCAAATTGATATTAAAGTAAATGAACAGAAATCTGTGCATGGTCCATGAAGTGCGTGTTGAAAAAAGGCCTCTAGAGGGCAGCAGCATCACTCCAGTAAGTCAGGAAATGACCTGCAGAAGATGTCACACCAGAACTTTTTAAAACTAAACTGAACTGTTTAAAATAAAAGCCTTTATTACACCAATAAAGTGTGTAAATCTATGCATGTACATTTATCCATCACATATTTACTTCACCCATGCAACATACTTACTACACAACCTCACAGCCTAATTTTAACAGTTGCTTTAGTATTAAAGTTAACATTATCATATGTGATACTGTCTTTTTAATGTATTATTTAAAAATATTTTTAGCTGCTGCAAAATTTTACACATTAGGTCCTCATCAGAACTTGTTCCAAAATTTTGCTTTACCTTTGTTTTTTTGTGTATCTTTGAGAAAACTGCTGTCAAATGCCTGACATCTATTAATAAAGTTGAAATCAGTCATTCATTATCATTATCAAGAAGATGAACTTGAATCTTCAGACTTTAATTATAAGGGGAATTGAAACGCACATCAGATTATACCACCACATTTATCAATTTGGATGTACAGGCCAAGCACAAAAAAAAAAAGAAAACCAAGTCACCTTTATGGTCCTTGAGGCTGCGGGTTTCCAAGGCACCAGTTGAACCTGTATCTGACTCCACATCGTCTACAGATGGACGCTCAGACACGTCCGAAGGTGTGGTTTCATCTGGGTCCTGATGATGCCCAACACCATAATGGTTGCCATGCATGGCTGCATCCATGGCTGCGGCGTAGCCACTGGATATTGCACAGTCATCTTTTGACAGGGGCACCTGATAAGTAAGAGATCCTGAATCAAATGATGTTCTCCAAGAGGTTATTTCCAGTAGACTTATTGTGTCACAGGCAAAATTAGTTCAGAGGGCCCTCATTCTGCTATAATGTGGTCCTATGTGAGGCTGTGCCTGTGGACTAAATTTAGCTCAATGTCATTTCGCCTGCCTCTCATTGTATTACTGACTCCTTATAAGTAGGTTTCTTGTTATAGCTCCTGTGATTGGAACTGTGGTCTGAGATTTGATGAGATATCATCAAATCTGGGTATGCTATTAACTGACATCCTACAAAAGAGCAACCAAATACGGAAAAAAGTGGTTTCAAATAAAAGTAATTGCATCTAATGAAACAATGTGACTACTTTCGCCTAAAAAGGCAGACAAGAATGGTTTATTACTTCTCTTTTTGATTTAGCCATGTTGGCATATAGCTGACGAACCACTACATTTAACAAAGTGATGCTTCTCTGACCTTTGATACGCCTGAGATGATCAGCGTGCTCCTTTTTGTTGGTGTTTTCCGAGCTGCTTTGGTGGCAGACTCTGTCAGCTGTCGAATGGCCGTCTCTGCAACAGGATCCAGGCCATTAGAGAGACGGCTGCTCTCTGAGCAACAAAACACGAAGATGTAAATAAATAAGCATTATACCAATAAACAATGTGAATTAAAATTTCTTTTTTTCTTTTTTATCGAAAATATTCTCTTCCTTTACAGGTTTTTTTGTCTGTGGTGCATATTTATTTTTAAAATGTACAGTTCACCCTCTTTTGTATCAACCTGAAAAATGACTACTTCTACTTTAAAAGCGTTCTAATTGTTATCAGGGCGCACCCTGGACTCTTTATGAGACCAAATTTTGATCTTTAACTTCTCATAAGCAGATACTGGGTTCCTGTGAGAACCCCGTTAAGGTTTTTACCAGGAGTACCTGCACAGAGAGTACACGATGCGTGCAAAAAAGTGCATTCCTCTCCTCTCACATTACACAGCAGCCTGCTGCTTATCCTACTTTGCATCTGTTATGTAAAACAACGTCTGGTCTTCCAGTCTGAACTCACTGCTGGGGTTGGGGCTGCCTTTGGCATCTGACAGAATGATGGGCTTCTTCTCCGTCACCTCCACTTTGGACGGGGAGCGCAAAGGAGACTCACCTAGAAGGCATCACAGGCATTTTATGCCATGGTTAATAAAATTACATTTAGATTTTGTCTTCTGTTGTGCAAAATGTTATACTTAAGTCAATTGAAGCAACCTGGGCTGCGTTCCAGTTTGAGTCTAGACTGGACGGTTGTGACAGTGGTGACGATGGTTCCATCGGGCATGATCGTTCGATCTACATCCACTTTCTTGGTAGGTGTGAGAGAGGGACGAAGAGGCAGGGCATTTTGGGTAATGTGAGGTTCCTCCGTTTCAACATACAGAAGCTAGAGAACATGAAAAATACTGTTATTATCTGCATGGCTGTCGGTTTTTCAAAATGTCAGTGAAGGATACACTTTTAACTTTTAATAAGAGTGAACTCTACATAAATTGTCATGTTGACCTGCAGGGACAACTTCAGCTGACCTGTCAGCACAGCTAAAGCAGCTTACAGGAGATGCATAGGATAACAGGTAGTGTTAATGTAAATGTTAGCTTGCAGAGATATGGCAGATGTTTCTGTAATGCCGTCTTTGAAAAATATGCAAAAAAGCAACAAGTCAGCAGAGACAGCTGTCACCAGCATGACAATAGGCTGCTGTTATACAACACTCCCTCTGCCTTTGTAGTGAATCTTTGTTTGAGTCCAGCTTGCTTGTTGTTAGGTAATAAACTGTGATGTAACTGCACACTTCAAAGCATGAGAGGGGTTTAAAAAGAGGTTTTCCATTATTTTACAGAAATGTGCTGCATCTCTTCACTCACCTCTGCTGTGACTGTAGCATGAGGAGCCAAGCCATGGCCAGGGCCAATCGACAGCGTGTGCTGTCCAGTAGGGACTTTGCAGCGGAGGTCAAGGGTGATGGAGGCGTAGCCCGGAAGGAATTCTACCCAGGTAAGAAAAGTTGTATCGTATGAAGAAAAACAGCATTAAAGCGGGTACTTCACTATGGCTCTCTTACATTCAATAAGTCTCTAAGTGCTAACAAAGACCACCAGAGCCTGCCAACTGCACATTTAAGGCATCAATGATTCTGCTTAAGCAGTCCAAACATTTCTGCTGATCAGGTTTCTGAACTGTAGCCAGTAGTAGATTGCTTTGCAGCAGTGTCTTACGTTCTTTTTTGCCATTTCGCTCCAGAAGTCTGACTCTCAGCTCTTTGGTCTCTAGGCCCAGCTCCCTGCAACACACAAGAAAAAAAACTCAGTTAAAGCGTTAACATGTAAAAGGGAAGCACTGCAATGCAGCAGACATTTAGTCCACATCATTTATTTATTCAGAGGGAGGACCTTCGATTAAAATGGTTACAGGCAGGTGCAAATAAAATCAGTGGAGAAGGTTTGTGAGATTAGTAATGGGTAAAAGTAAGAGAAATATTCATATTAAAAAAGGAAGATACCTGACGAAACAAAGGAAGAGTTAAAGGATAAAGGCAAATCAATTACATTTTTTTCTGAAACTTTATTTTTCCTTTTTTATTCTCTTCAAATCTGAACATGATGCCTTTGAACAAAAATCCATTGATTTCTAAAGTCTGCCCAAGTAAATAGACATTAGTAACTATTTTTCATTCAAATTGGAATAATGTATTTTTAGGGCTTCTATCTTGAAAATCACTTAAACAGCACCCAGAAAATCCATCTTACAGAGAAATTTCTTCGCTCCATTCCAGCGGGGCGTTGGGGTTGCTAGGCATTGACAGAAAGTGTGTCGACCTCTCAGCGGAGGGCTGGTCCAGGTTCAGTACACAGCACAGCTCTCCTGATCTGGACCACTGACCTGCTAGCACACAGAGACACAGTGAGACATCTGAAATCAGCAGAGAGCCGGGCGGAAATGATCTGACGCTGAAGGAAATGTCTGACCTTTACTTAAGGTCGCCCTGAGCTGCCGGAGCAGTAGTCGTCTCACCAAGATGCTCTGGGGTGCTGAGTTTAATCCCACAGACAGATGGTCCATGGGGGCCTGGAGCAGAAAAGGGGTTTGAGAGCAAAATTAGTTGAAGCATCGGATCTATTAAATAGCATTCAGTCCTACCAAGTAAGTCAAGAGTGAGTTGTTTTCAAAGGTTCTAGTTTGAAGATCAATGATAGTTGTTCAATTCATTGTTCACATCCTTTAGTGTTAATTGATATATTTTCTTTCAAGATAACAAGATGATGGTTTCATTGTTATCTAACAGGGTTATTTCTTATGGACGGACCTTAAATTAACCAGCGCTGTTGTACGCCTTTTTTGTCCTTTTGTGTGAATAAAATATAAACACCGCTAGAGAAGTAAACAATGACAAATGTCTTAACAATCCTTATTCACCTTAAAGGGATATTCCGGCTTAAAATTAATTTAGGGTCAAACCCACCGTAACATCGAGTTAGACACCCCCTTGAGAGATGAATGTTGCCGACCACTTACTTCTCTAGTTATACCAACTTTAGTAACGACCACACGATAGCAATATACAGCAGTCTGAGGAGCCATCAACAAACCTCAACCAAAACGCCACTCTATAGCCACAAATAATGCTCAGAACAGCACCTAACTTCATCAACAGTACATATAGGGTCCCAGCCACAGCACTAGCCACCAAACATCTTTTAAGCTTTGCCCAATTTCTTTAGCAAAGAGACGAAACACAACTCACCTACTCTCTTCCAGCAGCCGCTTGTTTGAAGTGAGACCTCGGGCCAGTCCATTACGGACTACAGCGGGATGACGCAGCTCAAGGAAGAACATTTATGATCATTACTTTATCATTTTCCTGAAGTAATAATCACCATATTAATCATTTTGCACTGCAGACGCGATAGTTCTTTTGCCTTAGCGTCTCGGTCTGATTGCATTTCCATGAAGAAATGATCAGAAATGTTCTTCCTTGAGCTGCGTCATCCCGCTGTAGTCCGTAATGGACTGGCCCGAGGTCTCGCTACAAACAAGCGGCTGCTGTTTCATCTGTAACAGTACATCACTTTATACAAAACACAAATACTTCTCACCAGTGGATTGGACACACAAGTCTTGAGGTTGAGGACCATTGCTGGTTGAGTGCTGAACAGAGTGTCCTCTATTAGTCCCTTAATGGTGTCCAGGTCTGCATCTCCCTCTGTGCTCTAGGGGAAACAGCAAGCAGCCTATTACTCATTGATGATGTGTTTGTGCAGCAGAAATGGAATTATATGGACTTGTATGATGTAAAGTGTGGCTTTTAATCAGTTTTATGTCACCGCCATTATAAAATTATCAAAGTGTAACAAATAAAAAATAATTGCAGAGCTGCTGCTTTGATGTCTTAGTTTGTTAAAGAAGTCTTGCACTTCAGGGGAGACTGAACACTGAATATTTCATACTTTTAATTAGGTTGACTTCAAAACAGGAATTGTGTGTTATAATATAATTACAACAGAATTATCACACTCAGTTATTATCCCCAAGAGTTCTTCTGCAGAAGTGAAACATCCTCCTTTTTCCTACATTTTACTTTGTTGCTGTCTCAGACAAAAGGCATCACATGGCATGCATGTTTATTCAACCATATTTAGAGCGGCATTTCCTTCATGACTCATGAGGAGTGTAATGAGGCGGAGAGTGACTCACATGCAAAACATGACGTGTTGACTGAGATTTATGAAATCAGTCCCAGACATCATTTAAATAATGTGTTTCCCTTTTTGAATGTGCTCGGATTTTGGGTTTTAAACTCCGAACGGTTCAAGAGTTTGTCACTAACATGACACCACATGGGTGCATGACACAGACATATCATATTTGTCCTATCAGTATCAGACGTTCTCACCTGTCTCTGCACCTTACACGGGGACACAGTCAGAGTAAATGATGGCTGCTTGGAAAGAGTCCAGGACATTAGCAAACCCTCATCTGCCATCTCCTCCAGAAACACCACCACCTGATGGAAGCAGAGCCCAGGAAGCAGGGTTAGAAAACACAGACTTAATGGAGACAGGCTGGACAGGCAGGCAGGGATGGAATTTCATTTGATTATGAGAGCAATACCGTGGAATTTAATACGCAGCATCTTCTCATTAATAAGTCACTAAACTGATTTCTTTTGATAATTTATTACCGACAGGGCCTTGTATTTGGAGAACAGAAGGCTGGGACTCTTTCATGATACAAAATATGCAAAGGCTCTTTATCTGGTGAAAAACAAAGTGTCACTTGAAGCTAAATGGTGAAAGGAGTTCAAATAGTACATCCCTTGCATTAGAGCTTATGGATTTTTAAATCGGTACATGGATGCATCACTGAAATTCTCATAATGAGTCAAACATCAAAGATTCCACATCTATTGACCATGACAGTGTTGACCGGATTGCATGTGATTTGAATGACAATGCAAATGTTGCTTGACACCCTCATTTGTTTCAGAGGCCTTCCCTCAAATGTGCAAATTACAAAAATCCAGGTGGTGTGCTTTTGTACCTTTGCCACTGTAGGTGCAATCGTGATCTGATAGGTGTCCATGGAAACGGCAGCGGGTGACTGCTGGGTGACGGTCACGGGAAATGTCACAGTGTCCACCCAGCATTTACAGTGTAACACCTGCAAAATAGAATCAGCGTTCAGCACCTCAATGTGAGAATATCATATTTGAAGCTGCGTATAAATCCCCTTTTAGCTAAAACATGCCTTCATGCAGCTCATTGACTCCGCACAGAAATTTGGGCCAGCCTTTTTTTTTTCGTATCTTGCCCCAATTTAAATTTACCAGACAAGTGACTTAATATGTCTGCCTCCGATGTTAATCCCTGCATGTGTTAAAAGAATATAGACCACAAATATTACTCACCATTCTGTGTGCTGATTGGTCAGTGCAGGTCACACTATCTATGGCAGAGGCAGCAGTTAGCTGGAGACTGCTGTCAAAAGTGATCTGGATCGAGCTCTGGAAGAGACGTAGGAGGAGAACAAATGTCCTAAATATTATATAAGAGGAAGAGAGGAGACACTTGGGGAAGACATAAAAGATTTTGTACAGCAGTGATACAGCCTTTCATGCTGACACTTAGCAGTTCCTTACAGACCTCATGAATCTTTGGCCAATCAGTAAATGAAACAGCTGCTGTACATTCTAAATAAAATGCAAATTAACTGAGGCATGTTGTGAATATTAATTGGATGAACGACATTTCTTTTTTTCCTGATTCGAAATCTGGTGTCTCAACTTAATTATTGCCAACACCAAATAACCTTTTAATACAACTATGATTAGAAAATAAAGCATGTCATATTTTCTATCAGCTGGTTACAAATAAACCTTCATGGATGTGATATGAGCTGTTTGAATGTTGTATGGCCTGAAGTGATCTTATTTTCAAATAAATGAGAGCAAAACTTAGAGGCTAAAATTGAGTGATGTTTAAAAGCTCAGCTTGCTTGATATCAGACAATAATTGATGTTATGCAATGAAGAAACAAAACCGTTAAGTTGGCACATATCAATCTGAGGGTGGTTAATATGCAGCTTGGGTTTAATCAGACTGAATTGAAATGATGGAGATGCAAGGCCATTACATTCAGAGCTCCATCCTAAAGGCAAAATGTGCACATTATGAGTGTATAAAGATTGCTTGTCTATGTAGAAAATTTGTTCTTATTTATTGCGATAAACTCCTAGTTTTTCAATGTACTTATTTCATATGTTTATTTATTATAAGTGAACAATTTTGTTTCACACATGGGGCCAGATCACAACAAAGGAGTAGAGGCACATCAAGAAAAAACTAATGAAAGATTAAAGCAGAAATCTTACAAGAATAAAGCTGATATTTTTGTGAAAAGAAGTTATTATTGCAGACCAAGGCAAATCAGGGCCAATCTATACAGACAAAACCAGCTTAATAGGAAATATCAGAAGAACAGCCTGCAGCTATCAAACAGAGGTTGCTGAATCATGCGCAGGCTTCCTGTTGGCCTGATGTTCGTTATTATAGACACAGCTATCACACAATTGATGAAGAATTATGATCCTCATAATGACGTGGTTCTGATGTCAGTTTTTAGTTAATTGTGAAGCTCGTGTTTGGTATGACTTTAAATGAGACTCCATGTTCCTGATTTCAGTTCAGGTGGCCAGCTGTTCTTTTGATCTTCTCCTTCAGTATAACATACAGGCTAAAGTCTTACATTATGACTCTTCCCTAAAAATATGACAATTTGTATGATCTCATGTTTTTTACTCACATAAATTTACAAATGTAGTACTGAAATCTAGATTTTTCGTACAAGTTAGCCATGATACTTTTTGTACTTATCACAAGTATAAACTTAAAAAAACACATTGCTGTGATTGGGACATTTTTCTTCGTATTTTTAAGAGAAACTTAAGTAGTTCCTCTGTGTTAGAGTCATGAAACTACATTTTGGATTGTACTCTCCTGAGAAAACTTTCACTGTCACCTGAATCTGTAAAAAGCCACTTGCAATGTCTTCAAAATGTGTATGTGAATACTGGAAAGCAGCCGTTTCTACAAGCATGCCTGTGTATTCCACGAATGGCAAAGCAACATTGGTTTTTCTCCAGGCAGCTCAGTGGATTTGTGCACTCAGCTGAATTATGCCTGAAGATACTGGCAAAAAAGTTACAACATATGTTTGACCAAGGGCTGCTAGGGAATACATGATGTGAGTTTGAGCGCTCCTGTTAAAATGCAGAAGTTTTTACCCTGAATGGATCTGGCTAATGTAAGGGTACACTGAGTCTCTGCCTCACCCTTCAGTGTCCATTATCAGATTCAGGACTGCATCAAACTATGCTTAGTCATGCTCACAGCAAGGCAGCTTTAAATGTGGGAGTGCTAGACTTGGAGGAGACCCCTGACAACAGGAATTACAGCAGCAGTTGTAAGAAAGATTTACCAGTAATGTAGCAACACCAGTGGCCCACTATCACAGTGTGAACGTGCCAGAAGATCTGTTCAGACGATAGCTTTCACTGTCTCAAGCTAAGGAAAACAAATCCCCTATTGTCAGGGCATATGTTCCTCTAGGTCCAAGTCCAATTGCTATCACACACAACAGTGGAGGCAGGGCAGAGGTGGGAGGATGATATAACAAAGTTTGTGCTGTGTGTATATGTATGTGTGTGAGTTCCAGCCAGGAGGGCAAGAAGCCAAGTGCAATGCTGCAAGCTGACGTAGGTTCTCTGGACCAACACTGCAGTCACATGACCACGGAGTACAACCGGCTGTGTTTACCTCGGTTGGCTGGAGCCTCTAAAACTGCTCAGTCACCCAGCCGCTCATTACATCCAGAGTGCAGAACAAATATGATGTGATGTATTTCAGATCGCGAGGGCTTCAGAGAATCCAATAATCACGTGGTGCTGATTGTGTGCGGTTTGTACATGTTGCTTTGCCGATGTTTGTGTCACTGCAGTCAAACACCATCGGCATCTCTGCAGTGAGGCTAATTAGAGATGGCACAAGGATCCGAGCAAATTTTCTAAATGTCAGGACTTTTTGGGATACACACATTCTGCAAAGGGAGTATAACTAGATGAAAACTGCTTCAGAATGTAAGATAACATAGACAGGGGACATTTGGAGTGTGTGTGGTGTGATAGATATGTACGTATACTTACATACAGCCTATGTTATGGGCCTCATCACAACGTTATCAGATGCTATCAACTATAACAAATTCTTTACCCAGGAACACCCAAATCTGTCTTTGCATTAACAATACACTCTTGTATCTATTTATGTCACACATGTTTTGAAAAGACAAAGAAAAAAAAACAAATATTTTAAAATTACTTAAGGACAGCAGTAGAGGCTTCCCAATATGTGTCAATCAAACGCTTGCATGCCTGAGGGAAGGTTATGTCATCAGATATTTAAGTCTGTGTTGTTTCTGACTGTTGGTGCTGACAATATTTGCGGTGAGAATTACTTTCTGTGCTGAACTATAATCCCAGATTTGTATGCTGAGTTCAACCATGGTGCTGGCTTTGTGGCCACAAAGGTAAAGTGTCACTTTTGGTCAAAGAAATGAGGTTTGATTGAAAATCCTAAATCTGACAAAGAGCGGGTGTGTCACTCAACTGGTGAATTGAACTTCTGGTGTATTGGAGCTCATAGATGGTTTGGATGTGTGTTTTTTTTATATATATATTCTCCCCACTAAAAATCTTTTAAATAGCATTCATTTATGTAAATCTTATGTAAACCTAACGACTCATTTGTTCATGGCTGTCATTCAGTTGATGTAAACAGTCTGATAATTAAATGCAGCGGTAGACTGATTATTGTAACTAGGGTGAGGAGTAATATTTCATTACAAAGCACCACATGAAAAACAAGAGGCGAATATGGTTAACTTCTCTATCGTATATGTTTATATCATATTGCATCTGGCCTGATATGATAACTTTTTAAAAAGCTCAGATCATGTGACTGAGGTTCCTTCATTAGCAGCCCAGTCTGTCACAGCAGTTGCCACAGCAGCAACGGCTGCAGCAACTGCGTGTCCAGGCATGTAACTAAAAATTGGTTTTATTCCAGATGAACATTTCAAATGAAATTGCCCGTGCTTGTAAACTTATCCGCTGTTTCTCTTCTATTGTTGGTTGTTCAGCTTATAGTTCCTATTATTGCAACTCTTGAAATCTGTCAGCCATGGGAGTTTAAAAACGTCAATAATGTTATTTAAATGAGCATAATGAAGTTGAATGGTTTTTCCCTCATGCACTGTTAAAATACATTATAATATTTTTTAGTTTGATTACTTAAGTATTCTTAAAAGCAAACACTCCTGCACTTCATCTTGACGAATAATTTGACTGTCTTTAACAAATTTTCCTCATATTGGGGTAGTATTTGACCAGAAGTGCCTGTACTTAGACTCAAGCAATGATGTAGTGTGCTTGGTCCATCACTGCTCTTCACTACTCAGAGGACAGCTTACTCACACATTTGCATCCATTGGCCTCTTGAAAGCCATCTGGTGCTCTACGGTGTTGTGTATCCTGGCTGAAGCTGTAGAGCTCATTTTGTCATGGAGAGGGCAAAGCTCGCAGCGTAACCACACGTTTGTCCTTGTGAACCACGGTTGTTCGTATGAGTGTGTGTGATGAAGGTATTTCTGGAAAGAGACCATTCCTGAGGATATCCACAGTGTCACTTCAGGTTTGTCACAACAACCCTTTGGGTCCGGCTGTCTGAAAAGCATGTGGGTCAACCAGAAATACACTCCCCCTGTGGCTTTTGATGACCCTTCTCTTCCCTTATGCTTTTTTCTTTTCGCAGCATGAATCACTGTTTAAGGCTGCAAAAAGGTACAAACTTGATGAAAAAGATAAGCCTCGCTCTATAATTTGTGGAATTTCTTTTTACTTCAGGAAAGCAGTCAAATATCATTTGCAGTAGGGGTGGGAATCACCAGTGACCCCAGGATATGATATTATTACGATACTTCGGCCACAATACGATAATATTGTGATTTTTAACATTTTGCAACACAGTGAGTATTGTGATACCATATATTGCAATTTGTACCATTTTTCAACTGTTTAGCTAATTTAGCATTTGTCTTTCCTTTATGTTTGTCTTATTTACACTGTATTTTATTTTCATGTAGCACATCTTGCAAACCTTATATATATTTGTTGTACTAACTTTCTCCTGCTCTATGATGTCACCTCTGCCAACCTCACTGGACAAACAGTCGATTTTAATTTTCCACTATCATAGATTTGACTTCATATTAACAATGAATATGAAAAAATCGATACTTGTTCAGTGAGACAATATGATATATCACCAGACAAAATATCACGATACTATGCTGTATCGATTTTTTCTCCCATTGCTAATTTGCAGGTTGTTCAAAAGAAAAATGTTAGCCTCACCACACAAACTCCTTAAATACAGTTGTGTTTTGTACCAATACTAGCAATGTGGGGCATGTTATTGTGTTAAATATAAGTACTTGGGTCAATAGGTTAAACAGGTAAACTATAATAATAACGTTTTAGCAGAGTCGGTCTGAGCATGTTAGCATGGAGATGTTGTCATCTAGACCTCACTTCGGCTGTCCCATCTATTAAACACAAAATGTACAAAAATATACTTCCGTAAAATATGATCAATGAAACAACAGCAGATTGACTCCCTTAGGGCAATGGGACTTCCTGTAACTTTAATATACAATGTGTTCAGGGATCATTTAACAGGAAGATAATGGACAGAGTGTGTGTGTCTCCATTTAAAATGCTGAGTCAAAGGAGCTCAATAACTGCCAGAGGACTCAAGTCAAATTTGGTCATTTAAAGTAAACCTGGCTCGTGGATTTCATCAATGACTATGACTGAAGCAAATAAAAGTGGAGTGCTTTACGTCCTCTGTCGTTAAGATGAGTCCACTTGAGTAAAATCACAAGATGTTAATCATCTACCGGCAGCTGGCAGCCAGAGAGGGAAGAAATGAACTGTGCCCTCCTGCTAATCACCGGGCTCTGTATAATTGCAGATCTTGAGTGGACAGGGAGCTTCCTTCCCCGCAGATGCACACTCAAATACTCTATTACTCCCACTCTACCACCCACTGGATCCACAGACAATGGCTGGGCATCATTTGTCAGCTGCAGATGCGAAGAGAGGGTCTGACGATGCTGTTATGATTTGCTGGTTTGAGGAGGCCAACCAGCCCAGTCCTTAAAGCCCAGCGCAGAAATTAATCCAGCTACAGACATCTGAACAGCTCCATATCACCTCCTTCTGCCAAGGCAAGATCACATCCAACGGCTCCCACGATAATACTTCAGCAATCAGATATTTCCACTGGATAAACAACTGAGTCATGAAACCCTCTGCATTATGGAATTACTGTCAAAAAGTGCAGAAGGTCCTTTTTATGCTGCTGAGTGGACTCATGAATCTTTAAATCCACTATTTAAGCTACCTACTGTATGTTTGAGTGAGACAAAAGCATATAAATCATGATGTGGGATGGCTTGTGTTGAATCTACATCAGCCTCTGAAGGTATACACTTAAGCCATTCTGATGACATATAGCGAGCTGGTTACTCTGTGAAAACTACCATCAAATTCACCAGCGAATGCGTGTAATGTGTTGGTACGCCAAAACGATGCCCTTCTGTTGACATTGTCACATATCAGCAGCTGTGATGAAGTGTTAAAACCAAAGACTATAGACACTATATCTTTAAAACTGTAAACATCCCTGCTGCCACACATCGCTAGTGTTCAACAGCTCTGCTTTTCACCCTACGGCTGCTATTGTCTCATTTAATCTGAGTCTTAAGAGAGGCCCTGACAACCTCTCCGATATAGGAAAATCTTTATTTTTATTATTATCTAACATACAAGTGCAAAAAAAAAACTAAACCGTCAACTAAGTGAAGAATCTGAAGCCCACAGTTGCACAAACAGCTTATCTCTTCAAACCTAAGCAGAGATGCTTGTGCTTCAGCATTTGTTGCTGCTCTCAGTATTTACATGACATCATCTGAATGTGCTGTCAGGATTCAGCCCCAGCATTTTTTGGAGTTGGGTTTTTTTTTGTACTTCATGGGTCAGGGGCATGGCTCCCCTTAGGAGGATGTGTTTTGCAACAAGGATGCTGTAATCTGTCTATTTCAAACTTCAGTGAGATAGATTGGGCTGCTCTTGAAGGAAGCTACGTTTTCATGGTTGTTTATGTGAGTATTAGAGAGGTCCAGCTTGACATCACTTCCTACTACAATAAACAAAATAACACCAGTAGCAGATCCAGACTCCTGAAAACTACAAGCAGACACTGACATTTCCGATCTAATTTGATTGATTTAAACAATAATATATATCAGTAAGCAGAAATTCCCAGCCATGCTTAAAGTTCTACAAAAAATAAGAGCTACTGTGATGAATTTGTTATATCTGATTATTAGTACAAAATTTTGTCAGTCTGAGGTCTAGGCAAAAGATAAATGCCAAAATAATTCTGGTTCTGACTGAAAGTAAACAGCTTCACTCACAGCCTGACTGAGAATGAGTGGGATGAGCAAAATGTGCAAGCCTGGACATGATTCTGCACTAACCCAAACTAGCAGGCTACAGTTCTCATGTGGTGTTTAGTTAAGACTTATAACCTAATTCCACTTTATGCAACTTCTTGCCAACCAATTTCACAATACAGCAAGTCATTACATCAAACTGAGGCTGTGTTCAGACCGTATTAACAATTAAAAGGGTCCATATTAGTGTGTGCATAATGCCATAATAAGATATTATAATATTATATATCATTATTATAAAAGCTGAAACTTTGAGCTGCACAATTCAACCAGTGTGTCTGTTTTATATGAGCATACCTTCATGAGAGGGGAGTGATTTTGAAAAAACTACTTCATTGCAGCTTCAGCAATTTTAAAACACAACATTAAGTAGTGTAGTGTTGTGGAAAAATAATGCCAATGGATCACATTCGCACAAAAGGGCCCCTCGTCATTTCTTTGATCACTTCAGCAGGTTTCAAAATGATTAGTTATTGTTAATTTACAACTACCTGATAGTAAACTTGGTCTTTATCTATAACTTCATCAATGAGTAACCTAATATTTATTGCTCACGTGGACATGTATTCTCTTTGAAGTACAAGTAAAATATCAATTCCACCTTCATGTTACGATATCCCCTGGTTGCCTAGCAACTTCATGATAATAAACTACAGGATGTCCCTCTTTCCATCCGAGAAATAAAGCAGCACCTTGTCCCTGTTACAACCACTATTGAGGGCAGATCTCGCCGTGTTTCCATTCCTTATGCTAAGCTAACCTGCTTCTCTCTCTGTGGTTTCATACTTCACACACTCTTTGTTTTCTTACCAAGGCACAGTAGGACTGGGAGTATTCCCAGTAATATTTAATTAGTGTAAAAATCAGGTGTTTATCCTGAAAACTGCAAAAGGAAAAGTTTCCAGAGCAGGGAGAATATTACTGAATTGTTTGTTTGGTTCAATCAAACCCTGAAATCCCAAGGCATTTACTTAAATGGGAGATAAAAAAGCAGCAAAAATATCATTTGAAGGCCTGCATATGAAGCAGTTTTGTCCTTTTTTTGTTTGGGAGATTGATCAAACCATTATATGATTATCACAGTAATTATTTCAAGCCTTATTTAATGAGTCACTTCTATAAAAGTCTTTGCTGATAATGCACGTCTGTACTAGTGGACAGTGTATACATGAATATATATATACAGTATATAAATATATATATGTTGGCTGTATAATACGAGTGGCAGGTTGTGCCACACCAGTTTATCGCTTTAACTCATTAATTTGCCTTTATTTAGATGAATTTCACATAATTATCTTGAGACCTCTTTCAGCATCAATCTTGAATGCCGCACAAGTACTTAGGTTAATGCTATAAAGGATTTGCTGCTAATCCCCACATGGTGACACTGGAGCCGTATCTTCATTTGCACTGTGTTCCTCCAGGGAAGCTCATGTTTGGTCTGATGCAGAAACACAATCATGAAATGCAGGTCAGAGGAGAACGGGAGTGTTTTGAACCACAGTTTGGATGGTCATCCTAGTGCATGTTTGGAAAGTGGCCACGGCAACATGGCTGGCAGGTGACAGGTGTTTACTGTAGGCGAGACACAAAGAATGTGAAGTGACTCGCTTGTGGCCACTTATCACCAGTCACAAACCCCCGCAGCAGGTTTTACCTGTCAGGTTTTTAGGGAGGAGGTGAAATGGCAGAGGAAAAGGTGAACTACAAGGTGCGACTTAAAATCTTTGCAGAAAAGACAGAAAAAAAAATCCTTTTTGTGATTTGTTACATCATTATCAAGTTCAAAGATTCATTAACAAACTCTGAAGAGATTTGCATAAGCCTCAGACGCATTTAGACTAACAGATTGCACTACTCCTAGACACAATGACTCGCAGATTTTTCATTGTGATGAGTGAGCTTAGAAAGCTTTGGCTTCCACTCTAAGTTCTCAAACCAAACACCACATGGACAGACAGACTCTCACAGCTTGTCTCTGTCTCAGCCAACACTGACGTATTCACCCAGCCTGGAGAATTAGAAAAAAAAAACAAACAACACACCTTATTACTGCAAGAGAAATCCCTAAAGCTGGTGGATTTTTAAAACATATTGTGAGTCCAAAAATTAGACAGTCATCATGGATCATCCTGGAGCTACTGTGAGATAAGTAAGCAGGCAAACTATCAACCGAAGAGGAGCAGGAGCACTCTGTTTATTGGTTTCTTATGACCCGCCAAAATATGACCACCTCTTTGATGAAAAAAGATAAAAGGCCAGCACGCCAAACCTGCATGTCCAAACATAGTGAGGTATGCAGAGAAAATTTACAAAGACAAACCTTTGACCCTGATGAACTCACGTGAGGGAAAACATGCATGAAACAGTCACAGTCTTCACTCTGAGGTCATAAATATGAAGCTAGAGCAGGAAGGCAGGAGCAAAGCTCAGCATTATGACAGAAAACAGAGTAACAGCCAGAGCAGCTCTGTTTCATGTTTTAAAAAAGAGTTTATCTAGAAATTTAGATTTAGATGCTCCTTTATAGAATGGCTCAAGATCATCTACTTATGCCAAATGGCCTCAATCATCACACATCAAATATCTCTCATCCATTTTCAGCAACATCTAACACCCTGCCATGGTTGGCCTCTATCCCCATTTCTGTTCACAGTTGTTATAGAACAACAAAGCTGCCACGATCAAAATCCTCAGATTCCACCCACTGATGTACATGGGTGTGAATACTTAATATCCTTTTTTTTACAGATGACATCCCTTTGTATATTTCCAATCTGCAAAAATCTGTGAATTAAAAACAGCATTGACGTCTGGAAAACACTTCCAATTTCCTTGGCTGGAAAAATGAATGCTATTACAATAACAGTTTTACAATAAGTTTTATCTCTTCTTGCCCACTACATGGTAAATAAAAATATTTGTCAAAAACAAAGACTGCAGCTGGTTCTACTCTTCCAAATCCCGAGCTTTGTCTTGTACCCTTCATCAACCAAAACAGCAGTATAACAACTGGTCTGCAAAAAGACTTCCCTAGCCCTGGTCCCTAGTCCTGCGACCATAAAGGAGTCATACTTCAATATGTTATAGTCTTGTTGTTGGCAACAAAACAAGCTATTAGCAGATATTAGCCAAAATAAGCAGAAATAAATGCTCATATTTATGCCTCACCTGCCCACCTTGGAGCTTTTCATGATATTCCTACTTAATTTTTTTAATCATTCCACAAATCTGTAACTTTATCAGGAAACATTTTGCCAGATTATACCTCCAAGGAAAAAAAAAATATTTTTTTCACTACCGTGTCACCATTTTAGAATACATTAAAGCCTAAATTTAACTATTTAACACATCCCTGCTGGTCATGTAGTAAACTCTCTACATGCTGTAAAAGTATCTTCTATCATCTCTTTGAGGCATTTGGAAAATGTTGGGAATCTGAGCCTCTTGAGGTCCATCCAAAGAACCACGGGTTCCTCATCAGGTGCTAATTACTGTGACAAAAAACTGCTGCTTGGTTTGGAATAGTGATTGCAGAATAAAAACTCATCTAGAGAGTATAGAGAATGGACCCACTATTGATCGGTGGTTAGGAGAAACAGCCACAACTTAACAACCAGGGAGACTGAGATCCCACAATGAGGATCCCAAAATGTGCTTGAAAGGACTGGAAACTCTTAAAATTCCTCTGCTTGTCCAACTGAATCTTTTTTTTACAGTCAACGAGTGACTGCTTTACTCTTTAAGAATGGATGTGTTTTCTTCATATCAGGAACTTTAATGTATTTTTTGCGTTGTCTTGTTTTTCCTTCAGGGGGAGGGTAGCTGAGACATTTTTGGTTGTACTTTTTGTTTATATGCAAAAATAAACAATATATATTTCCTTTCATATATGTCTTTTAGATCAAGATTTGAAGGATAGGAAAGGATAGTAAATTAATTCTTTGGACAATTGTATAAAAATTGCTGTGTAATTATTACCCAATCATATGCCCACTTAAAGCTCCCATGAGGAACCATGGGATTTAGATGATTTTAGGCACCCCTGTGGTTTATGTTGATTCTGTTCTTAAGAAGCGTTCCGAACAAAAAATCTTATCATGCTCCTTTTTACAGCAAATGTCTCTCTGACATAGAATTGTATTGTCAGGAATAGTCTGTTTCTGCAGCACACAGTTAGTCTGACACTGCCCTGCTGGTGGTTCAAGTCATAAAAAAATCAAATGTAGAGAAAAAGTATCTATTACTGTTGATGGTCTTGTATGCTTTTTTTTAGGTCATCAAAAGTCATCAACATGAATTTCAGTCTGTTTTGCAACCAGTTAAAAACCCCTCACAGGAGCTTCAATATCTGTGTGAATTACTGTCATGTGATTTAACTATTTTATACCTGAATATCCCTGAAAGTTCAAATGGAAAAAAAAAATGTTTTTTTTTTTATGATTTGGGTTAATCTATCTGTTGCTTGATCTTTAGGGTGATGACGTGGATTGGTGTTATTAGTTTGATAGATTATTAAAAATGACGAAACAAGATTACAGATAAAGAAATATGTTCTGTCTATATAACTGGTTTTCCCATCTTACAAACAGTGAGTTTTTGTGGCTAAGTGCTGTCTGTTTGTTTCCTTAATATCGCCCCCCACACACACAAACACACACACGCACACAAAGCACTAACTTGAATTTTTACCAAATGACTATTTCCCAGAGGCTTTTACTTAGAGTGGGAACTTCCAGTCAGTCAAGATGAGCTGAGCTGACCCTCATTATTTCAAGAGATTTGTTTGTTGTTCACATTCACTCTGTGCATTGATCTGACCCCTTTATACTCCCCCCAAATTCATATATCTCATTCAGCACTCACACAGTTCGTGGGTGGGGGGTAGAGGATGTGTCTCCTCTTCAAGTGCTTAAAAGGAAACGTCTGACTGTGCGGCAGACTTTGATTTACACAGATCAAAAGACGTACTTTAAAGGAGAAAGACCTTTAGGAGAGTCTGGTAAGCTTTGTAAATGTGCTAGACTGCCACTGGCATAGTGTAGTGACAACGCTCAATCCAAGTGTGAAGTTGTGGTTTCGATGTAGAAACATGAAAACACGCCTTCCTCCACACCACAACACAATGACAGCAATGCAGCCATCTATTTAGAAATACTACCACCACTAAGCATCCGGACTTTAATTTCATCTGCCGCAGTTGTCATTTTTGATTGCTACTTATTATCAGCTTTAGGAATTGTAAGACAATCAATGCTGTTTGCTTCTCCTTCTTCCCACTTTCACCAAACACATCAGTTTCCCCTCGCAGTCCAGGGTATCAGACTATTTATAAAAGGTGTGGGTGTTCATACTGTGTCTATGCTGCCTGCCGTTGCCTCTCTGCTCTTATGTGCATTGATTCAGAGCTGTTATGCAAGCCTCTGCTCCCCATCCTCCTGCTGATTAGACACTCCAACTCCCACACCTCCACCTCTCTGCCTACACACACTTCCAGCCATGCAGCGCACATGGGCACACTGACAGTATCAACCCTTGCTTAACTATTTATGCCCCTTGCTCAGTGGAGTAACCTTAGGCGTGCTCCTCTACACACTGGCATCATGTTTATTCATTTGTGCCTCTCCTCTCTTTTACATCATGGCTTAAAGATCTCAAATGTTGAACTCACCCCGTGCCTGCAGGCCTGCTCATTCAGAGCTTTGACCCAGCTCCGCTGGAAGTGCTCCCTGAAGGATTTGAAGGAGAAAAGAGAGGTCAACAAGCCTTTCACCCCAGCCTCTGATGCAGGACTTCCATCCCGGCCTGAGCGGAGCTTCAGTAGGAAGCCCCACACACCTCCAGCCTGGCCATAAGGGGGCTGCTTCCAGGATGCAGGATCCCCATCCTTCTTGGCTGCCCTCCTGGCTCTCCACAGCCGCAGCACGGTCAGCAGGTATTGGAGCAGCCATCCCAGTACGATCAGCAAAGAGGCAAGGAAGAGACCCACCAGGCACAGCCAGCCCAACTCCTGGAGCTCCATCAGCGTCTCCTGGAGCCTCTCATATCACCAGGTCCGAGTGGAAATATCAGGACTGTCAGTCTGCTTCCTCTAGCCTGCGAGTACATTTGACAGTGTCAGTGAGAACAAGTAAATCCACTGAATCCAGATGACTTTGAGGCACATGGATTGACTGAGGTGGAAAATATGAAGATTGAACTGAATTTGCTTGCTTTAGACAACATAAAAACGCCACTTGATTGTAGTGAAAGCAAAAGCTTCTATATTTAAAAACTGCATGCACGCTGTGAAGGTCTCATATAATAAAGCTCGTGTTTTAATGATGCGTTTTTTACAGGAAAACCAATCACGATAACCTACCGTTTAACTTAAACAGTCCGAGCTGCAGGCTGCAGGTCATCGACAGCAAGACATCGGTGGAGCTGGCTCTGTGACGATGTGCAGCACAGCCCACAACAAATGTGCGTGTCCCATCGCAGAGTCATCGGCGCTGTGAGGACCGATCTGTGTCTGCTGTTATCTACGGATCACGAAAAACAGGTAACCCTCAGCTCTCCTTCAGACCGCTACCGACTCTGCTGGGTTTCCAATCTCCGCTGTTAGTACCCTCCTCCTCCTACCTCTCCAACCTCTCACCACGATGATCTGACGAAGAGCTGCAGTGACCCACGGGTGGCGCTGCAGGCAAGAAACGCAACAGCGAGGAGGAAGTGAAGAGTAAGACCTTCAAATTAAAAACAGGACAATTCAAACAAAAAGAAAAATAAATTAAAAATAAAATAAAATGAAATAAAATAAAAAAATATATAAATTGAAAAATACATTAAAAAATAGTTGTCATAGATAATAAAGCATTAAAGCAATGTGGGTGTTTTTTTTTTTTTTTCAGTACACTAATTGGTTCCAATTTCTCATCTTCTTGGCTGTAAACTCAGTCCTACACCAGGTCGATCAGCCGACGTTGTCACCCTCTTCTGGGGAAGGGGGGAGAAAAATCTGGGGTCCAGTTGCATTTGTTTTTCTGCTAGCAGACTCACATGGTCTGAGGTGACTGTGAAATATAGGGGAGAGTGGGGTAAGTTGAGCCACCCCCTGTTGCTTGAAAATGGTAAAAGAAATTGATAATGTAAGCAAATATTTAGGAGATGGGCATCAATTCATTGACTCTGTGAAGGTTAGAAGCACATAGATAGATAGATAGATAGATAGATAGATAGATAGATAGATAGATAGATAGATAGATAGATAGATAGATAGATAGATAGATAGATAGATAGATAGACTTTATTGATCCCAAACTGGAAAATTCTCTTGTTACAGCAGCAAAAAGAAAATACAAAATAACATTAAATAAAGGAAGAAGTAAGTACAATGCAGGCTAAAAATACTAAGTATATACAATAAATACAGACTAAATATACTAAACATCCTAAGAGATAAAAGTGAGATATGAAGATAACATAAAAGTCCACCATTTTAGCTTAGAGGACTAATAGTCATAATAGTAGTTCTGGGTTAAGTTGATCCAGTGGCTCAACTGAGAAAGTAAAGAAGTCTGATGAGAGGATCAGAGTTTCAGTTCAGATTGTTGAAATGTTTGACTTTTTCTTTTCAAAAATACAGCTGTGAATGTTCTGAATCACTTAGACATTCTCATGTTAAAATGGCTTTTTACAAAACAGCTTTTTAGCAGTTATATGCAATAATAATAAAAAAGTTATTGTACCAGTTGAATAGTGTAAAATAGATAAAAAATACACATGAATTTGAAGAAGTGACTGTTTTTTAGGGAGAGAGGAGGTGAGGAAGGACTGGGCTGGAGAGTGGGGAGGTAGTAAGGATACGGCTCAACTTACCCGGCTCCTAAGGTCAACTTACCCCATGTATGGGATAAGTTGACCTTAGGAGACCCCTCTTTGGCATGCTATCATGTTATCATGTTATCAAGTATCATGCATAAAGATGGAGCAGCAACATCGCAGCAGATGTGAATGAAATCCTCTGACCCAGGATCAGAAGAGGGATCTGTTTCTGTTTTTTCTTGTCTGTTCAGATGAACATGATATTGCTCTACAAATAAATATTATGCTATCACCTTTTGTATTTATTTACATATTGTCTGTGGAGTGTTTATTTATTTATTTATTGTTCTGTTTTGCTTTATAGGCTACTTTGTCAATGGGTAGGCCTAACATTTGCTCACCCATGTTACAACACTTACTCATGTTGCGTCCTTCTGACTAGATCCTAGCTTGTGGGGTTAATACTCTTGACATGTATGTTGTATTGGACTAAAGCATCTGTTAAATAAAATTGTAACATTTGCGTTGCATATGCTGTAAGCTTGTCTAAACAGGCTGTCCAGGAATTTCTGGACAAAAACCTTACACCAAAACCAGAAAAGGGGCATCGACCTCAAGTTTTGGACATCAGATGGCAGAATTTCATCTTCTCGTGGCATTATAACCGTAGAATAAGAACTCACTTCCGTGTCAACATCACTGACAGGAAGTTGTTGTGGCTTAATATTTATTTTCAGATTACACGCATCAGCCATAATAAAGATAAGCAGAAACGGTCTTAGAACAGCGAAAATTGAGGCTTGTTCCACAAAGAGGTATAAATGAAACATATAAGGAACATTAACTCTAAATGTAAGCTTTTTTAAAGTTGAAATAATAGCTGAGGTTGTAATACAATTTTATTTTGAAGGGTCTAACCGGAAACGCTACCTCAACACAATGTTACTGACTTTACCATGAAATATACGGACGTGGAGTTAACACTCACAGTTACTTTACGGATAATGGCGTTAATAACACAGCAGTGAAACATGGTATGTTCAAACTAAGCGAGTCTTGGACGTGTTTTCTGTGATACTGGAAAAGGAGTTGTGAATTTTTCTTCAAAATAATGGTGTGAAATGTTCCTACCTATGTGAGTACAGCCAAAGCTAGTTCATCGATCGCCCTGAGGGAGCAACATTTGATTAGCTGGAGACGTGATTTGTCTGTTGTGTCTGGAACCTGTCCACCAAAACGCCTGGAGACATGGCACCTGTACCCGTCCTACCGCTGGTGATCAGCTGCTTCATGTCTGCACTTGGCTGCATGGCCACACTAAAGCTCATCCCCACTTTCAAAAGCCATTTCATCGCAGCCAGACTGTACGGGATGGACTTAAATAAAACAACCAAGAGAGAAGTGTGAGTCGTTTCTATCATCTATCTTGAGATTCAGTCTGGTTTTATAATGTTTTTCATTATTTGTTGGTTGTAAAACATGTTGTAGAGAGACAAAAGAGTCCATTTCCTGCCTTCATCCCTGTTTCTCTTTCTGTTTCCATCTCTTTGCAGCCCAGAGTCCCAGGGAGTGATCAGCGGGACGGTCTTCCTCATCATCCTCTTCTGCTTCATCCCAGTGCCTTTTCTCAGCTGCTTTGTAGGAGATCAGTGCACTGGATTCCCGCACGATGAGGTTTGCTCACTTATGTTTAGTAGACCATGTGCGCTTATTTTGAACCTGAAATGTAGTGTTACCAGCTTTGGTTTTACTTTCAGTTTGTGCAGCTGATCGGAGCACTCCTTGCCATCTGTTGCATGATCTTCCTGGGCTTTGCTGACGATGTCCTGAACCTGCAGTGGAGACACAAGCTCCTGCTTCCCACCATGGCTTCCCTGCCATTGCTCATGGTCTATTTTACCAACTTTGGCAATACAGTCATTGTGGTTCCCAAGCCTTTCAGAGCCCTGCTTGGGCTGCACTTGGACCTGGGTGAGTTCATGCTTACTAACTTACTGCTAAAAGATACTTAAAAATTTTGCAAATATATTCCACAAAAGATGAGCTGTCATATGTTGCTTTGTCAAACTCTAGCTTCTCTGTCCACTCTACCAATAGAAGTTTAAAAAAACATTTTATAAGTTGTTTTATTAAGTTATTCAGAGTTACATAGTTTCTGATCTTTCACAGGAATTCTCTACTATGTCTACATGGGAATGCTTGCTGTATTCTGCACAAACGCCATCAACATCCTAGCAGGCATCAACGGCATAGAGTCAGGTCAAGCCCTGTTCATCTCCGGCTCAATCATAATCTTCAACCTGCTGGAGCTCAGTGGTTTGTGTTGACTTTCTTAGACTTCTTCATATTACAGGTCACACCCATTTCTCTGTAGTTCATGATTAGATATGCACATGTTTAATGAGTTTGTGAAACTGAAAATTGTTCCGATCTGACGTTTGATTATCTCGTCTTTTTTTACCAGGAGATTACCGTGACGACCATGTCTTCTCCCTCTACTTCATGATACCATTCTTCTTCACCACATTAGCACTTTTTTACCACAACTGGTAAGTCAATGTAATAACCAGAGGTAGGTTTGAAGGAAGAATTAAGATGCTGTGGGTGTTAACCTTTAACCTCCGTCATCACAGGTATCCTTCATCTGTGTTTGTGGGAGACACTTTCTGCTACTTTGCCGGGATGACATTTGCAGTTGTCGGCATCCTCGGGCACTTCAGCAAAACAATGTTACTGTTCTTCATTCCTCAAGTAATCAATTTTATCTACTCATTGCCTCAACTTTTCCACATCATCCCCTGTCCAAGACATCGGCTCCCCAGGTAAGACGCTGTGGAGATAAAACTTGTCGTATCCTTTCTAACAATCATTCAAACTAATTACATACTGAGTGACTGCATTTCTTCCTTTTGTCTTTCTCCCACTGTCACTGCTGATGAAAGGCTGAACACAGAGACAGGGAAACTGTGGATGAGCTACTCCAAATTCAAAAGGAAGGACCTCTCAAAGCTAGGACACCTCATTCTGAAGGTGAAGCCTTCTCTGATCCCTTTACCATTTGGCTTTTGTTAAAAATCAGTGGTAAAAAATCTATATTTAACCTGGCAAAACTCACTGAGATTAAAAAAGAATCTGTCTAAGACAGACCAAACCCCAGTTAACAAGGTATTTTGCCTACAAAAAGCAGGTATACACACAAACATAATACAAGAGGTGATTAAATTACAGTAAAAACACAGAAGAGAAAGTAAAATATTTCAACCAGGATTATAGATATACCAAACCAAATACCTGCAGCCAGATATTCTCTGCCTTTAAATAATTAAAGCACCCTTAAAGCATCCAGGGAGTCTTTTTGTGATTTTTAAAAAAAATAAACTAAGCAGAAAAATTAAGTGCTTTTTTTCATAAATTTGGGTTTTACATAGTGTCCAAAGCATGAATGCTCTGAGGAAAAAGGTGTGTATGATTCGTAGGCGCAATCACCATAGTCCAACACGGACATAAAGGTGGCAGCAACCAGTTTCTTTTTTTGTTTGTTTTTTTGGACCTGAAAAAAGCCAGATATTGATTCTAAAATAAAAACTCAGTTTGACGTTTAGTCTCTCACCAGCTGCTTAATATAAGGAGTATAAGAGAAAGCAATTAATTGAAATATCAAGATTGTACTCTAAAACTGTTTGTCAAATTTTCACAAAGCCTCAGAGATGTCTGTATTTTTTAATGCCTAACAGCAGTTATAAATGTAAAAATATATAATTTTTTATGTTAAACAGAGAATAGTCACAAATCCTCACATCACAGAGGCTTAAAAGAGGATAATGTTTTAAAACAAAAAAATATAATGATGCAACAAAGAAGTTGGCAAAGTGGGGGAAAACAAAAAAACAGTGACTTTGTAAACTGATAATTGAATTAACTAATAATGTTGCTGTATTTCCCTGGCATTGAATCATGAAAGAATAATGACACTTCTTTGTTTTAGCATCAGGTTTCTTTCGCATATTCTCATATATAAAAAAACAATTTGTATGTCCCAGTACCCACAGTCTAGTATATTATTAACTCAACACAGACCAGTCCTACACCTGATTTAACTCCCATCGAGATCATCACAATCATTTCATAGTTATTCAACTCCACTTTGTCAAAATTTTAAAAGCCAACACAACAAAGAGATACAGGGGCAGCCTACCTGGAAAAAGAGAGACAAGGGTGAGGGTCAGTGCAGGTGTGTAAACACACATACAAAATCACGTCTCTGGATGTGTTTTTTAGTTGACAGTAAAATTGCTTTTCTTCCTCAACAGGTGGCAGAGTTATTGAAGCTGCTAGAGGTGCGAAGCTCTCAGGAGGGGGATGATGATTTTATTGAATGCAACAACATGACTTTAATAAATCTGGTTCTGAAAATTCTGGGTCCCACTCATGAGAGAAACCTCACAGTCATCATGCTCATCATTCAGGTATGACAAAGTACCCGCTGCTCTGTCCAAACACAGTGTGAGACAATGAGTGTTAATGATATTGGTTTTTGACTGATTTCTCATTTTTGTGTTTATCTCAGGTGCTGGGAAGTGTAATGGCTTTTGGGATTCGTTATCATTTGGTGCGTCTCTTCTATGATGTCTAGCCGTCTCTCCGGGGAAGAGGAGAGAATCCTGACTGAGAAAATATGAATTTTGTTATGAAAATTCTTAACAGGCTCATGTTTCATCTGCCTTTAGTAGATTTCATTACCTCACTGTTACTTCTCTGCCTCAGACTGGACCTGCAGTAAAGACTCAGAGTGAGGTCTAAAGCTATATTTCACTTTGTACAACATTTTCACAAAATTGGCAGAAGTGTGAACTATTCTCCTGGATTTAATGACTGTAAATCCCAAAGAGAATCATGCCTGGCCTTTCGTATGTGTCTTCTGAAGGTATATCCTCTTTTAAAGGAAGTTGAGAAGATAAACTCAATGGCTAACTGCCCTTAAATTCCTATTATTTAATGACAGGTTCATGGATGTGGGAAAGCACTGTAAAAATACAATTTAATGTAATTATCCACTGCTTGACTCTGCTGTTAAATCCAAAATGGCTTAAAGAAAATGGTCCCACTCTCCTTTCATTTTGCAGATATATCAGTGTATGCAGTGTGGGTGGGAACATTTCATCTCTGTTGTTCTTTTTTTAATATGCTTTCTTTTATACCTCTGAACAAATGCACAAAAACGGTGATTGTGAAGACTAGCAGTAAAGGTTGGAAGGTTTTAATCAGTCTGGAGATCATTACAGGAATTAGTTGGGGTAAAAAGCAGGAGTTAGTGCAAAAGTGAAGTGAGATTATTTGATCCATGATGGTCTCAAATGTTACTCAAGGTCTGAAGGAGGTGAAGTCAGTCCTGTCCATTAAATATGAGTATTGACTATTAATGCCATTCTTGGTATTTCTGGATACATACTTGTATTTTGTGACTGATAGACATTTCTCTTCAAGTTTTGAGCAGAAATCAATGTGAATTTCACTGGCACTGGACTACTTTGTTGAGGAATGTAAAGACAAGTGAGAGACGTACCTGCTGAAATGAGAGACTCAAAGTGAGAAATAAAAGATGAGAAATTGTAATTTAAAGTTGTGATGTCTTTACAATTTGCAGCGGTTTAAGGTGAATTCATATCTTAAGTTCTTAAGTTGAAAAAATCAGCACTTCCCTAGTGTTTTCAAAACCCCAGTTTAAGTTTCATAAACAAGTAACAAAAGAAAATGTTTAATATATCCCTCTGAAGTTTTCACAGATACATATCAGCATCTAAATTATTCAACAAAATATTTGGAGGCAAATATTTCAACAATGAAAGAGCAATTTTCCAAACTTCATTTAGCAGAAACCTGTACTAGTATTTTTTGTTGTATGTCTATTTTTAATGAAACTGTTTTTATCATAAACGATTTAAATTCAGTAGTAACATCAAACATGGCTGCATCCATTTGGCTTCACTACTTTGGATGGAGATGTACATTTAATAATAAGACGATTCTGTATTCCAAAATCACAATAATTTATTACTATTTAAACAAATGCTGACATATTTAGAAAACTAAATGCTTTACAAGGGTAATACTTTAATGAGCAAAAGAAAATTTTCCGAAAGATTTGAAAGTCCACCCAAAAGCATACTCAGCATACATGTTGTGGAGTACATTTTACTATATAGCTAAAATGTTGTGAGGAGTCCTCTAATAGTAGGTTTCACAAAATACAAATACACAAAAAAGTGCGAGTAATGTACCCAAAAGGGTACAAAAGCACAATATTTGTCTGAGAGAAAAAATGCAGCCGAAGTGAGAATTTCAGGTGGAACGTATCACACCCGGAACCACATAAAAAGCGAATGTTTTAGGGGAGACACATTTTGCGCCGCACAGAACTTGTCTGTCGACCGAAGCCGCAAGAACTTCAATGTTTACATCAATTGAAACTTGTATTCGAGTTTACTTGACTTATTCCATGTTTTTATTTTTGTCGAGGTGCTCCAGAAATGTGTTTTAAAGCTCTTTTGCTGCTGCTGAATGTCTTAGAAACACTTGTCTCGGTTACAAACCAGCAGGTGTTAGCCTGCACCGGTACATGCCAGGTAATGGTCAAACCAAAAGGGCGGTTGTAGTTGAAGCTTGCCTTTAAAACACACCACATTTAACCTACCTCTGACACCAATAATGCCAAACAAACGTGTCCAGAAGAAAACACTCAAACTGGTGTGTGAATGGGGCTCGTGCCAGGAGTCTTTCTCGCAGATGGATAACTTCTGCACGCACGCGGAGACTCACCTTAACGCTCTGAATCACGCGGAGGAGGACCAGGAGGAGGCAGAAGGTGAGGGCTGTGTGGTGTTTTGATATGATGGAGCTGTCTGGTAAATGTAGCAGCACAAACACTCATTTAGAAATGTAGTCTGATGGTAATATTACAGCCTACAGTTGCAGGCCGAAAGCGGTGGACATTGGCGGTGTTTCCATTAAATTTGCTATGCAAGCTACTCTAATGCTTTATGTAGAAATAAAACATTTTAGGCCTATTGTTTTCGCTTAAAAACACACATCTAAACACTGCTTAACTGAGCTGTTGTCTCACTGAAGGCAAAAACCCACCTCTAACTCCAGGCACCTAAAAATCCACATCCAATGTGCTGTAGGGGAGAGTGGGGTAAGATGAGCCGTTTTTCATATTTCGGATCACTACATCAAGAAAATCATAGTTTTGGTGGACTTTTATGCAATTCATAAAAGTCCACCATTTTAGCTTTGAGGTCTAATAAATGTTTTTGACCTCGTGTTGTAGCTCATAGATACCACAATTGATGTATAAAACAAATTTAAAATTATCTTTTTTGGTCTGAACACAATTCTAATAAAACTTGTGACAGACTCAATTCACTTTCAACAGTGAAAGATGTTTTTTTTTTGTAAATGTCTAACCTCTTCACCCCTGTGCTTCTAACCTTCACAGACTTTATGAATTGATGCCCATCCCCTTAATATTTGGTCACATGATCTTTTTTTTTTTTTTTTACCATTTCCAAGCAACACGGGGTGGCTCAACTTACCCTCTGGTTTAATTTACCCCACTCTCCCCTATATAATCCCCATCAACAGATCCAGATGCAATACCTGTCCCTGTAAACTCCAAAGGTTTATAATCCCTCTTTCCTTTTGTGGCCAGGCGAGAGAAACTGTCTCTGGAGGGAGTGCGGTTTCTGTTCCATGGAGGGTCCTGAGGAGTTACGAAGACACCTCTTCTTTCACTGTTACCACACCAAACTGAAACAGTTAGGTCAGCATGTGCTCGATGCCCAGCCAGAGCTTGGCACCTGCGCCATCGGATACCAAAACCGCAACATCATCCCTGAAATCCCAGACAATTTCATCTGCCTATGGGAGGAGTGTGAGGTAATCTGGTGAAGCAAGGCAAGATAAAAATATGAACATGTTTAACAAGCAACTGACAATGAGCTGTTCAGTTCGTAACCAGTGGAAAACAGACTGAGGTTTGCCTTTAACTCAAAACACTTGTGTTTGTATGTGTCTATTTTCATGTATTTTGATCACAGCAACCTCCATATGAGAACCCAGAGTGGTTTTATCGCCATGTTGAGATGCATAGCCTCTGCATAGATATTCCAACAGGAGACAGTGAAATCCCACTACACTGCAGGTGGAAAGGTTTGTATATCAATGTGACTGTCAAAAGATTGTAGTTTTTTAAAAAAATGCCAATATATGCAAAGATTACTTTGCTCGTTTATGGTCAGAAATTTCTAAAAATAAAAAATAAAAAAAGGGTGTTATATTTGCTGTGTGATAGAAATTTTTCAATTGTGAGGTTTAAGTACATTCTCTGTCACTCTACAGATTGTGAGGCAACGGCCAAAGGACGTCCTAAACTGCGAGAGCACCTACGAAGCCATACCCAAGAGAAGATGGTGGCATGTCCAGGCTGTGGGGGGATGTACGCTAACAATACCAAGCTCTTTGACCACATCATAAGACAGAGTGCCATGGAAGGTAAGGAAAATCTTGTGAAAAAAGGGGGGGTTGGCTATTTCTGTAAAAAGGTTTTCATGTAGGAATTTTTCCTTCGTGTTCTTCAGGTCAGAGGTTCCAGTGTTCGCACTGTTCCAAACGCTTTGCAACTGAAAGACTCCTTCGAGATCACATGAGGACCCACGGTCAGTCCATCCTTCAGAGTTCCCTGTATTTCATTGCAGTAAACTGTGATCCACACTAGTCCTCTGTGCATTTTTACTTCAACTCTTAAGACCCCTGCATTCACCGTGAATAACTTTCCATGTGGCTCATAGCAACAGCATTAAATGATTGATATAAAGATTTCTTACATCTGTCTTTATGCTGTTTAATTGTCATACACTCTCAGGCAACAACTCACTCTGCAGTGTTGCAGTGTGATTTACTCTCATCATTCTTCTTTATCTCTTTGGAACAGTAAGCCACTACAAATGCCCGCTGTGTGACATGACCTGCCCTTCACCCTCTGCACTACGTAACCACATCAAGTTCCGCCACAGCAACGAGAAACCATACAGCTGTGAATACTGTGAATACAGGTACCACCTCAGTTGATTTATAGTGATTCAAAACATGATCAGGATGCCATAAGCATACACTCATGACTGTTTTCTTTATGATTCCTTTGTGATTTTTTTATGTACAGCTGCAAGAACCTGATCGACTTGCGCAAACACCTTGACACACACAGCAGTGAGCCAGCCTTCCACTGTGATGTTTCTGGCTGTGGTTTCACCTCTCGAACTCTCATCACCATGAAGATTCACCACAAAAGAGAACATGAGGTGAAAGGAGAATAAAATACACATACACTTTATTTATGAAGTACATAGAAAAAAGGGAGCATTTTTTATATGAGGTGGGTTTTTTTTGTTTGTTTTTTTTTCTTAGGGAAATTTCATAGCTCGGTACAAGTGCCATGTTTGTGATCAGTGCTTCACCCGGGGCAACAACCTCACTGTCCATCTGCACAAAAAACATCAATTCAAATGGCCCTCGGGACACCCCAGGTTCAGGTAATTCTTGTATTGACAAACTGCTCAATCTTGTGTCGACTTTAAGTCCTGGTTTTGGATTGGCACCTCTAACAGTCTCCTCATTTCTTGATCAGGTACAAGAAGCACGAGGATGGCTTCTTTCGCCTGCAGCTGATTCGCTACGAGAGCGTGGAACTGACAGAGCAGCTGATGAGGGAAAGACAGAGCAGGCAAGCAGATGATGATGAAGACAGCAGCGGGCAGGTAGAGGGTCAGGCGATGGAGGAGGGACACCTTGGTGCAACTCCCTCAGAGCTACAAGAGGAGCTGAGAGGGGTGCTGCTGGAGGAGCAGAGGACTGAGGAGCCATCTGCTAGTGCTGAGGAGGGGATGCTGTACGTTCTCGCTGGAGGGGAGGACCCTGTCAATCAGGATCCTGCTCAGCAGCAAGGAATGGAGGTGATTTGACCCCAGTAACAATTCTGCACACGTCCTGTGCAGCAGAACTGTGAAACAAACTGTAACCTCTACAGATAGAAGGAAAATGAAAAATCTCTTTGAGCTGGTGAGAAATGAAGTTTTAAATAGAAGGTGAGGCACTTGATTTTAATACTGACTTTGCGCTTATACTGGACAACAAAACTTTTTGCGATGTCATTTATTCCCTTTTGTTGAGCTTGAAGGCAGTATGTTGGCCAGTGTATTTACATTAGTTTGGTTTATTCATTGCATTTTTAACATCCTATGACGGTTGCATACTTATGCTGCAGTGGCTGCTTGGTGTTCAGTCCCAAAATCAGACAGAAATGTCCCACAGCTTATGAAGGAAAAATTATATATTCATAAAAAATGCTGAAACCAGTAAGGAAGGCCTACCTCAGTGAGTGTTAATTTTACAGCTTATTTAACATCAATAAACTTTGACTTGAAAAGCAGATGTGTTCTGTGACTCCAATGCTTTCTGAAACTCTCTATGACACTCTAGTTTGTAGCTTAATATCACTTATGGTTCCCACAACACATTGATAGAATCTATTGTTACACTCAAATTCTGTCGCCCTCTGCTGAATGTTATTAGATACTACTAGAACAGACATCGATGGAGCTATGGGAGTAAAACAGAAGCATCAGGCCCTCAGTGTTGTGTTATCATTGTCCTTTCCCTTTTATCTTTGATCCTTAGGTGAGACAGTGATCTAAATCACAGCAGACCAAAGCAGTTATTCCTACCCCAGCAGGACACACGAACCACAGTGGCATTAGCTGTGTGTAGAAGATTAGGCAGCACACAGAGATTAGCCCAAGTGTCACTTCCTGCTCCTTGATTCTTCATCCTGCAGTCACTGGGGCAGCTTCTAATGGCTTCATGACTGTTTTCTTGGCTGAGATAATGTGTATAATATTGTTGGACTGAAACGGCGCTAAGACAGTTTACAGGTACTTGTGGGTTTTTCGTATAAAGTTATTGCATCAGAAGATCGTCACCATGAGGTCCTTCCTACTGCTGCTGCTGCTGTTGTTTGGGTCTTTGCTAAGAGCCGATTCTCAGTCTCCCGCATGGATTAAAGAGGTGGAAGGTAGTGGTAAGACCTCCTGTAATTAAGATTTTTGCAATCCCTTGTAAATCTCCTTATGACAACAAACATTTTCTTTCTGATGACTTCAGAGGGTGAAAATATCTCTAGTTTCAGATGTTTTATTTGTGCAGTTCTAAGGTTTGAAGAAGCTATTAAAAGGTTTTACTGCAGGTGAGACAGAATGGATGCCTCAGCCTGATTTCATAGATGACATCTATTGGGCTGGGACGGCCCCTATTTGTGTTGGAGGCTGTAAAGGACGTCACCAGGAGCTGAGGAGAGATTCGTGTGGAAACTCAGACTGCTGCTGGCTCGGATACAAGTCCTTGTGCAGAGGTAAGAACACAACAAAAGAACAAATTTTAAAATGCTGGAGCACAAAAAAATATTTTATCAGCCTTTGCCTTTATCTTGTTTTGCAGTGAATTGTGGGAAGCCAGATGTGGACTATAATGGAGCGGTGTACGGTAATGACTGGTGGGTGGGCTCTGTGGTGAGGTACACCTGTCGTTCTGGCTTTCTGCTATTGGGAAACTCCACCAGAACTTGTCAGGCTAATGGACTCTGGACCCCCAAACCTACCTGTCTCAGTAAGGAAACACTACAACACAAATACTGTATTTCACCATAAATCTTTAAAGCCTATCAAAGAATTCCTCTCTTTAGGAATGTGTCCAAAGGGGCGCATCGAAATCAGTGAGAGGGAACTCAGTGGGTCATGCAACTCCACCTGCATGAACAAGAGCTACTTCGGTCCACCTAAACAGGGCTGCTCTAAGGTAGACAACTGTATGAAGAAGCAGACCGGCTGGAAGCGCTTCTTTTCACAGTGTATTCCCTGCATTTGTGACTGTGCTCTGTCATGTGGTGAGTATTCAACACAAAGGCACATCCCCATTTACTTAGTACTTTCAGTTTATTGTTAGAAATTTAATGCTAAGAACACATTTTTCTTCACGTCCAGCATCTGCAGGTTGATCCGTGAGGGAACAACATGCCGACAGCTCAGCAGATGAAGAAGACGTACAGACAGATTGTTCATCGTAGAACCATGCTATGTTTTGCTGCTTCATCCAACTGTGTGGACACATCAGCCAACCAAGTATCTGTAGGTTTAAAGTCATTACTTGATCACTCAGGCATACTGAAGCCCACAAAATACACATTATCTCAGCCAGAGGCACTGAGAACCTTGCAGTTCTGGTTGAAATTCTTCAGAGTCAGCAGTGATAATCGGGAAAGAAGAAAGTTTAAATTCAGTCAATGCACAGGATGTGAGGTCCCGACAGGGTCAGAAAAGACAAGGGAATCAAGTCTGTGTCAGGCCTGGGTCAAGTCATTATTTGCTGAGCAGTGCCAAATACTGATTTTTGACTGATTATTCAAAGTATGGTATTGACATTAGTTTCTCACACCAGGACCTCCTTCATTCTTTTTGAATCATGTTTTTGTCTTTAAGGAAAAGGGAGAAATAAAAGTAAAAGCAAGGAGAGAGTGAGACCAGGGAGATTAGCCGCTCTGCCTCATCGCTCCTCCTCTCAGTCCATCTGTCCTGGAGGGAGATGAAACCTTAATCTTGTCAAGAGGGAGGAGCTTTAGGTTTGAGACACAGTCAGCTTGAGAGTTAACATGATCAGCTAACTGCCTTTTTTTAAAGATATGTTTATAGCTCAAATGATCTTTTTTGTTCAGTGAAATATTTTTATATGAGTAGATTGGATAAATGTGAAATATCTGTTGCACTCAGAAACAAATAAAAACATACACACTACTGGCCCAACCAACATCAAGCATCCATTCAGTGATCTACAAGGCAGGGTGGAGGATGTTTGGATATTTTAGCAGCTGAAAATTTGATCTCAAAACTTCAAAACAGTCATTTATACGTTTTATATTCAACCTTTAACACATTTGAAAGCTAAAAAATGTATTTAGCTTTTAGTTAAATTTCCCCATATATTATGTTTGTGGTCACCAAAATATTTAATTCCTGATATTTTCAAGACAGAACAAGGATCTGTGATTAGTCATAGAGGACTCAAGGAGAAGCCATGGCATTCAAGTTTGAAAACATTCAAGTTTTGAAAGATAATTTCAGGATATTACTATAACTAGTACCACTATGTGATTATGTCCTCTTATGTTAAATATTTTTCAAGCAAGTGATTTAAATTGTGCAAACTGATGCATAAAATGTACTCTGCTCACAGCCTGTTTGATAAAAGACATTGTTTCTTAGAGCCACTAGATGTCACTGTTCATTCTTATAAATCAGGTCACTGCATGTAGCTCTGGTTTGCTCTCAATTTGACAATTTAAAAACAACCTTGTTTGAGAAAACAATATTGTCCTTTATTCTTGATGCTAAAGTGAAAATCCATAGAGCTGTTAATTGTCATATGTGTGCAGGAGTCAATCTCTGTGAAAGAACATGAAAGTTCAGAAGGTATAAATCTACAAGGTATTAACTACAGTATAACAAGCAGTAATGAGAGGATGGTCTAAAGCTGTTATTTCTCTATGAACAGATAACCAAACTGACTAGATACAGCTATAGCACTGCCTGCAAATGAACTGCAAAAATCTCACCAAATACATTTAACACATGGCGTGAGTCATCACAGCAATAAAAATTAAGAATAATCTCACACAGGGACATCTGGCAGTAAGTGAAAGAACAGTCAAACCTCCTGCTTCATTACAGCTCATTAAGTCTTCCTCTTATCTGCTGCACTGAACTCCAGGGGGAAACTCACCCACATGCAGCCTGCTGTACTCTCCTGAGGTCTGTGACGGGATCTCCCTGTACGTCTGCTCACACACTTCCTCCATTCAGAGTCCAAAGACACAAGCTGGGTCCTCTTTCACTTAAAAACCCGGACATAATGCTAAAACAGAAATTCAGAAAGGATAATTTATGAAGGTATTTAAGAGGATGTCATAGTAGGTCTGACTTGAAGTCCAGCGGTGCTCACACAGTTTAGTATACCCAGCAGCACAGCTCCTTCTGCCACAGCTGAAGTAAGACACAGGAGTCATGTAAGATGGTTTGTTTATTAACAGTAAGAAGATTTGCTGCACCTTGACATGATGTTAAAATCTGTTATAGAGACGTTTCCATCATGCAGACACAAAAAGTCAGATAATTATGATTTGTTTTGTCAGAAACTCACCTTTGTGATGGACGTACAAGAAAAAACTGTGTCCAACAACAGCACTTCCCTAAACTACAACAGTGAGAATAAAACTTCTTCTCCTGCCGCCCCTGCAGAGTTTTGATATTAGTCATGCACTGAAACCAGCACTTAGCATTCATTCTAGTCCCACACATGACAGTCAGTATTCTATGAATGGAGAAACACTGTTATCTCTGGAGTGACTTAATGATCTTTATGTTGATAAATGATCTGTCCTCTGGTCTCCCAGAAGGCATGAATTAAACTGGCTGGTTATTGTTGGATAATTTATGCATGCAAACTTTAATTCTACACAGATGTGAGGAAAGGCCATATCTCTTCTCTCAAGGCAAATATCACAATGTGCAACCGGGATTAGGCCTTTGAAGCAGAATAATAGATGGAGGTGAGGCTCTGTTTCCATGGCAGTCTCATTGTAATGGAGCATGAAAACAAATCCAACAGTAAACAATACGATTTTATTTTTCATGCAGCCTTGTCTCCTTCAGACCGAAGCCAAGGGAAGGAAGAACATGTATTCGAAATCAAATAATTTTACATCCAACGTGATGAGAAGAGATTTACATGTGATCTGTATCTTGTACTCCAAATGACAAGATTTGGACCGTCAGATACGGAGAGATGGACCCGCTGTGCTGAATTAATATTCATGCTGCGACACGAGATCTCCTTTTAATTTGGTCTGATTAAGAGGCAGGTGCGATTGGCTAAAAATGGTCTCGGTTTCCTCTCAGGGGTGATGTAAGCCATGTAGGGCCCGCTTGAACGCGAGTAACCCCGGCTGTTTTACCGAAAATAACCCGGGCACTGCAGCATCAGCACCAGGCAGGCAGCTGCGCAGGTGCGGCCTTTAAAGAGACAGAGGGGCCGAAAATCTCACCAAAACCTGCTTCATGTTTACACCGACCATCAACAGAGATGGAGTCCACATCGATCATCTGTATCAGTATGAAAAGCCTGTATGAGAGACATGAAAAGAAACTTTGCGCACAAGGGAGATTTCATAACCGTCCCCAGCCAGTCCCAATTCTATTATTCCCCGGAGACAGCAGCCTAAAGTAGTCCAGGAATAGGCAATGGGATACTTAAAGGGTTGAAATTGGCATCTAAGACGATAATTTAATGACAAAGGCTTTGTTGGCCAATCTGATCGGAACAAAGTTAATTAAGAGTGATGTAATTCAAACTTTAGGTCAAGCTTTAAATCTCCATCACATCATCCAAATGCTTTACAAATGTGAGTGTTATCAGCTGATGCACTGCCTTCATGAGATATATTTCTTGCTGTATTCATTACAAAACACGAGGACGGGATTACGATTAGGAGGAAGCGATCAAAGCCAAAACAGACTTTTTTTTTTCCTCCAGTAGCATCCTGCCAGCAACGCCCTGCATCCCAGACCGGCGTGCGCACCACGAAGACGCACCAACCAACCGGTATTAAGAGGATCACGGCGGCTGCTACGCCGAGCTGCTGCTATTACTGCTGAAGCATCTGCAGCACTGCTCGACTGTTTTCGTTTCGTTCCAGATGTGTCCAGACACTGAGGATTGTCATCGCTGCTGCTGCTGCTGCTGCTGAGGGTGTGTGTGTGTGCGTGTGTGTGAGTATCCGAGATGTGCGAGTTCGGGATGGATGGATGTAACGAAGGGAGCAATCGTACCGAGGAGAAAAAGAAACCATGACAGGCATCCTGATCCCCTGACGATTCTCTGGGATGCAGTCATAGTTTGAGGCCGGACATGATTTTAATCTGTGGAGTTGCTCTAGTAGATGCGGGACGATGTGCACCGCACCCCAAGACATATTGATACAGAGAGCGCAGCACGGTCCTTGAATGCATCTCAGCGGATTTTTCCTGGACTGTGGCGCACAGTGAGCATCTTGTATCTTGTTGTTGTTGTTTTTTTTTTCCCTGAGCTGACAGAGGGACTGGTTGTGGGACCTTCTGATGTGGAGGGAGTGTGTTGTTTTACCCGAAGGCATCATTTGAGCACTGTTGCTCCCAGCGGAAACCAGGGCTGGAACTGCTCACCTGGTCATCTCAACACAAAAATAAGTATGTTCATTTGGGCGCGTGCGTGTGTGCGTGTACATGTGCAATGCAACACACTGTAGGACTGAGTGTATGTGCTCATGACAGGCTCATTTATGACTCATCCACAAGTCACTTCTGCACACTCACCTGCCATTTCCAGCCTGAGATCTGTCTCATGTTTTCATCTTCATCAGTTTGGTGTTAACAGGTACTTTGAAAAGAGCAGGGATCCTCCTCATCCTCACTTCCAGTCACTGAGCAGAGCATAATCACCTATCAGATACTTCAAATAACCATATTTCACCCTGTGGCTGACTTAAACTACATCTGTGTCTGTGTGTGTGTGTGTGTGCTCACGTGTCCTGGCTTTTGGGCCGCACGACAGAACATGGAGGCCTTCATCTGACTAAGAGGCCATTAAAGCCTGTCAGTGTTTTTTTTTTTTTTTTCCCCTTTTTTTTTCTACAGAGCTTATATGCAGGCTGGTAATGGAAATTCACTAATGGTAGGGTGGTCAATAGAAGTCACGGTCAATTTTCTTCACTGCTCCTTTTCACATAACAATGTTTTACTGCCTACAGAGCACAGTAGGTCATGGACACATGGACAGTAATCACAGAGTACCACAGGTGTGCATGTGGATGCTGATAGACTGAGGGTTGATGTGAAGCTGAGGTTTTTCATGTGTATAAATATGTGTCCCTCTGTGTTGTTTATCACTTTTTTTCTCTCCAAACATTTCAAAGCTGTGAGAAAGAGGTAGAAGTGATTATTTAGGAGAAATTTCAAACCTTTTTACATTTCATAAACAGAAAAGTGATTGTAAATTACCTGATTTCTAAATGTAATCAGGTCATTTCACCTGAATAGATTGTAAAATGAAGATATAATCTAGGTTTTGTATTTTAGGTCTGATGTTTAGCTATACAGAATTACCACCAACAGTATCAGATGTGCCCTTTCCCCCACATTTCACACACAATAATAGGCGTATTATCTACAGCTTGACCATAAACTGAAGTGGGCCACTTGATAATGTTTCAGAAAATCATTTAAAATTATGCACATAATCCCCTTAATTAATCTCATCAAGTACTGGAGTATTGTTTTGTGAGTCACTGTTGACTTTAGCCTTGTGCATTAAACTGTAACACCACTCTGAAGCTTTACTGACATCTTCTGCATGCTGTTATTATTAAGGGGATATAATGTGTGCTCTGATTTTTGCAAAGCTAATGGATCAGCAAGCTTTAACAAACACTTTTGTTTTGGAGGAAATGTATGTGGATCAGCAGTATGAGCCGGCTGCAGGGATGAAACCAGATCCCACTCCTCTCACTCAAAATCTCATTCCTCTTAAGCAGCCACTCCATGAGATAAACGGTAATCAGATCATGTGCAGCACCTTGTTTTAAGATGTCCGCAGGCATCCTAAAATCATTGCTGCAGCTGCACCTTTGTATCCCCATAGGCTAATCAAATATGGAGGTTTTTCAGTCTGTTAGACAACAATAAAACACAGATTTTGGTTTCTTAACACATGAAAAATACAGGTTCTAGGCAGTGTTGCATCTTCTTAATTCAGAGTGAGAAAAGTGGAGTGAGTGGTTTTTCAATAAGCATGTTATGTCTTCTTTGTCAGCCTTTCAGCATGGCTGAGAGGACCCTGGAACCGGGCTCGGTCAGCATCCCCATGGAGGAGACCAAACTCCCAGGTGGAGCTCCCCAGGAGGCCCCGCTGCTCACCCACCTGAAGAAAGTGGAGAACCACATTACCGAGGCCCAGCGCTTCTCCCACCTCCCACGTCGCTCTGCTGTGGACCTGGAGTTCAATGAGCTCTCGTACACCATCCGTGAGGGTCCCTGGTGGAGGAGGAGAGGTACTGCATGCTCAGCTCAGAATACTGTAGTAACCATGATGGATGAGAAAGCGAGCACCACCCATACTGATCAATATCCGGAGTGCAGAATATTACCACAGAGGCATTTTGTGACATTTGAGAGAAATATTGTTTCCTCTGTCTCTTCTGGCTTGTTGTGTTGTTCTGACACATGTAGCCCAGCCCCATCCTTACACACACACACACACACACACACACACACACACACACACACACACACACACACACACACACACATACATATGCAGACTCCCTCCATGTTGTAGCAGGCCGAGTGTCTGTAAGGCATGCTGCGCTCAGCAGAGTTTAGACGTAGTAAATAATTTACACTCTCAGGTTGGCACACTGCTTTCATCTCTTTTCCCTGTTGTTGTTTGATGGCAGGCGGTGACAAGGAGTCAGGATTGATCTACAGATGAAATACAAACAAAATTTTAACTCATCAACCCTCATAATTACAAGTCTCCAACATTTGGTCATCCCTGTTCAAGAGCGTTTGAATTGTTTATTCATGCAGCAGGGTGGGAATACTTAGACGAACACTTAACGACATTCCCCACATAGGCTACAGAGATCATACATGATGCATTAAAGGTTGTGTTGTGTTTTTTCAGTCTGGTGTAATATTGATGTGCATCATAAAAGCCTGGCGGAGAAGTGCATGGATGTATGCAAGAGCATTTATGAAGAAAAAAAGACAAGCAGCAAAAGAGCCGTTAGACCAACGTTCGTTAGTGTCTTGCTAATTTTGCATGTTTCCCCTCGTCAAATCAACCTGTGGCTTGTGCTTTTGTTTGTGTTGTCTCTTCAGGGCACCTCAGCCCATCAGACCGAGGACGTGTGAACAGGAAGTGTCTCAGGTTTTACTAATTAAGTAGTGTCTCTCACAAAAATGCTGAATCCTGTTACGTTTTCTTTTGAAGGCAGATGAATCTGCTGTGGTGTACAGCTTATACATCCTGCTTTACTGCCTCTACCACTCACATAAAAATAATAAGCCACACCTACTGTAGCTTTGAAGTCAGTGAGTCGTTGTGTACTTCTGTATGTGTATACCCATGTTGTAGTTAATTTGAAGGGGTTCAACAAGGGGTTTGTCTGTATTTGTGTCATTTAACAAGCTAAGCTTAGAGCTCTTTCTCTGCAGTGCCTGTCCGCTTGATCAAAGCTGTAAAAAAAACGAGGAAAAAAAACAGGTGTAATCACAATGAGCTCAAGGCTGTTGTTGTGCTGTATCCTTTGTAGTCAGAGATCATTTTCTTTTAGAAAAAAACACATCCTCATGCTGAATTATTTGCAATTAGACAGGTTAGAAAAAATATGGGTGCTAAAATCAGATGATGTTCAGCAAGAGCCGTGAGCTAAAGCCATGATGTCATTTGTAATTTAAGGGCTTTGGTTTCTGTCATACTACACATGACTCATTTTCTTATCATCATGTAGTAGAGGATGTGGTAAGTGCAGTAAAAAAGCACAACATCTTTCAGTATGATAGGGTTTGGGCTGTTAAGCTGATGTATGATCTGCCCTCTGTCTACATGTGTTGTTGTTGTATGTTGTGTAGTAGGTGAGGGCAGCCATTAACCCCTGTTAAGATACTGTGACCTGCTGCTAATGTGGAGGGTTTTCTCCTCCTGCTGAAGTATTTGCCAGGTGAAACTTGAGACTAGCCAATGAAAGGGAAACACAAGAAGGGAGGGGGGAGGTAGAGTAGGAAAATGTTGACATGCCTCAGGGTGATTTAACTCTGCATTTTGTTGTTTACTGCGAGCAGCATCTCTGCAGCTGTATTGATGATCTGGCTTTGTAAGAGAGAAGAGTCATGTGGTCATATTACAGATACAATCTCATCTTTTACTGCACACGCAGGGTTTATCTCACTGGTAGAATATTGCACTCTTTACTACACGCCTGTATTTTAGGTACATAGAGGAACTTGAATTTTACCTCTTACTTATTTTCTTGCTCTTGTATCCCCGATACTTCTTCTCCAATACTTTTACTTTGAAAAAGCCTAAACCAGCTTAAACCATAAACTGGTTAATTGACAAATGACAGTCATAATCCTGTCATGGCCATATATATTTAAAACAAATGTGTGACTTTGATCTGTTTTTCTTTTTAATTTTTCATAAACCTAACAATAAACACATCAATTGAGAAAATAATTAGCAATTTCATCCATGACCAATGCAATCAGTAGTTGGAGTCCCATACAAAATATTAAACAACAGCTCCACCTTAAACAAACCTTGAACTGCATCAGAATCAGAATTACTTTGTTGATCCCAAACTGGGAAATTAAGCTGTTACAGCAGCATTTTTCGAGTGAGCCAGAACAATATAAGAATATAAGAAAAGACATATCAAGAAACTAGCTAAATAAAAAGATATAGCAGTATATACATCACGCATTTTCTTTAAACTTTCTTTACATTGAATGAGCAATACTATGAGTAATAATAATCAAATACATCAATATTTAATTTAATAGCTGGTGGTCTTTTAACTGCATTGAGTTCCCCCCCTTCATATTCACGATTATTCTCAAACATCTCAACTTTGATGAAACCTGGTAGTATAGGCTTCTTCTATGAAATTAAATGTTGTGATCACATCGAAGCCCAAAATGCATCATGTATGACATAAATGTATGTCTATGTAGGGAAATAACCCGAGCTGCTTTACCACTGTGTTTAGTTTCATTAAGATGCACTTTTATATCAGATGTTAAAAGAAATAATGTGCCAGAAGCTCGTCAAGATAGCATCAGCTTATCAGAAACAGAATACTTCATTTATCTCGGGAGAAAGTCGGTTATTACACTTGTTCTTGAAAATACAAGTATTAACAGAAGAAGTATAGAAATAGGAATGAAATAACAATAAATAAGAAATTAAAACAGTTGGTACAAAAGTAAGAAAGTAATCAAGAGCAACTGTAACAAGCTGATTGCACGACTGGTACATACACACTTTATGTGGAGTGTGTATGTGCACCCTTTAATATTGAGGACAAAAAAAGTTTAAAGTAGGTTAATGTGAATTTACTCAGAATGCTAAAACGAGGAAATAAACCAAAAAGTGGGCAATTAACACAAAGACGAGTCTTTATAGCTCAACTTGGACGTGAACTGAACAAACATCAAAATGTGTGAAGGGATTTCAGGAAGTCTTACGCTACTGCATATATATGGGGATATAGATGCCATCAATTATATAAGAGGTTTCAGTTAGGGGTGAAAACTACAAGTCTGGAGAGTTATAATATCTGCGTGTGTGGAGGTGGGATAGAGGGAGCTTACCTGACTTTTGTAGGGCTCCTCATCCCTCTTTGGGGCAGATACTCTGGGCTATGTCAGCTGCTGTTAGTATAAATTGTAGGCAAACAGTCCAGTGTAGAGTTGCATCAAGGGTAAATTAGGGAAACCATCTTTTGACAGGAGAGAAATTTGTGAAGAAATAAAAAAGTAAAGTTAAAGTAAAACAAACAAATAATGATACAATGTGAGTTTCTGTTCTGAAGTATTAATATTTTTTTAGAACAGTGCAATCACTGGGCCTACTTACCTTAGTGCTTATTGTCAACCTATTAAACAGTAGACTACAACTGTTTCTGAAGGATAAAGTTCTATTTCATAAAACTATAATTGATCGATTGGGAATGGGATGGGAATCAATGTGAGTAAAATAGCACAGAAACAAAAACTGAAAATGCATTTTAAAAAGAGTGAGAATGTAAAAATAGTAGCATGCTACTCAAAGACGTGAGGTTAATTCTGTCAGTCTGTCATGAGTACTGTTGAAGGTTGCCCTGAAAGCTGTTTGTCCAACAATTACTTTATTTTTGATGTGAACACACAGCCTGAATTACTGCACATAAACTTCCCCACGTAATTAAGTCTATTTGTCTGTGAGGCGTCATGAGTGGAAACTGATGTGATGTGCTTTGGCTCCCATGAGTCTGTGTAATCAGGATGCGCCTGCAGCCTCACACAGACAGGACCACTGTTGTGGGTAACCTACAGCAGAGGGTTAGATCATCAGTATGCACCACATGCCAGAGCAGAGCTGCTTCCCTGACAGCAGGCTGCTCTGCTGTCTGAGAGGAGGCTTTCTGATGTAATAACGGTGCGAGGGAGGAGGAGGCCCTGCCATTAGGCTCATAGAGTGATGGTTTGAGGGGGCTAGAGGCTCTGGTGAGACCCTAATTACACAGCTCAAGACATCCCTGCAGACAGCTGAGAAATGTGTGAGACAAGGGTGACAACAAGGCAGGATTCTTAGAGCTCTTATTAAGTCCTCATATCTGGAAGCTTTCAGTCCATGCCAGTTTGAAAATGGGTTGTTTTACTGCCACCATTTTGCCTCAGACATAGCAAAGGTGAAGGCATCAAGAAATAACACAAGCCGTCCTTATTAGCTGGCCACACCGCTGTGACCGCTTTTAAAATCACTGCAGGGATGTGATGGCTGTGGCTTTTCTGCTGGCGCCACTGATGTTAAATCTTTCTCTATGCTGCATGCTTCTTCTCTTGTTTTTTCCACTTTGCTTCACCTGATACCCAGCCCTCCTGAAGTCTGTGAAGTCTTCTGCTTTTCTTGTTTTTTATTCTTGACTGTCATCATCACTTTAAAGTCTTTCCTTTCCCCAGGCACCGAAAACAGCATCCACTTTTATTCTGTCTGTCTTACTTCCTCTCTCCATCAGTCCAAATCATTTATTTATAACAGGTGACTGTGGTCAGCGTAACCTGCAAATACAGATACTGTTTCTATTTATGCCACAGCATTTTCGCCTGACTGTTGACTTGTTTTCAGATTTAGTAGCCTGTGACTCCCTGTGCAGGAGCGTGATATCTGCATAACCATCCAAAACACTCCAGGGATCAGTGAGCTGAGATTAAGGGTTCAATCAGTTCCAGCTGAAGAAACAGGCTATTAGACTGACACACATCCTCTGTTCATGGTTCACTTTCTCACTGCCTCCGCCTGAGATTGTAAAGATGTTATTAAAGTGGGCATAACTGATTAAAGAGATGAACCATCACTAAAATGATCTCTGAGAAAAGCCAAAGAGAACATCTTATACTTATTTTTGCTTATCTGGCTACGAAATCTGTTTTTTCTCCGGGCTATTTGTTGTTCCCTTAAAAATCTTTTGAGGAAAATGGGTGTGTACATAAATAATGAAATTTCAGACTAGGTCCTGTTCTATAAATAGTGTTTGCTCTCCTCACCAGGTTACAAAGCCCTCCTGAAGTGTCTGTCAGGAAGGTTCAACAGCAGAGAGCTGATTGGTATCATGGGGCCTTCAGGAGCTGGGAAATCCACTCTGATGAATATTCTGGCAGGGTACAGGTGAGATGTGAATTTGCATGCGATCTATTCAGATTGCTAAGTTGCTGATACTCTCTCAAATCACTTTAATAAACGGTACTTTGTATTTGATCAGGCTGTGTAATAGCTGTGATGTTTTGTTGATGGGGAAAACAGGGAGACAGGAATGAAGGGTCAGATCCTGGTGAACGGTCGACCAAGAGACCTGAGGACTTTCAGGAAAATGTCCTGCTACATCATGCAGGATGACATGCTGCTGCCACACCTCACAACGAGGGAGGCCATGATGGTGAGGTCATCTTAAGTGAATAATAAATAAATAAATAAGCCAACTCCCTTGAAATCAAACCCGTCAATAACAATGCTGTTTGTCTTTTAGGTCTCAGCCAATCTGAAACTAAACGAGAGTATGCAGGTCAAAAAGGAACTTGTAAGTTTTTACATGTACATTAACATGAATGCAACACAAATTTGTCACCTTTCAATGATTCACAGCTTTTTTAACCCTCCTCCTGTGTTAGGGTCTGCACCAACGCGTTTTTGTTTTTAAATGCTTAAAAGAAACACTTAAATCAGCTTTTTTGCATCAAGACTTTTTGACTTTGTTGGGAACCTCTATTTTAACAAAATAAAAATAATAACAAATCAATTGAATAAATTATAAAATGATCTTATTAGAATTGGCACTTGCCGGCACTTGTCGTGTTAGAGTCGCTGTTGACCCAGTTAGATCAATATCTAAGTGCACTGTCAGGCACCACACTGGCAGTCAGATCCTCTTCCAATCATGTGAGATTCAGGAAATTCTCATTTTTCCATGTTTTTCCCTGCACAAAAAACGTCGGGCATGTCCAGACATGTGAGATCAGTTCAGTATAGATGTCTGTATGAGGGATATCCTGATAAAGAACACAACAAAAATGTTATAAGCAATATTTTCATGGATAATGGAGCCTAACAAGGTAACCTAGAGATGAGAACCAAATTGGATGATAGAGAAATGTTTTTAGTGTAATTTACAGCTGATTTAAGACACGGGTCAAAACCAGCCCTCAACATGGTGGGTGCGTAGTAAAAGCTAACACAGGAGGAAGGTTAATACACTAGAGTATTTGGAAATCAACCATAATAGTCTTCACTTTACAGGCAGGAAGCCATGGTCATCACTAGCAAGTGTTACATGTTACAGCTAGCTTAAGTTACAGTTTCACATCAGAAATTGTAACTTAACATGACAGCATTTTATAGCATAAGATTAAAAGATATTAACAAAATAGTATTAAAAATAGTTTTGTTACTATGCTTCATTTGACAAAAAAAAATGTAATATGAATTTTCCAAGTATTTGCACAACTCTTTATCTAGGAGGAAAGCTGAAACTAACCAAACCACACAAAACACCTCAGCTATTGATCATCTGTCTGCCTTTGTGTATTTTCTTGATACAAATGGTCCTGATCTATGTATGTGGGCATCATGATCTGTATATGACATGTTGGTCTCTGCTTATGTTTAAGGTGGATGAGATCCTGACTGCTCTGGGTCTTCTCGAGTGTGCTCAGACACGCACCAACTGTCTCTCTGGAGGTCAGTGTAAAAGACTGGCCATTGCCCAAGAGCTGGTCAACAATCCTCCTGTCATGTTCTTTGATGAGCCAACAAGGTGAGATATATCATTTGCCTTCTTCAAATCTCTGCATCTCAAGAGAAGTCCAGGTTAATCAGAGTATCTCTCTCTCTTTTCCCGTGTCCCATCTCAGCGGTCTGGACAGCGCATCTTGCTTCCAGGTCGTCTCCCTCATGAAGTCTCTGGCTCAGGGCGGACGGACAATCATCTGCACCATCCATCAGCCCAGTGCCAAGCTCTTCGAGATGTTTGATAAGGTAACTCAAGAGCATATAGCGCTGGACAAGTTGAAGCTTTCCATTAGCCACTGCTCAGACCAGACTACAAGTTAGCATGATTTACTCTATCCGGTGGTTGAGCAGCATAGCTCTCAATATAAAGGCCTGATGTTTTGTCAGATGTTCATTTATTATTCAGAGAGTCGGTGTGTTGGAAACTATGTTGATTACTTTGTCCCGTGTTTCTCCACCAGCTGTACATCCTCAGTCAGGGTCAGTGCATATACAAGGGCACTGTCCCTTACCTCATCCCGTATCTGAAGAACCTGGGCCTCCACTGCCCCACATATCACAATCCAGCTGATTTCAGTAGGTCAAAAACTCTCAGTATAAGCAAATTTTGTGTGTGTCCGTGTAAGTGTTCTTACCAGCTTGTCCTCTTTTACTGCAGTCATTGAGGTGGCGTCAGGGGAGTACGGGGATCTGAATCCAGTGCTGTTTGAGGCGGTCCAGGGTGGTCTGTGCTCTGAAGAGGGCAAGAAGAACTCCAGGGACAAAAGTGACTCCTCCTGTCCCTCACAGTGTTACAGTGTGAGTGATACCGCAGAAACAGACAAAATCCCGCCTTAATACCCAAACCCTGCATCATAGCATTATATCTATAAAGGAAATGCAAACCTCCGACTTCAACACACTGAAAAGGTTTTCAAGTGTTTGTAAAAATGTTCAATAATGAGAAATTACCTCTGATTTCACCATTTTAATGAAGTTGGTTCATTTTAAACATGCAATGCCAAAGTGCTGTATAAGGGATGGACGCATTCTTAACTGAATTGAATAAAGAAGTCTCTGTTTCATCCATTTTGACCAAGTAGTGCTCCGATAACTCAATTTAAGAGTTTCAAATAAGCTTTCACAGACAATAAACGTAAACCACCCAGCAAATTGTGTTACATTAAAACAAAATACCCCAAGACCTGTCAGTGTTACTACTCGTTTTCCTCCAAAAGCTTCCTTCAGTGCTCCACTCCATCGATCCGTCTCCTCAGCTCCCTCTCACTTTTTCTTCCTCGTCTTCATAAGTCGTTTTTTTGATAAGAGCATCAGCTAAATGCTAACACTGTAAATCTAAACCACCAAAAGCTCTCTCTAGCTTTTCTCTTGCCATGTGCAGGTTTGCCCTTCGAGTCCCATAAACATTTTATCAGTTTATTGATTTCTTCTGCTACCTTTTCTCTCCCCTTCCTTATTCCTTTGTCGGCATCAGACACTAACCTTTACTGTGTGTTTTCTTTTCCTCTGCACTCTGCCGCCATATCTTTGTCTTCTGGCATTTGCCACTAATGTTTATTTGCTTGGATTACATGTTCTGAAATGTTATTAGATATATGTTGACATTTTGTCTTGACTTTTAGCTTGTAATGAAAAACTGCCATTGTTGTCACTAAAAGTTTGGTGCAGACTCAGTGAGTATTACGTTTGTTAGGAACAACCTGTTTGTCTGTGCTGGCATTTAATGTTGTTGTTACCAGGGAACAGACTCCTCAGGGTGAGAGAGAGACATCTGATAACATTTTAAACCTCCACCATGCCTTCCTTCAAAAATAGAGAACTTGTATTCTGCCTGTTAAGACCATATAAAGATAACGATGAATGAAAGGCTACGATTTGTCTCAGTTGCCAAAAAACATCTCATGTCTTAGTCGGTGATACATCACTAACTCTTTACTCTCTGTTGCTCTACAGGACACAGGGACCCTTGAGAAACACAGCTTTGCCACTAGTACATTCACACAGTTCTGCATCCTCTTCAAGAGAACCTTCATCACAATATGCAGAGACATGGTGAGATAATTATTTTGTCCACTAGTCCTGTTAAAACTCAGATTTTCATAGGTAAAATCTGATCCCAAACAATATTAATTGGACTTGATGTATCATTTGAGGGATTCTGGATAGTGTTAATGTTAGTATTTGTGTGTTTACAGGTGCTGACCCACCTCAGGGTGATGTCTCATCTATGTATTGGAGTTCTGATCGGCTTGCTGTATCTCAAAATTGGAAATGATGCCAGCAAGGTCTTCAACAACACCGGCTTTCTGTTTTTCTCCATGTTGTTCCTCATGTTTGCAGCCCTGATGCCCACTGTCCTAACCTGTGAGTGTAACAAGAGACTGGAAACAATGATTTGCCGTGTTGAAGTGGAAAGTGTTTAAACGCTGCTGTTGTTCCACAGTTCCTCTGGAGATGTCTGTATTTATAAGAGAACACCTCAACTACTGGTACAGCCTGAAGGCCTACTACTTGGCAAAAACCATGGCTGATGTGCCGTTTCAGGTAATGTTGGAATGATTTTGCACATGATAGAATGGACGTGCATGCTGTAGGTTTCACCTTGACATCTCTTTTCGCAGGTGATGTGTCCGATCATGTATTGTAGCATAGTGTACTGGATGACTGAGCAGCCTCCAGAAGCGGGCCGTTACCTCCTCTTTATGGCGCTGTCAACATCCACAGCCCTTGTAGCCCAGTCTCTGGGTCTGCTTATAGGGGCAGCATCCACATCTCTGCAGGTAGGCACTCCTGCATACCTTTATGTTGCTAGAAAAGATCTGATTGAAAACACATTTCTGGTTGATCATAAACTTAGTTGGGAGCCACATATGAATTATTTTTAAAGTAAAATGTCAAAAATGAAGGATGTCTTAATCTAAATTCCTTATAAACTCTTTATCAATCTCTTATGGGTTCAGTTATGACATATTTTGTGGAAGTTTGGGGTAACACAAAAACATAAATATTATATTTTTTAAGTTACAGAACAAGAAAATCATTATGAACAAACCAACACAGGATTTATCAGTTTAAACAAGCTCAAGTTTTATGGTTTTAATAAACTCAAAGCTATGGGTGACCATATTCTGACACGACCATGGAGTTGCACAAAGTTAATTTTGAGAGTTTTTCAAATGAATTGAGTGTCTTTTACGTGCTTCTAACTCAGTAAGTCCACGTGACACAAACTCAAAAACTTCTGTACAAAACCGCAGACATTTTAAGGATTTTATAAACTTCCCCGGACAAAGCCGGACAAGCCTGGACAACCCCCCCAAAAAAGGACATGTCGTGATAAAAGAGGACATATGGTCTCCCTACTTAAAGCTGCACAGTTAATGTCCAAGGCACAAAAAATTTCTTCCAGACTGTATTCAGAGGTGATTTAAAACCAGTTGTTATCAGTCGTTAATGTTACTTTAACATGATTAGGTTACTTTTCCGGTAGCAAGCAGTGCGAGTGATTAAAATGTTAAATTCTAAGATTATATTTACACATGCAAGTGACACACTGTTGATTCAATATTGGTTTGGATTGTTGGAGTCAGATGTAGGATTGGTATCAGGACACACTTTCCTAGCAAATGGAGCGAAAGATGCGGGTCTTTGTCAAAAGAGGATTCACGTAACTCCCTGCCAGTTCACAGCTGTCTTTTTAAACATTTGAAGTCCATTGCTTGCTTCTCTGTACATGTAGTTAACACCTTTTCCTTGTTTAATCTTTTTGGTTTGAAGCTCCATCAGCTGCCACTAAAATATCACAGCCATAACCCACATATAAGTGTATGTTGTCAAGTTAAACTATGACTAGCGTAGGCATCAAAAAGGCTGTGTGAGGTAAACAGGGAATATCCTCTGGTTCAGCTGCATTAGTTTTCAAACTACATCTTGAACTGTTCATTATTTAAAACTTCTTGCTTGTTCACAGGTTGCAACCTTTGTGGGTCCAGTAACAGCCATACCTGTGCTCCTCTTCTCTGGCTTCTTTGTAAATTTTGACACCATTCCTAAATACCTACAGTGGAGCTCCTATGTTTCCTATGTCAGGTAGAGTTTTGTTTATTGATGATGACCAAGGATGCTCTAACTTGGTATTGATTATCTTTTTAAAGGCTTGATTTAATGAAGTTTTTATCAAAAATGCCTGCTTTCAGGTACGGCTTTGAGGGGGTGATACTCTCCATCTACGGGATGAACCGGTCTGAGCTGGAGTGCCCAGGTGTGGTCTGTAAGTTCCAAAAGCCAGAGGAGGTCCTGCAGCTGCTGGATGTGGAGGATGCAAAGCTCTACGTGGACTTCATGGTTCTGGGGGTTTTCTTTCTGGTCCTCAGACTGGCCACTTACCTGGTTCTACGCTACAAAGTCAAGTCGGAGCGTTAAGATGTCCAGAAGCAACCACTGATGGATTTGATAATGCTCACACATATTACGGCAGCGTGAGAGCAAAGCAGTCATATAGTCTTTTTTTCTCAGTCCTATTTCATATACAGTCACAAGGACAAACACAAGTCTAGCACGAAAATCATCAGAAGGTTGTGCTGCAGCATTACCCGAACTGTACAGTCTGATTTAATCACAGCAATGGTTTGTTGTTCAAGAAAAGTCAAGACTGTGGATTGTTTTTCTGCCCCTGCCCCTTATTGGTTGTCTGCCAGGTTTAAGTATTTTTCAGATCATCATCGTCCCCCCAAAATTATTCTGCATCTGCACCATACAGACACAGAGTACCCAACGACGTCATGACAGCAAATTTCGTCAGATTGGGGAAATTTGGACCCGGATTTGTTTGGCCATGAAAGCGTCGCATGAATCGTGGGCTTAAGCATCCAGGTTCATGGGGAACAATGACTCAAGGCTTCATGATACATTTCCAAAAAGGTTATCAACCCGTCAAGACGCTTAAGTGGGCAAGTTTTCAATGTGGATTCGCTCTCTTTTCCATTGAGAAAAGCAGAAACTTTCAGAGCCTGAAAGTCTTCGTGAAGATTCTTGCTCCTCTGGCGGGTCATACTATCACATATCCTTTTCAAGATCCTGTTGGGCTCCTCCTTACAGGATCAGACCGCCGAAGGTACTTTCCACACTTTCCATCTATGATGTGGATATTTTTCAGGCCATCTAAACATGATAAAGTGTTTGTAAAAGGGTTGAATCAAGCAGAGTGTCTTGTACAAGGACTGGTATGAGTTCACCCTGTGAGCAGCCCGTGTCTCCATAATCGCTCCTGAATTAATGACTTTGTTTCTACCAAAACTTTGGGAGCATGAATTCGATTTGGAGCATAATGTGAAAGCAAGCATGGCTGCTGTTTTCAGCCAGCCATAGAGGGCTGTCTTTAACAAACTGGGTCAACATGAGAAAGAGGTGTTGTAGGTGAAGTGCAATAGCCCAGTCTATGGTTAGAAAAGTGTTTGAACTGCTCGTTTCCACTCTATCTGCCTCCTCTCTGAGCTGCAAAAAGAAGTATCCCTCTTTTTCTGTCCTTCTCTTTCTCTTTCTCTCTGCTTTGCTGATGTCTGACAGATATGTGTTGTCCAAAAACAATGCTAGAAATACTTGAAATGCAGGCTGGGCAGTTTTTGTGCCTCTGATCTAGAATGATTTCAGTTTCCTCTGCTTCTTTGTTTGCACAGACAGGACACCTTATTGCAATGTACATTCTTCACACACAAGGGTACAGATACAGTGCATACACAGGAACTGACAGACACACACATACACACTAACAGACACACACACACACATACATATACACACACAAACAGACACACATTCCCCTGACAATGTTAACAAGAGCCTCTCCTTGTCACAGGGCAATGCAAATATTTTCAAATAGACTTGCTATGAAATATTTCTTACTCAGACTATGCTACTTAGTAATCCTTATTATAATGCATAAAATAATGTGAGTATATAATCAATGATTGTACAGTGAATATGTCATGCTGTAAACAAATGTACATTTGCACTTTTCAATGTATGTTTATTCTTTTTTATTTATTTGTATTTAATTTTATTTTTATATATCTATGTGATGAGTGCTGCTTGAGAGTATAACGGGAAAACAGCAACTGAATGTTGCATGTTCACTTTAGGAATGAAATTATTGAAAATATTAGATTTCAGAGTAAAGCGTCATGATTTTGTTTCCTCATGCAAACATATGTATCCTGCCACGCTTGAGGAGATGTGAATCCTTTGCTTTCTGCTGAACATTTTTAGAATTTTTGGAATCAGTCATGGCAGGGGTGTAGATAAAAGAGAATCAGGAGTGAAAAGGCTCAGAGAGTGTGAAATATGCTGCAAAGAAGAAAGGAAGGATAGACCGTTCACCAAATGTGTGAAAGTGTAGCTAAAGATAGGCAGCGTCTTTAAGAAGAGCTTGAATCAGAGAGAAGCAGATTGTCTATTTCTGATCTGCTTCAGGTGGAGTCGGACATGAGGAAAAGCTGCAGCTGTAGATGTTTGGAGTCTTTCATTAATAGCAATAGCTCACATTGTGATGTTTAATTGTTATACCTCCCACTGCTGTGGCATTGGTCACTTTATACTATATGTGTTATATTTACAACTTGATTTGAGTCCTTTTGTTTGTCACAGGTTTAGTATGTGCAATAACCATCCAAAGGTACTTTAACTCTACGAGACTCATATCATGAAGAAAATGTGACTTGTTACATGTTTCTTTTATCATCGTCTCTTTGTAATTGATTTTTTTTTCTCTTTTTTTCCTGTTCCATAAAACGGACAAACTCAGTGGACAAGTCTACCAGATTAGTCCTTACTTTAGGATGTAACTGGGGATACTGGAGGGTTTTAAAAGTAAAGATGTGCTGTGGATGGGGGCAGGGGAAGTTAAAGCCACTGAGGAGGTCTACGGGACTGTGTAGCAAGAAAAACGATCCCTGCATAGAGTCAGTATTGCTGCCAATGCAGCACAATCTATGACTTTTAACTCTCCCCAATTTAGATCATAAGCCATGAGCTGGTAGTTTGGCTATTTTAGTCAAATAATACACATAGCTGTGATTGCAGGTAAGAAACAGCTCAAACCCCAGAACAAAGCAAGGATAATTAACAGTACTTGAGTTATTATTGAGTCTGGTATAGTCTTTGCCTGAGGTGTAGAAATATTGGTACCAAAGAAGAAACAAATCCTCTTTTATCTGCTGCAAATTTTGAAAAACAGTGGGTGAATTTCTCAGTGAAGTCATGTTGTAAACTGACTGATGAAGGTGCTCTGAAAGACCTTGTTCTGATTTCTAAATTTTCAATCTCCCTAAAATTATCATGATTCTTTAGTTTGATTTGATTAGCTACTGATTTGATTTGGCTATCATAATAATAATTGAACTGTGATCATGTGAGGAAAAGCATGTGTTAGATGTACGAAAAGGCTCTGGAAGTGGTCATACTGAAAGAAGCTCATGAAGGTGTTGAACTGAAATGAAGTTTTTGTTTTTCACTCCCTTTGACACTTTTCTTGTCTGATTACAATTTCACCTGTTTGTCATCATCAGCCACCTGACTTGCATGTTTAACAACACTATTCAGGCAATCCCGACAGAAAGGTATTATTTTCTGATTGAATCATAGAAATGAAAAAGAAGGCTGTCTGACACAGATTATTATTTTCATTCGTGTCTGACATCATTTGTTTATCATTTACAGTGTAACCATTGGTTCCTCAACTCAAAAAATGCAAGTTCTGTATACTGAACGCTGTTCCAAGGATTATAATAAAGATCATTTATAACCTTTGCTCTTTCTCAGTTCAGTGATTTGCTTTAACACTCGTATAATTTTACAATCACAGTGTAGGCATTTGATTAGCCAAAAGAGCCCTGATGAGGAGCTCTTGTTTCAAGGTGAACAAATAGACATCAGCAGTTTCAAAGGGATTTCTTTAAAGGTCTTGGTGTAGCTTTTGCATCATTTTGTCTTCTATAGATCTTAGTAAACCAAAGAGTGATCTTAATGTCATGATTATACCCATAGAAACACAACAATTCTGTTTTATGCATAACCATAAAGAAAGAGCAAATATTTTCTTGCGAATTTAAATTAACCAATTATGGTCCCACACATTATAATGAACATTTACATTTCTCAGTCGCAAATCAAGTATTTAAATCCTCATAATCTTCCAGAAGGCAGATAAGCCTGGACAAATAAATCTTGCATAGTAATATGCGTCCCAATCAATGCATTTCAATGAAAAGGAGATAGACCAGCAGCAGCAGCAACTAAAATTGGTATTTTGTGGCACAAATGATTTGGGTTTAAGTCCCATCAGGGGGGCATTCCTTGTATGGATGTAAAGACTGCTGTTTCTTAATGCAAAAATTCTAGTGAAATGAACTAGACAAGTTCTACCGGACAGCCCTTTAGTGGTTTAAGCCACCATCCTTGAGTGAAACAGTTCTGGGTTTAAATCATCATTTGGGAAGTAACCAAGGCACAAATGAAATGCTTGGATCACATGGAATCTGATTTTAGCCTTTGAAAAACATGAATCATTAAATAGAGAGACCATAAAGACTCAGGCACAGGCAGGCAGGTTTGTGGTGTGTAGGTTAGAGCCCCAATCTGAGAGTAAAATGGTCCTGGATTCAAACCTGCCTTGAATGGGGACTACAAAACTAAATGCTTACCCCTCACTTTAGAAGGAACTCAGCTTTTGAAAAGCTAAATGTTGTGGTTAAAGATGGTGCTTTTAAGTGGGTTTGAATCCAGTGCAGGAAAAATGCAGGGTTGGGGCAGGGATAGTGCAAGACTGAGACAGGAAAATAAAAAGAAGGAGGCAGAAGAAACTGGAGGAAGCGAGCACCTACAACAAGATAGATGATGACACGGTGAACGGCTCAGGCAAAGGAATCAAGCAAAGACTTGAGACAGAGTTCAAAAGGCAGGTCGTTCAATCCAAAAAAACAGTTTGGTACCCAAAATTTATGAAGTTCAGGCAAATGACAACCAGGTCAAAAACACACAGAGACCACTTTGCATGGTGTTTGTTAGTGTACGCAGTAGAAAAATGAGGCTGTGACGTAACCCTGCCATGGTGCATTTTTTAGCTCACTTTTCAGTGTTGCAATTTAAACACAGAGCAACCGAAGTGAAAAGAATGTCGGTGTAGTTCTTCCCCTTCCCCTTTCAATCAGAACAAAGCAAACAAGACTAAGGTACTAAGCTTCTGTCTTTTGCCCCAGCAAGCCTTTAAGGAACAAAGCCAACATGTCATTGATCTCTCTATCCCAAGATCTTGAATCAGGTCACAACAGTTTCAGTTCCTGGCTTGAGAACTTTTTGCACGTCACAGTCCCCATTCCATGAAAGTGGGCTCGTCCGGGAGTTGAACCCGGGACCTCTCGCACCCGAAGCGAGAATCATACCCCTAGACCAACGAGCCATGCATTAACGAAACCAAAGGAAGAGCTAAAACGGACAAATGTCCATTTGAACCAAAGTACTGAAGGATATTGATATTTCTGTTATTTGGTATTCCCCTTCCTTACTGTAATGTTAGAATAGAAATCTTACCTATTTTGTATTCTGCAGTATAATCATCAGGGGCACAGAATGCTCCGAACAACAAGACATTTGTAACCCTCAAAACCACGTCTCCTGCATTGCTCATTAGCTACGTGCCCAGAAACAACACACACATCTATTTGATACATACAGCAATGAATCTGTGGGCTGACGGTTGGCACCGCCCACGGTAGAGAGGGTCCTGAACCTTTTTGAACTGGAGTCAGAGACTATAAATCCTAAATTCCAACCCATGATACGGGGTGCAGCCCAAGAAGACAAATGTTCATCTTATCTGTACATTAGGGGTCATTCTTTCTGTGACCAGAATAAACTCTGTTAACTTGAGACTGATCTCTCTTTTGTCTTTCTTCTGAGCTTACAACAATAGGGAAACTTTAAAACTCTGGAAATCCCTAAAAGCAGGGTGATCGGATCCTCCACTCTGCACACATGCCACTCAACCTCCTAATCATACTCATCCAATCATTACTGCCTCTCAGATTAATCAAAAGGATCTGATGATTCCAGTCAAGGCGGCACAGGGAGGCATTGTGGAAAATCAAAATAGGCAAAGTAACAAAGGGCACAAAACTAACTTGCAGTTGTTATTAATCAGCAATATTAGCTGGTTTTGGGAATGAATAATTGGCCAAAAGGGAAAATAAGTCATTGGCCATAGTGTGAAGCTTGAAAGGAGTGTCTTGTTGACATTCAATGAACTGTAGCCTACTGATCTGTCCTGGTTTAAATAAAACAGGACAAGCCCTCAGAGTCGACTGGATCCCTCTGTTTAGTGTTCAGTATTTGTTTCACCGAATTGGGACTCTATTTGCATAAATACCACACTTACTGGTTATGTACAGAGACCCTCAGTAAACCTGCATCCTTTCATTTCAATTCACTTTTTATCCTGTGCCTTTTCACTGTTTTAAGATCTAAACATCATATCTTGTGATCATAACATCTATCATGTTTACATGTTTACCCTTCTCCATTCTACCTCCATGTCCAGCTGACTGTACAAATTGTGCAGACTGCATAGCTGTATAGTTTTTCCTTTTTATATTTTCATTGTTTATTTATCATAGCGGCATTTTGCACTGGACAAAACTACTTAAATTTCGCTGAACTTGAATGGTGACAACAAAGGAAACTATCTGAACCTGCAAGGTAGTCATTGAAATGAACGGAGATGCTGTAAAAGTTAACTAGATCTCTTGAAACTGGGATTTCAGCTGCATGTAACATTAATGAACGTAATAGTATCGCTCATATGAGTACTTGGGTATTTCGTGCGTTTCATGAATAGTGCAGTTGCGTGTATTTTCCCTAAAAAAGCTCCAAAAACAAATTTTATTATTCTGCCTGCCTCGTTTTTCCGCATTCGTCTACCAACTTTCGCCCTCACTGTCGTACTATCTTGGCGCTTCATTCATCTTTGTCGTGGACCGGCATTTTCCCACAACACCCTGCTGCCGCTCACACAGATTACGAAAATGGCGGATAACGCGTCTTCGGTAGGTTTTCGAACGATATAAATCTATTTTTGAGACAATGGTTGGTTTTAGGTTGCTAATTTTCGCATTTTTACACAGGTCGAGATTGTTGAAGGCTGTCGCCTCCCCGTTCTTCGTAAAAACCAAGAGCACGAGGACGAATGGCGTAAGTATTAGTCTGGTTGTTTTTCCCCGTGCTAAGCGAGCTAATGCTAACTATAGAGCCTCAGCTGTTGTTAGCAGCGCGATCGGCCTCCCGTTAAAGCTCTGTAAACACCACAGCCACCGGGGACACATGCCATACTAAACCGACAGAGGATGAATTTAAAAGCTGGTTATATCTGTAGTCACACCAAATTATGCACCAGTAAAAATCATAACGTTTCAGTACATTAACGTTTAATTTTATTGGTTGATCATCCTGACATCAGACGTGTATTTAAAGCCCATTTTGATAGCTAAACAATTCTGACATTTCACCGTAAACACATATTTTAAAGCTTTTTATAACCTGACATCCAAGTAGCGAATAGCACTTAATTTTAATAGTTTGATTCTTATATTAGGATGTTACTCAATGTCATAAATACGCTGCCTGCTGTCAGAGATGTCAAGTAAGAAAACTATTATCTCAACGTTGAGATTTCTTATGATGATGATTAAGTACGAACAAATAAACCTGCTTTTCTTACACCTCATTATCCTATTTCACGTTACACCTGTAATAGCATTTTTTAAGTCACCTAGGATACACCTTAGTGATAAAACCTTTCAGGATGATTTTAAAACTCTTCCAGTTTTTCATTTTCTTGATAACAGTAGTTATCCATTGAGGACCTTATTATTAGATGTGTAATTGAAAACGACTGCAGTTCACTCACTTAAGAACCTGAAGTGAAAACTGTTTGGCATTAAATTGTCTTTCATCTGTCAATTAAATAACAGGGGGCTAGTTATTTAAAGAGTACAATTGTGAAGTTAAGTGAAAGTTGCATGTAGATGTTGTATTTGCAGTTTCTTAGTAGTTTCATTAACAACATTGTGATGATGTGCACAGTTTTTCATAATAATAATAATAATAATTTCTCTATTTTTTGTATGTCTTTCTCAGCTTTGGCTGAAATTCTCAGTGTGAAGGAGGTATCTGCGAGAAAGCTTTATTATGTTCACTACATCGACTGTGAGTATAGTTTGTGCATCTTCTTCACTATCCTCTTACAGCCACTTTGCCATAAGAACCGCCATATTGACCTGAATGTAAGACAAGGTTTTTATTTTGAGAAATACACCTGAAAAACAGCGAGGTTATCTTGTATTCGGTCTTTGGTAATTAAATACCAATAGTCGTTACAAAAATGCTAGCAATGTCACAGAGTATAGTATCCAATGATGTTGGGCATAAAAAGATTGTGGTCAAGTTTGTGACTGAATAAAAGAAAGAAAGTATGTCCATTAACAAACCTTTAACCCATCTGATAGACTGCAGGTTTATTTAATTTTTATGGTATTAAAATACCAAAACTATAGGTGCAGATATATGCAGATAAGAATGACATATGGTCTTGACAAAGTCTTTTCTGAAAAATTTGTCGTGAAAAGTGGGAGCTGTCTTACACTCGGGCCAACACGATCTATCACACAGAAGTATTTACAGAAAAAAAAAATGTTGTATGTGTAAAATTGCTTCTGTCTTAAGTTAACAAACGCCTGGATGAGTGGGTCACAGGAGACAGGCTGGACATGAAGAAGCTTCAGTTTCCTAAGAAAGAAGCTAAAACGCCAACCAAGAATGGTCTTTCAGGCTCTCGTCCCAGTTCTCCAGAGAGAGAAGTGGTAAGCAGATGCTACCGTACCAGTTGTTTATCCCAGACCCCAAAACATAACAGCTATCAACGTAACTCAGTCTTAAAGACGACTTTTGAAATTGATACTTTATTGATCCAGAGGGAAATTTCTGTGAATATAACACAAATAAGGAATATAATAACCTTGGTGGTTTTGATTATAGCAATCCAGATAGATATGGACTGCCAGCAACATACATACACAAAGACAAATATTAACATCTAACCTCTTGTTTTGTCAAATTTTAACATCTTAGCAGCCATTTACATGTTCACGCCACTGTCAACAGATGATATGTTGCAGCCTGCCAGAACAATAGTTAAAGATCTCTGACCTTAAGATCAGAGTATGTGTTTTTTCTTTTCCTTCAGCTATGATACAGCAGAAACATTGAAGAAGTGTTTGTTAAAGACATTCCACCAATAAGAAACACATAAACCATCACTTTTGACTTTGTACATCTCTCATCACGATTGCTCAGAAATGATTTGATCAGAAAATGGCACCTTTTAAGAAACTGTTCTTTCAAATGTTGCGTTGTTGAAAAGATGAGGTAAATTGAATACCAGAGTATTAATCTGAGTGATAAAATGAATGTAAATTTAACCCTCTTCCTTCTCTTCCTTTCTGTTCAATTCAGAGGAAGAGTCTAGATCTCAACGTACAATCTGCCACAGCTCCTTCCAGAGGCAAAACACTCCCCACACCGGTACAACTTGAATTGACCCATTGTAGAAATGACCTGAGCCCTTGTTTGAACCTGGTGTTAACGTGCATCTTGTGTGATCATACAGCTATCGGGTCATGCTGAACTGCATGGAAATCCAGATATAAACAACCACGTCACAAAAAAGGAAGATGATGATCCAGTCGTGCAGATCACATCTGGAAGTGGTTTAACACTCAGTGTATCCAAATGTTTGTCAGGTGTTTGCTCTGGACTTGAAAAGCCACGTGTCAAGGTAGCCAGCACTCTCTGTTCATGTTGTGATCTCTCATGTAGTGCAAAAAAATTGTTTTGAATAAGCGTAGATTACCTGCTGATCTAATAATGACATAATTTCTGAAAATCGCATGTCCTGATTTAACCGTTAAGTGAAAAAATGCTCAAAGTTGTTGATGTTTTTATTTGGCACTTCTGTGGGGGAAGACTCCCGAATACACATCTTAGCTCTAATTGTGCATCCAATGCAGTTGCAGCTGATCTATGTCTTCTGCATCTTAATACCAGGTTTGAATAGGGTTAATTTATTCTAGTTTAACCTGGAGATAATCAGAAATTGTTCAAACCTAATCAAATTGGTATGCATTGGCTTTTAAAAAGACACAGTTTGAGCTCATATTAGTGTGCAAACAATAGGTAGTGTAACTGTGGCACTCCACTCCTTTACGTGTGTGTATAGTTATAAAAGATTAATAATATGTGCGTTGGTCTGACCAGAATCATAAGATCTTGTTTGGAAACAGAAATCCTGATTCAGCTGTGTCACAGTCTAATCTCATTTAAAGCCCAATGTCTAACAATGTTTGTTTACCGCAGAAGAGGAAAGTAGAGCCCGTCCCCTTGGCGACTCAGGTATCCCCGGCCGCCCCCGTGCCCTCCCTGCCAGGTTCAGCTGAAGCCTCTCAGGCATCTGTTTTTCCTGCTGCGAGGGAGACCAACACTTTCAAGACCCGGGAAGACCATGAACAGCTTTCCTTGCTCACAACGGTGACTATTCATCCCCTGTGATTATTTAATGGTAGCTTTCCAGTCCTAATTCAGTGGCTAGTTGTAATTTATCATTTCTCTGTAAAAACAGAACGGCACTGCCAGACGACTCATCCCCTCACAGCCCGGGAGAAAAAGAAAAGCAAACTGTGGAGGAACTGATGAGGTATTTCATTTCAGTATATTCCATTAATTTGTCATGTTTACTCTGTGTCTAAGCTCACATAGTTGTTTTTGAAAAAGTATGAGTGACACTTAATTTTGAGTAAAGTAAATGTGTAGTATGTGTAATCCTGTTAGGAACTCATTCAGCCAAAACCAAACAATTTAAACTGCAATAAAGACAGTCGAACTGATTTTACAACTTAATCAAGTAATCTCATTCTTCTATGACTCTTGAATATAAAATGACCACAAGCACTGCCTCAGTTGTGTGATGGATGTGGATCTTATTTTGTTTTCTTCTTTTGAATAACTCAAACGCATGCTTGTCATTCTTTTTATTTAATTTTCACTCTCGAATAGATTTTCTCTTTTCAAGCTCAATTCATATCACCACCCTGATGCAATATTTTGACACAATTTGTCATATAATAATTTTCATCGATATTTGGAGTGTCAGTGTGTTGTGTATTTCATGTTGCTTAAAGTAGTACATTACTCCTTAAAAGCGTTGTTTCATATTTGGCAAAAATTAAGTCAACTAAGATATCGCTTTGCTTAGTCGTTGCTCGACTTTTTCAATTTTGTAGTTCAACTGCATCTCAGCATGATTGACAGAAAACAGTATAACATGAAGAATTAGTTCCAGTGACTGATGATTTAATCAATTAACTAATAAATTATTAATATCCTGTCATCTCCGAGCAGATTATATATCAAAATCATGAACAAGTTATGATGGATTGGTGCAGTAAATCATCAGAGGTGTTCGCTGTGTCCACTTTCATTCAAATAACTTGAAACCATGAAAACTAATTTAATGTCACAAGACGAGGTGGGCAGATTTGCAAACCCCGCACAGTTTTTAGCTTCTCTTTTCTGAGGCGATTTAACACCAATGCCAACCTCCTCATTAAATGTACAAAATAGCCTGTTAAGAACAAATGACATGATTGGACAAACATCTGTGTTCGCTCTTTTCCTCTTACTTTATGCATCCTCAGATATTTTGTCTGTGTTTGCCACTTGCTGGCTGGCCTCTAATGAACTCAATCCTGGAATGAAGTAAAACCACAAACTCAGTATTGCTTTCAGTCTGCCCCTTAAACTGTTTAGTGTCAACAAGATTAAATTGATTCTGCTTTTTTAGTTTCCAAAAGCCTGTGTTTTTGTGTCTTTTTCTGCCAGATGATAAAGGTTTTGCAGTATAACAACCCTCAAAGTGCCAGCGTCTTTCTACCACCACCAGAGGTCTGTTTCATTTTCTATTCATCTGTGTCTAAATGCGTCCAATAACATGAATGTGCTCTTTACCTCAGACCGGAGTCTAGTGGTTTTGATTACATGCACAGCCTCTTTGAATAAAACCTTTTTGTCATGTCGATGTAATGTGTCTACATTGTTTACCAACAGGACTCCCAGGACAGCTCTGATGGCATCCCTACTGCTCCCCGCATGACGGGCAGTCTGGTGTCTGACCGCAGCCACGATGACATCGTCACGCGGATGAAAAATATCGAGTGTATAGAGCTGGGACGTCACAGGCTGAAGCCCTGGTATTTCTCACCGTACCCGCAGGAACTCACCACACTGCCCATCCTCTACCTCTGTGAATTCTGTCTAAAGTACCTCAAGAGCCTGAAGTGTCTGCAGAGGCATTTGGTAGGAATCGCCAGCATGTCACAGCTTAAGCCCTTAATCTCTAGCTGCTCAGATTTCTGTACCTTGCATTCATCTTCTTGTGTCCATCATCTTTGACAGACAAAATGTAATCTCAGACATCCTCCAGGCAATGAGATCTACCGCAAAGGCACTATCTCATTCTTTGAGATTGACGGCAGGAAAAATAAAGTGAGTAAAAATAAAAACGTGTTTCTCCCTCTTCAGCCGTTTCACATATGACAGCGTTTTTTTTTTTCCTGGCATTTTGTGTTTCGATTCTTCTTTAACTAATCTATATGCTTATCTTTTCCAGACATATTCCCAGAACTTATGTTTACTCGCTAAGTGTTTCCTGGACCATAAAACCCTGTATTACGACACCGACCCGTTCCTCTTCTATGTAATGACAGAGTATGACTCCAAAGGCTTTCACATAGTGGGCTACTTCTCTAAGGTGCACGAGTAATCAAGAAAATCTAATCAAGGGTCATTTCTAATTAGGTCATTCTTTAGCCTAACTTAGTCTTTGTTTTGTATTTTCAGGAAAAAGAGTCGACTGAAGATTATAATGTTGCCTGCATCCTGACGTTACCTCCCTACCAGAGGAGAGGTTATGGCAAACTGCTAATCGAGTTCAGTAAGTGCATATCCAGTACCGGCACAAAGCTGAGTGAATATTTACTGTTTTCACCCTATAAGCGCTGATCGTCTGTACACTTATAATGTGTCTGTCAGGTTACGAGCTTTCCAAAGTCGAAGGTAAGACAGGCACCCCTGAGAAGCCGCTCTCTGACCTGGGTCTCCTGTCCTATCGCTCCTACTGGTCCCAGACTATCCTGGAAATTCTCATGGACCTGAAACCTGACAACGGAGAGAGGCCACAGATAACCATCAAGTATGTGATTCTTATTTAGTCGTCTTTGTTAGATGTGCAGTTTGATCATTGTTTTTATATCTTTTCACTGTTCCATGTTTGTGCCACCAGTGAGATCAGTGAGATTACAAGTGTGAAGAAAGAAGATGTCATTTCAACGCTTCAATACCTCAACCTCATTAACTATTACAAGGTAGGTGACCTATGCTGCAGATATCCTCTTTTGAACTTTCTCTGTTTGATACTAAAACGGAAGGGGTCTGAAATGTTTCCTTGTTTTGTTTCTTGTATCCAGGGTCAGTACATCCTGACTCTTTCGGAGGACATTGTGGACGGTCACGAAAGAGCGATGCAGAAGAGACACTTGCGCATAGATCCAAAATGTCTCCACTTCACACCTAAAGACTGGAGCAAGAGGGGCAAGTGGTAGAGTCCCTGACTGGATACCCTCTGTAACCTGCAGACGACAGACTTGAAGCAAATTGTGGATCAGAGAAACGTTTTTTAACAGTCTCACAGACAACATGAGAAACCTTTACGAACCCACAAAAGGACTGCTCTTCAGAAAAAAAGCAATGAACAAAACATTTCACTTGACATCTGTAAGCTTTTATTGCAAATACTCATAGTATGATGGGATTTTGGAAGACTCAGCATCTGATGAAACAAAGGTCAGCAAAGACCCCAACAAATATAAACCACACCTGGGTCCTGTGTATGAGATTCTATTTAAACTGAGACAAGGCAGTAGTTTAAAAGTCTGAATTACATTTTAAAGCGGCAAACTAAAACAATGGGAATGGGACGATTGTTTTTAGATAAATGGTAAATCGCATGTTTGTTGATCAGTTCCCATTTATGTGAAAAGCACAGGGGTTCACTTTCCCATAAATTCAACAATAGCATATCTGCCTCTTTTACACAACAAAGGGGTAACCTGTTTTTTCAAATTCTTTGTAGTAGGGTTTAAAGTTAAAATGACGGCAAGAAAATCATTTTCATATCCCTCTGTGGGTTGGCTGCAAATACATTTCAACTAAATTCTCTACAGAACTTCTCCAAAAATTGCTCCAATCTTCCATTAAACCTGAACTTTAGATAATGGAGGAGCTTTTTTAAACACTCCAGATGCTTCAAAAGGACGTTCAGAAATAACTTGTAAAAAAAAAACGAGTTCCCATAATTTGGACACAAAACTATCTTGTTGACTGATTTTTATCCTTGTGCCCTCCCATAATTAACGGTGGAGTTACTGACCTATTCGAACCCTCTGCCCGACTCAAATTGGTGGTTTATTGTGATTCCCTTTGAGTGCCTGGACTTGAACATATCTCTAACTCCCTGAACGGGGTAGATCATTTCTGTTGACCTTATTTAACAAACAACGTTCACCATTAAGAATATGAACATCACAATCAACAGTGCGAACACAGAAACAAAGTTGTTACATGAACCTCTAGTTATAACAGTACAAACCACAGTGGCCCATTCATGTTGTCATTAGAAGTAGCTATGTTCTTTGTGATCATTCAGGTGACTTTTTCTCCCACATTTTCTTCCTCTATGACCATTTGTACAGTGTGCAGTGAGATCTATCACCCCCCTTAAGTTAAACTCATGTCCCCTGTTACTGTACATACTGGACCTGATTGTATAAAAAAATAGCTTAGAAGACAGAAGCCATGTTGAACTGTTAGAGGAATGTAAATTTTGTGTACAGTTGTCAATTTTTTACTCGATATAAACTAACTGGCTGCACAATATGAACAGAAAAGTATGTGAAAGTGATGAATTACTTTCAGTTTGTATTTTATGTTTACATTTCACAAAGGATCCCTGTTGAAATGATTTAGTTTATCTTAAAGTGAAACACAGTCAAGAGTATGACTTCAGCATTTGATATGAAAAACTTGTTGAATTGATAAAAAAAAAAAACATTTTAAAAACATTTACTGCATCTTTAATCTGTGTCTTAAAACTTTCTTATAGGAACAGGCCTATGAACCAACTTTATCAGACTACATTTATTACTTGAAAATATTTAAAGCTTTACCTAAACCCTTATTTTAGATATCTCAGTATTTTCTTAGTGTAATGTAGGAGAAATTTGGCAAGTTTCATGTAACTTATTACAGTAGAGCCTAAGTGACAGACCAGGTTAGACGCAGTGATGTTGAAGTATGAACAGCATACATGAAAGTTAAGTTAAGGTAAATTGCGCAGAGGTCTTTCACAGCACTATTAATTTGTTTTAAATAAAAGCTTAGGTTGCATGTTGGTGAATATTTCAATATAGAGTACATCTCGAAGTTGTTCAGCGAGTATCAGTTATAGAAAGTTCGCGTAATGGCCACCAGGAGGCAGCATTTCATTTGCCACTGCCCGGGTGTGTAAATTGTTCCACCGAGGTTCGGACTCGGTACAAATGTTGCTAATGTTGTTGATGTGAAGTTTGACGTTAGATTGATAAAAACTAACATTTCAGTAGTATGGAGAAATATGGAAACCTTCAGTTGATTAAATCCAGCTTCTTGAGCCGCAGGTAAATATACAACAACCGTCTGAAATAGCTGCACTTGATGGAAAAAAACAACGTTTGCATTAGCTGGGTGTTCTAAACTAGTTGCTGCTGGGCCACACATAATTTAGGCCAGTTGCTAAGTTTTTTGATGATATATTGCTCCTTGTCTGCAGGTGGAGAGCATTTAAAGGTGTAACTAAGTTACAATGGATCTTCAGGAGTTGTCAAACTTTATTTGTTTGCAGTCCTCCTAACCTCCCTCATAATTTATCTTTTCCGTCTGCACCTTGCCTGGAGAAATTCATTCATTCTCTACATCTGTCATCTGGAAACTCTCCCCAACAGCTGGTACATTTCCTCTTCTTTATACCTTCAGGTGGCACATTTTGTGTTAACCAAACCTCTCACACCCACGTTATTGTAAATTTCTGGCCCCACTTTCTCACTTTGATGAATTCCCACAATGAAATGTGTCACATTTACACTAAAATTGAAACTAAACATTCATAAGGCTGGCACAAAGCATGTAAGCATCTTTTGCTTCCAATCTTGTGAGCTGCTGCTTCTCTTTGTCCAAAGTTTCAAGTTATTTTCATTTAAGAAATCCACTAATTTCACTTTGGGCTTTGGCTGAATATAAATCCCAGATTTTGACATTTTGCATTGGAAACAATTAGAAAACACTGTTGAGATGAATTTTTAATGGATACTTAGTGTGATGTGTGCTGCTGTTGGGTTTTAGCCATCCCACAGATTATTGGCTCAGATTGTTGTAAGCTGTCCATTAATAGCTTTTACGTTGGAGGAAAGAGTGTAAACTGTGGTATGAATCATTGATGGGACTCTAGCATTCTCATTGTAATTCACTTGGTTTAAAATCTTGGAGTGAAACGTTTTTTTTATTTTTTATTGTGTTGATGGATCAGGATAATGGGGTTTTCTCTGCATTACCTCAAGAGTCATGGTTAAATATATCCACATGGTGTCACTGCAGCACTGATACTTGAAGGGCTCCATTAACAAAATGACTTCTGCTGTGATAAGCTGTCAAAAAAGCCCAGGCCATCACAAATCATGCTCCACAGAAACTACTGTGGACATACATTATGTACCACTCAGTGAAGATGATTCGCTACGCTATCAGACTGGACTTGACCAGGTAGGATATTCATTTTTTAATTAATCTATTAGTTATTTAGCTCTTGTGTACAAAGTATTCAGGAGTGCAGACATTTTTATGGGTGATATTTCACTTTATTTTGAACCTCAAACTCTTACTAATGCATGTGTTGGCTCGTATCTGAAAAGACAGCTGTTCAACTCCAGCAAATCACTGATGAAGACCCGATGTTTAGAGCATGTATTTTAGCGAACTCTGCATCAACCGGTGCCTCTGTTTTTATTCTGCTTATCTCCTGAAGACACACACCAGCTCCACCACCAGCAACGCAGGCTGCTTCTCCTCCCCTGCCCCCACCCGACCAAACCCCACACCAGACCGGAGCAACTGACCTGCTAACACACACACAGCCATATGGCCCAGCCGGGACGAGACACCATACAGTAATTAGGGGGATGGTGCCGGACACTTGGCTCTGCTGCAGCAGCAGGTTAAGAAGCACAAGTCCTCAGATCACCATGCCGAGCTCCGAAAACCTCACAGGTATGTTTCTTTTTAAGACCAAAGTCGCAGCTTTGTTGTTACACTGCTGCGACTCTCATTGTTCTTAAAGCAGGATGATTGTTTGTTATGGTCTCAAGCCACCCTGGCTACGTTTGGGGAGTACACAGAGGTCCCTCTATACAAATAAACACTCACACACACACACACACAAACACGCACATACTGTGACATTTTCACCTTTACCCTTGAGTCTGCTCTGAAGCCTTTATCTTGCCTGTGCAGAAATGTCAAGAAAATGACTTTAAATGAACACTGTTGTTCAGCTGAAAAATGATGCAGGAATAATGCGTGTGTATGTGAAGGTGGTGGGGTTTACTATCTTGATACAGCATTGCATCAGCATCTAATCTGCCACATTCCTCGTCGGCGTGTCACGTTATTATTCAAGGATCTTTAGGATGCTTGAATCAGCACAAATTTAAAAATTCACTGTCTTGCAACTGAAGCATTTTGCAGTTCAGTTGAAGACACACAGAGCTCTCCTCTTGGCCGCTGCTGTCCGTCGCTGCCTCAACTACACTCTGACAAGGAGATGGGGGGGTGGGGGGGAGGTAAAGCTGTGTGTGCAAGAGAGAGACAGAGAGAGAGAGAGAGAGAGAGAGAGAGGAGGAGAAAGAGGGGGGCTGGCTTAAGTGTGATGTGAATGGAATAGAATCAGAGAGAGAGAGAGAGGGAGGAGGACGGCACAAATCAACCTGCCTCTTGACTTTAACAACAGAAAAAAAGAGGAGCCGGTTTAGACGCCACAGAGATCGAGGAAGTGCGCGTATTTGTGTTTTTATGTGTGTGTGTGTGATCTCTGCTGCTTGATTTATTTTTGGAGAGAGGAAGAGGGAGAGAGAGAGGTCTGCAGACAGGAGGAGGAACTGAAGCAGGAGGAGGAGAACAAGCCTCACCGTGGAGATAGATAGCAGAAAAATGCTGTCATGGGGAGAGCAGGGGAGGGAGTCGGCAGAGAGGAACAGGATGAAACAAGGCAGGGTCGAGCGGAGCTGAAATGTGGAGGTAAGCCTATTTTTCTTTGACTGTGTTCAGATTAGGGAGAATTCACATTCCAGCCTCCCCATGTCCTCTTTCTGATGATAATGAATTCAGATGGATGGATGTGCACACCGTGAACGCCACATACCTCCGTACAGGCATGCTCAATCCAGCCAGAGACAATGTGTAAGAGCAGCAGAGGAGATGAAATAATGACTGTGTATTATCACATCACCGTCCTTTCTCCTCTTCAGCTCATTGTGCTGATGTCAGCCCTTAAAAATGGATTTTACACACTCTTCTCTGGTTCTCCTCAACATACAATTTATATTAGAGGTTTGAATCCAGCTCTCAACCTTTGTCGCATTTCATCCCTACCTCCCCCCTCCTCCCTTACCTCCTCCTCCTCCTCCTCCTCCTCTCCCGACTCTAACCCCCCATCATCTTTCCGGTCTCCCGCCATTGTGCTGCACTCCTCTAACCCAGGCAGGCAGGGGATTGTCTCAAAAACAGTGTTTTGACATTGCCCAGGAGATGCCTTGGCGGAAAAAACCTTGCCTGTGCTCTGCTGTGAGGGAGCGCGTGTGGCTGCAGGACTCAGAGAGAGATGAGGGCAAGGTGGGGAGAGGAGGAGGGGAGGGGATGGGGGGACACTGAGAGAATGGAAGAGAGAAAGAAGATGCAGGAACACAAAGGGAGCAGGATTTTTTTTTTCTAGATGCATTTTATGCTCATTTATTCTATAGGACAAGAAAAAGAGCATCAGTGTGCGGCGTGCTGCGAGGTTTGTGTTGATGAGGAGCTCTGTGACACTGCTGCATGTGATGATGAGCACAAACAATGATGGAATGGAGAAGCACCACCGGAATTGGGGTGTTGTTTTCAAGGTGGCAGAGAAAATGAGGGATGCAGGGAGTCAGACCCCCCTCTCACACACACCCTGCTTCCTCCTCACCCTCCTCCCTCACTCTCTAATTTAGGACGGGGCTGATGTGTGTTTATGAGACATTGGGGTTTCAGGGGATGGGATGGTAAGGCTACTGAGGGGAAAGAAAGGCAGGGATGAAGAGCTGCTGGGGGGTGTGGGGGGATGGGGGGGGGCACAAGCAGCAGCGGCTTACATAAGCCAGTGCACTCAAAGGACGGGCCATTTAATTTACATTCAGCCGCGCGGCTCCTCATGCAGTGTGGTGCTCACTGTGGTTGACATGAGCATTTTAAACAATATAAATGCAGTTGGAGCTGACATGATGGAGGGAAGGATGTGTGAGGGCTGAATGTGACCTGCTGACTTTGTGTCGGTGTGTTTGCGTTCCTGGTAAAGGCTGGCAGGAGGGCGAGATGTTTTCCATCACAGTCAACTTTGAATAAAGGGTCATTGGGTTTGTAGTTGCTGATGAAAATCCACCTTCTTTTTTTGGCTGTAACGTACTGTAAAGTTAAAGCCCGTGGTAGATGTCTGCGTGGAGTGCACTGACACAACTGTGCTAACTGTATGCAGCCCACTCACCCAACTCAGCTGCTGTGGATTCAAGTTCTGCAGCTGGCTAACCTCTGCACCGCATCGAAATCACAACAGTAAAATTCTCACTTAAATCTAATACAAGCAGAAACCTAAATCAACCACATTTTTGATAGTTTTGATAATTTAAAAACACTCTTTACACAAATTATCAATGACATTGTGCCATTTTAGTCCACAGAGGATGATTAATAGATTTCTATTACTTTCTCTCTTATCATTTAAAAGTCTTTGCACTAATTGTTTTCCATAATCGAATCAGCTCAATTACATGCATGACAATCACATGTCTGTGCTGCCACAGTGAGGACTTACAGCATTATATGAGAGTGCTGACAGGAGATAGGAGATGTTTGGATTAGGGTGTTAACAAACGATGTCATTTCAGAGTACGATCAATCAGTATCAATGAATCAGCTGTTTATTTCTTGTATAGATTGTCTGATAACAATAAAAGTCTGGCTAAAATTAATCAATTACAAATAAAAGGGTATCTTGAATCAATTCAAAACTAGTATTGTCAAAGAAAAGACCTAGTGGCATATTTTTAGAGGCATTACATTTGTCAAGTGTCATATGTTCTTTATTGACACTTTCAGAGACACTATAAGTGAGTACATGTATTGTTTGGGCCCCTGTTTTAAATAAAGCAGTACATAAAATGACACAGTACATTTTTTTTCTATCAGTGATCAAAATGTTATTGCTGACCGCTGCTTATCAAAGCAAATGCTGCATCAGGGGTTGGATTATGATCTGGAGTTTGATCTGTTCCTAGCACATTTGACACTCGCAAAAGCTCGGTCTGTTAATCCCCGGCCTCGCAGCAGGAGCAGCAATTTGACATGCTTAATATGTAGGACCATATTTTGTTGTTGTGCCTTTTTTTCCATAGATGAGAACAGAAATTTCCGAATGACCCAAAACCCAGCCAGCATCTAGCAGGGGTTTGTTTTTCTTAGTGCAATAGTACACAACCCAGGGGTGTGTTTTCCTCTGAGGGGCCGTGTGTTGTGTGGGACTTGTACTATTCCAGGTTGAGTAGGAGGGGCAGCGGAGTCAGAGGAGACTTTTGAATCGATCGGCCTACTTTTATTTCCTCCACCAAACAATCACCAGGAGAGCCTGCCTGTGTACATGTGTGTGTGCGTGTGTGTGCCACGTTCGGCTCTTATTGTGTAGCACAGGGAGGTAATGCCATTAAAATAATCCTTAATGCGCCCTGGCTCTTTGTTTATGCCCACTGTAACCCCTGACGTCAGAATCCACTGTCATTATGGTGGCATAGAAAGGTTCAGAGAGAGAGCTGTGTTTTTTTTACTGTTTGCCCTTTGAAAATCAGGACTCGTGGGCTTAAATGATGAAAGTGACAGTTTGTTAGCAGCATCGCACCGTTATTCAGCGAGGTTGAGTCACTTTCAGGGTTGTTAGATCAGACTGATGTCTCCTGATGCTGTTTGTCTGCGAGGACTTTAACTTGAGATCATGTCTTTTATGGTGTGTCTCTCAGAACGATTCAGCCAGAGCAAAAAGCTTCTAACAGACACATCCTGCAGTCTTCACTTGACAAAATAAAGAAGATACAGGCTGTGAAAGAGTTATTTCTGTGGGATCTTTTAGTTCCAACCACTCTAAGCAGCCAGTGTGTGTATATTTGAACCAAAAGTTGCCGTAATGTGACACAGATACAAGCAAAGCCACTCTGCTCTATTTCTCCTTCCTTCCATTAAGATTGAGATAAACATGTTGGAGGGTTACCAGGCAGATTTAGTTCTGGTCTGACTCAGCATCCTATCACTCCTCTCATTTGGAGCCATTTTGCATGGCTACACCCGGCAGGCTCCCCATGGGGGGCTCAGCAAGGGAGGCAGTTGGACAGGCGGAGTCTTGTCCTCATCGGATGGCATGATGCTGGCAGAGTAAGCCTCCGGCTGGATCCTCTTAGCGTGTGCTCCGAGTTGTCACCTGTCCCCCGTTGGTTATTGGTCTTAATACAAGATCAGGCCTTGTTGGTTTTATCTGAGGCTGTTTCTGTCCACCAATTAGAGGAGAGTAAGGCTCATCTGGAGTTTTTAAAATGGTATCTCCACACACTTGAGGTATATTAGAAACAGGGATTTCTAAAGAGATTTGAACATATTGGGAGTTATATCTCTGAAGAGATGCTGTGTTCTTCTTTTTATGTATCATTCATGACTGGAGCTTTAAAAAAATGTCCCTTAATGGTTTTAAAACTCCCTCTGTTTGCACAACACTGTGTTTTAGGTGTTTAATTTGATAAAATGAAAAAAAAAATCTTTGTAATATCCCTTAAGGCAGTGGTTCTCAAGTCCAGTCCTCGAGCCCCCCACTGTCCAGCATGTTTTGGCTGTTTCCCTGCTCCAACACACCTGATTCAAATGATCAGCTCGTTATTAAGCTATTACAGAGCTTGTTAACGAGCTGATCATTTGAATCAGGTGTGTTGGAGCAGGGAAACATCCAAAACATGCAGGACAGTGGGCCTCGAGGACTAGACTTGAGAACCACTGCCTTAAGGGATCAACCAGCTGTTTGAGAGAGGTCATGGCTGAACAAAGAAAAAGCCACATGCTTTTAGGGAACAAAACCACTATTCACACATGCAGGTTTAGATGCATTTAAATAGACAATTTGGATTTTGTAATCACAGATGGAGTGTAAGAGCAACATAATGGGAAAATATCTGTAGATTTATACCACATAAATACCAATAAGATCGTTTTTAGATGTGTGGAAACTACAGTCTTCATCAAACATAGAGATATATGTACACTGACTGAACATATATACACAATAAAGCAAGGATTACATCGTAAAATGAAGCCCGTTTGAGCTTTTTGTCCCTCTTTGTTATGTCATACATACATTAAACCATTAAGCGGTGCAGTGGGTCCTTCTCATTGTTCGCATTGCTATTACAGGAGAAGAGCACTCGAGGGTATTTCAGAGCTGCTGAAAGCAGACCAGGAGAGACCATTCACGCTCACGCCACGTCACTTCACGGCCGCAGATAGAGATCAGAGAGGCAGAAAACATCCCACACTGAGAGAAGATTCAAAATACTCTCATGGAGGATGTGCTATTATTTAAAAAAAACAATTCAAAGTTTCTAATTTACTTGTTTCCATTAAAGACCCCTCTTTGTTCTTTCATAAATTTGAGGAAGAAGTTGCGGCCTCAACTGTTTCATTTTACATGTGAAGGAGCAAAAATACAGAAGTGAGAGGGCAGGTTGAGCAGATAGTTTCAGTGCTGCGTTGTTTGTCCACACAGGACATAACCGAAACCACGCGCCGAGACAGACGTGACCTCAGTGTTAAAGGTGGGAGGAGGGGTGTGGTCTAATGTTTTCTTTGAAGTTAAGTTTGTACACACGTCTTTTAATCTCGGTGGTTGTAGTTAACGTGATACAAATGCACGCCTTGCAGTCACTGCCATTGTGTGTCAGTTTGCAAACCTTAGTGAAGAAAAATGAACTCCAGAAATAATGATGCGGGCTCCAGGCACACTCTGACGAACTCCAAAAATCAGCAGCTTCCATGATGGCTCGGTTAATCATTTCATGCAAACCTTCATGTTCACTTGTGATATACACAGCTTGCTTGTGACGCACTGAGTGTTTTCTTCACAAAGGTAAAGCCACAAATGTACCAAACTAGTTCCCTCTGGTGACTTCAGCTTATGCCGATAGCTTAAAAAAACAGTGCATGAGCTGCTGTCTGCATTACCACAGCTAGCACATTGGTGCACGATCTGCTCATTTTTATGTAGGTCAGAAGTTACAGAGCTGCTGGTGTTAATGACACAAGGCCATCAGGCAGGAGAGAGGCTGCTCACTACAGCAAGAGCAGACCTGTTATGTGCAGAAAATACTCAGTTAGTGGGATTTTTATTTTTTCCCAGTTTGGACTTTTTTTTTTTTTGTTTTTGAACCTTATATTCTTTATAACTGCCACACTTTAAGGATTAAGGTGCAAGATTTTATACAAATGTGGGCGTTTTGGAGAGATTAACAGCAGTAAGAATCAACACTTCTTCATGCAAGTGTACACAATGTGTAGTTAAAACATCACTACACCAGAATTATCAGCTTTGACACAATCTAGGTAAAGGTGACAGGAAAAAAGCTGCGCTGGGTAAGGAAAAAAATACACGTTTCAATTTTGAAATACTAACTTGTACACTGTACACTGTGCTGATACAGAGGAAGTCAGTGAACACATACCTACACATTTATGATTACGTTTAAATTTAAAGCATTAGTAGTAGAAAGTAAACCCCTCAAAACAAACAGAAAATAAGAATTCAGTTCTCTGATTCAACTTTTGTCTCCCCCTCTTCACTTACTCTCTTAACTCACTTGAGAGTAGCTGCTTTTGCCGAGTTTTAAAACCTATTTTTTCTCAGTGCTTTGAATACAATGAGATGTAAAATTTGTGGACAAATTTGTGGTCATTCAAAACACATAATATAAAATCATTAAAGTAGTAACCGCACTGATAGCCCCTGCTGCTGTGGAGTTACTCTTGTTTGCAACAGATTTTTACAAATAACACACTGACAATATTTGCAGACTTAACAAATAGAACAGTTGGGCAGGAGGTAATAATCATTAGTAAATAGTCCAAAGGAAATAATAACTCCAGTCTCCACATACAGATTGATGAACTGAAGGGAGATGATGCCTCCACTTTGAAAGTCAACAGAGACTGGAGTCTATTTCTTCAATAATGATGGCAATTTATTTCCACCATGAAGATAATGAACACAGGCTCAAACAGTGCAGCCTGTCTCCTCACTGCAGCACCCTGCAGTCATAAGCAACTCTTATTTAGAGCAAGTGCAAACAGCTTTTGGAGATTTCCTCCCATAAAAAGTGATTTTCAGCTGATAAATGGGTGCGAGTGTGGAGACTACGAGCGATGCAGCCCTTTCATGGGCATTCAGATATATTTCAGTGGACGATAAAAAAAACAAGGAATAGGAGGAGGTCAGTGTGTCGTCCTCTGTAACTCTGAGAGGTAGGGCAACAGATCTGATAGCAATATTGGACCATATTTTTCCTCCTCCTTTTAGAGCAGCTCACACTTATGACAGAGTAGTAAACATGAACTGTGTTTAAACATAATAGACGCAGTCATGAAACTGAGGGTCAGTTCCTCTCTCTGTTACCTCTCTCTGTTACACACACACACACACACACACACACACACACACACACACACACACACACACACACACACACACACACACACAGGGCGCTCACAGAGGGGCAGCTGCTCTTCCTGTCACATCTATGAGGCTTTTATAGAGTCAGCAAAGACACACATGCACTCTCACATTGAGGCCTTGAATCTCTCTGCTTGTCCCTTATTCACACACACACACACACACACACACACACACACACACACACACACACACACACACACACACACACACACACACACATACAGGCCTGCCACAAGGTGTATTTTCACACACAGGAAGTGGCAGTGCTCTGCCAGCACACAGTGTCGATGTCATGGTGAATAACATGTCAAACAATAGCCAAAAGAGTCCTGTACTTTCTTTTCACTCCAGCAGAACGGCACGTAGATTTTTATTGGAAACAGTAGTGTTCATATTTAAGAGTGCACCAGCTTTAGGTTGTGCTATTTATTACAAGAGGAAGTCAGGTTTTAATATGGACAAGACTAAAGATGGAGCTTTGCTGAGTGTACTTCCTCTTTTGCATTTGCAGAAGGGGCAGGTTCACTGATCATGCATCCACAAAAAGTCGAGCAAAAATACAAAAAAAAGAAGTCTGCATGCACAGAATTGCGTAATATTTATAGTCCTTTAGACAGCATGAGTGTTTTTTTGTACATATCAGCAGCTTGTTCTTTTCTAAAAAACCTCGTCTTATAAAAAGACAACATACAGAAACGAAAAAAAACTGAACCGAAACTGGTGCAGACACCACTGAAGTCACATGACAGGTGACCTCAACCAAACTGTAAGACAAAGAAGTGAGACACAGACTCAGATCTTAACAAATCTGCTCCAGTCTGTCTGCGTGTGCGTCCTCAATGGTCTGAGAGTGGACAAGGGAGCAACAGACCAATGAATAATTAACATCTCTGTAACCCTCGCCCCCTTTTCGCCCGGTCTCATTAATAATTCATCAAGCAGAAGACTTATTTTCAATTTTTGAAGGACACATTTTGAGGCGGACAGCTGTCCTTGAATCTAAAGGTGTTTGATTGTGTGGAGATGAAGCTTAATCCTGCTGCAGAGCCGGGAGGGAAGCTTGACCTCCTCGTGCAACCACTACAACAGAGCTACAGAGCCAGGCTGATGCACACAAAGGCTGCATTTTACTGAATCGTACTGCTGATTGGTCCATGACAGGGATGAGGCATTCAGCATTTCCACTGAAATATTTTCCGACTGAGACTTTTTGGATCCTATCAAACCCCAACTCAAATTTAGATCTTTAACAGACTTTTTCTGTGATGTAGTTAAAGGAAAAACACGTTAAGCTAACCATTAAAGATCCAATTAGAGTTAACATACCGCAAATTAACTGACAGGAGAGAAACAAGAGAGGGCAGGTGCTCACTTTCTTTATTTTAATGCTTTAATCATTGCTTTTAAAGAGAATATGCATCAATAGGTTCTTTAAATTATTTAACTGCTCTGCTGTTTTCTGTCAGCATCACCTTAAAGTGTTATGAAAACATCACAAGAGCAAAATTCATTAGAGTACCTCTCGATTTCAACTTAGTGGGGATGATTTGTGTGGGACATTTAAAGCAAAACTGTGTGGGGAATTGCATGCACAGCAGTTAAATGGATGACTATCAATCAAAGAATCAAACTGGATGTTGGCAAGGATGGAGGTCTCTGTTACTACAATAAAATACTTAAAGATAATTTTCAAGATTCTTCGAAAAGCAGCTCCTGTCCTTCTTTGTTGATAGTTACCATCTTTTTTTAAAATTGAGCACCAGGTGTCAGGGATGCAGGCTAATCTGTCTTTGGGGACCAATAGCTCGGACTGACGTGCACAAACTGTTCCAATGAAAAAGAGAGATAAAACACTTCACCAAAAAGAGAGAGTGAGAGTGCTGCAGTAGCATCCACTTAGCAGCCTCTGGACTCAGCCCAATTCGCTGTCCGCAGTGTTGCTGAAAGTGGGCTGGGTCGCCAGGGGAAGATCGAGGATACCTCGAGCAAGAGTTGAGTATTTAAATGAACTCATTTTCTGAAAACGATCCAGACACATTAATACACGTTTAGTTTCTTAAAAGCATTGCAGGCCAGTGTCACATATTCTGCTGCAGAACAGGGAAGCAACCTGATCTCAGAAGTAACAGGATCAATAGAGAGAGTGAGACCGAGCCCGGCTTTACATTTCTCTAAATCAATCACTGCGAGGAGATGATTTAGAGTTTGTGGTTAAGAATTGGAAGGGCAGCTTTTAACTATATAGATGGACAGTGACACTAAAGCAGCAGCTGATCCAGGAGCTGTGGAGCCAGACATTCAAAGGCTTTTAAAGGAGATACCTGAGCAGGAGGTCGAGACTGAGAGCTTTTGTTTCTCCATCTTTGTGTATTATTTCAAAGTCAAGTGTCTAAAATGTCTGAAGATTGCTCGACCGACTTTGTGATGGCGGTGTTGCAACTTCTCTCTTCAATTGTTGCAGAGAAACAACCAAGTACAGCATGAAGTTGTAAGTCAATCAAAACAGTCAGTGCAGCTCGGTATGATCAATAAATGTGCAGAAAATACACAAATTTAGTCGTCACTTTTATCATCTATTAATTTCAACGCTGATACACTAGTTTTTGAAAAAAGAGAAATAATCAAATGTCAATCAGATATATCAGGATGAACAAATACTAAGTGACTCAAAAACAAGTTGGACTTCAGCTCAGTTCAGTTTTTACTCATTCACACAGCAGTATCCGTCGTAGGTGTGGAAGCATGAAGTACAAATGATGACGACACTCATCCTCTCAGGGTTCAGAAGTCAGTCATCTCTTCCTGTTTCACAGGACGCAGACTTGCATGAGCAGCACACAAAATAAGTCAAGTCACCACGACTTCCCAAAACTCTGTTTGTTTGATAGTTCTGTCCTCTGACTTCATTTTGTGTCCTGACACCGCTCACCAGAGTCTCATTAACCTTGTACTAGATCTAACACGGAAGTAGACCACATTTTTTTTCGTTAGTTTTAACAAACGCCTTCCCTGCGTGGCATCGATGCAGAGAAAAAACATTGTTGAAGCAACAATAAGACATACAGTACATTATCTTTAAAAGCAGAATATTGTTACACAATCTAATTTCACGTTTCCCCTTTTGCTTTGAGGTTTTTTTAGGCTGACCTCATGCTGTCCTCACTTCTGATTGACACAGGAGCTCAGCACACAAAGAAATTGATTTTTCAGCGCTAAAATAAAGTCCAGTTTATCCACAGCATGTGAGCACAATACTGAAATCATTACTGTCCACTGGCTGCGAACAGAGTTTTAAGCTCTTAGATGCAGGATTAAACACTGCTGCCTACATGCATTATTGACGTTCTTGGGAAGGGAGACCAGGACTGGTAGCACGAGGGGGATATGCGGAGGGCAGCATCATCAGAGCGTTCGCAGTGATTACTGCAAATAAAAAAATCCTGGAGAGAAAGAGCCGCAAGTCTGGGTCATCCTGCCATGATTGATTGTACGGTAGAAGAGATGAAAAAAGACACTATCATCATGTGGATTACTATTTATTACGACAGCACCGGTTTACACTGTCCACTACACATTATTGAGAATTCAATTCACTCCATGATTGGGATTATGTGGTGAATCAGCATCAGGCAGAGCAATGACCAAGTGAGGTTTTCCTTTACTCTGTTTTGATGGTGATGACATATGGAAATGTTAGTGAATCGTCAGCGTACGACAAGATCACAGAGATTTAAGTCCTGCCATAAATCCGACTGTGCAGTTCTTCATTGAAACTCATTCAATATAAAGCGTTAAAAGTTATTCCTGCTAACCAGGCCAGGGAAAGGTCAAGTTTCTGTCCAAGTGATGGTGGAGTTGTACTCCACAGAGTTGTGGCTCAGGGAGCAGTGAGGGTCAGAGATGATTTACATTAAATTAAATGCTGTGTGTGGACTTAAGTAAGCGCAGGCTTCTATCACTGTATGGATTATTTAGTGGCTTATCTCTGCAATTGCTGTACATCTGATGAAATAAGGTCCAAGTAATACTTTCTGTAAAGCTAATGTGTTGAAAATTGAAGCACTTACACCATAAAGACACAAACTGTATTGATCTCTATGAAAATAAAATAAAAAATCAGTATTTTGCAGAGGTAACTGTATGAGCAGCTTGAGATATTTAAAGAGTCATAGTCTGAACCAGCAGGGCTGGCTGGATTCAAGAATGACAAGCAATGTGGTTGTTCTGGAAAATTTGAGATAAAGCATCTTCCTATTTGAAGCCATGTGTGTTTTTAAATCAGAGTGAAATCAGCTCTATTGAAAGCTTCCCAGAAAAAAGAAAGACTTGCTGTCACTGGTAATCGTCTCTCAAGCTTTCATAATATCTTTAAATTCCTTTTTTATTGCCACTCAGCCCATCCTGCCATTACAGAATCATCCCTCTATGATAGTATTAGTGTTTGGTATTCTTCTGACTGATGCAGCTCATGGGACTGTTCAACTAGAAATTCTCTGGGAAAACACAAAGCATGTTGTTCAACATTTTTGTGTTGTTCTTGGAAACTTTTATTTTTGCATCCGATGTCAGCCTTGTGATCGAAACGGCAAAGCTTCACTGTCTTTGTTTACACACATTTGGAGGATGTAAAATGACATTTAGATTGTAAGGCTAATGTATGCAGTGGGAAATGCTCAGAAAATACAGTGAGTTCCTAAAAAAAGGGAGGAAAAAGCTGAGAGGTAGTGACGACTTTGGTTCCGCTTCGCTTTGTTACTTCTGTGTAAGGTGCATCACACGTTTGCAGAGAACCGTAACACTGACAGCAAGAGATCACAGTTAAGTTACACCTCGAGTCAGGTGAAGATTTGATTGAAGACATCATTTTCAACTAGGGTAAGAAAATGACTGACTGTCTTTTAAGATTACTAAGTAGCTTTTCTTGCTTGTGTATTTGAATCTGACCCAGGGAGAATCTATCAATTACTCACAGATAAATACTCAGTAATAACATCAAACAGAGAATGTAGATGTGAAACATGCTTATAATTTTCCCAGTTCTGTGAGATTCATCTTTGAAGCTGGTTTTAAGTTCCTTTTTCACCAAATGAAAATCTTAAAAACTGCAACAAAAGACAAGAAATACTTTCATTTTTTTCTTTTTCATTTGTTCCAGATTTTTAAAAGACACACAAAAAAACCTCATGTTCAAACAGGACAGAACAAAACAGATGACTTTTAGAGGTCATTTTGAGCCATGAACACACAGCTTTGGTATCACTTCTGTTAAATAATTCACTTGTCTGAGTTAGACAGACAGGTCCCAGCATGTCAGCTTTTTTGGTACCTCACCTATCACATACTTGGAAGAAAATCATTATTTTTTATTATTATTATTTAAATCAAATTAAAGCATAGTAGTCATCCTTTATCCTCATTTTTCATAACGGAACTTTAGACCTCTGTAAAGTTCTTGTATCTATTACTTTATTTGGCTGATTACAAGCATTAACTTGAGAAAGAGGCTTTGCTACTGTGTTCTGGACCAGTTGCCGGTGAGAGAGGATTATGTGGTGATACCAGAAAGTAATCCAGTCAAAAACCAGTTCGACTATGACTTTTTTTTTCCAGGTTGACTTGTGACTGAATAGACCTGATTTCAGACATGGATCTTGACTGAATAAAACCGGACTGGACAACTGATTTCTGATTTAGAGAGCAGTACTTTAGAAAACTTGAGGCCATCCCTGAGAGCGTTTAACCCGCAGCAAGACTTTAGCTTCTTTGGTCACCAGGTCTCATTGGTATAGCTGTGTGTTATTTGCTTAACAATTGGAAGATACATCAAATTAAAGTGTGCCCAAAATTGATCCTTGGAGTACACCACAAGTAATATGAGAGGAGGAGGAGAGGTAGTTACCTATGATGGTTGCAAAGGTTGAAGTCAACGTCACCCTTTTTATTCATTTAGTCAGAAAACATCTTGAGTTAGCAAGCAGCTTAACCACGATGGCAGGATAATTTTCCAGTTCATATTTATTGATTCCTTCTTCAGGAATAAGGTCACTAATAAAAGCAAACCCAGTCGTAGGTGGGTTTATAGACAGTGGCTCCATTTCAAAGAACAGAGTAAAACACTGGTGGACTAGATACAACATTGAGAGAGAGAGAGAGGGTGGCACCAGACCAGTTGCTATGGAAACAAGGAGTGATTCATGGGTTGGGGGTCTCCAGGAGCTCAGGAGTATGTGATTTGTTCAAAGTGGTGAGTGATAAGTGTCCAAGTTCAGCCCGCGCTGTGTGTTGGTGGAGAGCAGGAGTGTTTCTGGCAGATCCTGGAAGTTCAGTTTGTTGTTGGAGCAACATGAAGGCAATCTGTATTTTTCAAAAAAGAAAAAAAAAAGAAAAAAAGAAACCTATTGCCAAAAATCTGCACTCCCACTCCATAACAGTAGAGAAAACTAACAGTTATCGACTTATCTTCGCATTGTTATCAAGCATGTAGATGATTGCAGATACACAAACATTGGTGCCCACGTGCATCATGATCATCTGAAGGTCCTGAGTGCGTGAGTGGTTTTTTAATGTCAACAGCTGTGGCACCATAAAGATGATACACAGAAGCTGCTTCATGTAGTCCACTGTGAGTGTGTGTCAGATAGAGAATCACATTTTTTTCTCATTAGCGATTGTTGGTGCATTTCTTACAGTTTGTGTAGAGTGAAGCCTGGACCAGTCATGTTTTTGCATTATGAAGCATCTCTGTTTTAGCTGATTTACACAACATTGCATTGAAATCTAAGACAATCATGGAAGTCATTTATCAAAGTCTGATTTTATACATGTCACACAATCATATCTGACCACAGCCTATCAGTGACACCGGACACCCACAGATACATTTGTTACTAATATCTGCTTACTGTGATGGTGGAGGGAGGCTCTGACTGGAATGATGAGGTATTGTCTTCTGCATAGGTTTTGATATTTTTGGATTAAAGTTTCACGAGAAAAAAATGTACAATATCCAACAAAAAATCAGCATATGAGTAATTTTAAGGCCATTATTAGTTAGTGTGATGGAAACTGATAAAGCTGAAGAAAATGTAACATCGTTCTTTTTCTGGTTGGGGGGATTTGTTGTCATGCATTCATTGGCCGTGTATAGGGCTGGACGATAAAACGATAAATATATTTATTGAAAATTAATTTCCCTCAATATCAATATAAAACATGGTCAGTATGCTCGATAGTCGACATTCTGCCATGTTTTAGAAGACTATACGAATAGCCAATGAAAAGGGGAGTTGACCCGGGTCTGCATTGGGCTAAACCAAGCATGTGCAGATTTAGGAACCAAATAGCAAATAACTACGTAGTATCAAGCTGCAGCTACATGCAACCACAGCACTTTAACACGTGAAGCCGACAGCACTGTCGTGAGAAAAAAAGAAAATGAGTGGTGGAAAATGGTGGTGTGGAGGTATTTTGGTTTTTGAGGTTAGACATGAAGCAGAGTAATGTGCATTACAAATTATATCGAGGACATGTTCTCACAAAGTCGGGGGATTACCCCAAATCTTTTCCCCCACCTGAAGCCAGAAAACTAAACAGCCAAAACAGCCGACCATTCAGTCCACTTTCTCTAGCGCAACGCCTTACGACAAAACGTCGAAGAGACACAAAGACCTCAAAGATGCAGTAGCTTATTGTATTACAAAAGACATGCTGCCAATAAGCACTGTTAAATTTCATTCAAGAGAAACAGGGAACACTCAAGATTAACAAGGGATTTTTTTATATCATGATATTTATCAATATTGACTGATATGAAAAAAAAAATACTGTGATAAACTTTTTCTCATATCGCCCAGCCCTAGCGGTGCATAGATAAACATGAATTATTGTTGTTTCCAGTTTTGTAATCCTACCCTAGCGGTCCTTGTTTGAAAAATCTTTTAGATTCATGTGGATTCTGATTGTTTCTTCAGTTTTGTGGGTCCCAAGCTACGCTGAGGAGTTTGTATGATCTCATACTTTATCAGCATTGCATAAGCTATACACCACCAAAACAGAATGAATGTAAGTTTGAATGTATGTGGTTAAATATCGAGGTTAATAAGTGGTGGTCTATTGAGGACAAGGCCTGAAACCGCCCTATAAATACTTTCATTTTTCTATTAGGGAAAACTTTAAAATACTGATTTCCGCACTGCTCATGTCAATGTTATTTAAAAGACACAGCTTTCTGTTAATATAAAATAAAAATCTAAATATTCAGCCTCAAACTGCTTTGATGCAAAAACTTGCCTCTCTGCTTTACATCGTGTCCATCCGCACTAATAGAGATTATAGTACAGAAACAGGCAGAGAGGTTTTAAGAGAGATTAAATGCTACATTTTACAGTACTAAATAAAAAAACCTTACTTATAATAAACTATTTTCATCTCTTACAGATCAACTGCAATCCAGCCTTGTATGAACAAAAACCTTTGCTAACGGTGACAATCAGAAATGTCTTTGAATGTTTTCAGGATAAAAACTTTTAACACTCATTTGCATTTGTTGACAAACTATTTTAACTACTATTGACCTCTGATCTGTGATCTGTAACAACAATTACTCATCTTTCACACTTCAGCAGCTCTCTGAGGTTTTATCAACTCAAAACGTCCACTTCATACATCTACAGACTGCAAACAGAAAGATAAAGTGTCAGAGCAAAGAAGGGAAACCAAGATTTTTTCTGACTTCCTCACTTTACTCTATAGAGAGTGTGTGTGCTTACATATGTGTAGCTTTTCTGGTAGCAGCTCTGCATCACCGCACCTGCTCTTTAGGCTGCAAGCACGAGACGAGATGCGATGAGAAAAAGCCAGACAGGAAGAAGCCGTGTAACTTATTGAGAGCGCCGAAAAGGTTTCAGCATTTCAGCAGAGGTGGATTGACGTCAGTTTGGTCAAAGACAGGGCACAGGCGACAAATGAGGGAGCTGGCTGGTCTGTGCGTAAAATAAATCTGCTTTGTCGGTAAGTTGCTTACAAAAATTCTAACTCTGAATTCTCTCTGGCCTTTGAAAAAGGGAAGCACTCTGTTTTGTTCTCTGTGGCAAACCACTTTTGCCTTGAAATGACTCTTAACCTCTTCACTGACAACGTCAAAGGAAAGATGTCTTCACAGCTGGTTGAAAGTCATGTTGATTTAATTCTGGTGCTAGGTTTCGAGTTACAAGAAAACATGTGTCTGTGTGAACATACGGTGTGTGAGGATAAGAGGAGATTGTTGCATTTATTTCTCTTGCATGTTGGCACTGAGTCAGTGAGCCAGGAAGGCCCCCTCCTCTGTGTTAGTGCCCGTCTATTGTGAGCGTGTGCAGGCTGGACATGGTGAGTGTGTGGTCCGCTCTGATACTATTTCGGGGAACTATGGAACGGAAAGTGTGTAAAGGAAAGAGTAATTATAAAAGAAAACAGAAAAACAGAGGTACGGGGCATTACTCAAGAATAAACCACACGTCACATCTGCTCGCTGCCTTATTCTTGGCATTCAGAGCTTGTTTATCAAAGCTCTTCTTCCCCACAAAGTGATTGTGTGCACACACTGAAAAGCTGTTCTGGGTTGAATATGGAGCTGTCGATGAGGGAAAAATAGCAGTGCGGGTAAATGATGTGTAAGATGATGTTGGTTAAAAAGATTTCTTCCTTTTTTTTTTGCTGCAGGTGGCCAGTGGACCAGAGCAAAAGGGAAGCAGCAGGCACTGAAGAGTGCAGACAAATGGAAACCATGTTAGGAGGGTTGATAGAGACATCAGCTCTCCTAAACAGAGGACAAAAAGTCAGGCTCCAGTGATGATCTTCACATCCTTACCCTGCAGGAAGAGGTACCCCCAAAAATGGAGTACCACTAAAACAGGCATCTGTGCATCTGCAACAAAAATACGCTGCACGCTCCCCTCAGTTTTCTTCACTTTTACACTTCAAGGACTTGTTGACTTATTTGGCACCTCACAGAGATTTCTCTTGGAGCCCAAGGGATGAGAAAGTTCAGCCATCTTAAGTGGTGTGAATGAGTTCTATATTTGCTGCTTCACTCAGAGGGGGTTTTCATCGTTGTGCACATCACTCCAGTTTCACACCAGCACGATAGAGACCAGGACAGACTTTTAACTGGGCGAGCAGGAAGCTCTGGAAGCTCAGAGAGGAGACTACCGGAAAGACCGGAGCTGGTTTCTAGGGCACCATGCAGTCAGATGATCTCTTCATCCGTAAGTTTCGCCGTCAGAACATGCGGCCACCAATCGCTACTGTGAACTTTGATCCCAAAAGGGAGGCTGGTGTTGTGGAGTGGCCACCCAGGAGGGAGGGTGATGGAGCTGACGGAGACAGCCTCACTCCAAGCCGTGTGGGGTTGAACCTCAGATCAGTGGGCCGGGGCCACATCATGCAGAGAAGTAACAGCGATGTAACCTTAGGGGACTTGGATTCCTCCGGGAAAGCCGGGGGGAAAGCAGCTCGGGCGGCTGGTGAAAAAGCAGGTGTTGGAGCTCAGGGGGACTCAGGTATTCTGCTGCACAGGGAATATGGCAGCTTGTCCTCACTGGAGAGACAGACTCAAGCCCAGGAGGCAAGTTCTGCAGATCAGGGGCCTCTGAGTCCAAACGCCCTCCGCTTTAAAGACCCTTTCCTGCTTTTAGGACTGCAAGGCAACCCTCCGGAGCCTGATGGGTTTTTTCGAGGTTTGTCTCTTCCCATGGGGGACTCCTCAAAACCTGCCAAGCCACCGAAGCCTGAAGGTCTGAGTAAGAAGAGCAAACCTGTGCCTCCTCAGATCCCTCAACCAGGTCCATATGACAATATCGGGGGTGGAGCCTGGGTGAGGAACTTTGCCCACTATGATGTTCAAAGTATCCTGTTCGACCTCACCGAGGCGGCTACAAACAGAGACAGCATTGGAAGGAAAAAGAACATCACCTCAGGGGCTTCGGCCGCCTCCCAGCTGAGGCCCCTCTCCCAGGCCACCCCATCCTCACCTGCGCAGGGCGGGGGAGGCAACGTGGGGAGTGCAGATGACCCTGAGCAGTCACTGCTGCTAGACGAAGGAGATGGCAACGATAATGAGCTCCTGCTTAGCTGCCCACACTTCCGCAACGAGACCGGGGGAGAGGAGCAGGTGGGTCTCGGGAGATCCCAGTGGAGACGAGGACTCTGGTCGAGTTTGCGAACCCCGAATGATGCAGTGTCGGTTCTGGAGGAGCCCAGAGAGAGTCATATCCAACAGCAGGGCAAGAGCAACTACTTTATAGAGCACGCAGATCTGGGAGCCCATTACTATCGCAAATATTTCTACATGAAGGGTAAGTGTAACACGAGGCAACTCCAGTTTTTGATTGTTTTATTTATTCTCCATCAATGTGTAAATGATATCACAAAGATTCAAATCAAATCTGCTGGTTGTTAGAAGGTGTACCCCCTTCGTAGTTTTTCAGTTTCAGTTTCCAGCTCTTCAGATCATGTCTGCTCTCTCTCCATCCACTTCCCCAACACAGGCCAATAAAAACGATCTTACCAAAAGAAAAAAGTCTGTTCAGCTCTGAGAAAACAGAAGAACTCTCTGGTGCCCTACAATCAGAGATTAGTGATCACTTAACCAGGATACATATTTTCAGATTTCTCACGTTTTCTCTTCAGGGACTGTGCAGTTATTGTCACAGAGTGGGAGTTTATTAAGAAGGCAGGGTTATGTGATGTTTCTCCTTCCTGAGGTGGAAAGAGATTTGACTCTTTATCTCTGTAAACCCTAGGACTGGATTTATATCAAATTACAGTATGCCCTTGGGTTTGCTTTATAAATACACGTCACAGAATTACCTTTACTTGAGAAAGTATGGATCACTTTGGTCATATGCAGACAACAACTAGAGATATCCCTAATTTCACTCTTTATGTGATCTGGAAGACGCATTTTGCCCCCTTCTCATTATTATATTTATCTTACATTGTGTGGATTTAAGCACCAATAACACTAAACTACTGATGATCTAAAACAGTTGTATTCTGCTGTGTCATCAGTATTAAACTAACTGGGTGACAGTTCACATAATATATGTAAAAAATGTAACGGGACACTCTGAAAGCTTAAAAAGCAACTTTTTATTTACTGTAACTGAGAAAAGTAGAAAGGTACAAGTCAATGTTACAGCAATGAAGATATATATTCACATATACCCATACCTATAAATGTATATACATTAAAAAAATAAAATGAAAAATGTTTATATAGAAATAAGTAAATTAATAATAAAAACAAATATAAATAGGTTAAATAATAATAATAAATTAGATGTGCATGTAACAAAATCAAAGAAAAAAAAAAGAATAAAAATTACTACCCCAAACACAAACCACCCACCCCCACTCTGAAAGCATACTGTAACAAATGTCTATTTATAATATTGAATTTGAATCTATAAGAAATAAATGCTCCACCTTGCAACCAAGAAACCTAGCCAAGCAGCTCACTGCTATGTTAATCATTCGGTTGTTCTGATTGGTTGTGGTATCAAGCGTATTTTCATTTGGGCCTGTTGATAACACCTCTTTGATTTTTACTGTAAACGTCAGTGTTGTAGAGTTAATACGATTTTTGAATTGGTCACAGCGAGGCTAAATGCTAACCAGTTCTTATGGTTCTCAATTTTCCCAACCAAATCAAACATTCTTATGTGTTGGCTGATCAAACTGTTTATTTAGCAATCTTAGAAATACTGAAGTTGTACTGATTGTGTTGTAAAATAACATATAAGATAAGACTGAGTCCTCTTTCTCTACAGTCCCTCATTTGTACCTCTTTGTACCACGCTTATTTCACAGCTTTTTTGTCCTAGATCCTCACTTTCATCATTGTTTTCATGCTTATTATTATGTCACCGTCCTGTCTTTAAAGAACACCAGAATTTTTTCGGCATGGATGATCGCCTCGGTCCAGTAGCCATCAGTTTCCGTCGTGAGGAGAAGGAAGGATCCAGCGGAGCTCAGTACAATTACAGAATCATCTTTCGCACCACAGAGGTAAACCCACTCTTTTCTTTCCTCAGAGCTGCTTGTGTGTGTGTGTGTGTGCGTGTGTGAAATAGATTGGACTTGATGTGATGAGTGTGATTCGTCTCCTCAGATGAAGACACTGCGAGGTTCCATCCTGGAGGAGTCGGTGCCTTCTGCTGCTCGACACACAACCCCCAGAGGATTGTCTCCTAAGAGGCTGCTGGAGTTCATCATGCCTGAGTTGAACCTGCACTGCCTCCGTTTGGCCTCAAATTCCCCCAAAGTCCGCGACACCCTGCTGAAACTGGACGAGCAAGGGGTGAGTACAGGGCTGACCCTGCTGATACTAGACCTCTGTATGTACGTTAGAGAGGAAAGGTCTTTTTTAGGATATCTGGCAGCAGAAAAAAGCTTTTTCTTTCAAAGGTCAAACCACTGACTGTACTGTATATATAATAGGCAACGTCACATCACTTCCGCCTATTGTAAGCCTTGAAGTCAAAAACCGCCTCCACAGGCACTGACAGTTGGGGTGGGCCTGGCTGGTCGTGTTGGGGGACAGATGTTAAACCTGTGAGAAAACCAAAACACACATTAAACTCACAGATTAAACAAAGAAGGTCTGTAAGGATGGATACAGACCACAGCAGAACTTATTTTTGAGTTGACTATGGAAAGTTCAGGGGCTCCTGTTTTCTTTTCTTAATAGGATATTATGAGCACTGAAGGATTGCATTGATTTTTTGGTTACTAACACTTTAATGCCTTTTGTATCATATTTGAAACATACTTTTATATACTTCTAACAAATCAATATGATCAACAAATTACTAAAAAAATCATGAATACAGTCCGATAAATGATTAAAAAATGTCCTCTTGTGGTTTATCAGTTTTCAAAAACATCCAATGTACCAAACGAGATAAATATAAATATATTTATTAAACTTTAAGGACATTTTGATTTTTTTGGTTTTCAGTAGTAAGTGAAATAAACATTTCAGCTCCAAAAAATTTGAATTTTCTGGCCATAATTTCTTGTTTCAGACATTAAAGAGCTAAACCTGTGCCAAAAAACTAACAGTTTATTTACAAATCACATGCAAACTTTGCTGCATGTAAATATCATCCCTTTGCACCGATGCTTTTTGCATACATTTTATTAACCTGTTATGCTCTCATGCATTCAGGGAAAAACATGCCTCCTTTAATGCAAACAAGCCTCATTGCAAAAGACACCAAAATCACTGGCATTAGCAGCCCTGTGCAGTAAGAATGAATTTTTGTCCCAGTCCACTGAGAGCTGGTGGTAATTGTGCATGACTTTTAAAAGCTTTGTCAGTAATTATGACAACAATTCCACCTCTGGAATCAAAAAACAATTCACCTGTTCATAAAGGTTATTAGTACTACTTTGATATCACTATTTTATGTGCTGTTGGAGCTGTAAAGTGAAATCAAATAATCAGAATTGTCTAAATGACAGAATATACTTGTAATTAGCTTTTAACGCTGTGCCTCTCTCTCTCTCTCCTATTACAGTTGAATTTCCAGAGAAAGGTTGGCGTGATGTACTGCCGAGCAGGGCAGAGCTCCGAGGAAGACATGTACAACAACGAGAGCTCAGGGCCGGCGTTTGAGGAGTTTCTGGATCTGCTAGGGGAGCGGGTGCGCCTGAAGGGCTGGGAGAAATACCGAGCTCAGCTGGACAACAAGAGTGAGCTGAAAACACACACCGCGCCCGATCTATTGGCAGGATCTCACCTTGTCGCCATTATCCAAAGGGCATCAGTGCAGCACTGAAAGCCTGAGATAACTGCTATCTGGCCTCATGTAATCTGAGTAATGCCTGTAAAAGAGCATAGTCACTGCTGATTATCTCCGAGCTGTTTTCCCTTCACTGAGCGGCAGAGACAGTAAATAGGACACATTTCACCCTGACTCTGACAGTTTGAGTTTATTCCTTCACTCAGAGACGTTGACTGATTTTGCTTTATCTCTTTGTGTGATGCGCTTCTGTTTCTGTGTGTCTTTTGCTTCTGCAGCGGACTCAACTGGGACGCACTCCCTCTACACGCGCTACCAGGAGTATGAGATTATGTTTCATGTGTCCACGATGCTGCCCTACACCGCCAACAACACACAGCAGGTAAAAGATGCAGAGACATCTTCAACACAGGCAGGTTTTTCTTCACCGAATGCATCTCTAGCAGAATTTCCTCCAATGCCAAATACATCCATCCTATTAAACAGACTAATAAATCTTTCCCCTTTGATATAAAATGAAATATATCAGCAACCTTCATTATCCTCTCTGTTCCTACTGTCATGCATTGGTTAATGCTTTAGAAAAAGCCTCTGTGCTCTGCAACAAGCATGACATCAAAATCCTGCCCCCCAGTGTTCACTCCCACCATGAAGGTATTCACTGCGGCCTGTCAGACAGTCCGCCTGTTGAGCTCACTGTCTGTTCTCATATGTGCAGTCTGTGGTTTAACAGTGTTCACCGGCTCATTGGGACCAAAATGTTTATGTAGATTTTATGGTTGAGGTTAAATTGAGACAGCATTTTAAAAACTTGAGAAACTTTTGACAGGAACAGCCTAGCGATTTGAATTCGTAGATGAGTAGTCTATTGTTTGTTACGTATTGGTGTCACATTAATAGACACATTTTTTACATCTTTAAAAATTTATTAAAATATTATTTATTCATTATTTTCATACAGTGAATGTTCCTTTTGTCTGTGTTACATTAAAATATTAGCCATTATAGCGGCACAATTTCCACCTTACTTTAAATTAACATAAGGAGTGGCAAAGAGGCGGAGTTTAGGCAGGCCTTTAGCTGTCAATGTGCCAATCTGTCAGTCAAATCAGCTTCGCCCCAATTACGCCTAATTATGCAAAACTTCAAACTGAATATGCTACCCCCCACATTGTGATTAGAAAAGCCATTTTTCTAAATCAGGCCGCAAACATGTTGATTTCAGCTTCAAAGATTTTATTATGGGTGGTAATCCAATCCAGTCCAATCCATTTTATTTATACAGCACAATTTAAACACAACGGAAGCACAATAAATAAGGTAGGCCTAAAAATAAAACACAGTAAAATCAAATAAAAACAAATACAATAAATAAAAGAAAATAAATGAAGTCAACCTCCTACTGGGTGTTAAAAGCCAAGAAGAAGAGGTGGGTCTAAAGACGGGACAGGCACAGAGGAGGCCTGTCTGATGTGCTGAGGCAGGTAATGGAATCTCTTTGGCTTTTGGAGCCAGCTTCAGTTTTTTAGCAACTTCTTTATTTTTCCCACATACATACTGTTATCATTACCACAAATGAGTCCAACAATCAAAATGTGTTCATTCACATTCAGAGAATAGAATAGAAACATTCAGATAGGTGGATATGTACTGAGAGCAGACCCAGTGGTTTCCTCTAATGAGTCTGATCTGCATGTTTGTGACATCCCTCTGTCCTTGTTTTTGGTCCAACAGTTGCTGAGGAAGCGACACATTGGTAACGACATCGTGACAATCGTGTTCCAGGAGCCAGGCGCCCTGCCTTTCACTCCCAAATCAATCCGCTCTCACTTTCAGCACGTCTTCATCATCGTACAGGTCCATGAGCCCTGCTCTGAAAACACCTACTACAGGTCTGGCATTGTCTTTTCTGTAAAACTCTATGTGAAGGATTGATATGCTAAACTCCCTGTTCCTCACGCAACAGGCCAAAGCTAATATCTGTGTTTAGATTTTAGTGATTTACAAGTTAAGTGAGGTAAACAAAACTAGATTCAGAAAATTAATGCATCACCGCAGCATCTCCAATGACAAGGTTTGTTATTCTGGAGAGTATTATACAACGAGACAGAGATAGTGTCTCTGCAGTGCCCTCTCTCTTACTCTCTCATTCCTTTTCTCTCTCTCTTTCTTAGAGTGGCAGTGACTCGCTCAAAAGACATCCCATTATTTGGACCACTGTTCCCCAAGGGTGCCCGCTTCCCCCGTTCACCCGCTTTCAGAGACTTCCTCCTGGCAAAGGCAGTGAACGCAGAAAACGCTGCAGAGAAGTCAGAGAAGTTCCGATCCATGGCCACCCGAACACGGCAGGAATACCTGAAGGACCTGGCCGAGAACTATGTCACCACCACACCCATCGACTCCTCCACCAAGTTTCCCCTACTCTCTCTGGGAGGAAAACGCAAGGACAAGCTGAAGGGCGCCAAAGGGGCGGAGCTGCACAGTGCTGGAGCGCTGGTGTGGGCTGTGATGGTCAACAGTGGGGGAGATGAGGGGGAGGTGGGGGAGCACAAGCTGCCGTGTCTGCTTGGAGTGTCAGCGGAGTCTGTGGTCCTCATTGAGAGGTGTACACGAAGGGTGGTGTTCAACTGCTCTTGTAGGGATGTAATTGGGTGGAAAGCAGTGACGGAGGTCAAAGAAGGAGGACCGTGCTTGGACATCTACTATGAACGTGGGGAATCTGTGGCTATAAGTGTGATGGAGAGTCAGGCAGAGGACATCCGAGAGGTGGTGCAGAGGCTGGAGGTAAGTCAATGTGTCTTAGTTTGAAGTTTTTCAGCGAGTGGTTCAGACCAATTTGACAGATTGGACAGTTTCATGAGTGATAAAGAATTTCAGAGCACTGGGAGTTAAAACCATGTTCATCACTCTGCCTTTATTCTAGTCTTTGTTATGGTGACATTAAAGTAAAGCTTATTGTTTAAGATAACTTCATACCTCTGAATCACAAAGGCTACCAAAGCAATGTGTTTACTGATAAATGTACAAATACAGAGAAGATGTTCCGTGGTAACATGTAGATACGCTCAAAGTATCAACAGTGCAGGGAGGTGTTAGTGTTACTCAGCAACAGTCTAGTTTTAGCCAAGTCCAGGAACTACTTCTGTTTGTGGAGCCAATGAATGATTTCATAACAAAAACACCATTTTATGTTTATACATTTTACTTTTAATACTTGATGAAGCAATGCTATGCTTGAGGTGGGGAGGTTGTGCTGAATATCACCAGTTTACCAGTCACCATTTAACAAACAGGCTAGTATTCTGTACATCACTCCAGCATGTGTGATAATGCTCAGTTATAGTTATGATCTATAATGTTAAGTTTCATAATACAGTCAGTTTAAGTTCAGAGTCTTCAATGTTCTTAAAGCTGCTGTGAAGAACTTTTGGTTTGTGTCACTATTGGTGCCACCTGTGGACAAAGCCGTCTCCATTAAGTGTCTTCTGACAATTAATTCTTATCCTGCTGACTTTTGACAGTCAAGTGTATCTTTTTAAAATGTAAATGTTGATTGAAAACGTTTTTCGCACATCTGTGTCCTGGGGCAGGTGTGAAGGAAAAGAGATAGACGTTCAAAAAGGGAGGAAGAATCCTGCACAATGTCTAACTTGCAAGTGAAAACATTTATTGGCAACGTTTCAGTGTCAGACAGTCTGAAATATTTTATGTTAAACATGTAAAAACAGGCTCTTTATTCAGCAGCTCCAGCGACACCTGCCCCCTCGTATAGGTCTGAGGTGTTGAAAGTAACAGTATAAAAATGTTGGTTTGTCGCTCAAGGTCTTGCTTGCCTTTGTTAATCATAAAAAAGGCATTCATGTGAATTGTAGACTATTTCACAAATTAAAAAGTATATATTCACAGGAGCTCAAGGTTTTGTAGAGTCTGGACTGGTTTATTTTATTTTTTAAAGTCAGAAGAATCAAGCCAAATGAGTTTAGTTTTTCACTTTAAATCTTGATATACAGTATGCTTGAAATATCACTTTCTTTCTCTGACTCAGTGTAAAGGAAACGCCTGCTGTAGCTTTGGTTGTGAAAGATTTCTTCAGTATTCATATTTCACAAGCTTTTCTGACCGGTGCTGATTGAAACAAACTAAATTATTGTGTCAATCCAAAACAAACCTCCTCACACTGACACTACTCATCCTCAAATTATGACTGTTTGCCTCCCAGTGCAGTTTCTGTTGACACAATAGTTGAGTGTGCTAGTAACATAAAATGTGTATTCTTTATGTGCCTGAGGATATATTGAAGCAGCTGTATTGGACTTAATACTTGCAGAGTAAGCAGTGGGTTAGGAATAATAATTTCAATTCCGATTGTATTTTTTTTTATGACCACGCTAAAAAAATTAAACTAACACTGTGCTGCTGGCTATATTGCTCTTGTTTTGTTATAAGTAGGGGTATCCCGATGCAACTTTTTTACTTTTGATACGATATCGATACTGTGGCTTTCAGTACTGGTCGATACCAATATTGACCCAATATTGGCACAAACTTGTGCGTGACAAGCTGCAATGTCTTTTTCGGACTTGAACTTGTTTGTACCTTAGTACACACTATTGTTGTGATCACATGAGCTCTGCATGCTAGAATCGAGTGTTGATATTGGAGATTTTAGACACAGGCCGATATAATCCGGTATTCGTTTTCTGTTTTGTTTTTTTTTTGCTGATATCAGACCAATATCTGACATCAACATCGTGTCGGGACACCCCTAGTTATAAGTGACAAATGGAGTGCCTTCTTCCTTTTAAGCTGCAATGCATCATCATCATTAGGGGCTCAGATCAATGTGCAATTAAATTTGTGGGAGCAAAGATGTTGCAGATGTTGCAAAATGTGTTAAGTGGGGACTGCTGTTTCTGTAACATGTTGTGCTATGACAGTTTAAACCGACATGCAGCTTAAGGTGGAGGAAGATGAGCTATTTGGCACAGCAGGAGAGGAGAAGATGTGTGTCAGTAAAGCAGAGGGACAGAGTGAGCATAAGGAGATCGAGGCTTTAGTACTAACTAGAAAAAACATGACTGTCAGGTTTAACAGTGAGGGACTGAATTATCATAAATAATGTGTTCAGAAATGTATGTTTGCAGATTAAGTTCAACAGATTTATGTGATGAGGATGATGCCAAATCAAGGAGTAATCATGTTAAGTAATCATGCGTTCATTATTAATCAAAATAATTGGAATTATGATTTTTGCCCTAATCAAGCAGCCCTGCTGGTACTTGTAATCATGCTCTTTGTTACACTCCTTTTCTTTTTTAATTACACAAGACCTCTCTTCTTTTTTCACTTGCAGCCCAGACAGTGTATTACAGTGGAAAAGTCCTCCACTATGTACATCACAGTCAGACTGGAAAGTGCAGACTAATTGGCTTTTGTGCTTGTTTCTGCAGACAGCTTGGCTGTTCGAGCTATTTTTACTGAGTGAAAATGTCCCTAATTTATCATCGTAATGACCTAAAATTTACAGCAGTCCTCTTTCTAATTCTTTTGTCACACACACACTAAATTTGTGCATGTCTTTCTGTCAACTTTATTTACATAGCACCTGAATTGAATGAGTTAAACGAGGCAACAAATACAAACTGAGAGCAACAAATAAAATTCAGCACAAAAGAAAATACAACAGTGAAACAATAGTACCTCATCTTCTCCTCCACAGCTGGTCACTCGGGGCTGCGAGGCTTTCGAGGTCACCCCCCTGCGTGATGGAGTTGGACAGCCGGGCTTCCTCATGAACGAGGAGGGCTTTGTGACGGAGCTGCAGCGGTTTTGTTACGCCGAGAGCGGAGGTTTACAGCTCTGGGCCCGCGTTGTGCGCCTCTGTGGACACTCCCTGGTTCACCTGAGCCCGGAAGAGAGGACCAGGCTGCTCCGCACGGCGCACAAAATCCATATCACCGTAATCCCGCCGGATGAGAACGGGAAGCCTCGCAGGTGGGTGAGGGAGGAAAGGGAGGGGAGCGCTAACGAGGGCACTTTGGGGTCAGCAGACACAAAGTAAGACTGGAGGAAGGGCCCATGGGTATACAGCATGCTGCAGAAAGTGAAGTCCCAGCGAGGGGGTGACAGAGAGTTGACAGCAAACTAAAAGGAGGGGGCTAGTAGAACAAGAAAGTTCAAGAAAACATGAGAGTTGTGAGTCTCTGAGGTCACAGCATGCTCTGCTGCCGTCTGTGTCATACCAGCTGGTTCACAACTAATCAATCCCTCTAATGATCTTTAATCACAGTGACACACATTGTACAGCACACTTTCCACTCGGCTGAAGTCAGACAGAGGGCACAAATATAAAAAAATACAAACTACATCAAACCGTACGCTTTTGAAGCTCTGAACTTTAGAGAAGCATTTCAAGCTGGCAGGAGAATCATCCTGAGAGAACTCCCCCTGCTTTATTTATATTTTACTCCTGAAATGCTTTTTTTTCTGTGACAACAAAAGCACAAATTGTCACAAAGATGTCTTCATGGGAAACGGAGGCTCTATGACTTCAAAAGAATATAAATGAAGCTCAGACAAATATAGCTCTTTTTTTCTATCCAATCTTTGTTTTTGGCTTACAGCTTAATTTATGACTCAACAGATTCAAAAAAGAGTCTCCTCTGTGCTTTATGATCCGCAGAAGTTTCTCTGAGCTCTACCAGAAAGCCATCAAGGATGCGGAGTGTAAACCCGGCGAGAATCAGTCTGGAGAGGCCTGGGTGCTGGATGAGAGGGAAGAAGAGGAGGAGAAAGAGGAGGAAGTGATGGAGGATGGCAAGATGAAGGCTGGTGGGGCTGATGAAGTGGACATTATAGAGGTGGAGGCTGAGGAGGGTGAAGGGCACCAGTGTTTCAAGGGGCAAAGTCAAATCACGCTTCTCACGCCACCCAGTTTACCTTTACTACGAGCCACTTCTCTGCAAGACCAACCGGCCAATCAGAGCGAAGAGGGTGGCGGCCCGCAGCTCACACGCAGCTGCTCATTAGAGAGAACATCCTACGGGGATACATGTGACGGGTGAGTGTTACTAAAGCATGTCACACTCTTCATAGAATAAGTGACAATAAACGCTGCTTCATAAGATCCTCCTAGCTAGAGCTGCACATCGAGAGAGCATCAGGTAAAAGAGCTCTTAAATCATCCAACATGGCTGAAAATATCCCCAAGCTGAAGCTGACTCATCACTTTTTAATCTCTGAGTCAGTGCGTCACTTTTCCTGCGAAGAGCGAGTCAGAGAGAAAGGACATGAACAATGCGTCACTGAAGTGTGTCAACGTAACACAAAAGTTCTGGAATGAAAATCTTCAACATTAGAAAAAAAATCACGGTAACACTTTATTTGACGCCTATATCTTCAACACCTTATAAATATATGTATAATACCTTATAATCATGTTATAGCACTGTATAACTATAGTTATAAACACTCATAAATGACCATAATGCTTTATAACAATAATCATAACACATCATAAAGCATTTTATCATGACTTACAAGGTCAGGTATTATAATGTGTTACAACTGTTAACAACTCACAGACAATGCCTCCATAGATAATGCATTATTCATATATTCATAATGCGTTATAATCACGTTATAGCACTATATAACTATAGTTATAAACACTCATTAATGATCATAATGCTTAATAGCAATAATCATAACACATCATAAAGCATTTTATCATGAATTACAAGGTCAGGTAGTATAATGTGTTGCATTGCATTATCTTTATGCTTTATAATGTGTTATGATTATTGCTATAAAGCCTCATGATCATTTATGAGTGTTGATAATTGTAGTTATACAGTGCTATAACATGATTATAACGCATTATACATATTTATAATGTGTTATAGAGTTAGGCGTCAAGTAAAGTGTTACCAAAATCACTTATCTGTTCGTTCTTTCACTTTTGAAAGTTCAGCACCAAACTTACTTCATTGAAAACCTTCAATAAGTCAATGACAAGACAGCTCATTATTTCCAACACAGACTGTTAAAATGACAGAGTGAAGTGACTTCAGGGTTCAACAATGTGTACTAGTCTGAACTGTTTTCTTCAAGGTGCTTCCCGCTTTTTTCCAGAGTAATTATCTCCAATTAGAGAGATTTTGATAAGAAACATTAGAAGTATGTGTCTGCCTGAAAAACAGTCGTTGCCTCACTGGGTAGTTTCACCTCCAGGACTCTAAAACCAGGCATCAGCTTGAAGTGGAAATCGTGCATGAAGGAAATATTCATGAGGATGATATTAAACTCTGCAACTCTGCAAAATGAATATGACTGCTTTTATTGTCACAGGGAGGCAGAGCTGAATAATTTAACCCAAACTGCATCCGTTATGATGTTTTTGATAGATCATTTTGTGAGCACAGAATCACAAACATCAATCAGGCCCAAATCCAAGCTATCCTGGAGATTACTTTTCTAAGTGCTGCTTTCTGTCCTTGGCCTCTAGATTGAATAAAAAATGTCACAAAGCATCAGCAGCAGATTAAGTTAGTGGGTTTTTTTTCCTGTGTGTGTCTTTGACAGGCACGTGTACGACAACGTGGTGCTGAAAGGTGACCGCCACATCTACGAGAACGTGGGTGAGCTGAGAGACGCCACACCTGATCTGATCCTGGCTGTCAAACCGAAAGTTCCCCTGGAGGACGAGCAGGTGATTGACTTAGAGAAGAGGACATCTGATTGGTTTCTCCTCTGCTCTCCATCTTCTCTCTGACAGTGTCCTTTCCTCCCCGTGTCTCTATGTGTCTTCAGTTTATGGGGGCTGAATTTAGCGATGACAAAGCATCAGCGAGTGACTCTTCCTCCCGGTTGTCATGTGTTGATCGGGCTGAAAGAAACTCCAGAGCCCTGAGTCTTCATAACTCCATCACCAAGAGTAAGTACTTCCTTATAAGTGCAGATATCTTTACTGGGAAATAAAACAAATGTTTATAATCCCTGAAACAAAAAGAACGGTGGCTGTGTGGGGAATACAAAGGAGGACATGAGATTTTCTGACCCTTATTACTCAAGTCAGCTCCCCTCTCACACGCACCAGCTGACACGACCTCTTAAATGAAGCCAAAATGGAATAATTACACATGTTTGCAAATTATTCCTGCCTGATTTAAGCCACAAATTCCTCTTTTTTACCAGATTTTCTCTGCCCTTACAACCCTCTCTTCATTATCCTCCCTCTGCTCCCTTCTGCATCCCCTTTGTCCCTCCTCTTTTATCCGTGCTGCCCCCTATCCCCCTAATCTAATATCACCCCTACTCTGCTGCCACCCCCTGCCAGGGCCGGGATAAAAGGGGGACAGATGGGTGGTGGGAGGGGTGGAGTTTTAGGCAGCCCCAAATCAAGGAGCCCCTCTTACACCATCTGCTCGGCCTCTGCTGAGACTGTGAGACTCATCGTTTAAGCTTCATAAGAAGAGTGCGCCGCTCATCCTCTCTTTTAGGTCTTCAGATTTTTGTGGGGGGCGGCTTCTGAGACCCCTGATTGTTTTCCATCACCTTCTTCTACAGGAAGTTTGAGGGCCTTTAACACTCACTGAAACTTAATTAAGCAAAATATGTAAATCAGGGCTGTAAAAAGTCTCAGGGATTAGTTGTAGTGTTGTAAATGTCGTTTTTATTTTATTTTTTTATTATCAGTCTCAAGCAAGAATTCACCAAAAATTTATCTCAAGTGAGCTCTTTGTCACATCTTTTTTTTTTCCCATCTTCTGCGCTCTAGTGGTGAACTGCTTTTACTTCCATTTTTAACGAATAATAAAAAGATCTTTCATAGTCAGGCATAATTCAGTGAAACTAGCCGGAACTCAACAACAAACACAACACTTCCTCTCTGACCTGCTGTCCCTGACTCTGATCAGCCTTTGAACAGCAGCACCCCTCAGTGGTGACTCTATGTTATTGTGTAAAAGCAGCTCAGTTGACTTCATTCTCTCTGATCTACTATATTTTACCCGATAGATGAAGTTTTTCACATTCAGATAATTGTTAAATGTGGACTTTTCTTTCTTAGTTCTCTCAGAGACGGCAGATTCGACGGAGGAGGAATGGCAGTCCATCGCAGACCTGGCCACAGCGTGCCGCAGCATCCTGGAAGCTCTGTCACGAGAGGGTGAGGAACTACCACATCATACTGTACAAAAAATAAAGTTAGTGTGTGATGTTCGCTCTGTCGTTGACTGGAAAGCTTATGTTTTGCTTTAAATTGCACCTCTGGGATAAATACACTGCAAAAGATTCGGTTCTTACCAAGACAAAAAAACTTGGGTTAAGAGGTTTTAGATCATTTCTCTTGTTTTAAGACTTAATTTTTTATTTTAAGTGTTTAACTTTACACTATAACCTTATATCAAGCACAACCTTGTCTTTTTTGACAAATAGGCAGGAAATCTTAAAATTAGGAAAATAACTGTTAAAATAGGTTATATTCCATCTTTCTCCCAAACTCTCTTCAAAAGGAATCTTGTTTTTAGATTCAGTAACAAACTTAAGACGCCTGATTCAGGAGTCACACAAAAAGCATCTAGAAAAAAGAGTTTTTTGCTCTGATTTCAAGTATTTGAAGACCAATGTTTGCAAACAACAATAGAAGGAACGGCAAGTGATTCACGCAACTGGATGGCCCGGCCAGGCTACAAAAAAGCTGGGTTCACAGCAGTCAGGCCGTATCACCTGACCTGGTTTTGAAAATATATCATATCAAGATTTCGTATTAGACGGTGGTTTGTTACAGTTGCACATTTTGTGGGAAGTTAAAGATTCACCAATTCTGGATAGTCGTCATGTTCATGTTCTGGTGTCCACAATCCATATAATTGCACTACCTGACAGACATGATAAGTCCTTTGAAGTGGAGAAAAACTTTTCTGTATCCATCTCATCTGTCCTCCTGTTTGTTGCCTGTTTCTGAACACAGACCGTAAAGCTGGAGACCCATCCCAAGCTGGTGCGGACCAAACAGACGGCAAGCTAAGAGACTCAAAAGAGAGGTGGGTTGCATTAAAGTACATCAGACAGCTCAGTATCTCGACCATTAGTCTCCCTGTTTACTTCCACTCTCTGGACTTGCACACGTCCTTTTCATCAACTCTAGCCTTTTATTCTCTCTCTCTTAGTTTTTCAAACTTTATCGGCTGCATCTAACTTTTTCGGTCAGCATGGTGGCCTCTCTCCCCCATAAAGAGAGCCCTCATCACTCTGACTCAGTGATGCACTTGTTCGCACGCAAACACACACACACACACACACTGGCATCACGTCTGACTCACTATCATTGTCATCTTTCTGTAAAACTCCCACTCTAATCTCTTTGATATTTCTTCTTCAGCTCCTTGTTTGCCTTATTTGGCCGCACCGCTCTTCTCTGCGCTGTGTCCGAACATTTAAAGACCGCTAAACTGTTGGCCAAAAGAAAATGAGGCAGTAAAAAATGAGCAAACACAAACATAAAGCTTTTATCAGTCAAGGTCTCTGGTATTTACACACACAGTTTTACGTTCTCCTACATACTGTGGAGGTCAGCACTGATGAGTACTTCACCATTAGATCTGGCTCGGGCTAGAAGGAGACACTATTACAGCTCAGTATGTTCCCTATATTTCTGCTCCATTATATCTCTCTGTGAAACTGTTTTTTTCTTTATGTTTCTAATGCATAAATTATGACAATGCAATGAAAGTGATTTATGTGGAAAATTAAAGCCTGTTTTATTTTTTTTTTAGTCTAAGAGAGAAGTTCAGATTTCCTGTCTTTGAGTACAGTTAGCCCCCAGTAACACCCTTGCATATCTCTAAGAAAGCAGCTGTTCGGCAAAGACGTATATTTTATTATATGTACATGTGTAATGATTTAGGCATTAACCTATAACTAATAGTAAATACAAAAATAAGATTAAACACCAGTGTTTTTCTCTGCCGTAAGTCGCAGAGCACCGTGGAATAACTATTCTCACTCAGACTGGTATTCAGGTCAGCTGTAGCAATTACTGTAATTGATCAGCGAGTATTACAGGTTACTTTAAAGGTGACAGTCTCTCGAGCTAAAGGGGCTGCTTAAATGACACCCAGCTCCTCAACCAATCAGGCAAATTGAGAAGTTAATGTATGACATGAAAAGAGGCGTTAAAACAGGTTATCACCCAGCTTTCCCACTAATCACCCAGCTCTGCTAAATACTCAACTCTGATTGGTCAAAACCACTCGACAACGATTGTTTATTCTAAACTGCGAAGGAACAACCTGATCACACACATTACATATTCTCATAAAGAAGTTACATATCTAGTACACTGTGATTTCACCTCCTCATGTTGAGAGTGTGATAATCCATGACTTCTGATAGCTTCAGTGGAAGACATAGGGAAGTTTTGATATTACTCTTTGTTTATTTGGAGAGTACAAAAGGTAAGATTGGCGATAAATAACTGACTCGTCACCAACAGAGGAAAAAGATGGGAAGTGGGGAGTTTAACCAGAAATGAAGAAACCACAAACCAGAACAGAGTATGAACACTGAAGAAGAAGAGTTACAGGGGAGAGGGCCGTATACAGATTCTGGGGTTTATTGCATCTAATGAGATAATAAGGCAACGGAAAACACACTTTTCTATAGATGGTGATTTTAATTTTCATATGATTTTCAACATTAACACAGGGCAATATTTGGACTCAGTTGTGGATGACAGTGTTCAATTTGACCTATTTTTAGTCTGATAAGAATGTCGTTGCTTTGGAAGTGCTATCAATGTGGAAACTTGGGAACTTTTTATTTTATCCTGAAAATACATATTTTCTGAATCAATAAAATTATTTCCAATCTGTCACTTTATTTGTATATTTTGCTGGTAACTTGAGGGGTGACAGGACCTCGACACAGTCCCCTACATTACATGCCTCCACCTGTTGAATCTGTTGTGTTAAAATCCTTTAGTTTCCTTTTATAAGTTTTGTAAATTTAAAACACAGAATCTGTTTTTGCCTCTGACAGCGTGTCACTGCATCTCTTTTTTCGCAGTGACTCTCCAGGCCACCTAGAGGAGAAAGTATCCCAGCTGGAAGCTATGCTGAAGAAGCTGCAGGATGACCTGCAAAAGGTGCTTTGACTTTCATAAATACTTTTCTCTGTGATGTATTTTCAGTGAGCTCCACAGGAGAGTCAGCAGGTAGGAAAAAGTATTTGTTTTTCAGCCTCTGTCTCTGTAGTGAGCAGTTTGTATTTTCTGATGCCACCATGTTGTTTACATCTACTCAACATGTCAAGTCTGAGCTGACTCACAGGTCAAAAACACTTGTTAAGTTATTGAGAATTTTATTGTAAATATGTGCAGAAACATCAGCAGATTCTTGAATACTTAAATATCATATTTAAAATGTATTTGTCAAACTCTTAAATGCTGTTATCAGTATTTTTTAAATTCTTTTTCTACACAACAAAACCCTGATGTTGTTGTTTATTTTAATGACGAAGAGTACTGTAAATGTCTTACTAAGAACTTCACTCAAAGTCCACTTGTGCATCTGAAACTTTCTATCACCTCTCATGGCCTTCAGCAGATTTAGCCTCTCTACATCATCAAGTGGACTTTGTGTTGAGCCTCCTGTTGTTAACAGTGTACGTGTTTTTGTGTGTGCACATATTATATAAACATATTATTTATTCTGATTAAATGGGACACTTTGGTTTATTTTTATATCTTTGATAAGAATTGTAACTGCACTTGATTCATCTGTCAAATAGTTTTTCCAATTGAGCAATGATTCAATCTATTCACTGTCAAAAGGGGTGTATGACACACATTTAGAGGTGCAAACATTTCTTGAGAAAACTACTCCACAATAGTTTTAATGATAAAGTAATTGTTTGTTATATTTAAAAGGCCAAATTTAAACTTTATGTAGTCGCAGTGATGTAAGTGCGAAGATTTGGTGCTTTTCTCCGTTTGTTTAGTTTAGACTCTTGGTTTGACAGAACAAACTATTTAAAGCTGACATGTACTTCTGGTGATGTTAAAAGGTTTATTTTTATTTTTACATGTAATAGTTTAAATGATTACATGATCATAATCTGCTGCCCTGTACCCACTTTAAGTATTTAGTCACTTCCCCAGACTAGCCAACAGATTAGAATCCCGAAGCAGACTCTTGTATCATCCCAGTCCAGACAAATATTTTCTGTTTCCCACTTCTACTAGACTAGCTGTACTTTTACACACTGTTTGTTTCTTTTTTTTCAAGCTCTGTGTCTCTGTGTGCCCACTAGTTACTTTAAAGCCACCGCTGTACCTGTCGCTCCCCTCCCGTTCCTGCCACAGCGATCTGAGCGACGGCTTTTGTTTTTGTTGTGTGCCGATGTCTTTCAGGAGAAAGAGGACAAGGCGGTGCTGCAGGCCGAGGTGCAGAGCCTGCGGCAGAACAACCAGCGGCTGCAGGAGGAGTCTCAGAGCACGGTGGCCCGCCTCATCAAAGTCACTGAGCTGCTGTGCAATGTCAACAAGCCCTGTTAGCTTTGACACTGCTGCGTGCACAATAACACACAAATCAGCAGAGAGGTGCAACAAGTCCTACTACGTGATTTCGGGCTCAGTATACCCATTTTTCTCATGAAAATTTGCAAAACGAGACACACACACTTATCCTCTTCAATCTGTTTGCTACCACAATCTCAATCTTGATTCCTGGACCTGCCTGCTGGTGAGGAAGTATGCAAATCTACTCATTTAAAAAAAAAAGACAAAAAGGACATTTTCAGCATCCAATCACCTTCACAGACTGACCAATGTGCAACTCTCTATACCTGAGTGCTTCTCTATTGGTGTGTATGATACAACAGTATGTGTGAGGATATGTGTGCAGCATGTGTGCAAGCGTGCGTGTGAGTGTGTGTGTTAGCGCGCGTGTGTGTGTGCATCTCTTACTGTACCTTGCTTAAATACTTGACTAGCTGGGCTGAATAGCACTTGCATTTAAAGTGGCAATTACGACTGAGAGACACTGTATAGCATGTTGGGTAGTGTCTTATCTGAAATGACCAAAAGTGTAAATATATATCACCAATAATATATGTGAACAGTAGTGTTGCTATCCTGTCTGCCAGACGTGTAGTTGCAGTGTGTGAGTGTGGCGCTGATAGTGTGGGGCGGTCGTGTAATGAACCACAACAAGGGAAAAAAAAGGGAACGTGACAATGACGAGCCTGTAGGCGGCCTTCTACTTCAAAACATGTAATGATGGTAACTGAGTCGCCTCAGAGCGAGGTCTGTTATGTAAGGACTGCCCTCTCTCCTCTCAGTAGTACTGTATTTTAAGAAATGCTGGAGTTTTTAGGGAGAAGATCTTAAAAACAAAAATGAGAAGGACATAAACTGGAAATCCTCCCAGAAAAAAAAAATGGTCTGAGCATGCTTGTTCCTCCTGGAAGTGTGTATGAAAACAGTATTAGAGTAATACTGGAAAAAAAAGGGTTATACCTCTCCTGAAGACACAGACAATGGCAGGAAAGAGCTGCTTCAGCTTCCTTCCATGTAGCTGTTTTCTTCTAACCTCACTATTGTAGCAGCCATACTGTAGAAGATCTCCTCCTGCTGGCCTGAACCACACAATGCCCCAAGAAGGCAGCTTCTCTTTCAGCTGGCATATAGCTTTAGGTGTCTGAAAGCAACACCTGGAAGTTATAATGAAATATAGAAAATTGTATTTAAAAATGTTTTGTGTTTTGGGATGATACAGTGATTTTATTTTGTTTTTGTTAAATATGGCTTATGAGTGGTAGCAGTAAGGACAATACCTGATGTGTGTTTCTGTGTGTTTCTGTGTCATTCTTGCACTTTCTTTTAAGGTAAAATCAGCACTGGACAGGGCACATGCTGTATTTGATTCTCATGCCCGGGTTATGTCTTGCTCAACATATGAAGGTGGAAAAGATCCCCCCCCCCCCCCGACACCACCTTACCTCACCTTTTTGTGTCCACTGCTGCTGAAAAAAAAAACAAAAAAAACAAAAAACAAAAGTGTGTTCAGAGGAGTCAGACTGCTTCTCCTCAGTGCCAATGAAAAAGCCCAGGCAGCTCTATCAAATCCAGAGGAATCAAACAGAACTGACTCGACAACAAACTTGGACAAAAAAGGATGCCAAACGTTCACCAGTCACTCAGACTCTCTTGTTTCTCGCTTGTACAAACTTCCTCTTGTAATGTTCTTTTAGAGTCACTGTGAATACCTGGTACCAGCATATTAAGATACAGTATATACAGATTAAATTATGAATCTAAACTTTATCATTATGTGATGATACTGTATGTACAGCTGAACTGTTCCATGTTACTTAGTGCATTGGGTTGTGTACGCCCTCCTTTTTGCAGGATGATTATGCAGACAATGTGTTTTAATCGTGGCCATGCGGGCTCCTGTTTCATCTCCTGTACATGCTGAAGCCTCATGACTGACCAGGGGGAGACACCGGTGTGAGAAGACCTGGTTTACTGTGTCTCCTGTATAGTTATCTAGATTGTAGGAGGTTGGTCAAGCATGAGAATGTGCCAAGCAACTTCCAAGCTCCTCCCCCTGTTTGTGTGTATGTATAAAAATGTAACTTATTATTCATGCAAATGTGGATTTTCTTGTAGCTGTTGAAACTGGAGGGAAGTCTCAAGAGAAAAATGTGAAATAGGATAGAAAGGAAAGGTGAACTTGGTTATAAATTTTGTTTCTTTGTAGAAAAACCAACAACCGTGATATGAAATGACAAATTAATATCTGCGAATCTTGCATATTGTTCTTATCATTCAAGAAGCTATTTCAGCTTTTGCTCTTACTTACATAATAAATAAGGTCTCATAACACCATTAGGTACGCCTTAATGAGTGATGGTCAAACTGGTCATACTGGTGTTATGTGAAGGCTTATTTTCTGAATTTGTGCCTACCTGAAAATGTAATGTATGTGAACCCAGCATAGAGACCTCATTTCTTTGTCTTTGGTTGCACTTACTGAGGTTTTTTTGTGGAGGACACTGTCCGAACATCCGGTCCTTCATCTACTATGTGAGGGAAAAGTCATCGAGTAACATGTGATCAAAAAGAGCAGATAACGGTAACAGATGTGTGTTGTTGGTCTGAAGACTAACTGAAGCTCAGTGAGTAACACTGTCCTGAAAGCAAAGTGACGAGAAATATTTATGGTTTTTAAAAAGAATTAAACAGGAAAGGGTGTTTAAAATGACTTACGATGAGATGAGATGGAGTTTGAGCTGAAATGAATGTGTTGAATGGTGTATGCTTCCTTGGTGGGATGATTATTTTGGTATTTAAATATTTAAGAATAAATTGTCTCAGAAAATCCAACTTCAAGAAGAAATCTGATTGTGGTTGAATTACCTCAGACGACTACAAGGGAGAATATATGCAGTTTTTTAGCTGCCTTGAAATACACTGGAATAAGTTGTGAGATGTATAGAGTAATAAAGGGGAGGAAAAGAAAGGATCAAAAACCATTATGTGCGAAAGCAAAGTGAAAACAGGAATCCTTACATGTAAAAACGACACCTTTGGCACTTAGGCACATCTAACTTTAGCATGCAACCACATCCAGGCAGAATTTAAGCCTTTCTTTTTCTATCTTTCTGTTACATACTATCAAACCATAATTCTGGCTAGATGGTTTAATGCTGAACTTGCGCTTTAGAGCCACCAAGTGGTTGAATGAAACCATTAACTGTTCCCTGTTGTTGCTAATGGGTTATTCTTTGGTGCAAAACATGGCATGACAGGCATCTGATTTAACAGCTAAGGTTAGCTGATATCAGTGCTAGTTATCAAATGACCAAAATCTACAGCAACATTTTGACAGCGCAATACAAAATACAAGAAAGGCAAAAGTTAAAACTTCCACAAATAGTTTGGACAGGGGTGTGTTCATCACTTTTAACAACAACCCACAAATGCTCACGGGTGACAAGTTGAGACTGCAGGCAGCCCAGTTAAGCACCTTGACTTTTTGACTACAGAGGCATGTAATGAGCCCAGAAGATAGTTTGTTGCTGTCTTGTCAAAATATGCGAGGTCCTGTGAAAAAGCAGCATGTTTCACTCAAAAGCCTGTGTAAACTATTCAGCATCAATGATGGCTGCCCAGATCAATTAGTCAACAATCAGTCAATCAGACTCTATTCCTGAACCATTGACAAAAAGAATATAACACAAAATACAGTATATTAATAATATTTAAATGTTATTAAATCAATATGGCAATAAATTGAAAATAATAGCCTCCCTTTTCCCACCCTATAATCCACGTATAAGGTGAAGAACAAGACGATGAAAACAGGGGCTGGAGAAACACTATCATGAGGTCTTGATGAAGGAACAGAAAAGGTAAGAGGTTAAATAATAAAAGCAAATTAAAACAACTCAAATGGTCATAAATAGGATTTAAAAAGGCCGAATCCAGTAAGAGAGAATAAAATAATAACTAGTGTAAACAACTAATGTCAGATTCTAAAATTATATAAATGAACAATCAAAATAAAAATGTATGATAATTGAATTAAAGACAATTTATATGTTTTATAACATCTAATTCATCAACATTTATTTGCTTGTTTTTAAAATTGAAAATGGGCAAATAAAACTGATACAAGAGAATCAAACTCAAAGGGAGAGTAAAAAGGTCGGTCCTGAGTTTGCCAGTGAAAATGTTGATATAATCTGTGCTGCCTTAAGATAAGAAGAACTTTATTTATCCCCGAGGGATATCTACAGGGTCTTTCTACCAACTTAGGGCATTGTTAAAGACTACTACCTGAAGACCTGAGGGCTCTAAGATGCATGAACCATCCATTTCACTGGCACAGCTGCAGACCTGAACCATCACTTTAACTGTACAGTGATGATAAGTCAAGTGTTCCCTACTAGGGAAGCAGAGGAGGCTAATGATTTCCAAAAAGAATATCCAGTTTTTATATGTCAGACCACTAAAAGGTTTTCCTCTCCATCTTAGACTGAGGCCCAGAGAGGACTGACTAAGACTGTTTCAAACGGTCTATTTTAAAATCAAAGTGTCCAAATGAAGGAGTTCTAACGAAGAAATTCACAATTTTTGTTCTTAGGGTCCAGACAAAGATTTCAGAAGGTTGGGAGATCTTTGACAGTAGAGATGAATTTGTACAGAAGCTGCAGAAACTTGAAACTCAGAAGATGATGAACACAGGAGGTAAAGGTAAAAGTCAGTTTACAAAGTGAAATAAAACACAAGATATGTGAGCAAACATGAATGTTAGTAGTCTCATGAGGTCCTGAAACACGGGGTATTTGCTGTATTCAGTATGGCAAAAGGTCAATGATATATTGAAGGTATTTCTATAAGAAACATAATTGTTTCTCTGAAAGAGGGAAAGCTTCATCAGCTTTGGAGGAGAAAGCTGTTTTATGGTCCCCGTTTAAGCACAAGCGTCATTAAATCAGTCTTTCAGTTTGAAGGACAACCTGCAGCTTTGTGAAAAAGGGTTTTAAAAATCCTTCATGTCAATCAAAGTGCTTCACAAACCTGAATCCAACTACTCTGGTCTTTGGCTGTCTCACAAAAATATGTGAATTTTCTATCCAAAATATATTAATGTGTTAGAAGTGCTCTGCTCAAAAGAAGCAGTCATATTGTCGGGGAAATTTTCCTTTAAGTAGGAACATTACTGACCTGAATAAGCAATCACTTAAACCACAGGGGATTATGTCGTCTACAGCTTTGAATCGACCTTTACCTCCAGCCCTGTGATATAGTTTTATGACTTGCTTCTACAACATGATCAACAAGAACAAGAAGATACACTGATTCAAGAAGACCTTTAGACAGTGATGGTCATCACTGATGTGCAGGTTAAAATAAATCAATACACTGTAGCTCTCTGTTGGTCACTTAAGTTAGCAGCTCTGCCCCTGGACCTTCAAAAACCACACTTGGTTGTTGAATCTTGTTTGTCTAGAGATTTTCTGACATTAACATTCAACTGGGAACTGAAAATACTGAGTCAGGTGAATATACCACCACTTCCCTTTAATCTGGCTCATGTTTGTAAATAAATGAGCAGAGTTTCTGAGCTATCATGGTCATCTTGTTCAACATAATTCAACATAAATGTCGGCATCTATGTAAACTGTATGAAATTTGATAGACATATCTGGTAATTAATTTGTGTAGCCGTTGCGGTGATGGCAGCCCAGTATCTGCAGTAACAAAAACAAAACTGTAACAAAAGAATAGATAGATGGATCAAAAACATTAGACAGCTTCTGATGAAGGCACCTCACTCAGATGATCTTATATTATAAGGAGTTATTATTTTGGGAGTCAATTACAATGGAGGGTTTACATATGTAAGAACAGAGAAAAGTATAGTTAAATATAAAGTAAAAGAAAAATAAAAAAACTGATCACTTGTGAGAACTACTTCAAGCACAGGTGCTTTAAGGACACACCACACAGTACAAGAATGGTAGCTGATTAACTTATTGTAGTTTGTGAGTTTTGTCTATAGTAATCCATCTGTGTGTGGTACATCTTTACACTATAAACTTTAAAAGTCAACCTCTTGATGGCACTGGAGGAACATTCAGAGGATCATCAAGTCTTTCGTTCATTGTCTAGAAACCCTGAATGCTCTTTAGTCAATATAAAACTTGAGACGCCCTTAGAAAAGTCTGAGATTCAGTTTTTGACGAATAAAGTCGTGCCTAGATTAAGTTCTGGATTAAAAACAAAGTTTTAAGTGAATTCCTGGTTGGATGCACATTTCCCCCCCTCTCTGAATTGATTGAGCATGAGGTAAGACGTGCAGACTCTCCAAAGCTTGCTCCATGATCACAATACAGCCAGACAACATCATACAAACATTTCCCAGGACTCGCTCCTCTGTAAGACTTTCCTAAACACAGCCGCAGAAAAATGCTTCATCTTCCCAGCCTTGACACCAGGAGCAGGACTGATGACAACAATGCAGCGGCCTATGTCTTTATTTGGGGTTGTAGTGCAAGACGAACGCTTCACTAGAGGCTATGTGTCACACACAGCTCAAGGGCTTAACGCCGCTTTGACTCGCTTTGACTCAGACGTGTTCTGTAAATACAGAGGCCATGTGCTGGTGTGTGTGTGTGTGTGTGTGTGTGTGTGTGTGTGTGTGTGTGTGTGTTTAGACTCCTGGTTTGTATATTGTGTTCTAACTGTCCAGGCTAATGTTGCCCCATACACAACACGTGAATGAGACTGCATGCTGTGATCCTGCTAAAGACTAACTTTGCAACCTTGCATTTCAGACAAATCTTATAAATGCACATTTATAGATAAAAGGGATACTTGAATATTGTATATAGTTGGTCCTCTAACATTGAGATCAAGAAATGCAGCATAACATGGAATTAACTCTCAGTTCTGGGGTGAATAAATCTAAGTTGACACCTTCAACAACCTTTTCAAACACTAAACTTTAACAACTTTAAACACAAAACTTTTTCTGTTTTTCCTCTTTATGGTTGTTGTCCCTAAATCCAGCAAACTCATATAAACACTGGACAAGCTTTCATGATGATAACATTTGTTTTTGCAAGATTTTCAACCTGTTAAGTCATGCACATCATAAAAAACAAGCTCTGCAAGTCAACGATGGCCTATCACACAGATGCACCCTCATGTCATAAAATCTGCAGTTAAACATTAAAGAATGAAAAACAACAGGACTGCTGCTGTTATCTGAGGAGTTTCCTTTTTTTCCCACATTATCTGGTCTAACGTTGAGGCCCGAGTAACCGTTGTTTTTGCTCAGAACAATGAGTGACAAAAATGTTTGAGTATTTATCTTGAAATAAATGAAGACTAATAGAAAAGTGCACCATTTGTTCTCATAAGATTTTATACAAGGGCTTATACACGAGTTGAATTTTGATGAATTACATTAACTTCAGCGCTCCAGTGCTTCCTGAATACTTCGTACGACAGGACTAACAGATAAAATTGATTCATGACAGAACAGACGGGGAGATCCAGAGAATAAAGTTAAACCAGGGTCTTTATTTTTACTGGGAGACATTCTCCAGACTACTCTGACCGTCCAGTACATGCACTTTTACGCAAAAGGCTATGTGTCCTTTTGTACTTTGTGGAGAACTGGCATGGTGGATTATTAGCAGACAGCAGTGAAGGAGTGTTTCATAATCTTTACCCTGTTTCTGGAAAGTCTCCATGTGACAAGTAGTCCTTGTTTCCCTAAACAGACAGGAGAGCTGTGCCCTCACTTTAAGGGCTTTTATTTTGTAAAAAACCTCAGCCTTGGATAAGAAAATGCAATGGCAAAAAGAACCATGGATAGCAGCTGAGTAGTGCTGGTTAAGTTTTCTTTTTTATTTGGCTTTAAATCTAAACCTGCACAAGTTAAAAATAAGTCACAACTTTCATGTGTTTAAGTATGAAGTATTGCTGGAACTCTCTTGATTCAAGTTACTCAGTGCTGGAAACCAGCCATGTCATCCCGCTGGCTGGCTGTATGCTTGTTTATGTTGCTAATAGTAACACTGTGTATTAAATAAAGTGTCAGGAAAGGACATTTTCTAAAGAGAGGGAGCTCCCAGGGGGAGGGAAGCTTCAAAATCTCTTCCTGCTGGGCGCAGCCTGCAGGGGGTGAAACAAGAGAGGCAACACCTGCACAGAATATAATTTTAGATAATAAATAAGAAAAAATATATAAAAATCTCCTTTAATGAGTTAAGCAAATAATTATAACCACAAAAGCAGCAAAGAAGACCTGAAGAAAACTTGAAATGATCTGCTCAAATATTTGTCAAAAGCTGTTTGAATTTCGATTTTGTTTGTTGACAGAAATGGGTAAAGATGATGGGACCGAGGGAGAGGCGCTTTGTACTTGACTTGTAATTTCCTCCTACTACCAGTGGAGAGCACTGTGGTCCTGGTCCCTCACACAAATCATATGAAATTTAAATATCCAGTGTTAAAATCTATAATAGTGAGGGCACCATGAAAATTTCAGGTTTTGGCTCACACCAAGATCAACATGTTTAGGTGACCCTGACTAAACTGTCCCGACCCTGAAAATTCAACTAATTTTTTTAAATGAAAGTAAAACATCTATAATGTATGGTGGCCGAGAACTGCCACTGCTGCAAATAAAATAAAAAAGTCACAATCAAAATTACTGATGCAAAAAAAAAGAAACTGAAGCCTGCCGCAAAAAATAGATTAAAAAAAAGCCACAACACACACACACAAAAAAGTGGTGATAGAAAGAAAAAAAAATTACTTACAGAGAAAATAAAAGGATGCGAATAAAAACAAGCCACAACGGAAGTGAGCTACCGGGGACCAATAATGATAATTCACCGGTGTTTTACGATCTAGGCACAGAGGACGACGGCGAGAAAATGAGCAAAGAAGTAAGTGGAAAGGTTATTATTTAATTTTGCTTTGTGTGCTTTTCAGTGTGTCATTTGGTTAGGCCATGTAGCGCCTGAGACGATATGAAGTTGAACTGAAGGATGACGGTGTAGTGTTAGCTTCAGTTCAACTTCATATCGACTCAGGGACTACATGGCCTAACCAAATGACACATTGAAAAGTTTACAAAGGGAATTTAAACAATAACCTTTCCACTTACTTCTTTGCTCGTCTTCTCGCCGTCGTCCGCTGTGCCTAGATCGTAAAACACCGGTGCATCATCATTATTGGTTTCACAGAAACTAACTTTTTTTTTCTGCATAGCCACATTTTTTTTTTTTTCTTCATCAACTTCTGTTGTGGCTTTTTTTTATTTGCATCCCTTTAGTTTTGCAGTTAGTAACAGTTTTTTTTTTTTTTTTTTTTGCATTGCTACAATTTTTTTGCATCATTAACTTCCATTGTGTTGTTTTTTGTTTGTTTGTTTGTTTGTTTGTTTGTTTGTTTGTTTGTTTGTTTGTTTGTTTTTTGCAGCAGGCTTTGGTTTCTTTTTTTTTTCCATCGGTAACTTCCGTTGTGGCTTCTTCTTCTTCTTTTTTTTTTTTTGCATTCTTTTTTTCATTAGCAGCAGTGGCGGTTCTTGGCCACCGTAATAATGTTCATTGACAACAAGACTCTTACACTTTTAAGTGCTTGGGCCCTGGTTGGTTAGGATTCAAGATACTCTGCTTGCGAGTAAAATGGGTGGTCATTATGAGGTGAAACGCTAAAAACGCTGGAGTTTTCAAACCCATTACCCCTCAACCCGATTGCTAGGTTTGGCGCCGCCTGGTGGTTAAAGAGGAGGGAACAGAGTGAGGGTAAGAGAGGAGAGAGTGGAGGCACACGCAGGGCTCAGAGCATGTCACCTCCTGTCGCTACAGCTCACTGTGGGAAATGCTGTCGACCTTTCAGGCTGTAGACATGAACGCAGAGGACTTTCTCCACTCGTCCGTCTTCTCTGCTCAACCCGGAGCTTCGCTGAAGTGAAGCGGCACAGAGTGTTTTCTGACTCTGGAGAGAGGGGGGAAAGCGAGCTGGTCTTTGCGGGGAATTTCTGAAACAACTTGGCAGAGAAGTCGCTTGTTGTTGCTGCTGCTGCTGCTGGAGGAGGTTGTGTGTCGGTCTGTTCGGAGCAGCTTGCAGAGGAGGAAAAGTGTGAAACAAGTGTGAGGAACAGAGCAACAGATGTTTAAGGTGGATATGCGGCCGGCTGAGGAATGAGAGCTGCTGCAGCGAGGCACCGGCGGCCCTTCCAGCGGTTCTGCTGCTGTGGAGTCGGGCTGCTTGCTGTCATTTGGCTCACTCAGGTCATCCAGGCACCAGGTGAGACCTTAATATAGATTTCAAAGGCTGTGCGCGCCTGCACGCCCGCGTGCGTTCAGGCACAGTCATTATAGTCATATGGATACTTTATGAAAATCTAGGACCAAATACGATAACGAGGATTTTATAGACAAGACAAATCACAGTTCAACAAACATGCACATAAGAGAGACAGAGCAGAGATTGGATGAAATTGTTTTTAGAGACAATGCAAGTCAATGTATTTATAATAGACGTTTTAAAATGGATGTATTGCAGAGTTTATAGCTTTTGTGTGTTTTAAATTATTCCTAGTTTGGTGTTTGTTTAAAAATACAATACGTCCAATACAGAAGAAGCATATGTAACTATGAATATTAGGACAACAATAAAAATATATAAATGACAGGAACTATACATCAATTCAAACATTTAAAATACATAAAGCCAACATTTGAATTTGTTGTAAGAGATTTTACATGAAGGATTCATTTGATTTCTGCAGGTTCCAGAGGGAAAAACCTCTTATGAAGGAAGCTGATTGTCAAAATATAGACCTACAATGTTGTATGTTTCAGTTTCCATTTACCGTGCTTCGTACTCTGTTAGTGTCCTCTGTCCTTATACATACCTGAAATAAGTGTGTAACTCACAAATGCAAATTATGGGTTCAGATAACACAATTAGATAGCTACTGATTCTCAAGTGAGGTTTTTAAGAGTAAAATGTATTTAGGAAAGATTATAGAGTTGACTGATATTTCATTTTGTGTTTATTACGTGAAATTCCCCCCTTTTTTGGAGATCGAAACAGAGTGGGTTGAGGCTATATAGCTTACATGTACCTACCCTCATTCCTTCCTATTTGTTAACCCTTTACATATCTTTAGAAATTCTGATGTTGCCAAAAAGTAACCAAAGCTCCAAAGTCTAACATCAAAACTATGATGGAATAATAAATGTGATGGACAATCCATTCCTTTTTAATTTGGAGCAAAGCTAAGATCTACTTCCTGTCTGATCAATAGAAACATGAATAAGATGTAAAGGGGTCCAGATGTTATAATGGACATGTTGCATTCTTAATCATAATGTCTACATGCAAGAGTAAAGTTGAAATGATGACTACCTAAGAATACAATTACAAGAGACAAAGGCTTTCCTTGGATGTCACAAACATGATATCTGCATGTCATACAGCTGCAGCTCTGTTTGAAATACTTAAATCTTAGTTTGATATTCTGCTACATCTGTCCTCCTGTTCACACTGCAGGAAGTTGACGGTTTGGTGATTACATAAAGCAGACACAAGTTTCAAGCAGCAGGAATAAATCAAGTCATCTGGGATATGTTCATTTGAAGGGATTTCTCAATTCAGCAGGCATGCAAAGAGTATTTGGTCTTCATCTGAGAGAATGACATCTTGGGCATTCATTTTTGTAGATGCATGAATTTATCCTGTATTAGACCTCATAGCAGATCAAACCTGAAAACCTTGACACTAATAGTACAATGCCTCCATAAAGGTTTGGAGGGTTTTTATTTAATTTCACTTCAGGTGCACAAAGACACCCAACTCTCCTAATTATCCGATTCTAATGGTAAAAAAAATAATACATTCCACCATTTTCAGCAGCCAAGATAAGGTTTATTCTCATAAACAAGCCTGAGTAAGATACTGAGCATCCCGCCTCCCCTTCCAGCTCATTATTCTCCCATCACCTTTGTTTGAGTGGTCACACATTGTCACACACTCATGAGCTGCTTCAGCACTAATCGTGTTTTTTTTCTGCAACCAAGCGTGTGTTTCGAAAGGAGTGTTTTATTAGGAGTGAATCATTTACATTCGGGTTTCATAACATATGCAGTGTCCTGGAGAATCGATCAATATTTATACTTCACCTTTTAAATTACGAGAGTGCTATCAAACATTGTTTAAAGGGAGCCGTCAGCAGCTCAAACTAAAGCCATATTAAAGTCAAGCATGCGACCTGCTGAATGTAATGGTGACAGAGAGGTTACAGTCACAATACACGGTAAAATGAAACACACACAGTATCATCCAGCGGTGAATCAGTGTACACTGGTTTGTTGAGCAATCATTGGATAGAGTATTGGGAAATAACACCATTACAATAACAGTCTGCAAGATGGAAAATATGCCCATGGGAGGCTTGGAAAAAGTAGGCTTTGCAAGACTCAAACAACAAGGCAGTAAAACAGATAAGCTCACTGCTAAGAAATGGACCAAATTTTCCATGTTTCTATTTGAGACCTTAAAAGCCAATGTGTAATATCCATGTTAGCGGTACATTGTCTGCACAAGCTGTAGAGACTGATAAAGGCAGACTCATGTTCATATTCATGTTCAAAAGCACACTGAATTCCCTTAGGTGTATAAAAGATTCAAAAGTTTGGTTTTATTTTTGTCGTTTTTTATTAAAAGTAGCTTTGTTTTTAGTGATTTATCAGATTCTGAACCTGCGATTCAAACTTTCTTGGGCTGTGTGTGGGCATGGAAACAAACTAGCATTAAATTCACTTTTTTGAGTTAATATGGCTAATGTGCTAGGAAACAGTTGCTTTCTTACATACCAATCAAACACAAAGCAGCATTTTAGAGGTTAATATTAAAGTCTTAGACTGGAAAACTACATTAAAAACTAGCTTTAATGCGACAGAGGTTTGTTTGTGTTTGCACATTGATTTTAGAAACTTTGAGGTCGCCACATGTAGAATTTGAACAATTATAACTTTGGCGCCGTCCAGTGGAAAACCAAAGATATGGATAAGCTGAAAGCATACTGTGTCTATAAAGTAACATTATCAGAATTAGATGCATATTGACATGCTCACACTGTCGTGTTTTCAGTATTAGCATCTGATTAAGAATTTGTATCAAGCCATGGTAATAATCCAAACTAGAGGAAACTATCTAATTTGAATCAAATTCGAATTTAGTCAGTGCCATAAAAACTAAAAAGACACAAAGTAGAAGTGAGTGATGTGAATCAAATGTGTAGTCACTGAACCTGTACACATAAGCTGCTAATAATCAAACTTGCATCAGCTTCACAGGGATCAAGGATTTCATCTTTAGAAAAGTTGTCTGATTAGAGAGTTGTGATATAATCCTGGTGAGAGTTTTTGCGATCTTAAAACTGTTTCCTTTCCACTTTCATGTATTTAAACAACAGTGGTTTCAGTTTTGTTTTAAGATCAGATCAAATGTCTCTGCTCACTGAAACATATCCACAGATTTGAGACGTATTGCAGACTGAATGTGAGTGAACTAAACTGTTATTTAAGTGAGGCTGTGATAGTTAAAATGACAAACATGTTATTTTTTATGAAGTTCTGTATAAAAAGACTTGGGTTTGGATGCAGACGTGCTTGCCTGCACTAGGAAAGAGACACTCATGACCACAGACTGCAGTATTTCTGTGTGGAGGCAGTGAACCTGTTTGTGGTTAAGACCACAGGAAGCCGGTCTGTCCAGTCAATGTGATTGACGGGATCAGATGTCTTGTTTCTGCTACAGATGGAGGCACCAACGGTTTAGGGAAGAGAGACTTCACACTTGAAATCATTTCTTCCCTTTAAGATTTAAAAATACAAGAAACTGACAGAAGAAGTGACGTCTTTCAGTGTTTGTTCTCAGCATGTGTTTCAGCAGGATGAATTCATGGGGTTTGACTTTTTCACTGGCTTTAAAACTATGTTTGAGCATATTAATGATCTGTGATGCAGAGCCTCGGCTCATGACTTCCTTGCATTGTTGTTCTGATATATTAAAAGATGAATTTTGAGTTATGATATTGACACTTCTCTCTGCACTCATCCAGCTTGTTTGTGTTGAGGAATGTGGCTGCAGGATTAGGATATTTCCATACAAACACCATTTCTCAGATTTCGTCAGCTGTCACCGCTGATCCTTCTGTAACCCACCTCCTCTGGATTTACATTGTAGACCTTTTCTATGAGAAAAATCACTGTAACTGTGAAGTTTGATTAAAACAACAAGAATCATGATCCAATTTTCATGTTCACTAACACAAAGTCTAGTAGCTGTGTCATGGCTTACCTGATCTTATCTAACATAAAAACCCAGAAAACTTTCAAGAAGTTCAACAAAAAGAAAAAGGGATGAATTGCTCTTTGACCAAGTGTGGCTGTTGTTTCGACTCTCAGCTTGCTCAGTTTCTGGAAGCAAGACTGTTTAGTGTTACCTACACATGAAGCAAACACTCTGGAAGATTTACAGGCCTGAAAGGAATCATTGGCTGGCTTTTGTAATGGCAACCGTCCTGGAGACGAGTAACAAATAGATTAAATTTACAAGCGCATGTACAGAGAGTAAGGATTTGTTGTGGTATGGCGGTTGATTAATGTTAGAAGTTAGCGCTGTAAAGTTCAGGGTAAAGTATGTACCTTCTTAAACAATATATCACCTTTGTAGAGTAATGATTTCTCTTGACGTTAGGTTTACGGCATCCAGTGCCTCTAGTAGCAGGACTGATAAGGACAGCTCTCATGAACAAATCAGGACAGGTTCCAACAAGCTGGAAACTCCTTCGGTGTTAGAGAGGTGGATCTTCTTGAGAATGGAGATTAATTCACTTTTGGTGTTTGTTAAATGTTTCTCTACCTTCAGCTCTTTTATTTTTAGAGGATGTAAAAACTATATTGTTACTTATGAAGCAGATTTTCCCTGTGTATTTTAGTGCACAAGTAGGAACCCTGATCTCAATATTCTGCTAACAAATTACAGTCATATCTGTCTTTCTAATTTTTTACCTGGTCGAACATACTAAAATGTTCTTGGCTTTTACAAGTAAAAAGCTGGGATTTAATAATGTTATGTAATTCATTTTATTTAAAAAAAAGTCAGAATCAGAAGGGGGTTTTATTGCCATTGTCGATGAGCAGGATTCACAGACTAGGAATTTGTTTTGGCATGATGGTGCAACAATAAACAGAGAGAAATATAAAATACTAGATACAGTGATTGAGAGTCAAGGATAGAAGCAAAGAGGAGTTTTAGATTAGCTAATTAAATGTGAACGTGAGCGGGTTCATTTCAATCATTGTGAACTGGACTTTGAGCTCAGATTTAGTTTGAACTTGTACTACACTCGTTATCAGTTATGACTATAACTAGATGTTTGTGTTGTTTCTGGGTTATCTTGGAGGAAATGAACTTTGAGTCTTTCAAATGTTGTTTAAAAAAGTTACATAATAAGCATGCATAATTCATGTTTCCTCTCAGTAATGCTACATGATGCAGTTTGTATATAGTGGAGCTTGCTTCTAGTCTTAGGTGTGAAACTGGTGCAGAGCCGTCTGTTCTGAAACCCTTTTTGAATTTCCAATGAGTGAAGCTCCTCTTGATGCCTCGACATGAAAGCCTTCACGTCTCCTCTCAGCCATGAACCGCCGCCCTCATGAAATGAGCTCATTGAGCTGTAAGATACAAAAGGACACTACAGTGGTTGGCAATCACCAAATACATCAGACACCAAGCTGCCTCTGAAATAAAAGGACGGTGTGAAGTACAAAGTGTAATAACCAGCTCACTATCTTCTCAGCACTTGGTGCAAAGATCTCAATGGGTGGTGGAGAATATCTATTTTTCCTCTGAAGTAAAGATGAGGACACAGATCACTCGTTGAGAAGTTCTCCTCTGCCGCTGCTGTAGTGAAGCTGTAAAATCTGATACCCACACAGAGATTAGCTCTAGTGCTATGACATCCAGAGCTGAAATAAACACCATAAAGATGTGTGAGCCGACGGCTGGGGACAGCTGACAGCAGCACGGACTGTAACACTGAACAAGCTGCTGTCTCTCAGAGAGAGAAACATGAGGCCACAGTCCTCTGGGTCAAGAATAACTCAGGAGACAATTGCTGCATGAGAAAAAAAGGTGGCAACTATTCTTGACAGATTTTCTTAAGACAAGTGAACATTTTGAAATCTGAAACCCAGACTATCTCAGTAAAACAGATCATTTCTCTGACAAATGCCTCTAATATCAACGATGCTGTCACACCCTCTGACAAAGACAGTTGATCAGGTACAAACAAGCTTTTTAGGACCTGACTTTGGGCTCTTGTGAACTGTGATTTATTAAAGTAGGACTGCAACTTACTTTTCCTCAAAAATAACCAGCATATTCAGCCATCCAAGATGTCATATGTGTAGAAATCTCAAGCTAGAAGAAACATTGCTTTCACAAAGAGGTAAAAAGGAAAAGGGGGAGTGCTTGTATGGTTTCAGCTTTAAATCCTATTCACTACACGAAGTGGTGAAAAATAATCCACTGGTGATTAGAAAAAACTGTCTTAATACAGCATTTACTCCAAGGTCAAACATTTATCTCTGAGGTTTGTGTGTGTGAGATCTGCTCTGGTAGGTGTATTTGGTTTTGCCGTACTCTGATTTAGGCGTTTTTTTTAATCACAGAGGCAGAGTCATCTGAGTATCAGCCAGGCGTGAACGATGGGATGCTGCGATGGACTCGCAGGCTAATGCAGGAGAAGTCAGACAACGAGAGTCTGGATCAGCCTCGAGCAGGTGAGTCACTCTTCTCACCTGGGGAGTTTTCCTTTCCTTGAGATTTTCTTTTCCTTCTGATACTGTCTGTAACACTCCAACATCATTTGATGTTAAGATTGAGTAAAATATAACATATCAGTTCATATATATATATATATATATATATATATATATATATATATATATATATATTTATATATATATGAGCTACAGGAACATTGCTTTTACTTTCACTTATCTTGTGAATTCAATACCTGACAGATAGAGAAAAGTAATAAAATTGATGCAAGCTGACAATATTGCAAACATATTTCTGTACACCCGGTTATTACCGATCATAGACTGTATATAGAATAGACGCTGTCTGCCTCCTCACTGGGTGAAGCCACTCCAAGAACTGCACCCTCTGGTGACGGGCTGCAGTATAGGTCATAAATCCCTCCTCCTTCAGCAATTCCTATGGAGCTGTGGACAAACTTTAGAAATTTATTAGAAAATTATTTTTTTTTCTCCCCCCTGCTTTCAATGTTGACATGCAGTTACTGTTAAGCCGCGTTCAGACCAAACGCGACCTGACGCGACTTGGCGACGGCTCCCAATGCAAAGTCTATGGCCAGCCGCGACCTGACGCGACTTGGCGACCGCCGGCTGCCTGCGACGCGACCTGACGCGACCTAGCGACCGGTCGCCAAGGCGCGTCCCCGAGGTCGCGTCGCCGAGGTCGCAGGACGCCAAGTCGCGTCGCTCCCAAAGTTCAAATATTTGGGAGCGACTCCGTGCCGCGACAGCCAATCAGGGCTCTGCTGACGTCAACAAACCGGCGAAACAAGGAAGAGGAGAAGAAGAATCACAATGGAGGAGCAGTTAATCACATCCGTTAGCTACCACCCGGTGCTATGCGACGTGGGTTGCGGGCTGTACCGGGACCGCAACGCCAAAGAAGAAGCATCTCAGTTTCGGAGCGCCTGTATTTCGTGTCCAGGCGGGAGATGCTGCTTCCCACCCGGGCGAGGAGGTCCTCGAACTGCGCCGTCGACACACGGAAGTACCGCTGGAAGCGGCCGTCATCCAGGCGGAGTTCCTGGAGCAAGCGGTGAAATTCACCCAGCTCCGTCCTCCTCCGGATGGTTTCATGCACCCATAAACGCCGGCGGCGTCTACTGCGGATGTACAGATATGCGGCAGCACTGATGAACTGAAAACTGAGCTAGTGACATGGATGACGTCACCGGCGACCAGCCGCGACCTGCGACTGCGGCTTTGGACACGGTGTGAACACACCGGAGATCCCCGCGACGCGACGTGACCGACCAAAGCGACGCGACGCGACCTGGTCGCGTTTGGTCTGAACGCGGCTTTAGACTGATTTTTGCTCAAGTCCTCTTTTTTCTGTACAGCTACATTTGTAAAAGTTATTAGGATGTTTATGTTTTCTATGATTTACACTTATAGTCACTTACGCCCATAGGCTGTATGTCACACTTACACATACAGCCTATGGGCGTACGAAGGTTGTGTAGCTCACCTGGGGATACCCTAGCTGCGTCCGAATTGCCAAGTAGTAGTCGAAGTAGTAGTCGAAGTATTATCTAGCATGTCCGAATTGGCCACCGGAGCGAGTAGCATGCTACTTCAGATACTACTTCAGATACTAGACACGCCCACATTGTAGGTTGGTCTCGGTGCATCCTACGGGCATGCTACTGACCCAAAATGCACCACGGGCTTCTTCTTCGTCCTCTTAAAAGTTGTAGAAGCGCATGTGATGCTAGCGCCACCAGCTGCTCTGCCTATTTAAATGTGTCGCGAACGCCGGCTGGCCACAACAGCGCGCACCATGTCGCGGGACCGCAGCAGTACAGATGTAAGTTTCATGTAACTTCACACACTGTCCTAAAAAATGTGCGGTTGTATCTCTTTGTCATGTCATGGTGTCATATTTGCCCAAGTAATCATTTTATGAGCAAATATGTGGCGACATCATGGAGGTAAAGCTCACTTATTCCATCATTAAACTGCACAGCTGCAGTACTACAGCCAGGCCCGCAGATGAGGGGCTTCAGTTACCACTGTCTGCACGGGCGCAGTACCTACTCTCTGCCTGCGGGGGTCGTCTTTCCCCACCGCTCGTCTAGTGTGTCCGAATTGGGCAAACGTGTTTAGTATGTAGGAGTAGGATCTAGCAGTAGCACGTAGCAGTAGCATGTAGTATCCGAGCGGGCAGTTCGGACGCAGCACCTGTTTGAGCCGAGCGTCATCGAAGTGATTCTCCCGCCAAATGTGTACAATGCTACTGCACAACGTTGGTTTTAGGATATGGAGAAAATTTGCAGAAATACCGAGCGCTTTTCTGCTTTAAATCCGTATACTGGTGGAAGGCAGAACCAAGTTGTCCATATTATATACAGTGTATGTTACCGATGTAACCAAAAATGGAAATAATAAACAATAATATAAGTTTTAAGTTGTTGTTGAAAAGATGTTAATTATTTGAAGGAAGGTGGTTTGTAGTTTGTTGAGTAATATGGCAGAAAGATCTACATGCTGTTTTGTCCACCTCAATCATGTACTTGTTAGTAGGCTACACGTATTGTTTATCAGTCCGTGTGTTAGATACAAGGGGTAACACAAAGAAGGCCTCATGCTCCAGAGATGTGTGCCTCTCCCCTGCAGGTGAACTAAAAGGTCATGTGGACTGAGAGTGTGCTTGTCGTCCTCAGGAGTGTGTAGTCAGTGTCAGGCCTGCGCACAGAAAGATTGAAGGAGATGTTTGAGAGGATGCTGCCGGACTGAAAGTGAGATTAGATTTGGTAAATTTGATTTCTGGGCATGGCTGCAACCTGAATAGTTTGAAAGGATTCAAACTGCTCCTCATGAAATTATAACTGAAACATGCAGCCGATCTGCGGCTGTAATCAGCTCTCGACTGCAGTTCTCAGGCTGATTAGCTGCATAGCTGACATGAGCCGCATTCATCACCCCTGACAGTTTTATTATTAAAAATTCAGATGGACAGGAAATCTCTTTATTGTTGTGTGTGGATAATAACACAGAGTAGCTAAAACAACAAATTTCTATGATGGAAAATGATCTGCCTTATTGACAGTGCAGTGCTGATCTGTGGATCATTTACATTTATCCAGTCGCTGCGCTCATACCAGGCTGTCTGTTATTTTGCTTTGTTTTAAGATAAGAAGAACTTTATTTATACCCAAGGGGAAATCCGTAGCTGATTTTATGCTGATTACATAATAACCGTCAGGAGTGTTTTCACAAAAATGTGAACTGCCTGTTGGAAATACACCTGAGCAAAGCCTGAAGGGTGCTTCTTATAGGACACACATGATGAATAATTCAAAGTTTATGTCACTGAGTTCATCTTCTGATGCTTTTGTTAGGTCTCTGCTGAATTTTGTGGGCTGACATTTTGAGGCAGTTCTTACTGTTTACAAACGAGGCTGGTATTAAAAAAAAGTGAGGGACTGGCAAACATCAAGTTATTAAAGCCGTACAGCTTTGGACTAAAGCCATTTCCCGCATGTTGTAGTCATAGTGGTCTGGTTTTTGTTGATACAGATGCTGCAGATGCATGCTAGTTTAATCAATTTGAAGTATGTACTCTCCTGTAAATGCTTGTGCTCTGGAATATCATTCAGAAATTGTTGGTTTTGGCACTTTGCTGTCTTCACATCCTTTCTTTCATTTTTCATTAAGTCCTGAGGCTGAAAACAGGACTCCACACACACAGCTGTTTGTGTTTTTCTTACCGGTAAGACACTTAACCTTTATCAAGTTCCTGCTTTGCAAACAGATCTCTCTCATTATCTCTGTCAAAGACCCCAACGTAGCGCAGGCTGGATCCTTCGCCGCAGCTATACTCTGGAGATGAGCAGTAGAACAAAGGCTGGACAGGTAGTATCAGACCCATCAGTGAGTCCAGGCTCAGGTTGCCGCCCTCTCCCTCAGCAGGCTGCCTGACAGTGATTGCATAACCTGTAGTGTGATTAAAGAGCCGGGCCTGGACCTCGGGGGATATTATCTCGGGGATTGCACGGTAACATTCGGCCCCAGGCTCTCTCTTTTCCCCTCTTTTCATCCTTGCGCTGCTTAACAAGATGGAGATGGTGTGACCTGCCTTCGGAGACCGCTGTTGCTAAGCAACTGAATGCTAAATTTTGAAACCCAGACAATTCTGTCCTTCAAACATTAAAAGTGCAAAGCAAAGGCCTAAAAATAGCGCCTGAGGAGAGGGGAAAGGGGGTGGTGGGGGGCGAATGAATCCAAATGATGTAAATGAGGTAAAAGGCTTATACTGTGTGTCATTGTCCAGGCTTGTTGTGTTGTTTATTTTGGCAGGCGGCAGTCAGCTGAGAATAGTATTTTTCCACAGCAGTTTTTTTTTAATGGTATTTATGGGAAAACATCAAGAAAGAGAAGCTGGCTGTCTGATTATGTGACAGAAACCGTCTTGAAATGGTCTGAGGACTTCTGCCAGGCCGGTCAGATTGTGGCAGCGACACAAAGCAAACATGAAGAAATGTTTAAGAAAATTTTGAGCCTAGCATACAGTTGGATCCTGCTTTCTCCTTTTTAACTCCTGTCTACTAAAGTGATGCCACAGAAAGGGAATCAAAGGCAGAGGTGAATGCTGAGTGTCATTAAAAAGAGGATATTTCCACTCACTCGACATTGAAACCCTCCCACGTCAATGAAGACAAAGTTTCTGAAGATCATGATGGACAGGTACAGAAGACAACACGACACCCTGAGAAGCTATATCCGTCACTTCTGCATGGTGCAACTACATGATGTTTGGTGTTTTTATTGATAGGGGAGCAGTTTGAAGCCCTGCTGTCATTTCATTAGCCGTGTATTCAAAGTGCCTCAAAGGAAAGCAAAATCAAAGAACAAATGCATAATTGAATTCACATTACACACCTGGATGAAATATTTAAATTTTCATTCCTCATTAAAAATTCAGGCTTGTTGCAGAGATGTGAATGTGTGTGTGTGTGTGTGGTGTGTGTGTGTGTGTGTGCACGCCCAACCCCTCAGTACTGGTTTGGTTGAAGCATGATACAGCTTTGCTCTGCTTGCCAGTCGATACCGTAGCTTGACTCTAGGACACCCTGCAGACTATCAGGTCGATAGCATTTTTCTGCACCGCCCTCTACTCCTTCATTGAGCCACACTGAAGCCCCCCCTGCAGCAGATTGACTCTCAGAGCTCAGCTCTTTGTGCAGGTTCCACTTCTACTGCCTTCTGAAAGAGTCGGTGCTCAGCTTTGACCTCAAACTACTGCAGCGCAGGATTATTGAACTGGAATCAGATAAAATACACATAAGAACGATCCGTCAGCTTTATTCTGTGAAAGGCTCAGCAACCCTGACTTCTAAAAACAGTGCACCTATTAAACTAATATCATCCCTTCATTTGCTACATCTCACTTCCTGTCTAATGGCAAAACCCAAATAACAGCAGCTCCAACAGGTTAATGTCTTATTGTGGTTTTTAAGGAGGAAACAGAGTTGTATAACTGCTGTAAATGTTGAAGTGGACTCCACTAAGAGCTAATAAAGTTTTACACAGCCAACATTCAGTGTGTTAAACCTAAAAGCAGATGCATTAGGGTAGATTTACTTGGTGCTTCTTGGCAAACAGTGTCCATCTGAACATATGCCTCCTGGCTTTAATAGCTGTGTGAAGTTAATAAAAAGTTATTTTAGGTCCTCAGTGAGTTTGCACTTTCTCTTTTTTATACTAGTCTCTGCCTGACAAAGTGCAAAACAGCAAGAGAAAAACTGTTGTTTCTTCCAATTTAAGTATAAATCTAATTTATTAGATATTAAAAAGAGGGAACAATAATTCAAACATTAGCAGGAGGAAGATGGGAAAAAGGACCAGTAAATTTATGATGCACCAGAAAATATAAGCAGAACAAACAAATGATGACTCCTTGTTAATATTCCCATATAAGATGTATTATCTTTCCCTTTTGTGACACATTCCTGTTTCCAATTTTCACCCTTTACATTTAAAAGTAATTTTACTGATGGAAACCTTTTGCAAAGATGAGATAATTTACCATGAAAGTAGTCCTTGTTTATATTTTCCACCAAGTGTAATCAAGTGTATGACACAATTTAATGTTAAAAAAAAGCAGGGTGTAATTTTTTAGATTTTTATTTTTTGAAAACTTGATTCAAACAGTGCAAAATCAGTAAAAAAGTACGTCTTTATTCACAGAAAGCTCCAAGATCGACACTGAATGAAATTTTCTTACCCCAGATTTAATGATACTCTACATATTTTGGTTCTGTGTTACTATTAATCTAAGAAGCTGTAATATTGCAGACAAAGATCCTCCTTATATTACTATGGCTCATTTGAAAATAAAACATGATTTAGGATAAGACTATGATTGTGTGTTTTAATATCACGGCGTAAAAGTTTTGGTAAAGCATGTAAAGCCCATCCAGCAGCCTCAGTAAAGCAGTCCTCTCTGCCTCTGTGTGCCTCTGTGTCGCTCTCCCCCCTCCCTCCCTCGCTCTCAGAGCTCTCCTGAGGTTTGTGAGGGAAAATAAATATTTTTAGACATTGAGCTCCAGAGCTGCTGTCACTTTCCTCTTTTTTTATCTTTCATAAACCCCCTACCATGGGAAAGACTTATTCACCTCCCCCCTTTCTCACTGTTCATGTACTCGCCCAGCCTTTAGACTTCTTACTGCCATGAAAAAAAAAGGCCCCCAGGGAGAGGGTTTCCATAGCAACTACCTTCACCAGAGCAACTCCTCCAAGCATCCATCTGAGTCTACATGTCACCGCCTGGCGTTTTCCAGCGCCAGAATAACCTGAGAGCACATGTTTGAGGCTAGAAAAGGAGAGTGAAAGACTCCTATAGGTTGGAGAGGAGAAAGGTGAGAATAAAATCACGGGGAGCACAGATGTCCAGCAGCTGATAAGCCTGACAGACACACATGCTGCAGCCTCACATTAGGGCTCCATCTTTGGAGCGCTGAGATGACAAGTTTATATGCTAAGCTGTTTGGATGAGCTCTGTGTTGCAGAAACAAATGGCTTGTAAAAAAGCAGGGTGTTGTCCTCGCATGATTTAAACTGAGTTACTTTATTTATCTCAGTTTTGAAATAATACAACAGTTTATTAATCAACTAAGTTTCTTTTTCTTTTTCTTCAGATTTTTGATGCTTCACAAACAAAAAATCACAGCTTATTTCATGTCCTTTAAGAAAACTGATAAGATTGATCCCGTCTGAAGCTCCAAGTTATTTTTCTCTTGGTTTGATCATCCTGTCTTTTTTCTCAATTAGACTGTGAGCCTTTTTTGTTGTGTTTTAGATGTGCTTGGTATAAGATTCTTTTTTTAAACAAAATTTAAAAAAGAAAGAAAATCAGTTCAAACCGGTCTTCAATGAGAAAAACAACAAACTAACTCTTACGCCTTGAAGCCAAAGCACAAGAATCAATCACTGCAAGCATCCCGACAATCCAGCATTTTGGCAAAGACGCACTGTGTTGCTCTCTGGCATGGACACAAACGTGTAAACACCACTGCACAAACATTTACGTTTTCTAACAGGACATCTCCCCTCCTCCTCCTCCTCCTCCTCCTCCTCCTCCTCTTCTCTAGCACCACGCTGTCTGGAGGATCTCATCTCAAACCACATGAGAGGTCCTCTCTTAATCCATACAGTCTGGTGTTCAGTTTCCATGCAGCAGTGGTACAGCGTGCACAGCGCCGGCTACGCTCATTGTGTGCATGTCGACCCACTGTTGTCTCACACAGCAGAAGAGCTATTTATAGCTCCAAGCTCCCCAGTAGTTTGAATTCATCCAGCTCGGCACAGAGTTGTAAATTGGAAATGTACCCCACTCTCCAGGATCTCTGATGTAACGTCAGGGGAGTAGAAGGAGGCTGCTGCGTCATTAACAGTGTTTTTTTTTTTTATCTTATACACTCAAGGAAAGACAGGAAGCAGCTGCCAGTTTCGCTTCAAACTCACTTCCTGTCTCAGTTTTCAGTGCTTCTCCAACAAGTGTGTCAACATGATGTTATTGTTTTTTTTTTAGAGTCTAAAAGAAATCGTTTCAAAGAGAAGACACATGGGAATACACTTAAATTAAACCTTTATGTTTATATTTTTATTTAATAGACTTGGAAACTAACTGACTTAATTTCTTCGTGCACTTTTAAATCCAAACTGAGAGTTATTGAGGCCAATTGCACAATATGTGCTTGTTTCTCATAATGTGTTTAAGTTCTGTGTCTTATTTATGTCAATATCTAACTGTAGTTTGTGTTTGCTGCCTCTTGGCCAGGACTCACTTAATCTCAATGGTGATATTTCCTGGTTAAATAAAGGTTAAGTAAAAATAAAATAAAAAATCCTTATGTTTGATTTCAAATGTCTTGATGTACATTAATACCATTGCCAAGACTGTACATTTAAAGGATGAAGAAGGATATGAAAAATAATATGTAACATACTCCCCTTATCTGATACCCTGTATCATTGTGTATATTTTTACTGGCAATTACTAACTTCATGCCCGACAGTATGTCTGTTAAATAATGACATGTTTCATTTTGCAACACGCTCATCTCTTGTGTCTTTCTGCAGCCATCCATGAGTTTCCAGAGGACATCTTCACCAAGGAGCAGAGGAAGAAAGGAGCTGTGTTACTGCACGCACTCTGTGTGAGTGTTTCACACACAACCATCTGAAAGTCACTTTATTTATATCCTTGGCACTTCAAAGTGAGATCTGACAGCATTATAATAAAAATACTAAACAGACCCTCAGATATTTACTTGAGAAAATGTTCAGGTTTCTTGTCTCTCCTATGAGCTCCTCTCCTCTCTTCTCTCCAGGCCATTTACATGTTCTACGCCCTGGCCATCGTTTGTGACGACTACTTTGTCCCCTCCCTTGAGAAAATATCTGAGGTGAGGAAACATGACAAAATGACTCCAGATAGCTTTTTTTTTAAAGTGGGAATAATATGTGACAGTTCTTCTTATTATCATTGTTATTCAGAACCTGCAGCTCAGTGAAGATGTGGCTGGAGCGACCTTCATGGCAGCGGGGAGCTCTGCTCCAGAGCTCTTCACCTCTCTCATTGGTTAGTGACTCAGCAGATCAAGACTAAGTACATTTTGAGAAAAAAAAATCAAATCGTAAGACTCACTTATTTCAGATTTATTTAGGAACTCCAGTTTGTCCCTGCAGTGCCACAGTCATCCAGGAGGTGTCAGCAGTGTGATTTTTAATCTTTAAACTTTTAAGGTGACAGATTACAAAATGCCTGACAGTTTAAACCAGATATCAAATCAAATAATCTCAACAAGGCAAGACAGCAGCTATAAGACAGGTCTTATGATAAAAGCAGATCAGTCAGAAGGTTAGATGCTTCAATAATAAAAGGTGAAGGAGACAAAAACAACTCAGCCAAGGCTCAAGGAAAAGCCAAATGATACCAGTGAGTTTTAGGTGGAGATTTAAAAGAGGACACTGAGTTTGTCTGCGGGGGTAACACAGCTTAGAGCAGGAACTGCAAAGATGTGTGAATTTTTCTGTTATGAGTGAGAGGAGCCAGGAGATCTTCAGGATTTAATCTAATCATTAAAAAATCAAAACCAGATGCCTACTGCCCTCATTTGCTTCCTTCTCTGCTGCTACAGGTGTCTTCATTACTAAAGGAGACGTTGGAGTCGGTACCATCGTGGGCTCAGCTGTCTTTAACATCCTGGTCATCATTGGCCTGAGTGGGATCTTTGCCGGACAGGTAAGAACAACTATTGGCAGGTTGTTCCTGAATGATCCGACACTGACGTTTCTCTTTTCATTGCAGACAGTCGTTCTGACCTGGTGGTCCCTTTTCAGAGACTCCTCCTACTACATCCTCTCTGTGCTGGCTCTCATCATAGTGAGATGAGCTTTTCATTATATCAATCAGCATGATTTTTGTTCAACTTTCAAACTTCTACATGGTTTGTTGAAGAATCTACATTTCCTCTCTTTAGGTTATCTATGATGCCAGAGTTGTCTGGTGAGTACACTGACCTTTACAAAGTTTTTTTGTGCCTGTTCTTTAAGAGAAAAAAGTGATGATGATTAAAACAAGAAGATATCACAGACTTCTAACTGTGCAAGCTGTGCTCTACTTTGTATTCATCCTGAAACATATCAGAATTATCTCTTTGTTGACTGATTGGAGTCAATAATCTCTGCCATTTGGCTGTTATTGCAATCACGAAGAGGAAGGTGTCAACAAGTTGAACAATCAGTGAGTGTGTAATCAATTGCTCTCCTGATTTATGCTCCATAATTAAAAAAAAAAACAACTGAATATGTGGCTCCCTGTAGATATTTATGATAGCTGTGTCAGCAGAGGGTATGAGGATCACTTCAGTTCAGAATCTGTCTGGAAATGAGTCGTATTTCATTAATGTGAAGGAGGCTCTTACATTCATTTGAAAACATTTGTTCAGGTTATTTCTTTTGTGCTCTTTTCTGCTGAATAATCTGAATGTTTTCAACTTGATCCACCTTTTACGTTTTTGTAGTTTTTATTTTTTTTAAACATATCTTTATTTTTTTTTTGTGTGTTCAAACAACAGCAACCACATTAAACACATGGCAGTAATGAAAGTAATAATGAGAAAAACAATACAAATACAAAAGGGGTAAAAAAAGAATATCAAATTAACAAAATAAAAAGGAATAAATTATATCAACAAAGTAGTGAAATAAAAACCTTTTTGTAGTTTGAGGTTTTAATGAAAGAGTAGATTTATTTGTGGATCTAATGTCAGCTGTTGCTGAGGATTCATCTGTCCTATAACGCAGCTTCTTAATTAAACTGAAGAGTGCCAAGTCTCTCTTCATGTATTTCACCTTACTGTCCTTCCTCTGAATGCAGCGTGTCAGATTTATGTCTCAGTTCGCTTCAATTACAGCAAGCTTGGACAGTTTGAGAGACTCGTCTTCACATGAGCAGTGGCGGCCAGCCTGAGTACGGGCTGAGCAGAACAGCTGCTGATGAAGTTCAAGTGTTTTAGGAGTACACAGTTGTGTTTATTGGCTGGCTCTGTTATCTCGTACAGAGCCCTCGGTGCTGTGTTTGTACTTCACAAGTATAAATATGACTGAGCTCTCCTTCAGCAGTTCACAAACAGGAACATGTCGCGATGGCGAGGTTGAAAACAGAAAAAAGGACCTGAAATGCCGGACAACAAAAAAAAAAGGGGTTATTCAAAATGAAGTAGATAAAAAGCAACAAAAACCTACTTTGAATGTCCAACAGAAAAACTCCCGAAGGCAAAAACACAAGAGGCAAAAATCACAATAAACAAAAATCACAAGGAGACTCACTGGAGACACAGGCATACATGAGGAGGCATCGACATACAACATACATTTACAATGAACCGACTAAGAAACAAGGGAAGACAAGGACTATATATTCACACACAGGGAAACGAGCAACGAGAGGCAGGTGAGACACCGAGATACAGGTGCAGACAATTACAGGAGGGAAAACTGAGTAAAAGAAGACTAGAAACACAGGGAATAAACTACTTCAAAATAAAACAGGAAAAGCTGAAAACTGATAAAGAATAAAACACTGAGAACGTGAGGGAACCGGGGTCAGACACAAACTTAAAACTCACAAGACAAGACTAGAGGGGAACAGAAACACGAGGAAAAATCACAAAGAAAATAAACTCAAAAGACAAAAAATCAGAGGAAAACTAAATACCTGAATATATATCATGACAGAACTTCTACAAAGTAAATTCTAGGTTGGAAACTTTGTTGTGTTTTATGCTGTAACACATTTCACTTGTTGCTGTGTAGGTGGGAGGCCTTGTCCCTAATGACGATGTATGTAATCTACATTATAATCATGAAGTAAGTTTATGAAACCATCCTCATCACTTCTTCAAAGCCTGGATAATTTGTTTATGCGGATGTAAGAAAAAAAGTGTGTTTTTGGTCAAAGGTTCAACTCCCAGCTTATGGTGTTTGTGACCCATAAACTGAGGAGCTCCAGGCCGTGCTGCCATGTGTCCGAGGGTCACAGAGACGTCAAGATGGGAGAGGATGCTTCTGGCTGCAACACCTCCATGGTGCTTATCAACAAAGGTCAGAGGGAAATAGAAGAGCCTTTGCTTCTGTGCTTCTTTGTGTCTGAACATTTGTGAAAAGAAAGTATCAAGTGTGTTTCTGTGTTTTGTCTTTTCACAGGTCAAGTCAACAGCCAGGAGCCTCCTCCGGTCGTCATGGTGGATGAGCTCCTCATCCTCAACCCCCACAAACTGTCCTTCTCTGAGGCCGGCCTGCGCATCATGATCACTCCACACTTCTCCCCCCGCACCAGACTCTCCATGGCGGGGCGGATGCTCATCAGCGAGGTAGATAACACACACATGTCACACTTGATCACACAATCCTTGAAAACTCTGCTACAAAATCTTCCTGTTCTTCTTTAACAGAGACAGAGACTGATCCAGAGTTCCAGGAACCAGCGGGATGGCGAGGCCAGCTCAGGGTCCCGAGGTGGGCTAGCCAGCAATAGTCTGAAAAGGTCAGGATCCTGTAGCCTGGAGAATGGAGGCAGGGGACATAGGATGGGAGACACAGAGTCAGGAGACAAGCCAGGGGCTGAGGCGTGCCAGACAGAGGAAGAGGAGGATGATGAAGATGAGATTTTTCGTCCTCTGCGCATACCGGGTGAGCAAGAAGATTTAACCTGCAATTGCCTTCAAACCTTTATGATTTCTTGCTTGTCTTTTTTTTTTGTTTTCTTTTTGCACTCTATCATATAAAGTGGTAGATCGTCATCAAACAAAGAGAGATTGCAGACTTTTTCTTTTGCTTGAAACCAACAAATGACTTTAATAACATGACCAAAGGTTCTATGGCAAGAGAAATAAGGTATCCCCACCTCGTCCTTTGTAGCAGTGCAATGAAAGTTTTTTAGTTTATCTTCAACAAACGTCTGTAAATTTATCACATGCTCACTGACTGACTGGCTGATTTCCTGGTCTCCACAGGTGGCTGCTGTGCACGAGTGAAGTGGGTGATCACATGGCCTCTGGGCCTCCTGCTCTACTGTACTGTGCCTAACTGTATTCTGCCGCGCTGGCACCGCTGGTTCATGGTCACCTTTGTGGCATCTACTCTGTGGATCGCCATATTCTCCTACCTCATGGTTTGGATGGTAAGAGATCCCAAACGTACTCTCTGTGTGCGTCTGTGTTAATAACTGTACAGCATGAGCAAGAATCACTCATTTATCAGCTGACTGCTTAACTCTAATGTTTGTGATGTTCCAGGTCACCATCATCAGTTACACATTAGACATCCCAGACTACATCATGGGTATCACCTTCTTGGCGGCAGGAACCAGCGTACCAGACTGTATGGCAAGTCTGATTGTGGCTCGACAAGGTGAAAAACTTGATTCAGAGTCTTGTTCGACAAGTCTTAAGTCTTTCCCTTCTTAATTCATGTCTGCAGATTTTCTCTTATGCTCTTCATGTTTCTTTCAGGCATGGGGGACATGGCAGTATCTAACTCTATAGGCAGCAATATCTTTGACATCCTGCTGGGTTTGGGCTTCCCCTGGGCCTTGCGAACCCTCGTAGTGGACCATGGATCCTCAGTACGCTGACACTTTATCATTCTGCGATACCGATTTCTCTTTCCTAGCAATACTCCTGATTTTCTGATGTCTACTTGAGTGCGAGATAGTGATCAAAATTACTTCTATCTGCGTTGTTTCCTCTCACAGGTTTCGATAAACAATAAAGGTCTGGTGTATTCTGTTATCCTGCTGCTAGCTTCTGTCTTTCTGACGGTAAGGAAAGAGATTTACCAGTTGGAGCCCATTTTTTTTTGTTGTTTTTGCAAACGTGTTGAAATGAGTCAGTCATTCTCCTGTCGGATTATTACTTGGGTACTTGCAGGCCAAATGTAGGAAAACAGAACAGTCATAGAGAAAGCTGAGAAACAGCCTTAGAGCACAGCCTTTCTCATGACAGCAGGGCAGAGAGGACACAGAGGACAGTGTGAATGTGTGACAACAGAATAGATGGCAGATCTACGAAACTAAGTATGATAAAAACTCGCCCTGCTGTGCTGTTACTTTTTCAGGGGAGCTGTAGTTTCGTGTTTGCTCACAAGGAAAAGTTTCGGTGTGTTTTAACTTCTACTACATGTTGCTGTGGAGATTTACTTATCTAAGTTTACTTTAGTTACGCCTCGACCCCTGGTTGCCGTTTTCAACAAAAAAAGCTCTAATTTACAGATAAAAATGACCGACTAAGTTCACCTGCTCTCTCTGCTCTCAGGTGATGAGTGTCCACCTGAACCACTGGAGGCTCGATCGCCGGCTGGGTCTGGGCCTGATGTTTCTCTATGCCATCTTCCTGCTCTGCTCCATCCTCTTCGGGCACATGTGAAGTCTCTTGGTTGAAGTTCAGCCCCATCACACGACCTGCTGAGTATCCACCTTTTTTTTTTCACATTTGGCTTCAAGCCATGAAGCCAAAAGAAAAAAAAAAAAACAAGGGGACGTTTTCTCAAGTTCCTCATGAGAGTTTCAGTGCAGCTCTGTTGGATTCACTGGGATGCTGCTGTAACACAAACACACTGCGGTCCTTTATCAATAGCACTGTTTTTTGTTTTTAACTCTTTTACAGAGTGGTGTTAACTCAGTTTTTCAAATATTTAGTAAATTAGAGAAATTTAAAGAGACAGCAGATGGCAGAGACGAGAGGCAACATCAACAAATTATGGTTATACAGAGGTGTTGTGGTTTTGTTTCCGCTCACAAATGTTTGGTCAAAATTATAATACATATTTTACTGTCCAACAGCTTGGCATTATGTTTCCCATTTGTTGAATAAGTAAATATCTCTGATATCTACAACATCCCTAGAAGTCACAAATTCCACCTAAACTCAAAATTAGCTTGTGAATGAATATTTATTACCGTCTCTTTACAAGTATCAGATGTTTTTATTGATGTCAATTTTGAGTGAGTTTTGCCCAAAAGCTGACACACTGCCTTTTACTTATAAATTTCCTATGAATCACCCATGTGGTGAGTCTGAAATACAAGGAGCTGCATTAGTAGAAGGAAGGAGGAAGACTGAGGTGACAATTTGATTCATTTGTTTCGGTTTTTAATATTTTTAAAAGCAGGGTACAGGGAATTTCAGCTGCTGATTTTATCCACTATTCAGAAAACTAAAACCCTAACGGAGGCTTTGTTTACTTGCATTTGTACCCTGAGAATCAGCAGCAGCGTGTGAAGAAAGATCAACCATTTTTAGATGTGGCAGCACTAACAAACGGTGCGATATGCACATACAGGGGGGTAAACAAGTTACAGGTACTATTTTCAGCGTGGCGGGAGACGTGTGAAAATGAGACGACCACTACATGAAATCTAAGAGGGTTACAACACAGAGAAAACAACAAGATTGTAGCAGAGACCGGATAGCGACAATATTCTGTTCATGAGAATTGGGAAAGTAGATAAAAGATTTAAAGATTTTGTAAATATCGATGTATTTTTACGGTATCCTAGTTTTAGCGGCCTTCTTTAACACAATAATGTTGTCAACAGTCTGAAGAGTTCAAACACCTTTTTTAAGGGAAAAAGATGAAGATATGTTCCTCAACCTGCCACGTCAGGCTTTAGCCTCTCGTTCAACTACTTTTATCCTTTGAATGTACACCCTAGCTGACTTTAGCGTGAGTGTGAAGGTATTTACATGCATTCAAATGTAGCAGGTGACACTGAACTACAGCAATGAACCCCTGAACAGAGGGGGAGATGTTTCAGTATACTGTATGTGTGTATGTGTGCGTGTGTATATGTGTGTGTGTGTGTGTGTGTGTGTGTTTGCCAGGAGCCTTTTAGAATAGAAACACTGATATAAAAATGCACATTGTTGTGATTATATATTGACAATTTTGCCTCACTGCTTCTGAGCAAGTATTGGTACAGCTAAATGTACGTACAGAGATTAATATAGTGTTGAAGTATTCCTAAAGATCTTATTATGTGTAATCTAATATTTAATGTACTTCTAGGAGTGTCACAAACGTTGATGACTGAGTGCAGGTTAGTAGTAATAATTCTTCTTTAGGTACGACAATCGATGTTTATTTTGTTTTTTTTGTACACTTTATTATTATTTCCTTTTGGTGGAACACGTTCAAACTCTCAGAAAAACCACTCTCACATACATTTACTGTATTTGTAGGTCTGCTTGGCTCCCATATCCATATATACCTAACCTCCTCCATACACTCATAACAGTCAGAAACATTGACGCACTTTGGCAATATGATGAATTTGAACTCAGTCGTCCACCGAAAGGAACAAGCAATCTGTTTGTCTTGATTTCAAATGGCTGTATAATTATGATCTTTGTCTACATGACAAACTTTTTACTCTTCGTAAATGTTCAAATGACATAGTTTTACAGAAATGACTGTCTGACAGAGACTAGTTTTGTGGTGTTTTTGATACTTTTAGAGGACACTTCATGTAAAAGTGAATTCTTGTAACAAGATGAATGAATAGTTTGTCAGACTGTTCAGTGAAATATAAAAGCTGTAATTATGTGTGTGATGAGCACTTCTTTGTTATGATTTTGATGGTAGCTGTGTCTTAAATCTTTTCAGCCCTAAGATTTTATCTTCTATTTAAATATTGCTTCATTGACAACTTAATTTATGTTAGAGATCACAATAAAATGAAGCTCATGTTTACAGTTTCAAAGGACTTTTTAGAGATAGTTCTTTTAAAGAGGTTTTTCAGAATGACTAGAATATGTCAGTGTCGTGTCATGGTAGTGTAAATTAGTTCTCACATGAAGCTGGCGGGTTTTTCTTTTGCTGTGTTCTTGTTCTGAATTTCTTTTGTACAGTTCTGTTTGTTCACGTACAACATTGACAGAGCGCTGTTTCTAATCATGAGAATTATTTCAGTGAAAACTAAATTGCCTCAAAAACACTTTTTTTCAGCCTAACTTTATAATTTTTCTCTTCTTTAAGTTACATAGGATTTGATAATATTTGATCATACCTACTGACATGGCTTTTTCAGAAGTTTTGATGCATTTATCCATCGTTAGGTGGTGGATATACTGTCAAAATATCAGGAAAATAGCTTGAAGTTGATTCACAGAATGTTTTGAAGCTGGTCAGTCCTTTTCACTCAGCCGTGTGGAGTCATTGTTTTAAGCTCATGTGTTAAAACAAAAGGGTAATAATCTCCATACTCTTGTCACTGCTCTGCAGAGACACAACAGCACCAAACCAAACAGCTGATCTGCAGTACTCATGTTTCCACATTGAATGTTCTGTTTCTTCTGCTGTGATGTTGCAGGTAGGATGTTTTTTAAGTTTGAAAACTTATTGCGTAGAGATCTTACGGGGTCATAGAGGACTACTGTACGGGCCACCATACTGTTGTCTCCTGAGTCAAATAAAAAAAAAAAGTGCAATAACAATTTATGTCTTGCTCCTGTTTTCTGGTGGTGGACCTGTGGTGAGTGGACGTGCTTCTTAATGCAGTCAATGAAAAGAGGGACCTGACTGCCATCTAGTGGTGTAGGCTAGAAAATACAAAAAGACTGGAACAGATTTTTTTTCTATCGTGCAGTTTGTTCAGTTCAGAACTCAAAGTACTTACAGTAAGAACATTAACGTGTTTCTCAGTTTACAGATCTGCCTCCAAAGGTTTATTCACGTCAGTATCCTTTATCAAATAATAAGAATGCTCAAACCTGTCTGCAGGTCTTATACAGCAGTGATTTTTACGGTTGAGATACTTTAACCTGAACTGTATAAGTAAAAACAATTTGGTGTGCTTTGACCTCTATATTGTTGGTTTGCTTCTATTGGAGCACAAATCAAAATCAGGAAAAGTGAAAAAGCAGTGAATTAAAAAGGTTCAAGTCAAACAAAGATACATTTAAAACTATTATTCTAAAGAAAGACAAAGTCAGAGATTAGAAACAGACAGAAAAATAATAAAGTGCAGCACAAGACCCTGTTCCCTGGTTACATGATGCACCATTTGTGCCATACTACTAAAAAAACAGTATTTTTTTTTAATCTGGCCTCTCCTGGCTGTATCTGTCCCAGATCAAACTGTAGTACATTACTCTGGTCTCACTCTCAATCAATTCTTAGAAAAGTCCTTCCAAATCTGATCAAATTAAAAGACCTTCTTGAACTAGTTTCCAAAGTCAGTCAATGACTTGACCATGGTGTCTGTCTTAGTTTGTGTTTTTTTGTGTTAAACTTGATAACTGATGCTGAGCTGACTTTTACTCTTTGGCATGTATTATCAGTCTGGCTCACCCACAAATAACCGCAGTGCCATGTACCTACATATCTGGATGTCATCTGCAAGTTTGAATGTGTTGTAAAATTAACATTTTAACCTTCTGATGTTTTCTCTTTTTGATGATTTTGGCTCATGGCTCATAAAACTAAAATATTTGAATTTTTTTTTTCTGTTTAATTAAGAAAGTCATGGCCTAAAACTCAAAAATGTCAAAATATTACATTTTATTTCTACTTTGAGTAAATTACCATTTAAACAGTATAAATACCATATAGTCAGGTCAGGACATGCAACTAGAATCACAAGGATCCCTGCAGTCAGTGATTTGTCAGCTGTCCCAAAGTCCCTCCATGATAAGAATAAGGTGGTCATTGTTGTGAGAGGGAAATGAGCACTAGCAACAGGGATGACCACAGCCTAGAGAGGAGAATGGAGAAAAGTCAGTTTAAGGAATCAGCAGAGCTTTACAAAGAGTGGACTGAGACTGGAGTCAATGCATCAAAGGCTCCGACACACAACTGTCTTCACTACAGCTGTCACACTCCCTGATATCAAGCCACTCTTGAGGTAAAGACTGTTTCATAAACAGTCCAACAGTTGTGAATGGTTGGTGGAAAAAGACAGGGGGAAGATGCAGACTATAGTGCCTAGTATTTTATTTTCCTGAAGACAAATTTCTTACAATAAAACATTCCATCACAATCCAAATAAAAGTTCACCCCAAGAGATTTCACCTGCTCTGTAAACCCATGATCTAGCTTCAAACTTTGTCTTCATGAACATTTCTCTCCCAAAGCTGGAGACTGAAAACACAATGATACTGAAAACACATTCTGACAACAACAGGTGGACTGTATTCCTACTAAAGCCTTGAAGTTGGGTGCTGGGTCCACCAGTTCTTCACCATTCAGTCTCACATGTGTAAATCCACTATTTGATCACATGATGGACTTTGCATGTCATTTCCAGCTTTGGGAGATAGCAGTTCAGTTTAGAGCTGGATCACAGGATTAACTAGAAAGCAACATCCACTTAAGTCCCAAAATGTTCCACACATCAAATATGCAAACATTGTCATCCATGAATACAAAAAACCAGCAAAATACTCTAACAGCCACAGGCGCTAAAGAAGTAAGTTTACACGTGATGAGAAAATAAACCAAGTTATACTTGTGTAATGCTTTAGTTATTGTTAGTTGGCTATTGAAACATGATAGCATGGTTAATTTATACTACACCACTTCCCATCACCTCTGCCGACCTAACGCTGACATGACTACATAGTTTAAGAGAGTGCAGACACTTACTGAGCATGCACTTGTTTACCAGTAGAATATGCAGTAATTGAAGCAGACACTGCACATTTCATTGCTATTGATCACGCTGCCTTTGTCCCGTCTATCAACAGCATGTCTCAATCCCTTAAATACTGTTTCGTTTTGAGGTAAAGTAACTGCTTTAGCAGTTCAGACAGACTTTTTCTTGTAGCCTTGCCACAGAAGGAAACCATTGCATAATAAATCTACGCAAGCAGTAACAAAGAGTCGTTTCTCCATAGGACTGTACATCAACACATTATAATCTCTTTTTTACAATATGGATTCATCCATAGTTGTTGCCTCAGTCTCTGATCTGTAATAGAATGTTTTTAGATAGAAAATTTACAGTATCGCACATTATCTGCCAACAGAGCCTAAAGCGACTCTGCAGTCAGTCCCTGTCGTTCCAGCATCCTTCAGGAGCTCTTATATTGCTTTCACACCGCCTGCAAGTGACCATCTGCAAAGTAGCGTAGAAGTCACTACTATTAAATAAATCTAGTGGTGTCACAACATTAAAAGTTATTTGATATGATGCATGATCATCAAACTGCTAGAACACAGCAATGACGGTGTTTTTAACCCCTTTACCTGCTTGATATTGAAAATAAAATTTCTTTATAATTTGAATGGAATAACCATAACCGCTCTGATATTATCGTATCTGTTGACAAAGGCCAGGTGAGCAGATTGAAAAGTCTTTTCAGTCAGGATTCAGAATCGTGTCTGCTTGTACCTCTGCGGTCTCCAGGACCAGAGTAAAGACCAGATTTGTCAAAGGCTCCAAAGCCTGAGTGAAAAAATTCTTGTGCCAACTGCAGCCGCTTTCAGCCACAAGTCGAACCTGCTTCTGATCGCTCAGTCTTTTAACCACTTTGATAAGTTCATCGTTGTTACAGGTGGCTGTGGACAAGACAAATATCACATTCAGTCATGATCCCTTTGACTTTATCGAGTAAAACTCCAATTATCAGTAGCGCCATAAAAGAATAGGTGGTTATGGTTTTCTTCATAATGATTAGATGGGCATTAATGAAACGATCATTGCATGACCTTCTTTCCAATTTGTACATACTTCACACTATTATATACCATAGAAATATATAAATATTATAAAACATCTCTTTTTTGATAGCAAGCACAAGCATGCTACATGATTCCAAGCTCTTTTTCTGCTATCCTCGAAAAATTAGTACAGAGTTTTTTAGCAACTTTGTGTAGGCATGTGTATACAAAAAAACTGAACAGGAAGTAAAATTTGGCTTATTAGGCTTTTAAAATCTTAAAACTCAGTACTTCTTAAGTTGGCTGCAGGGCAAAAAGTTAAAAATAATAATTAAATAGGTCAGAATCTGAGCTTGGAACTGTGCAACAATCATGACTGAAGAAGCTAAGTGAGGCCAGTTAGGTAAGGGACTGTTCCCTTTTCACACTCGTCTGCTCTGAACACACTCCCTCCACCATCAGCTCATCAGGGGAGTTTGTCATCGGTCTCTCAGGGTAAACAATAACAGCCGGGGACGGTTGAGTGATCAGTTGTGTGCAGAAGAGGAGGGGGGGGGTGGGGGCGACCATCACGACTGTGGGGCGTTCTGGTTCTGGTATATGGATGCCTTGTCTTTCAAACGGTCCAGACATAGATGACAACTCCAGCTCCCTGAGTGCAGAAGACGTTAAATAAATCTCAGACAGGCTTAAAGGTGCCAAACTGAATCAGAAAACAAGTTTGTATCTCTGAAATGAGGATACACTTTTGATACCTAAACTTTTCTGCATAAATCTAACAGATTTCCAGAAGCTGCCGAGGAGCTCAGTTGACTTAAAGGGATATTCCGGCATAAAATTAATTTAGGGTCAAACACACCGTAACACCGAGTTAGACACCCTGTTGAGAGATGAATGTTGCTGACCGCTTGCTTCTCTAATTATACCAACTTTAGTAATGACCGCACGATAGCAATACAGAGAGCCACGCGCTCAACCAAAACGCCACTCTATAACCACAAATAATGCTCAGAACAACACCTAACTTCATCAACAGTACATATAGGGTCCCAGCCACAGTACTAGCCACCAAACATCTTTTTAACTTTGCCTGATTTCATGAGCAAAGAGACTAAACACAACTCACCCACTCTCTTCCAGCAGCCACTTGTTTGTACGGAGACCTCCGGGCGAGTCTATCGACTACAGCAGGGTGACGCAGCTCAAGGAAGAACATTTATGATAATTTCTCAATGGAAATGCAATCAGACCGAGACGATTAATATGGTGATTTTTACTTTAAGGAAATGATAAAGTAATAATCATAAATGTTCTTCCTTGAGCTGCGTCACCCCACTGCAGTCGATTGACTCGCCCGGAGGTCTCCGTACAAACAAGCGGCTGCTGGAAGAGAGTAGGTGAGTTGTGTTTAGTCTCTTTGCTAAAGAAATTAGGCAAAGTTAAAAAGATGTTTGGTGGCTAGTACTGTGGCTGGGAGCCTATATGTACTGTTGATGAAGTTAGGTGCTGTTCTGAGCATTATTTGTGGCTATAGAGTGGTGTTTTTTTTTGAGTGCGTGGCTCTGTGTATTGCTATCGTGCCATTGTTACTACCGCTGGTATAACCACAGAAGCAACATTTATCTCTCAACGGAGGTGTCTATCTCGGTTTTTTAGTGTGTTTGAGCTTAACTTAATTTTACGCTGGAATATCCCTTTAAATATAACCATTATCACGAAGTAGGTTTTGAACGTACCCTCTGGAGGTTCAGACATAGGTGGATTGAGACAATACATGTGATAACCTCTATCACAGTCATCGCAGAACAGAAGCTGATCCTGGAAGAAATGGGATAAGACTGTGTGAGTGGTTTATAAAAACAAAAAAGATTAAAATATTAGGAACTTTGTTTGAATGCAGGTGAACTCACGTCGTTTTCCGAGGTGCCGCACATGTTGCAGCACTTGCACTCTATGCACTGCCAGCGGTACGTCTTCACTGCTGCCATCATAACAGGAGTGAACTGCAGGCAAGAAGGGTGGCCTGTGTGATGCAAAATTAAATCACTTCACTTAGCTGCAGAGACTCACACCTTGTCAGCTGCATTAATTAATAGTATTCCCCTGATGCTGCTCCACTCTGGCAGCTGTTTATCTCCCACCCACCTGATCGTCCGCAGTCAGAGCAGGACACAAGCTCCTCCGACTGGCCGGTCTTGTGATTGGTTTTGGAGTCTCCCAGGCAGAAATCACAGTAATTATTAGGCAGCGCAAGCCCATCTGGACCTTTCTTCGGAGCTGAGAACAAGATAAAAATACCCAGACAGCATCAGTGTCCAGGTCTTAACTAATGGGGAAATATGGCCAGGGTATCATGTTCTTACTTTTGGGCTCACTGGGCAGCGGCAGAGGAGGCTCGTTGATCTCCATCTCTTCCTTTTCTTCCCCCTCCTCCTCAGCCAGGTGGGAGTGGGTGTAGTGGTAGCTCAGGCCGGGACGATTCTTGTAACGCTTCCCACAAACTGCCACCAAAACCAGAAAACAAAGCTTATAAATAAAAACAGGGGAAAAATGGATAATTACAATTTCTATGGACTCAGTAGGTGAAAAGAGGGGTGAGTCATGGAGGACTCGATCAACTGCTGCTGTCATGGCGCTTACACTTAAGAGATTAAGATATTAGTAACAGCTGAGATTCAGAGAGTACTATGCATCACTTCTACTGTCTTAGTCTTTGTGTTTATACAGATAACAGAACATAAAATCTGACTTTACGGCCTGAACAAGAACATGATATAACCTACGTGCCCAATATCTTCACTGGGCCTTAAAGGGGAACTCCACCAAATTTCCATATGAGTCAGTTCTTTGATTCTTTGCAGATCTTGTATATTATTACTAGAACTATGCGGCCTTTTGTTGATCCAGAGGGAGCCGAGCTAAATCGATTTAATTCGTTGATGTCACTCGGGTGCATTAAAGTGATGATGTCTCTGGAACAACAGACACTTCTGTTTAATCCTGCTTTTGGCTTAATACCCGTAAAGCCCTGACAACATGATGATACATCGGTCAGAGATAAGATGGAAAAATGAGGCATAGTGAAGAAATTTGAGATTATCATGGACATGCTCGAACAACATGCGTCATCACATCATTTATTTATTAATTTATTTATCTAATAAAGCATTAAGGAAGCACCTCAGCACCACAGATTGGATCTCTGGATTACATCTATTGGCCTTCTTTTATTTATTTTTGGGTCCCATCACTCGCTACACCTCCATGTTTCAAACTAAAATCTATAGATTGGCTTCAAATGTTACAACCGTAGCTGTTGTTAATGTTTCTGCTCTGAATCTATACTCTGTTCGTAGCATGGTAGATAAAGCCAGTAGCTCTGTGTTAAGAGGATTTACTCATATAAGTGAGGACAACGATGGCACTGTCTTTGTTACAGCGGATGTGTGAGGTTTGTCATAAGATTAACACCCAAAGAGAAAATACTTCTCCTTTCACTTCCATAATTTCTCTCATTTTCATTTCCCCGACACACGAACGGGTGGTTAGCTTCTGCAAAACAAAACGACTGAAACACTGCTCGTCACATGCCAACCGACTGCGTGCCGCGGCAGAGAGATTAAACTCACTGAAAAGATCTAAAATGCATCAAAGTGACTTAAAAGCAAAGATAGACGTGGAATCAGATTTAACAGGTTGCAGGGTGGTGAAGATGAGTGAAGGGGAAAAACAAGGACTAAAAGGTGTAATGCAGTCACAATGTGCACGCATAAGCAATGAGACATAAGACAAGAGCGCAGAGAGGGAAATAGCAGCAGTTCAAGCTTATCTAAATCTGTGGGGAGTTCAGGGCCAGATCGAAGGGAAAAAAACACTTTCATGGGCCAAAGCTTAGCTCTTGTGGCTGAGACGGCTCGAATTACACAGACTGCTGTTTAATTGAGAAGTATAACAACATGGTCATGACCTCTTTTAAGCCTCGTTAAGGACATATGGGTAATTTGTGCAGTACACAACATTTACGCTATGACTAATCTACACAAGGAGCAAATCTACTAGACAGAAATCAGAGGAAAACACAGGCAGTGAAGACAAAAGACAAGGCAGTAAAAAAGAATGAGAGAAGTATACCTCTTTCAGAAGGTTTTGAAATATGCTTTTGTTTGATAGTGTCTGAAAGAGAGAAGAGAGGGAGAAGAGAGAGAGAGAGCAGAAGAGACTCAGAGAAATAGACCGACAGAGAATCAGTCAGTCACTGCTGAGAACCCGGCTGAAAAGTGAAAATGCTTCACAAAAGAGGAAAAAACACATCAAGCAGTACAGATATAGCCCAACAACACTAAAAAGAAGAAGAAAAACTTCCACCCCGCACATACAGATTGAATAACAAGTTCAAGACATGTATGATATCACTGACAAAGAGGAGAATAAAGCTGACTTTAGACAAGCTTTATACGCATCAGGTTTAGGAAGTTTGCAAGAAAATGATAAAGTACAGCGAGAGGAAGAGGAGAAGATGTGAAAGGAGGCAATAAAGACCGAAGGCTGACGCTGAGTCTTTGCTTGATTGGATTACAAACATGACACCAAACATTACACCTGTTAACATAAGGTCATCTGATCCACCCTCCCCCATCCAGACTCACTGTCACAGGCGTAGGGCTTGTCTCTGTCCTCCAGTGCAGCGGTGTCCAGCTTCTTCCTGGTGCTGCCCACACCTCGACCCTGAGGACACAGATGTTAAGAAAGTTAAAAACAAACCAACCAAGCAACTAACCAATCGACCAACCAAGCAACCAACCAATCGACCAACCAATCGACCAACCAACCAACCAACCAACCAACCAAAACAACCAACCAACCAACCAACCAACCAACCAAACAAACAAACAAACAAACAAACAAACAAACAAACAAACAGGAAGAGAGAGTTCAGAGAGTTGATTACCTTTCCCTTCCCTTTGCCTCTTCTTTTAGGTGTGTCCTCCTCGTAATCTTCATCATCCAGGTCATCTAGGAAGTCATCTGGCTCGAGGATTCTCTTTAGGAACACAAATAATGGGTTACCAATTCATTTTTCTGTCATCATAAACATGCCATCATGATGCCTCCAGCAAACAAAACAGGAAACCTTTCTAATCCGAGTTGCAGGGTTCAGGTTTCCAGTGTAGTCACTCTGGTTTGAATCCTCCTCAGAGCCCCGGAGATCTGCAGCCGTCCTTTTTTCCAATGAATCCCCCTTCAGCAGAGCCTCCAGGCTGCTACCGTCAGCTGACAACAGGGGATCCTTCTTCAGTCCTAATTCAAGCTCTGTGAAGACAAAACAGTCAGAGATCACACAAATAAACAGTGAGTTCTTTTCATCATTCCTGCTCATCACAGGATATCAAATGAATCACATATTGGGAAAGCGTGGCACGTCTCAGCTTCTTTACCCTTTAAGTTGATCTGGGGACACAAAAAACTGAAATGAGCTGGTACCTGATTTGACAGGTGGAAAGATAAGCCGGGGGTCTTCTGGTGGATGAGATCGTCTTTTCTTCCTCCATCTCCTGGATGGGTAGGTGTAGAGCTGCCCTGGAGCCATGCCTAAGGGCCATAAGAACACATCCATCTACATGACACTGAGCCTTATTTTTCATCACAGCACATGTCAGCCTATCTATTAACTCTAGGATAATGAAAAATATGCACCTGCTCTTCAATCTTCCCAGACAAGCATTATTTTTTAAAACACAAGAGAGCAGATTCATCTGTATGGTAAATTACATGATGTTCATAGAAAGTTTAGATGTATTCCACTTTTATCACATGTCGCTCATGTCCCATTATATGATTTCAAGGAATTTTCGTAGTTTTTTTTTTTTTGGTTCAACATTGAAAGTGAACCTTTGCAATCGTCAACTTTCAAATCAGCACAGCAGCTGTTTCAACAGTACAGATCCTCAACCCAGAACATTGTAGTGACTGCTGGAGCATATTTCAACAAATTCAACCAAATAAACTGAAACTATAAACATACAGTTGTTGATGTGGTACACTACATGTTTTTCTCTGTTTATTTTTTACCTGGTCCCCTGTGTCTCTTCTCCATCCAGATGTAGCAGTTGCTCTGAGCCACACCGGTCTGAGAGTCCAGGAACGGCATGCGGACACTCCTCTCAGCACAGAGCCGGGCATTGTAGTTATGACACTGTTCCATGGCATCTCTGTAGTACTGCTCTCCCAACCTAACACACACACAGAACCAGACCGGATGACTAAAAGGGATAAATCAGCAGGTGCTGCAACAGCCTGACTTCCATCTTTCCTGACTCTGTGCCAGTTTACTTTAAAGCCTGTTGTCTTTTTCTGTACTGTGAAAATCATAGGTGACTGTAGTAGTAGGTGCTCTTTTGTAGGTAATTCAAAAACACTGTGCAGTCAGCTCAGTTACATGTATGTTGTTTTCAACACAAACTCAAATAGCACCTTGAGCTTTAGCAAAGATAAGGAACCCATTCCCTTTAAGTGAGACAAACATGCTCATGATCACAGAGGTGTCAGTTGTTCAGCAACTCTTGATTGGCAGGTGAAAGATGTCTGGAAGCAAATGTTCTCACGCAACAGCTGCAGCTGTACTGTGGCTGCCAGGGTGCCCTGGAGCAAGGCACTCTCCTGTTAAACTGGAACTGCAAAGTCTACTAGATGAGACTTGCTGATAGATACAAAAAAAAAACATCAGCAGCTGCTTGACTCAAAACCTTTGCGTCTGCATTATAATAGGAGTTCCTAGTATTTTGCTGCCCCATGTTAGAAAATTAACTGGACGAACTACACAGGAGCAGCTGTCAATATGACACACTCCTGTACACCCCCATCTTCCACCATGTCCTCTATGCTAGTACACATAAAGTTAGGGTTGGGCGATAAAACGATAACAATTTATATTGAAAATCCACTTTGCGCTGAACCAATCATGTGCTGAATTGGAACCAAGTAGCAGACAACTGTGTAGTAGCAGACTGCAGCTACACGCAACCATAGCACTTTAACAGGTGAAGCCGACAGCACTGTCGGTGACAAAAAAGGAAATGAGTGCAACCCCCAGCAGAAATGCAGATGAAGGCTCAACAGTTGACGATGTTGTCAACAACACTGACACGAAAACGTCGATGGTGTGGAGATATTTTGGAATTTTGAGGTCGGACATGAAGCAGAGTAATGTGCACTGCAAATTATGTCGAGTACATGTTCTCTTAAAGTCGGAGAATACCTCAAATCTTTTTCACCACCTGAAGAAGTGCCATGCGGCAGAGCATGTGCAATGCAAAAGGTTACAAACCCCAAGCGGAGCAAAGAGCCCATGGCGCCTGTGCAGCCGAAACAGCGGACCATTCAGTCTGCTTTCTCTAGGGCAACACCTCACGACAAAATGTCAAAGAGACACAAAGACCTCACAGATGCAGTAGCTTATTGTATTGTGAAAGACATACTACCACTAAGCACTGTTAAATTTCATTTTTTATATTGATATATATTGATATATATTGATATCGACTCATATGAAAAAAATATATCACGATAAACTTTTTCCCATATTGCCCAGCCCTACGTAAAGTACAATAACAATGTGTCTGAACACATCAAATAAACATGGAGAAGTAAGAAGCTTCCTAAACGTTGAATCTATGGTAGTAAAGGGGTTGTATTGGGTTGTATTACATTGCCTGAATGTTCATATTGTTATGAATAGTCGGGTATATATAAATATACACCATTTCTACACAATTACAGTAATGTTTCACAGTTTTTGTGAATCTATGGACAGCAGTTTTGATTCCTCTTTTTCAGTGAATGTGTTGTATTAAATAAAAACGACTAAAGGTTTAACAACAAAACAGCGAAATTAAGTAGCACTATTTAAGAAATGGCACACGTTACCATGGTGACCAAGAGCTGACCGTAGAACGTCCTAACAGCAGCCACCTGCGCACCTCCGCAAGGTGAAAACACAGGAAACGGAAGCACGTTTAAGAACAACCAGGTAACAGAAACTTTACCTTGACGTTCCCAGAGTTACTACCTGTCATTTTAGAACCACACATTTTAAGTTACTATCGAAAAAGTCAGTCTTTCATTCATTTTCAACTCATTGGCCGGTCGCCAAAGCACCCAAACCTGCGCTAACATATTCATTCTCTTTAGCTTGTTAGCGCGCGAGCCACCTAGCTACTGTACTTCACTAACGTTAGCATCACAGTTGCTGTTTCTCAAGAAAGACACAACAAGTAATCTATATATCTCCGTAATGACCTTTTGGATCAAACTGACGCATTTTCAGTCACACAAACTCGTGATTCATGTTTCGGAAACGTCATCTGCGTGCCTGCTAACTTACACTTCCATTCCAGGATATGAACCACACACGACGGTCCGACAGAGCTGGCTAAAACCTCTCCACCAAGTCAGTACAAGTGCTGCAAAGATAGCTAACAACACAGCCAGAGAGTGCGCGATGTTAAAGCTACACAGATATGACCGCGACGAGTGTCAAGTACCCAGGTGTAAGGTGTGTAGAAAAGTCCAACACTTACAGTTTCACAACATTCTCAACAACAGCTGCCATCTTGCTCTAATACGCTGAGAGAGTGGCTGCGGGTAATGTATGCCCTCTGTCAGGACTTGTAGGCACAGTGAGCAGGAGGGAGCAGGAACATGCAGACCAGCGCCCTTTCGTGGTGGGATTGTGACATTACTAGATTTTTTTTTTTCATTAGCAGCACTGCAGTCACACAAAAATCTCATATAAACATGAGCAGTGTGTTTTCTTGTTGGATAAATTGTCCTACATCCATCATAAAAGTAAATTATTTGCATTGGCCAAGCGCCATTTTAGCAGGAATAGAGCTCAAAATGCAACAACTGAAAGGAGCAGCACCAGCGCTGCAGGATAAGTCCTGAACAGTCTGACCTTGAAAAAACTTTTTCTGTTGTTTTTTTGAATGACATGGCACTGAAGGAAACAGCTGCTTCTTCCAATATGGGCTAAAAATAGGGATGGCTGCAGTCAGTGTCACAGCTTAGGAGAATGTTTGACTAACACAAAGCTGTTTTTAATATTTATTTCATCATCTGACTTGTTACTGATTTTCATGGTTTTGTAATGTTATCATTTTTCCATTGTGTAACGCAACCAAATCAGTTATTTATCTGTGGAGTTTCACTTAATCCAGACTTGCTGGCCTTGCCTTTTCATTGAGGTTTCACAAATAAAGTTCTTCTTAACAAATACCTTTATATTTTTATGTAGTGATACTTATATTTTGTATGAACACTGCCAAGTTGAACTTCTTCAGATACTATGTGGGAATATTCTCTCATCGTCCACAGATTCATTAGTTTTTTAGGTCTTTGACTATAAAGCTCATTTTTCAGCAGCAGAGATTAAAGCAACTGTAATTAGTCCTCATCTTTTTCTCTAAATCGCTTACAGAAGGTTTTCCCGCTCTTTGCATGATGCTATCTTTCCCAGTATCATAAGCCTACTATTAGTCACCACTCTGTCATTATTGACCTCTTTTTTTCAGCAGTTGCATCAGTGAGTCATTATGAAACAGTTCTGCAGAAGCTCTTCTCCTCATAATGAACAAACTGTACTGTACATGTAGGCTGCAGCTGTATTATGTGAACACACACAAAGGGCCAATTAAAAGGGTGTTGATAGGTGCACCCTAAAAGGAAATGTAAGATTCAGCTTTTTCTTAATTTATAATAAAAACAGGAATCTTTGCCTGTTTTATGCTCATTGCACTTCTGTGGCTCATCCACAATTACGGAAGAGCAGTGGTGAAATAAGAGTATCAAAGAAGAAGAATAGTGCACAGTTGAGTCTTAAGTAGGGCCCGACCGATTTATCGGCGAGCAGATTAAATCGGCCAATCTTAGCCTGTTTGAGACTAATCGGTAATCGGCCAAAACTCGCCGATTTTCGCCGATATTCTCAGAAATAAAATGCAGAGAATAAGATTCGGTTTCACTTCGAAAATGTTCCGCCATTTGAAAAGTTTCCCCGACTTATCCTATAGATGGCGCAGCGACCTCATGACAATCTTCATCCACTAACTACCTCACAGCACAGCAGAGTGACAGGGACGCACGAAGGAGAGTGGTCCGCCTCAACGGTAAATAAACCAGTTTGTGAAAAACACAATAAGTGAACAAGTTTCAGTTCAACCCACTTCACGATGTTCCCCGCTGTGCTGGTCTCGGTCACGCCGAGCTAACGGTGAAGCACCATGTAATATGCAAGCTAAAGTTAGAGTTGGACATCTGCTATTAGCCCTGCTACACTGTTAGCCGTTCCAGTAACGGTAGAATAAAAACAGTACACATTACGTGATCGAGCTACTTCTCTTACTGAGGTAGCTGCATGTCTCCAGATGAGACCAGACCGGAAATGAGTAACGTGAGTTGAGACGTGGAGGCTGTCGACGTGAAGAGCAGTAGCCCTACAGTATACTTCAGTATATATATTTATAACTTCATAAAAAAAATTTAAAAAAAATCGGCCGATTAATTGGTAATCGGATCCCCCCCAAATAATCGGTATCGACATCGGCCCCAAAAAATCCATAGTGGTCGGGCCCTAGTCTCAAGGAAATTGCTCATCGTACACTTTGTTTGAAATCCTGATAATTGATGATTTGACTATCTCCAACTGAGGTGTGCAGAGATGCATAAAAATTTTCAATGGAGATAAAAAAGGGCTAATGCTTTCTGAAACATGAAAAACCATACACCCACATCTTGTTTTTGGTTAAACCATGTTTTATTATTCCTAATATTAGATGTAGATACACAAGTCAACAAACATTATTTTCAATTTGTAATGAAAATGCTCCACAGCACACTGACATCGTGTGGAAGGGTCTGGTATTACAGACACATACCTGAAAATGGACAGCAGTTATAAGTTTTGCAATAGGTTGCATTAGTAACAGTAGTAGTAATAGTAACAACAGTAGCAATAATGTAATAATAGCAATTAATAATAGTAGTGGTATTAACAACTCTGAATTACAGAGAAGGGAACAGACATTCGTCAAAAGTAATTGAGAGATGAAGGTAGGTGGACAGGCTTATCAAATGCTGCAAGACAGACCACTGGATGAAAAAATACAAGCTCCCACTAGACAGCAAATATCCTGCCTTCTTCTAAAAAACGGAAGCTCAATTGTTTCCTGTCTGTTTCACTCAGATCGAATACTCAACAAGTAAAAGTTCTTTTTTCTTCATTAAGTACTCCATCGTTACAAGTACTCTCATAACCAAAAGAAAAACCTCCTCTCCTTGACATCAATAATACACACTTCCCAAGATCCGGTCAGAGCTTTCCAGTGGCACATCGCTCTTTGTAAAAGATGCTGTCTGCAACAGCAAAATACAAACAGCACAGGGCCAGACTGGATCACCAAGGCTGTTCTGCGTTAAATATACAGTACTGTGTTTATGCGTGTGTAAAAGAGAGAGAGATAGTGTGTCAAGTATGAGATATATATTTTTGCTTCACATGACCAATTTGGCCAAACTAATTTGTATCATTCACATTCAAATGAGCTGATAAGAAAATACACTGTTCAACCTTTAGACTTGAACTCCCTAACGTTAACTGGATGCCGTGTCTGATGTCCAGAAGATGGTAGTAATATTCACTAAAACCAGCTCATTCACCGGGGGAAGAATGAATCCTCCTTCGAAAACTGTGCACAGTGTACACTATCTGTTGGCTCACTTATGTATGCAATGACCTTATCACGCGGTCCCAACTTTGTAGCTCAGTCCACGACTGCTCAGACACCTGGGAGCTGAAGTCTTTCTCTGGACCAACTGAGCTGAAACCACTTCAGTCATAGCAAAGTGGATGTTAATGTATCTTTCCCTGACTTTAATTTTGGATCTAAGTGCTGGACCCCCTGTTCCACATTCATCAAGGACTGGAAAATAAGGCCAAACTGCTGAAGCTGCACGTAAAGACAGGTTCGCTTCCAGCAGTTCCAGTTCAGTGTGACATTCCTGTAGACTGATTAACAGGTCCAACTTAAGAGTTCCTCTCAAGATGTAAAAAAAAAATAATAATAATCAAAATAAGTTGCAGTGTCTTCAAAGATAATCTGTCCAATTCTTAACTCCAGCAGTTTCCCAGTGACATTTTGGCAGTAATAAAAGGCAAATCAACACTTTAATTTAAGTGATTGGCTATGGTTACAATTAACGACTGATTCAATGGTCTCAAGATATTTATATAAAAATGCACTACTGCCTACAGTAGGATACTGTAAATGCCTTATTGGTTTAAACATGTACAGTATTTGAGGAAACTAATGAACAACTATCATATTTAACATTTACTATACTTGATTGCCGTTATCATTTTTTGGATCATAACTGCCAATTACATGATTCATTGTTCTCCAACCCTGAATGTAAAGCGACCTCATGTTTCAGAGCACATCGACACAGAGGAGGATACATGGCAATGATGAGACACATACGAGTATAAACCTACATGAATTCATGCCACATACGTTAGAGCTCAAAGCTCGACTAAGAGACATTTTAGGGCTTTTTTTCTCTTTGCAAATGCTAGTAAGCATAGGTTCACCTATTTATTAATAATGTACCTGCATATATAATCCACTGACATACATTAGATCATTGCCACAGGGCACATTTGTAACACTCGTCTTTGTGTTAAGAAAGCTTCCTTTAAGACTGAATGGAGGATGGGTTTGTAAAAAGAAGTCTGTAGTGGGTTCAAGTAAGGCTCAGTACACCTCTGTCTGTCAGGTAGCGCAAAAAGCCCATTCTTCACTGCCTATCCTATCTCACTTCCATGCTCCACACTTCACCCGTAACGACACCTGTCACATGTCCGTCTGTCCAGCTCTTACTCTACGATCTGCCTCAGAAAATGTGCTTCAGCTTTTTATCTACAAACTGTCCCCACGCCTTCACACCAGAAAGAGAAAGAACGGAAATAGTAGTTAGAAGACTTAAAACAGCAATAATGCAACTGTCATGAGGAACTTCATTGGTAATGTTGTCAGCTTACATAAAATTAAAAAACCAAAAGCAAAGAAAAGCTAATTTCATGAGATCATTCCAGGAAAAAAATGTTTCCGCATTTGTGCCTGGTTTTCGTCTGAATTTGCGCAGCGAAAAGCAGCATTCATCTGGCCACGTTTGATCAGAAATAACATAAACGTGCAAAATCCACAGCACCACAACTCACACACACGCAGTCACACACACGCACACACACTAAAAAACTAATCTTCTCTGCTTTGTACAGAAAAAAAAAAGAAAATCGAAAATTAAGCAGAAAAGATCACTCAAAAGGAATAATCAAATACAGGCAAAATTAGAGATAAAATAAAAAATAAAACCACTTATTAAATATATATTTATATATATATATAATTTTCCCAATGAAACTTGTGATCATTTACTGCACACTGCTAAAATTTAATGAGCTTTATTGGTTTTCTCAAAACACCTCATAAACTGTCATTCCTAAAAAAAAAGAAAACAAATACATACAAAGGGCAAGCCCAACATTCTTTACTAATTTAACCAAATTTGTGTCTCTCCACAACATGAATCAAGATGATCTACTGTCAGAGTAATTAGTCTGTTTCTCAAACCAGCAATAGCAAAAGATAAATAATAATAATAATAATAATAACAATAACAGCAATAATATCGGTCAGGTTAATAACATCAATACCAAGAACAGAAAGAGAGACTGATGGGATTCTTCCCGAGGATAGAGCTTGTAAGAGGGGAAATTAAACCACAGTGCACCACAGTGGAAAGCAATCATCCATCCATTTATCAGCAACACCACTTCAAAACGGCTCAGCTCTTTAAGACTCACTGAGTAGGAAATATTCACGCTGAAAGAGGGAGCCGTTTTGGTGGGTCTGAACAGAGATGGGCCTAAACCCAGACTAATGCTAACCCACCTGTTACTGACCTAGATTAACGGCCTCTGCAAGCCGGCTGAGATTGGATGGACACTTTCATTGTTTGGTACAGCTTAATGTAAAATATGGATTGGTAGAAGGATAAAGAAACTGACAGATATAACTGGCGAGGGAGAGAATCAGAGAGAAAAAAAGAAACAAAGTTCTCTGTAAGCCACGTACAGCAGCTGTCGACAAATTCCTCAGGGCCTGCACTGAGCGCAGTGTGTTTGTGTGACCTGTTTGGACTTAACTTTCTGCCTGCTTCAGTTCATTGAAATTTCGACAAATTTAGCTTCCATCGATGATTCAACAAGTGTTCTATTTTTTCTTGCCAAAGAAGCTGAACCTCTTCTCGCGATCCTTCTCTTTGCCATCTTTGTTGCGCATGGTAACACCTCCTGCTTCACCTGAGCTGGGGGAGATGGGAGGCATAGTCATGGCACGGCTCAGCGCCCGAGAACCTCCAGGCGAGTCTCCTGGTCCTGTTGGAATGGAGCCAAGGATGGAACGGATCCAGGAGCTCATTTCCGCCTTTAGAAAGTCAGAAACCTTTGTTATACCTCGGCATTTGGGCAACAAATCACATCATAGAATCTTTTCTAAAGTAAACTTTGGCCTTTACTCGACTGAATAACTTGAGAGAGTCAAGAAATTTAAGAAGAGTGTGGAGGAATGACATGCACCAAATTATGCAAACTATCTGACCACCAGTACAGTGAGGACTGTAGCGTCTGTGTGCGGGACACCTGCTCTAACAATCAGCGCCAAAACAAGAACTTTAAACACCAGGATATTGGAGTTGCACTAATTGTAGCAGAGTAAGAGTTGTATATATCTCACCTCATCCTTTGCTTGGAACAGATATTCTTTTCCATCTCCTAGCCTGTAAACACAGTTGAAGAGGAACTCATCAGCTCAGGATGACTTACAAAGTCTTATACATCAAACTTTCTATTATTCTGCTCGACCCTTTATTAGGAATTCTTGCTCTGAGGTTTTGGTTTCCATGTTTCCTCTCACCTGAGCTTGAATACATGTTTCCTCTTCTTATAGTCGTGGGCTACCTCACACACTGCCTCCCCAAGGCTGATGGGTACCTCCCCGTGGTATGGAATGCCGTTGCTAGCGCTCTTGCCATCTTTGTAGAAACCAAGACTTCCTTTTCTTAAGACACAGTACACGTTCTGCCAGGACCTGTGGGAGCAAAGAAGTCAGATTACAAACAAAGTAGGTAACATGCAAAAACACTGATTTTCTGCAGTAAACCTGCGCAACAGCACTCACCTGGTAGCTGCCTTTTTGCTGTGAGACTCCATTTCCTGTTTTCTACAGAGCATCCCCTCCATGGTTTCGGGCTCAGACTCTGCTCCGCCCCTGCTCGGTAACGTGGCGGATGGCTCAAGGCGAGAGGAAGCCAGCCCACTGTCCCTACCGGGTCCATTCACCGACTCCGACTCCGAGCCCTATGGTCCAAACCAGAACATGTCGTGTGGTGAGGATGGAGGAAAAATAAAGGATGGATGGGAGTACCACTGAGCAGCAAAGCGACCATTCACAGCCATAGATGAAAGGCATGATAAGACTCGCTCTGATGATACCGTATGATTACCTGACGCAATAGCATAGTTTGGGTACAGAGCTTTGACAAAATCACAGTACACTGACTTCACACACAACAATTACACTCACTCTAGACAAACAGCTAAACTAAACACTCATATGAAACATGCAGTCTTTTAAAAACTGACAGTGAAATTTCCTATATTTCAAAATAATGCGATTAAAATACTCATAAACCTGTTTTATCAGATTTGATGGGGACAGAGGATGAGATAAATATAAAATATAAACTTTTTTTGTCCCCCATATGATAATCTACAGTAAAGTCTCAGTCATTTGTTGATCATTTATAATTGAAGACATCATAACTCATTATTCTAACACAAAAAACAACAGACACAAACACACACTCAACCTTCTAAGGCCTTGAATACAGCTTATCTCTTAAACTTCGGCTTCTTTGTATCATATATTCCTTCACCACAAAATTCAGCAACAAAAGTCAACCCTTCTAAAGTACTCAGTTGTGACAGAACTATTAAGTATGATAAGCTAATAAGTTTGTTTTTGCTTTTTTCCCCAACACTACTGAGGGACACACCACAGGGAGATCACAGGTATAAAGAATCACTGAAACAAGATACATATAAAAGGACTTCCGACAGCTACAGTTATCACCACATTTACAACTCTGGGCTTCACAATTACAGTCACTCCTGTCCTGGTCAAAAAGCGCACATAAGCAACAGCATACTGATCCATTAGAACTATCTGTTCATGAATCAGCATCATGCCTTCAAACAGCAATGGGACTGATCGATGGAAACACAAGGTGCATGAATTTAAAAAAAGCAATGGTTTGCATCTGTGACAGAAGGCAGAGGCTTCTTCATCGGAAAAAAAAGAGGCACTGCTGTTGACCAGGAGCTGAGCGGAGGCTGTGAGGGGAGGCGAGGAGAAGCTACAATGCTGACCAAAGCTTGGTACTCACACGCTCCGGCTGCTTTGGCTTACACACACGTTTAGGCTCTGATTTCTTTCCCACTGACAACGATAGCGATAATGACTGCTGGTAAAAACGCAATAAGAAAATGTTACAAAGTCTTTGAAAGTTAAGAGTCAACGGTTTACACTTGGAGGGCTTTGTCAGTATTTTACCACAATTGATTGTGAGACACATTAATGTAAGGATGTTAACCAACAAAATAGTAACATTTGACAAAAGCTGTAGATTGAAACAAATTTAGAGAAGTTCAATCAAACAGAGAATTACTCTCTCTCTTTGACTGATATGTCTCTGCAGTGTCAGATGGATGCACTGTATACTGCCATCATCCTCCCAGAGAAATGCCAAGTTCACTTCATCCTACACAAGCACCAGTTCCCTCCTCATATGTGTCCTGTGTTATCCATTCAGTGTCACTGAGGTGGTGTCTGCAAACCCCTAGTAGAACTACACTTACTTCTCTTATCTCCCATATAATATCTAAATAATGATATAATTCTTGTACTTATGTAGCTCAAATCAGCACTTTAAGTATTCAACATACTTCATAAACTGACTTTAAGTTAAGAACTTAATAGTAGCAGTTAATAATAGTATATGAACCAAAACGACTGTTAACAGTGTGAGACAGACAAACACTGGTATGCACATTCACATACAGTTACAATATAATAGATGTACAAAAATATCACACCTTTTAAAACAGACAGAGCTGAACAGCGATAACACTTCATACATATAAATGTTGTGATATCGAAGATGAGTAAAGACAACATAGAAAAGACATTACAGGACATCACATGGTAGAGCTCAAGGATAAAAAAATCCCATTGTACAAGAGGTAAAAAAATTGATTTGTTGCATCACTGAATAAAGTTTAAATCACTTTCAACAAATCTCACCTGGGATGTGTCATTGTCACTGTGGACTCCGTTCACTGACACCGACTGATTGAGCGTGGTCTGGTCCAGACTAGTTCTATGTTTGAGAGAGAGTGAGACAAAACGGACATTAAGTGTTGAAAACAATCAAAAATGTCGTCCACTTCCAAACACAAACTGTTCTGATCACAAAAGCGACCTTTTCTTTCCAGTTTTTTTTACCTGGCTGCAGAATCATGCATGTGACTTTCGGTCTCTGACTGAGCAACTTCTTCAACCGGAGGGGGTGTTGGGGGTCGCCGTGCTCTCTCTTCTTCCTCTCGCCTCCTCTGGATCTCCTGTTCCTCAAGCTGAAAATAAGAGAACCTCAGTATCATTAACTTTACCTCGGCACTTATTTTCATATCCCCAGAGAACGAGACTCTCTGTCGATCAGTAACACAGAACAAGTTGTTTTTCTACTTACTGTTGTGAGTTTCTCCAGCAGCACAAAGCGATCCTCCCAGGCTGCTGCGAGTTTCTCAAAGGCCTCATGGCGCTTAATTAGGCTCTCTACTTCATCCACATTTGCCCCCAGTTCTGCTGCTCTCACAAGAGGTTCCTGACCTGCCAACCACGACTCTGCCACAGAAGCATCACGTCCAAACTGCAACACCTCCAGCACTGAAGGAAGGGCGAGAAAAGCCATTAGAAAAAAAAAGACATTAACAGCTTAAGAAGGACTTAGCAGTGAGTCTGGGCACTTCCTGTAACACCCAGGGCCAACAACAGCTCCAAAAAAGTTGGCTCCACTGACTGCACTATGACCACTTTGTTGCTGCCAGAAAGGCTGCAAATGTGAAAATAAAGACAAACAAACCAATTACCCTCTTTTCTTCAACTGTCATTGCACAATCAGCACCAATCAAGTTTGTGTAACCAACCAAGCTTTGAAGAGCACTTTGCATAGTGCTCCTAAATGCCTTGTAACGTGTATGCTCTGTCGAGTATGAGCTGAGGGAAAGGAATTTGCATTTGAAACGGCAGACCTTCAAACTGGACATTCCTGTTTGCATTTTATCCTTTATCTTTCTTCTGTACACCAATGTGTCCACATCAGCTAACACACTCTCTTTTGTTTGTCAAGGTATTGTTTGATTAATAAGTGTCTCATTGAATTGGCTGTAAACATGTTGAGCGTACCAATTTGTACATGGTCCATCTTGTCCTGCCACTTTTTGTTGATCCTGTCCCTCTTTTCTTGGAGTTGAGCCAGTTTCTCCCGGATCTGTGAAATAAGAAATAATCAATAACAAGAAGCTAAACAAAATGACAAACATTTTGTGATATTCAGCAGACAAAACATGAGGTATGTTTTTTTCTTTTAATAAATGCATCAATATGACTGCAAGCTACAGTTCAAATGACCCAGTGCACGCTACCTCATCAGCTGCATAGTGGTTATTGTTGATGAGAGTGTTTCCCATTTCATTACAGGCAGTAAAGCTGTCTGCTCTGGTCTCAATCTCTGACTTGATGTCCTGATGATTGTTAATGACCAACCCAGCAGAAGAAACATCCCTGTGATATCCGAAAGGGCAGAGAGAGGTTAGATTATGCATAATGTCATCATAGCGGTATTGATTATTGTTACTGGAAAAATAGATCATTAAGAGGATATTAACCTGGGGCTGTCGTGTGCATCGATCTGCAGGTTGATACCGTCCATCCAGAGCATGAGGTCTCGTACCATGTTGAAAAAGCGGAACTTCTCCACGGTGTCCAGCAGGAGGAGCCTGCGGGCCTGACCTGCCTCCAGCAGACCCTCCCAGGCAGAAGTGACAGCATGCTCGCTCCTGTGAATGTCGTCAGCTTTCTCTCCAGCATAGGCCTTCTGCAGCCGTGCTGCATCATCTTGCACCTGGTTTACCTATGAGTTCAAAGACGGGATGTTTAGATTTTTATTTACGCAGCTCTCTTTGAAACCTTACGTGAAATATCTGGATAAAAAAAGAATCGGACCTGTCCACTGAGGGCCTGGATGTCATTTTCAAATGTGTTGTGCTGTCTGTGTAGGTGCTGAACAGTGTTCAAATCACGGCCAAGGTCAGAGGGCAGCCCCTCTCTCTTCTCCTTAACTCGTCCGAGCACTTCCATGGCGTCCTGATGGAAGCGGTGCAGCTCATATGAGGCTGCCAGCATCTGTGTGCGTGTGTCTATCAGCTCCAGCAGATCAGCCCAGGCCTCGTTTAACCCGTCCTTCCATTCTGCCACACTTGCGTTCTCAGGATGACCCGACTCAATCAGGTCATCTGCCAACCCATTGACACCATCAACACGCTCTTGGCCGATGGTGCTGGTGTCACGAGCAAATTCCCGGAACTTGTCCCTCAGCATCTGTGGAAAACAAAAGTAAACAGGATGAAAGTAGGAAACAATTACCGGTAGTTCAGCTCAATTTCTCTGCGTCCGTTAAGTATGTTACTGAGGGGAAAAAAACTCACAGTGACGTGCTCATAATCCTGTCCTAGTTCATGGGAACCTGCGACCACCTCCCTCTCTGCTATCCACTGTTCCAGGTCATCAACCTCACGTTTCAGCTGGGTCAACCTAAGTCTCTCCTGAAGCCGTCCACGACGCTCCTCAGCAAGGTCTTTCAATCCGGCGTACAGCTTGTCAACTTGAGCTTGTCGTAGTGTGATTCTCTCACTGTAACAGTTGAAACCAATCAATCAGTATTTTATCTATGAAGTGCCAAATTATATAAACTGACAGTAAGGAAGGCAATTTTGGTTTAGATCCATAAGTGCACCTTTCTGGGTGTTCACTGGTGACCATGAGGCGGCTACTGTTTGCTAGCTGGTGAATTGTTTGTGCGTAGTCTTCAAGGGCCTGTTCGAGTGTCTGGTGTTTCTTGACCATCACCAGAGCGCTTTGCTCATCCTGAAAGACACATTAGAGAATAATCACTTTAGCTGCCAACAACAGAGTGGAGAATAATGGCACCATGAACTTATTTAGTGTCCTCTAACCTTGGCTTTTTCCTCAGACATCATATGAAGCTCTTGTTCTCCCATCCAGGCTTCAGCCTCTGCTGCATCTGTATAAAACTGCTGGGCACGGTTGGCCTCTACAAGGCGTGCATGACGATTGTCCGTCTCAGCAATCAGTTGGTCCCAGAGGTCCTTCAGCTCCACAAGGCGCTCCTCCAGGACAGACTGCCTCTCTCCGTCCACCTGGCTCTGAGTCTGGCCTCGTCTGTGGATGTCATCAATGCGAGGCTGGTGGCCCTGGATCTCTTTCTGCAAAGTCTGATTCAGAGAGAAGAGACAAGTTAGGTTCAACGTTTCACTACTTTTTATCTGAACTCAGAGAAAACATTTTTTTTTTAATCTTTCTTTTTCTCACAATTAGACTGCAAGATTTCAATCAAAGCACAAGTCATCAATCAATTTTCCACTGCATGTTTTACAGTTTTCTTTTTTAATATAATTGTACCTGGTTTTTCTTGATTAGTAGCTGTACAGTTGGCAGGTCTTTTCCGTGGTCTGTGGAGGTTGCGAGAGGCATCCTCTCTTTCACCCAAAGCTTAAATACAAGCAGAAGAATCACTTAAACATGATGCTCGGGCAATACAGAATACTAATCACACACAATACTATACTCTACATGTCTAATCCATGCTGTCAGTAAGGTTATATGATCTTACAATCTCATCCTCTAGATCCCTGTTGAACTGATGTGCTTCTTTAGAGGCAAGGAGTCGCTGTCTCCTCAGTTTGAGAGGATCCTGAAGGCCAGAGAAGCTGTCAGTCACACGTCTTTGTTGCCCGTCCACTTCAGCGAGCCCAGCATCCTCCTGGGTCAGGGCCAGAGCCTGAGACTGGAGGGACTGCACCTCCTTCTCCCTGACCTCCATTTGGTGTTCCAACATCTACAAAGGATATTAGAAAGATGTCAGGATAGGGAGATTTGACATTTGTTTGTCTCCTACCAATCCTGAACAGATCTGGCCATTTCTACCACATACTCTTAGAATATCTCTGGACTTAAATTTACTTACATTTATTTAAATCTTTCTTAGTCTGAGTTAGTTAGCTGGTTAGTTTTATCTACTGCATTCTAAATACCGGTCAACATTACAGAGTCATGTTTTGTATTGAAGTCTACCTGGTGCTTCTTAAGCAGTATGTTGACACTGGTTAAATCTTTGCCGTAGTCATCACTATGCAGCTGGCCCTCCAAATTCTTCAGCCACACATCCAGAGCGGAGCAGCTCTGTGTGAACAGCTCTGCCCGGTTAGCATCGAACAAGCACTGGGCCTTGGTGCGGGTGGTGTTCTCCAGCTCTTCCCACTGACGCTGCAGGTCCTCAAGGGTTTGCTGAACAACAGGTTTGAGCTCTGGCTTCTCCGCCACCAAAGCCTGACCCTCCTGTTGGAGACAGTGCCAAAATTAAAATTTTGTTTGATCATTTTTGAACAAACAACTAAAAGGTTGACTTGGTTATGATAAAATTATTTGAAAAAATAGCAACAGAATTTTTTTTATCTGCCTAAACCTTACAGGAACATTAATGCAGATTGTTTCATGATACAACATTTGTGAAAAGTCTCGTATTCTTGATGAGTTTTCTTATTAAATACAACAATTCATCTAAAATTAGCCGTGCCTTATCAATTTTGTCCAGCCAGTCTTTGTTCGAGGCCAGCTCGGCCATAAAGGCCTGATGTTTCTGCCACTTGCTGTGAAGATTTCTGGCTTCATCATAAGACATGTCCTGTGCAGTCAGCATCTTCTCATTGATCCACAAAGTGAGCTACAAAAAGAGAAGACCATCATATTACCGCAAAGAAACACAAGTAATTAAAACATGCTCTAAAACCAAGTATTTATGGTTGAAGAGGTCATATCTATCTCCAATACCATGGTAATGTTCAGGAAAATGACTTAACCTTTATAAAAAAACATTTACTAATTCTAACCAAAAGTGAATAATTTTACCTCTTGTCCATCTTGCAGGAAGTGCTGAAGTTCACGGTTATCTTTAAGCTTGGACAGCAATTCGTTTGCAGATTTCTTATTCTTGAGATGCCTGGAGTAAGTGTAGGAGAAATGTAAATAAGTCAAATTAAAACTGAAAATTACGACAGTCTTAAATAGGAAGGGTTTTTCTCTGCTTTAAGTCTTGCTCTAACCTTTCCTGGATGGAGTCGACTTTTTCCTGGATCTTATCGGAGTTCGCATTAGAGTCATTAATGAGGCGCCGTCCAGCCTCAACTACACCAGTAATCTTCTCCTCACTGGCCTCCGTGGTTGTGAGGAAATCCTCGTGCTTTTTAATGGCCTCCTCTGCTCCCTGCAGACTGGTGGGCATCTCTGTGTGGGACAGCACGTACTCCTACACAGATAGGAAAGGAATGTAATCAATTTCCTCTCTACAATCCTTCAATTTCAGCTAATTTCCCAATATTTTGCAGCTTTGTCCTTGAATATAAATCAACACCTAGTCCCTCCATATTTGTACTATGACAGTAGGTTTCTGTTTTCATGACATAAGTGAAGTATAGAAGTATGCATTGTCAGAAAACACAATCTTACATTTTGAAACATTTCATTTACTATCAGATTCATACTTTCTTTGTGAGCCTTTATCATCAATTTCAGTGGTTCAATAATCTACGGTATTTTAAGGACATGATGTCATTTGAATTTTTCCAAACACTGCTGATAAGGCTGGACATGAAGTGTTATTTGAATAAGTGGGAACAAGGTCCTCTGGCAGTAAAGCTTTGATTGTGATTTCCTCACCTGGCTGTTGAGGAAAGCCTCTGCCTGTTTCGCGTCTCTCAGGAAGGTCTGGAAATCAAAGGCTTGGGCCAAAAGACTGTGGCGGTTCTCCCACATACAACGCAGCTCGTGCCAGCCTGTGTCCAGTGCCTGAAGCCTCTGGGCCAAGAACATGTGCTGGGCATCTGTCTGACCCTGGGTCACCTCCTCACCGACGGCGCGCATCTTCTCATAGTCCTCCTTGTAGTTATCCACCTCGTTCTTAATATTCTCATGCTGGGCGAGCAAACTCTCGGCTTCAGGCAGGGAGGTGGGAATGTCCTCTGAGGCAACAGCTGTCTGGGTGCGGGACAGCCATGACTGGAAGTCATCCAGATCTCTGAGGAAGCCCTGCAGCTTGCTTGCTTCACCCAGTGACTCCTCACGCCGCTTCATGGTGGCATTGAGCTCCTCCCACACCTCCTGAATCTCTGCCAGACGTGCTTGGATCTCAGCAGCCTGTTCTGGATGTTCCTTGGCCAGCTTCTCCGCCTCTTGTCTCAGGTCATCTAATTTGCCCTGAAAAATATTTAAATGAGGAGTTAATGACAAGACACCTCAACATGTTGACCTCACTGCTAGATCATTTATTGCACAGCTTTGTTAATCACCATCTCACTACATACTGTACATTGTATTGACATCTCTTTACCTGTATGGCCTCCAGGTCTCTTTCCATGCCGGTGAGTTTGCGTTGCAGTGCCATCACTCCAGCAAGGTCATTGCCCAGTCCCTGAGTGGATTCAATCACTTTGGTCTTTTCCTTCATCCAAGTTTGAATCTCATTGCACTCCAGGTGGTAGTTCTGGATGTTGAGAGCTGACTCAAGGCCCTGTTTCTTTTGATCAGCCAGTATTTCAAACTCCTTCCATCTAGGGATCACGCAAAATACAGTTTTTAGTCCTGAACACCAACTCCAGTTCTCATTCAGAACGAATTCTTTTATGCATTAAACAGAGGGATAAAAAGAGGCCTCTATCTGTCAGCTCTGACCTGTTATTAAGTTGGTCCCGTGTCTGGTTGATCTGCTCCTTGTTACAGTTGTCAGAGCCAAGAAGCTGCTGGGCCACCTGGTTCACATCAGTGACACGAGTGCCAAGGTTGTTCATCTCAGGTTCCAGCGTCTCGAATCTGCAGTCAAACACAATAAATCAGCATTAATCTTTTAATTCTAAAAACTCCACCCTTATTCAAACAAGATATTTCTCATTAATAGTGGATGTATTTGCTGAGACATGTCATCAACACTTCCATCTTTGTTTGGTTTGGTCATTTTTGATCATACTCTAAGCATTTATTTCGCAACTATTAGTTTCAGTTTAACAGACAATAGTTCAGCTATCACATTTCTTTAAATCAAACCTTCTGTATGTAAATACTTCTCTCATACAGCAAGACTAACCTCTGCTGCACCACCTCCAGGTCCTCCAGTTTGGTGGGGATCTCCATGCCATGTAACCACTTTTCTTTTTCTTCCACCCAGAGCTGACAGGCGCCGGCTTCGCTAAACATGCGGTAAAGGGCAAGGGCACCTTCCAGAGCTTGTCGTCGAGCGGCTGATAGAGACTCCAGTTCTTCATAGCGCTGTTCAATAGCAGGTAAACGACCCTCCACCTACACAAAGGGATTAACAATAAGTGAGTTCAGCCAACAGTTTGTCAACGTTGACCAAGGATGAAACACAAACAGCTCATACCTCAGGGTAATGTACAAAGGCCTGTGGCAGTGCTTGGGCCTGCTCATGCAGGGAGTCGATGAGAGGGTGGTGGCTCTGGATCTCCTCCTCGATTTCCCTCTGTTTGCGAGCTAGAGTTTGGGTGGAAAACTCATCGTGGCCCACCTCCTGACTGGACACCTGTCGAAGTGTCTCCATGATCCACGCCTCCATGTCGTTGGCATCTGTCTGGAACTGGTGTAGGGCGACTGCTTCTTTAAGGTTCTGCTCTCTGAGCTTGGTTGTCTGGGAAGCAGAGGGAGCAAGACGATTAGAAAACAGGAAGTATTATTTAAAGATAAAGTCACACTTTCACACTTCCATCAATCCTCACCTCCTCCAGGTGTGCCCACTGTGCACGGATGTCCTGAATCCTCTCAGTGACTTCTGGGGCTCCAAAGTGTCCCTCGTTGACCAAAGCTTCTCCCACAGCAATGCTGTTACTCAGGGGGCCGTAGCGGGCCGCCATCTCATCTCTGAAAGCTTCATGTTTGCTGAGCAGGTGAAGGGCAGAAGTGAGATCACGGCCACAGTCTCCACTGGCCAGGATCTGCTCCTGCTCTCTAATCCACGCTGCTTCCTCCCCGAGATCCCACAGGAACTGCCACAGGCGGCGGGAGTCTTCAAGGCGCTCTCTACGCTGCCCGGCAAGCTGACCGAGCTCTTCGTAGGCCTGACCCAGCTGGTCTACCTTTTCGCTAACTAGTCCCGGCTCACACGGTTTGTAGGCTGAGGAGAGGAAAAGGCAGGAATATGTAGCTTTTATTCTATTTTGTGCACAGTTAGGTCTGACTGGAGCTGGACAGTCAGTAGATTGACTCTTTGTTAAGAAATTGCACAGTTCAAGCAGCTGCAATCATAGTCAAGGCATAACATTAAAAAATTGACATAAAATAAATATAAAAAATCATTATAAATAAATAAAAATAAAAGAGACACGAAAACAAGCGGTAGGAATTCATTTGAAAAATTATCCAGAACAAACTGCACAGATGTGATGATATGATTGTGGACTCACGCTGTTCGTAGGAAGTGAAGCGCTGTGCAGCTGCCTGAACTCCCTTTATCCTCTCTGCCTGCGCTGAAATGTCAGCCTCGACTAGAGTGTGTTTCTGCAGAAGGTCTAACACATCGTGTAGATGTTTGCCGCTGTCTGGAGACTGTAGACGACCCTGTAAAACCGGAAAACACATTTGGTTTATTTCACCTTCATAAAAAATCCTTTAACTGTGACAAGTTGGCCTGATTGTCATGGAAAAATACTTTTAAACATCTTTTTTTTTTTTTAATTTGAATTGTAGTCATAATCAGAGGCACATGCTTGGTGACTTATTCAAATACCGACTTAGAATAATTTCTGAAAAAGTAAATCAAAGCAGAGGGTAGTTTCTGATAGCCAGAGCCTCATTCAACTAAAGGCACAGAGAATTTATCTTATCTGAGCCGCCAGTTTATTAACTAACAGCAAGATCATTTCTAAAAAAGTGATAAATTGTAAACAAGCACTATAATTATACAGTAACAGGTGACTGAATAACATAGACATAAACCACAAGGTCCTAGTTTAAACTAAGCATTTAAGAAGAACTGGTTTCAAGTCCGTCTTATCTCTTCCCTCGACAAACAAACACTGACAAATTATATCTCCACCCTGTCAACAGCTGTTAACCATCAAATAAACCACACTGACTCTCTTTCACAATTTAGTCATGTAGAGGAAACCTCAAATACTAACTTCAGAGCAGGTCAAAGAGCATAACAAACAAATAGCTCTATGTTTTTTCAAAGCTGGTGGGCGGCTGCTGAGACCAAGCCCTCAGAGTCGTACAGTGCATTTGAAACATTACATCTGAAGCAGAGTAGACAGGCGTGAGTGCTCTGTTTGAAACATTCATAACAAAAAGTATGTTACATCAAAGTCACTGTATGTAGAGATGAGTAGTTCTGACACCTGAGCAACGCTTTACTGGCACAGTATAACAGGGAATTAAACCAACAGCTACATAGCCTTAATAACAACTGCTAGCCTGGCTGACAGTCCTTTCATTAGAGATGCGGTGCCATCATTTCAAACAGCAAACCTGCATCACAGATACTCAAGAGCACTGTATGTATGACGCTGCAGATATCTGAAGCTCCCAGACGGTAATTAGGCTAAAAGGCTTCTATGAAAAGAGCAGGAATTTAAAATGCTGTGTCCGTGACTGCATTTGGCGACACCAGCGTGAACAGACAAATTCAGCCTGTATCATATCAAAACATGGAGGAACGGAGTTGCTGGTTTAAACCATTTCAAGGAGAAACACACACACACAAATACACACTCAGGGATTGAAGTGTATCCTGGCCAAGCTCAGTAAAGCAAATACTGACACGCAGCACGGCTCAGACTAGGCTTGTAAATAGCTAATTACTGCCGTTAATGGTCCTTTCTTACGATCAGACACTAAAGCTGTTAAGGACATATGTGGACAACAATAAATGTAATGAGGGGATTAATAAGACACCTTTGTGTTCATGAAAAACAACCCCGAGAGAATGTAGGAATCCACAGCAGAGGTTTAAAGAGACAGCTGAGTGAAATCACGTGTGCATGATGTGTTTTTCATTGAATGGGTCATTACCTTCATGTCGGCCATCCAGTCCATGATGTAGCGCATCTCCTGGAACAGTCTCTGTAGGTCACGGTGGGCATTCAGACGCTCTCTGCGTGCAGTTAAAAGCTCTTTGAGGTATTCCCAGAGTCGCAGCACATTGTCCCTTCTTGCAAGTATTCGCCGCACATCGTGGTACCCCTCTGCTTCGAGCTCTTTGGCGACAGCCTCCACAGCAGCCACGCGCTCCCAGTAAGCCCCAATGTCTGTTTCGATAGCTTCGTGTTTACGAGTGGCAGCTTCAACTGCACCCAAGTCAGTCCCAAAATTGTCCTGATAACAAAGGAAAATTCTCTTAGCACAGGTAAACTATTCACTAATACCACTTCAACTAAACCTAACACTTGGTATATTTTGTGTTGAATTCAATGTTTTTTCTCTACCTGAGACACCAGCCTCTGGTTTTCACTCAGCCATGTCTCCCGCATAGCAGCTTTGCGGTCAAAACGTGCAGCAAGCATCTCCAGCTTCTCCTGACGGATCAACTCATTTCTCAAGGCCAGTTCTCTTTCATGCTCAGCCTTCTCCAGTCGCTCCCACGCCTATAACACAAACAAAAACCACAGAGTTTGTTACAACTAGGATACCAATGGAGCATGGTGATCCATATTTTACATGAATAGAAGACAGTAGTCCTGGTTTACTACAAACTAAAGCGAATGTCTTACCACAAAGTATGAGGTGTTTATTTTTAGTTTTTTTTTTCATTCACTTTATGGTGTTGAGGTGTGACTTCCACATTTCTTGATAGAAAATGACCACTTTACAAAACCCATACCTTATTGATGTCTGAGATGAGTTTGCCCTCTCTTGGCATATAAACTTTCTGATTATTCGCTCTCATCTTGCTCTGGATAGTGAAGAGGAGAACCTCCAAGTTTCCTTTTTCTGTAAACCTGTGGAGACAGACAGACACCACCTCTGTTTAATCTCAAGTATAGGTTCACACATCGATCCAAATGGCTTACAGGGAACTTCCACCAGATTATTTTTTTTCACTCTGCTGTGTAAGTGGAGCGATAGGTTTCACTCTAGTCAATGTGTGTTCTTCCACTGGCTGCGCTGTGTATGCTCTGTCTAAACTCCAGCAATCTGTAGCCCTCTGCAGAAGAGATACACAGCTTCTGTTTTTGGCAGATGCTGGAGTAAGGCGTTAACAAGCTATAGGGCAGATTAAGTGAGGTAGCAAGTCAGACACTGAAACAGCTGGATGACATCGAGGTAATTTTCAGATTTACAGAATCCAGGAAACATGAATGGGGGGTTGGGAGCTTATCATAGAGGTAGAAAACCATTGATCCTGTAATTACTGATCGAAATTCTTGGGTCTCAGGACTCTAGCTGTCAGGAGCTGCTGCTCCGTGCTGCTCTGAAAATGTAGGCAGTAAGTGTTGATGGACAAGAAAGCACAGGGCCAAACCAGGACAAAGAGGAGACAAGCTAAATATGGATCTGGTGGAAGTACAGTGTTATGTGCACTCGGTCCTTCACTGAGTTACACTCATCCTGCTTTCTTTTATTTCTTACTTGGGGGGTTTCTCCACCGTCCTGTAGGAGTTAAAAGCCTGGAGCTGGTTCTGCACAGCACTCAGTGAGTTAGCTAGCTGCCTGTCGTTGAGCGTCACTATGGTCTGTTCGATCCACTGCAGAAGCTCTGATGCCAGGGTCTCATACTTGTCTATCAGCTGATCTGCTTCAATAGCGTAGTCCAGCACCTGCAAGCAAAAGAGATGCATGAAGCAACTGGTGCGGAGGGTTCAAGCACTCGCTTTAACTCTCACACTGATAAGCAAAAAACATGCAAATACTCGAAGCTAACCTTGCCAATTCGTTTGCCCTCAACTGCCAGAGCTTTCATCTTCGAGAAGTAGTGGTAGTAGGTCGCCACATAGGTAATGATGGACTTTTCATCAGGCTGATCAACATTCACATCTGAAAAAAAGAAAGGTTGATGCATTTGCACTGAGTTATTTCTCTTTTGGTCATGTGACTGTAAACATCAGCACAAACAACACGGTGAAGTTCGGCTCTCACAACAGCCTTTATTTAGATCTTCCAAGGTGCCAAACGGTTTCTGTCTTTAGACGTGCTTTTTGAGGTGTCGGTGTAGCCAACATGTGATGCAGTGTTGTCTAAGCTAGAATTAATTCCCATAATCCTCTGTAGTCTGACCCATCAAGCTGTTTCAGACAACAGACACCAGCTTAGTACCAAGTGGGCAGTATCAGACCATCGGCGTGACTTTCAGGAACGCTTCTTGTTTTCGTGTAAGATTTACACACTCACCTTCTGGGTCCAGCAGCTTGGTAAGCCCTAGCTCCTTCTCGGCCACGTTGAAAGCATTCTGGAGATTGTAGTGAGCGTTGGACCTCTTCAGGTTGTCAAACTCAATCAAGTCGGGTCTGCACAGGCCAGGGAACAATTACAGGTTTAATAAGTACAGATTACACTGGGGGGCTGAATGAAAACAAAGTGGCAATGTCTTTTGGGCTAAAATACAAAATCACTGTCTTGTATTATAAAGGAAATACACCTTTGCACATCTTTGTTTATAGACCAGGTTACATTCAAAGAAATCTTTCTCACCCACTGTACAGTGAGTTCGTTATACTTCGTTCAGGCAGATCTTGACCTCCTCAAAAACTCATTCATTCCTAACGCCATCAGGGCACTGAATGATATTAGGCCTATGTCTGGTTAGATCTGTCTGTTATGTGCAGTACATTACACTGTTGTCCTCCCTCTTTTGCTGCCAAGATGTTTTGTGTGTATTTGTTATGTGTCTGTTGCTGCTGTCCTTGTTGCTGTTGATCTGTTTTTTGTACACGATGAGATTAAAGACAAATTTCCACTTGTGGACAATAAACGAACGAACGAACGATTCATGGATTTCAGCATGAAAGCAGGCTTTTTATCAGCGGATTAAGCAAGCTGCTTAATTTGAGGTGACTTAAGCATCAGAGTGAAGTAAAATTAGTTAGGAAGGCTATATATCATGAGGCTGGTGACAAACAAGCATGGCTATGGATGTTGTTGAGGTTCTGAAATTTTGTCCCAAATTTGAAACACACTGTGGTCATAAATCTTTTACTATTTAGTATGCAATGTTCCAGATGCTTCAAAAACAAAGAGAAAGGAGTCGCTGCAAATGTGTAATTTGAATAAGGCCTAATCATGTAAATAGCAAAGTCATGGTTTACACAAGCAGTTTATGGCTCACTAACGCCAAAGAAAGCAGTGTTGGTATTCAAGTATCAAGTGTCACTTAAGCATTCAGTGTAACAAACAACGCAACCTGATGCATATGACTGTGGAGTTTAGGCTACACCTTTGGCTTTTAGTTCAATGATATTAATGACGTTATTACCAGCAGGGTGTGCAAGTGAGTTACCAACATAGCTCCTTCATAGAAAATAAGTGGGTTATTATTTCTGTGATCTAGGTCATCTCACTCCCTATTTCGTTTTCATCCTTTCATCGCTAAAAAGGATGGGAGGAGAAGGAGACCTAAATAGAGAAGGGATGAAAAACACCCCAGAGAAGTGTAATAGTGGAGCGACAGGTGCTCATTAGGCAAAGAAAGATGAAAGAGAGGCTGTCACCATTTTCTTATGACGAATACGACTCTTAAATCTACACTTACCAGAGGAGATCATTCAAAACAGTAATTTAAACTGTATGTATACCTAACGTGGACCAGTGTGTCATTTTAAGTACAGAAAGATGTCAATGACCTGTGTTTGTGCACGATGGCATTGAACGCCAGGCCATCTCTCCAGCTGGTGGTGAAGTTGTGGATGTTGACATTTGGGTATCTGTGGAGGTCAGATCAGACATCATTAATCATTAACACAGCATAACAACACTTATCAGTAGGAACTCCGGCTAAACTCGATAAAGCTTTGATGATTAAATATATCTTTGACCGAGTCTATCCATAGTATTTGATCCCAAAACCCCATTTTGTCTCCCATCACACAGTCCCGTCTTACCCAGCAGTTTTCATTTGGCACCAGAGCAGGAGGGCATCTTTAGCTGACTTCTTCTCCTTGTTGTCTTCTGTCTCCACACTGATGTCCTGGATCTGTCAGAGGAGAGTTCATTCTGTTAATATCCTCTTACATAATGTTACACCATCCTAGCAGAATACAGAATTTAAGATGACTACAAGGTCACACCTAATGTCATAGAGTTAATAACTAAAATGAGAAGTGGAGGAACTACATAATAAATCTAATCTAATCCCAAAAACAATTTTTTATGAGTTTGCCTGAGGATGGACTTGGCTACATGCAGAGACAAACTCAGTCTGTAAAAAGGTTAGATAACTTGGCAGCTGTGCTGACAGTGCAATGAACAGAGCACCCAGAGGCTACACTGAATGTTACCTGGAAGCGAAGGATGATGGTCCAGATGAGGCCCAAGGTGAGACGGTGGTTCCCATCCACAATGTCGTGGGAGCCCATGTTTTCTAGATGGACTTTTTGCTCTTTAAGAAACTGCAGGGCTTTATCGACATTCTCCAGGCAGTGGATGCGCATGCGTCCCTTCGTTGGCTTTGGCTGTCAGAGGGGAAGAAAATGTAATCAGACTTGTGGATTTCTTGAACAAAAGTGATCACAACATAAATGCAGGGAAGGGACATTTGGAACTGAAACAGAAAAACAAACAGTACTAGAGGGAAATCAAATTTGGGGAAAAGGAGAAACGAAGCACATGATTTTCTGCTTTTAATAGACTCGTGGTGCAAATGATAGTCACACGGGGGTCAGAGCTAGGACAGGAAAAGGTGTTTTCTGTGTTACTGACCAGCTGTTCTCCTGAGAGCACTTCCAGGAGGCGGATAAGCATGCGGCCGTCGCGCAGGTCAGTGTACAGGTCACCGATGCGACAGGTCACTCGGCCCAAGTGGGAATTCACCCATTTGGTAAAGGTCTTCTTCTGTACTGCTTCACGTTCATCTGCAAAGCACACCACAAGGAGAAAGAGCCTGAAGTCACATTCCAAGATTACACTCTGCTGACTGAGACATTACCAACATCATTACTGTCAGCGAAATGATCGTAGATGATAAATCTGGCTCCAAACAAAAAAAACGTGTCTCCAACTCTGATCACTTTGGAGAGCAGACAGGTGACAGTAAATCATAAGGACTTAAGCTTGGTCCTGAGCAGTTCATTTCACAGATAAGCTATGCCATTAAATCTCTTGGATCACAGCATTGACAGCTTAGTGAGTGGTTTTCACTCTTCAGACTGGTTATGTACTGTTGGCTCATCTCATGTGTGCTCTGCTGATTACTCTAATTATGTGAGTTTACAAAAAAAAAAAAAAAAAATGACAATGCAAAACTGCACTTAACAATGATGGCATTTAATTAGAATTTTCTTTTCTTTGTAGGAGCAGAACTAAAAAAAAATGTGTCACAATAAATTAAGCTGGAGCAGCAGCTCAGACATATGGACCAGGGGAGTAAGAAGCTAATCCTGCTCCGCCACCTAACAAGGTGACCTCATTTCCAGGACACAAGGTCTCCCTCTGCCTTTTGAAAGCACTGTTCTGGCTTTGTACTGAGTGAACTGCACCTAACACGGGCCAACACGCAACTACCCTGGAGCAGACAGAAAACAAATGAGAGTATAAACTCTGTGATATTTAGCCAAAACAGTGTGAAATGATATATGATCATGGTCAAGACAAATAAAACCATGACTAGACACAGTTTGAGTGAGACTGTATTGTTTAACTGTACAACACGCAAGGATAGATAGATCAGTTTGCTATGATCACTCGTCATGGTGTCTGGTATCACATACAGCACATCTAAAAGCAGTGGGATGTGACAACATTAACCTCCAAACTGTAACTTCTGTTTCACGTGCTGCAACACAAATACATCAAAGGAAAGAAACAGAAGTGATGTGAAAGACGGCTGCCCTGAAGGGTCATTTTTCTGGAAAAGATTTACTCTTCTTTTAAAAATCCTCTGTCTGTCAGCCCTTTTTCTCTCCTGTTTCACTACAGCTGCCATTAGTCCATTAATACATAGTAAAATGTTGCCAAAGGTCTTTTTTTTTTCTTTCACTGTCAAGAGAGTGTGGTTCTTTTCAAGAGTAAAATCAATGAATGCACCAACTTGATTTGTATATCAAAAACATTCAGCTGCCAGTTTAAATAGAAATACTTGTAAGGGGAGCTTGCAGCCAAAAGCTACAGTAATGTTCAAATGCATTTCATTTCAAAGCTGACTTTCAACCCAAAGGCAAGGTCCAAATATCAAGGCAGTTTGTGTAACACAGGGAGATTGTGAAGGTCAGAAAGTTGAGTACAGTCTTTTTCAAAGGTGCGCCGTGAGATTAAATCACAAGGTCAAGACATTAATAGCAGGACTTGTGGAATTTAAAAAAAGAGCCTCGAAAAGATCTTTTAGCACAGAAACTATTGCAAATGTCATAGAAATAAGGCTAGAGGTGACAGAGAGACATGGTCAAGTGGCTGTGTGTGGTTTATTAGACATTTGGTTGCTTAACAAGTACCAGCTTACTCCCTAAAAGATGAGCGTCAGGTGGCTGAATATCAGGTTATGCAATTAACCCATATCTAACGGCTATCTGTAAAAGAACAGATTCAGAAATTTCCCACAGCCCCTTTGGGGTGGAGTAACACTTGATCTTTTGCAAGCTGACAGTTCTTCCTCTAATTATAAACTACTTTGAAATAAGCAACAGCTATCTGTGGTTAGCACTGCAGTGACACAAAAACCCAATAGGATTCTGCTGATCATTTTCTAATGTAGAAGACAAAAACTGTCATAAGTATTGGGCATGTTTCCTAACTGTATGCATGCTCACATTAATGCATCTGTAAGCCAAAAGACTAGAGCGCCTCGTCTCCTGTGAACCCCCACCAGACTCAAACTGTCTTCTTTTTCTTTTGAAGTGTAATTCTGTTTATTTCATGGCTTCGAAACAGAAATAGGAGGGACTGTAAAAAAAGAAAAACACTTCTGAAATGTGTTTGTTGGAATCCTAGCTCTGAAATAAAAATGCTAAAGTTGCACCATCTGTGGAAAAGCTCTGACCAGCAGCAAAAGACAATATTTCATTATGTTTGCTAGTCCACACTCTGCAGAAAATAACTGGGTTAGGGTTAATGTCTGTGTCTACATGCAAACTGTACGAGGAGCTATAGAAATGTGTCAAATGCAGTTTTAGAGTAAAGCTTTTACGAAACAGAAATGCACAAAAATATGTTAATTTAAACTATTTAAACAATGGACTACAGTAATGACCCCGAGGCTTTTGTTGTTCGGCTGTAAGAGCAGCTGTAAGAAACAGGTTTCTTTGCAATCAGCATGCATGGCTCGGAGAAATGTGTCCTTCTTCCTGGTTTGCTGTAATTCAAGGATATCAGACAAACAAGATAATGTTATGGCATCAAACTGTAATAGCCATCATCAGTCAAAATGTCAATCCTGAGCTTAGCCTCAGACATCTATTTACCATAGTGAAGTCTGCTTGAGTTTTCTTGTCATCAGTTTATTTCAAGCTTTAGAAAACAGACTCCTAATAAACCTCGTCTTTTCTTCTATCTCACAATTTCATTTATCTCACGTACCAGGATAAACAATTGCTCTACAAACCAGGGAACCACTAATATCTGAAGATGTTCAAGCCAGCAGAGACAGGTTACTATGCCAGGTGAGGTGCATGTACAGTGGCGGGTCTACATTCCTTCTGATACCTGGTCATGTTGTAACAGCACCCCGCTCTGAGGAGAAGGCGGTATTGTGGCGGACAGGGGTCCTAAATAAGAAATGTTGCTTCCCACCTCACGCTGTGCAGCTAATAACAAGGCAACTGAACAAGAGCACAGGACAAGACAAACACAGACGACGGTCCCTGATGTGTTTGCTCATTATGGTGAGCAAACACAAACCTGTCATCAGTTGCAGCCACAGTAGATAAGGGCAAAACCGGTGCAGCTGTTTTTACTTACAATGTGACATTTGAATATTGAGGTGTAAGAGCATGGGAAAATAATTCAACTGTAGAGTTTGCACATCCAGGTCTAAATGCTCTGTTATTTTTTAACTAACCTGAAGAAATGCTTAAGGGTCTGCCTGTTTATTTTTAACAAAAATCACCTTGATAACTGAAGGAGAAAAAAGATAAAGGACTGGACTGTGTCGTCTTGAAGTCTTAAGGCACACGTCACACAAAATACCTGAAGAGCCTGCCAGTGTTGTTACACAAGAGGGGGACAAGAGAGAAGAGAGGGAAAATGTGGGCTTTTAGAAAGTAAAGCTTGCAGTTACTTGTTAGTTTTAAAAATCTTTCATAATCTTAATTTGGTTTGACAGAAAAAGAAAATGACTGCATGCCTGCCTCAAATGTGGACAAATTAAAGATTTTATTCTCTCATCCTGAAATGCAAGGTGTGATTTTTGGGGGGCTGTGATAAAACTGCCTCACACAACAGCGTTGCCATGACTACTATCCAACATAAAATAAACTTTACTGCTCTAAAAAAATAAATTAAACTGAATACTGTTTTTTATTTTTTTTTTAACATGTTAAATTTGTTAAACTTGACTCCACCATTCATACTTAAGTGTGTCTCCTAATCTCTCGAGGATTAGATTTAGTTTGGTCTTATTGAAATCTTGCTTCTATAGTCGTCATAAAGTCCCCTGACTGAACTCCCTCCTGAACCTCTCTGCGTGTAAGCTAGAAAAACAAGTGATTAGTGTTTTTCTCCATTGTTTACTAATGGCAGATCAGAACTAGTGGTTAGAGCCATCACTGAATGTTTCAAAAGCATATTTGGGCATGTCCAGTCATTTTGTGCATGTTTGTCTCTGGTAGCTAGCTTAAAGTATATGTCAGTGTGGGGGAGGAGGAGGAGAGAGGCGCAGTCTGTGTGCCCTCTCTACTATTACAGGCACTAGGATTTAGCTTCTCCCATATCTGAGCTCGCAACAAACTTGTGTACTGTTGATAACGATGATATGCAGGTAATCTGAGGAAAATATGCCGCCAGACTTAATCCTGTCTGTGTGGATCATGTTTGGTGACAATACTGAGATGGATAAAACAACAACGAATCAGTGGGGAAGGTTCATGTACAAACAACATGACAGACTCTGCATTGATGCTGCCATTGAATTTGGATCAAAGTTGACATCATAGTTAAGTTATTTCTGTTTTCTTATCCTACAGTTTTTAACTTTTTTTGGATGAAACTAGATCAAAGATGTTACCTGCAGCATTTACTAGATTTCATCCCTGAATTAAGATGCCGGTAAGAACTACTTCAAATACTTGACACAGACTTCAACAGCTGTCTTGAAAGGCAAAGAAAAAAAATAGCATTTTTTAAAGCAGTTTGTATGCAAAGAATGTGAGTGTGAGAATATGATTTATCGTCCTCATAAAAATATATTTGTTTTTTTTGTATGTAGGTTACTTAAGTAAGCAAAAACAGTTGAACTGTGCATATAGGTCCAACCATTATGCAACTGTTTATCTTTTTATAAACACCACTGAGGCTTACAGCATGTTGTGCAGTATGCAGTGTGTTGAGTAGAAGGTGTCCCGCTGGCATAGATTGTAATTAGATTAAGACTAGGCGTCGTCCTGCCACTGAGTCGCCAACCTGTACTTGTAAGGTGACTCTTTATTTCTGGCGGCCAGAAGGTGGTCATTGATGAATAACCATCTTGATTGTCCAGTCGCCCATTTATACTGTGCAGCAGATAAATGAATGGAGTTGGATTTAGGTTTGGAATAAACACAGAGGCATGTAATTGCCTAATCAGCTCTGACCAACTCCAAAGATAGTTGGTCACAACTAACTAGAGATTAGTGTTTACAGTTTCCACATTCTCCTGAAACTCATTTCTGCTGTGTGTTTAATCTCATTGATAGGAATATTCAAGTACTGTTTGAGATTGGAAAAAAATAACAGGACAACAACCTTCTACACACTTTTTTTTCTACCACCTTCTCATTGAATCCTGCATTTCTCTGCTGTGTGGCATGACACTGCACTTTGGCTCTCAGTGGCATCAGTCCAGTAAAGAGGACAAGGAATGACCCCATCCTTCCATAGCTCACCACAGTGAGCTCTTAACACAATGGCAATAAATGCATTCTGCAGATATCGTCCACTTGCCATTTCTCTGAAGGACTGCCATCATGGAGCTAAAGGAAAAGTAGAGGTTCATGCCTCAGCGCAGTCTGCAAAGTGTTAAGTGCTGCTAATCATTTCAGCTTGTTTCATCTCTGGCCGAGGTCATGCCTTACTCCCTACTGGCCATTCATGCTTTCCTTTCTAGTTGAGTCTTGACATACAACATCCCACCCATTCTGATCTTGCATAATGGATGCCTCTGGTCACCCTGCCCTTAGAAAGAATGAGTAAACTACTTCCATCAATCTGCTGGCTTTAATCTGTCTTAATGACCTTCCCTTGGACATTCTCACACAGACAAGATTATGGTTCTGTGCCAAAGGGTAAGGTGAAAAGAGCTCATGGGAGGTAGTCAGCTCTGCTTTTATTTAGCAACATGGAAAACAGTGACTGGAAAATGTGACAAACGGTAGTTTAAGATTAGCTAACCCACATATTCCTCAAACTAAAATGTGTCGTTATTGAAAGTTAAGAAGAAAACTGAGATTTTAACTTTATTATTTACATTATGGTTAAAAAAATCATGACATGAAAGCAGCTTCAAGTTTGCCCAAAAAAGTAAATTCACGAGGATACGTGTTAAAAATGCACAATGGCTATACAAATGCATCAATTGTAAGAAGTGCTACAGCCTAACAGAAGATTGTTAGATAGTTATCGTGAATTCCTCAAGCTGGAGCCAGCAACTAAAAGTCAAACCAAGGACCATCAGCTTTTAACAGTCTGTTTGTAATAACAGTGTAGAGGCAAGACTATCATCAAAGGAGTACTTCTGACGTGCTGAATTTTACTCTGTTATTTGACTTCATGAAGTATTTACCACATGCAGAAGTGACCAAACTCAGACAGTCAAAATCATCTTGAAAACCTTGTGGCTGGTGGTTGCTATTCTGTACTGACACCAGTGGGTGGTTTGAGCTGAGAAACACTTCATGGGTGCCCTAAGAAACGCACACGATGAAGACAAACCATCTGAGGGGTGATAGGATGAATGGAATTTGTAAAAAATGTTACAGTAAATAGGAAAGGGACATTTTATGTACCCGTACTTCAAGCTAAATGGGTTACACTACAGTAACTGCCTAGACCTCAGCAAAAGAACAGATTTGTACCTAACTGAATTACTCCATAACCAGGGGTTGTGCCATTTCTTCACATTGAGATTGATTAGTAGTCGTGAGTTTTCATTGTACAGTATATACTTCTGTGAGCCTTCTGAGTCTACATAAGCTTGTTATTCAACAGTAATAGAGTCTGCAACTTTCATGAAGTTGGAAGATTTACCCTCCGAACAACTGATTGACACTGCATGTCTGCAAACTTGGAAAAGGCTGCATATCATCCCTCCAATTATTCCTACAAATCAATATGTTGTCCACCCACATGACCCATTAAAATTGTGAGTAAAACTACACACACAAATGCACGTGCTCCTCTCCCCACAGAAGCGCAGATACAGAAGCGGAACTGCCCCCCTTTGAGTACTTTGAAAGTAGGCCTGTGGTGAAACCGACGCCTTGCCACATGTGGCATGTGTTATTTTTACACTTTTAACAGTTTTGGGCCTCAAGTACAGCAAGACATTTTGCCCAACTTTAACAGGTTAGTAAATGTAATGACAAAACCTTTGAGGTGGGCAAGAGAGACTCATCCCTTATAGTACTGTCCTCTTCCCCTTTCTGCAAGCACTGAAGGCACTACACATGTCCTCCAGGTCATGGCCCTCTGCACCATCTGCAGCTGGGGCTGATAATGGGGAAGATATGAGAGGGGGGTGGCCAAGGCCAATCCCATGAGAAAGGAGCCGGAAGCAGGCACCTCTCAGCCATAACATCTGCACACAAACAGGGTGTGAAATGTCAACAAATAATAATTATCTTAGAGCCTCCAAAACTGCACTTAGTTGTTAGCTCTCTTTGTAGGACTCAGTCAATGTTGGTAAAAGTGAACAAACAATAAGGCATTTTGAGTGTGAGTGTTTGTGTGTTTTGTATGTTTGGTGAACCCTCCGCACCTAGGTAATGTGACTCTGAGTTACAGCTTGAGGCCACAGGAGTCAGAGCTTTCACTAAGAGTGTTAAAAATATTAAGTTACAACATTCAATTCAAAGTGCGCCCCTGTTTTTGAAACTGGACCCAAAACGTGACATTTATCCCACCCAGTATCAATTCAGATCCTAAAATTAATAGAAATGCTCTCACTGGAGCAGCACTGGATTACAAAAAAAAACATAAGAATATATTAACCAGAGAAAACAAGTCCATGAAGGTAAATCAACTGAAAACAATTAGAAATTACAGCTTTAAATCAGTCAACTAAGTACAAATAAAGATTTAAGCTGCAGACCTCTTTTAGACAGCTTGTCAGTTTTCTTTTTCATCTCTGTACTTATTTGTTGCAGCAGCCCAGAGGGCAAACAAAAATGGCTTCTAGCTTTGTCAAAGAACTTGTATTTAAACAGTCACCCAGCTAATGCTTGCTGAGTGACAGTACAAACTAAAGTCCAGAGGGTGCAGGTTGCTCGAGCAGTGACCCTTTGGATGAGTCGCTTGCAGTTTAACCTGACACACAGTTCAACTGTAAACTATTAGATCTAACTCAGAATGTATCTATCTGGAGCCAAAATAAAGACTCAAGTGGAACAGTTAACACTATAGTATCTTCAATGAGCCAGGATAGTCATTTGATAAAGACAGTAACATTAATACTAAGTGATGCAATAATCTATATACTCAGTCATGAATGATTGATATGGGGGTGAGCTGCCAGAATAAGCTATAAAAAGGAAGCAACTGTCCCTCCATCTGCCAATAAAGCCTGTTCCATGACACAAAGATGAAGAGTTTTTTTCCCCCTCACTTCTGTCTTACCATGTGGCCGGTGTTTCATTAAACCTGTCTCCCTTGGCGATAGTTATTAAGTTACTCAGTTCATTCTTTACCTGTAAGATATCATTTACCAATGAGTCACACACTGTATGACAGATGTTCAGTACTTTTATGACGGTAAAGCAGTTCAAATATGTCTTCAACAACAACTCCCAACCTCAGTTTTTCTTTTTCACTTTCTTTTTCCTGCAAGCTCTGATGTGATTATTGAATTTTCCAATGGAGATGATTTGTATTGCTGAGGTCAAATTTGAACTTTTACAAAAAGTTGTGAAGCACCAACTTGAGGAGAATGACATATTTAATACGAATGTAAGAGCAAGTTAGTAATTGATTTCATTTGTCTTAAGAGATGGTAATGATACTAAGCTACTTTGTCATCTTCTACATCTTCTACTTCGTCATTCCTGCTGCAATCATAATTTAGTGCGAGGGAGGGAGGGAGTGACACAAGGAATGAGCCGCAAGGGTAGACAAACTGGAAATACAAGTGGGAGTTGCCAAAATGTGTTTATGCGTCTGAGTATGTGTGTGCATGAGTATATTTACAGCAAACTCCAGCCAGGACATATTCATGCACTGAAAAAGTAGAGGAACCTTTGTATGCATGTATCTGTCATACATTATTATTATCTGAATTCCTCGGACCTCATATTCATAACCAAGAGCTCTGAAGCCTCTTTCACAATATTCTCGTTGTAAGGAAGTGTGAATCAGTCCTGTCAGCACAAATTATGTGACAGTTCTCTGACCCCCCTAAATTACACAGAGTTAAAGGTTTTCTTGCCTGACAAGTTAAAAAAAAAAGACAAATGGCTATGAGCAGTTGACACTCTGGTATGTACCTTAAGATTCTTTGTGCATGAGGCTACGTGGTTAAATGTAAAAATGTAGTGAATCTTGACAAAAGAAGATTCTATCTCTTCTGTGATCATTATCTTCAGACAAAAGTATTGGAGCTGCCGGCATGCAGGTTTCATTATTCATGCATCACTTTCACAAACATACATGACTCCAGTGTACGAGTCTCTTCTTTATTATCATGGAGGATAAGGCTTAATACAGGAGAGGTGAGTGTTGTTTGTCCACTGGAATGTCAAACATGCAGAGAGAGTCGACTTGCCCCACAAGTACACTTGTAGACTACTCTTTATGCCAGACAGCAACCAGGGAGGGACCGGAAGCTCGCAAAACACTGCAAACTTCATGTGCACCAGTGACTGACATTTTCATACGCTGAAGCACAAACGCTCAGGTACCGCAAAAACTTTATGCTGCGACCTGTGACTGGGAGACCAGAAGTTTAGCCAAAACTTTTTCTAAGTACATATTATGATAAGAGGAAAAAATTAAAAGTTCAACTATATTTTTGGTAGTAAAACTAACTTTCTGAGAGGAGTTTTCCTAAATGAATCAATGAAGTGTCAGTTTTGGGGTTGGGGATTTAGACTCATGTTACTACATCATTTCCAAAGTGGCACGCAAAAGCCAGAGGCCTCTGTGATTTCAGTTTACAGGACCTCCTAGACCTTACAGGCTTTAGCCAGAGACAGAGCGATGCATTGTAATGAGATAAGAAAGACAGGTGGCCCAGTGATCAGGTGCCAGACTGCTGGCCTGCTTTAGAGCTGAGCTGAAGCCTACTGAGCGTTTACTATGCCTCTCTTCAATTCTCTCCACATTGAGCTTTGAAATAGTACCCAAATGAGAGGGGAGTGTCTGTAGCCTCTCACAGGTAGCCACTCGATGCCAGAAAAATGCTGAGCTATTTGGAGACTTATTAACAATCTAACATTTGCTGTAGGACTACAGCACCAGCTACTTAGTACAGCTAAACCTAACATTAACTTCCCAGTGTTGTCACATTAGCAACTGTTTCCAAAAGCCAGAGAACGAGCCAAAAAACTCCCCTGTGGTGTCAACAGGTCAACTGTATCTTTAAATACATTACACCAGCTAATCTAAACTGATCATTAGAGACAAAGATTTCACACTCAACAACTGCCTGAAAATGTCCCTTTCAATCAAATGAACATCTAACTTCAACTCTTACCTTGCAGCTGTTTAAACCTTCCCTCCAGGATATTGGAGTATTGCACCTGATTAACAAATGCTGCAGGGGACAAGCAGGGCTCTCTGTCCCTGTGCTCCCACTCCATGGCCTTTTTTCTGGATCTCTCTTAAATAATCCTCTCAGGTAGAAAATGAATGGGAGTTCTTCTGCATAGTACAACAAAAGCAGCAATCTCCACTCAAAAAAGTATCCAACCCTTTTACTCCCAAAAAAATCAAAAAGTTTCTTTTTTTAATCCAGTATGCTTTGGTCTATCCTCCTCTTCTGAACTGCCTCAATGCTGTGGCTCAGTAATGTTGGCGCTTGTCCTTTTCTTCATCTACTGTATGTCCCACCTTGTCCAATGAAAACACAGCAATGAATGCCCGGCTAGAGGATTTTTTTTTGAAGAAAAAAGAGTTTTTTCAAGCAAATCTTAAGAACAAAATGTTCTCTTTTTTCACCTCTCCTTGTGAAAATCTCACCACAGTGAAAAGTAAAAGCTTTTGGTTGCACTCCCTTGTGGTTCTAGCAACACAATACTGGCTATGCCTTCACTTCAGACTCTCAACACGCATTTGCTGGAGCAGAGCACAGCAGAGAAGGCTAACCGGCTGTGGTCGGATAGCTGTGTAAACAAAGCCTGCTGTGCCGTCTGAACATAGAGCCATTTGCATAAGGTGTGTTCGAGGGAGGAGCACAAAGGAGGAACATGGTGGATGAGAGGAGGGAGGATGTATAGAGGTGGACTAAACCATTAAGAGTTCTTTACTCAGTGTAGCTTGAGGCGGATTATTTAACTCCACCTTAATTCCACCGGTCAGCGGGGTGTGGCCTACCAAGAAGGTATATCACCACAGTTCCCATCAGATTGTGTCTTCTTATCCTGTTTACTCTCTGTGAGGTTCATCTTGTTTCTACCACTCTCTCTTTCTGTTCATAGGGTCTACCTTTCGATAAGGCGCTGAGACAGGAAGGAAGTTGTTGAGGCAGTCTGAGATGCATACTACGAGCTCCTTCCTGCCTCAACAAGATTTTAAATGGTGAACTCCAACTGTAAGCTAGGCAGGTGCTAAAGTAAAGCTGGGTTTGGAGGTGAGTCACTAACCGAATAAAACAGTTGTAGAATTATACTTTCTGTTTTGTCCAGCGAGACAAGGGACAGATTTCAAGTTATTTCAGGCACACCTTATTAAAACGGAAAATCTTACACTGGTTTCATATGATTCACATGTTTCTTTTATAATTCACGTCAACTGTAGATGTGATACAAATCAAGAGATTAACCAGTAGATCCTGGATTAATAAATTACTCTGAAGTGTTGTACAGTTTTCTCATTATTCCATGGGAGCATTTAGGTTTTTTAAGAACAGGCAACAAAAATGCAGCGTTGACAAAAGTTACACATGCATTAAATGTCTCAGTGTGCAATTATTACACAAGACTGAACGGGGTCAAAGGTCTTTTTTCTTTTTCCTTTTTGGTCTGGTAGGGGGCGTCAGTAAAAAAGGTCTGGTTGGGTTTTTTTTGATCTGTTTGTCATGATGAGCAGGGAGCATCTGGATGGATCTCATTAGAGGACAAAAATGCTCCAGGCTTGACTGGGTGTTTATGGGGGGGCTACTGGACTAATGAGACCCAAAGAGAACACACTTCCTTCTGAGGAACAGACAATATGCTTCGGACACATGCAGGGAGAGATGAAGAGCAGAGAGCTGGTAAACCCCCAGTAATGGCCGTTTAAAATCCCACCGGGCAAATATCAAACATTACATTACCAATTAGCATGAGAGGCAGATGTGATAGCAGGTTTGTGTGTCTGGCTCATGCATCTTAAATGATCATTTGAAGCAGTTAACTCCCTATAACGTCCATCAATCATTTGAGCAGTGTATAAAATAAACATAGAGGGTTATTTTGTGAATCTTGTGAAACACAGAAACAAACTGAGACAGTCTGCCAAAGGAGGACGTGGGGGGGAAAATCCTGCTTTGAGTGAATGATTTAATGAAAATTAATGGTAGTCTGGAGTGGTCAATGAACACAGACAAGAAAGAAAAAAAAAAAGACAGAAGCTCTGGGGGGGGAATGAGAACTACCAGAGGGAGCGTGGAGAGATCTATTTCTGAGACGATAAATTCTATCCATCGTACAGCACAAGCCCTTCTGTGGACCTTGGGGAGAGCTGAGAGCCTGACCACACTCCGAGCGCTGGCAGTAAATATCTGATCTGAAGGGGAATCCCCCTGGAGCAAGTAGGGTCAAACCCTCATGGGTCCAAGAATCACTCATCTTAGACCCAGTATCATATAAGTGAGCAAAAGTGAGAAATTGATAGCATGGCTTTCAATAGTTATTGATTTGTTTCTAAACGCTTAAATTTAAAGATAAAACATTTGTAGCACGGTTTGTGTGTTTGTTTAAAAAACAGATTTTATATTTATGAAACTACTGAGATGATCCAATTGCACAGAATAGTGTTGAAATATATGTGAATGTTTTCTTAAGTGTGAAAGTTTTGACCTTTTCTCCCAGAGAATCTTCTACAAGTAAAAACATGCAACTATGTTGGAGTGGAGCTGAGCCTTTCTTCTAATAAGGCAAATTGGCACAGCTTACCATGCTAACCCACACAGCACAAGACTGTAGGCAAAGTGGATGTTTATGCAAATTTCTATTATCTTAACGTAGGTGATGTTCTCTACCTGTGGTGAAACAAGTGGCAGACGCCGCTGTTACACAAAGAGTAAAGTGATTCCAGTAGATCATGTGGGTGTAAAGGGTGTGAAGCAGGAAATAAAGGGATCGTGTTACAGAGAAGAAGAAGAAAAAAAAAAACAGGAGGTTTCATTGAGAGAACGGCGTAAGTAAGCAGCAGCTTACAGGATGCAGAAGGTCTTGACATGCGGGGATTAGTTGTAAAAGGTGGGCAGGAGTTGTGCCTGGGGGAAATAGTCGCTCCAGCATGTAAAAGAATGTGCACATCAAGTCCGTACTTGTCAAAGAGAGATGGTATCAGAGGTATTCACACAGAAGCGCAAACACATACACACACACACCACTATAATTATGTGACACAAAGGCACAGAATATCTCTAAATACAGAGCACTGCATGTACGACAAGGCGGAACTCAAAGTGAGTTTCATTTTGGCTTGAAAGAATGAGATTTGCTGTATTTTGTAAGAGAATTGGGTTTGTAATTCAGAAATACCTGAACTGCAGTGCTGCTTCAGAGCGTCAGAGTGTGTTGGTAAATTTCTGTGTGTGGCTGTGTGTCATAGTGCCTTTCTGCCTGTTGCTCCCCCCTGCTGGGTATTACATGATATTGCAACCTGCTTTAACCATCAAAAAAAGGAATTATACCTGTAGAGTATAAAACCAAAAAAGAAAATTTCCTTTTTAGACAATTTCCTTTTTAAACATAAAAATACTCAAACAACATATGCTTGAAAAACAGACACGCACAGATTGGAAGGAGAGTAAAATAGTCCACCTTAATACATCTTTTTCATTCCTGTGACACTTCTAGTGAAAACAATCATTTATAAATAGACTTGAGGGAACAGAGTGAAAAGTGGTGATACATCAATGGAAAATGTTCACACTATGTTACCTTCAAGTTTAGTCTCATCACCTCATTCCATCACTGCTTGCTGCTCTTTGGTGAACTGACTTTATCGCCGTCTGGCTTTGTCCTCATTTTGAAAGTATTTCTGTCTTGCCCTACAAAGAGTCAGTTTTGCCTTTTGGGGCAGGCAAAAATAGAGAGTTTACCTCAGTCCATAGAGCCTCGTTTGATTTGTGCAACTAACTGTTCACCTGTAATTTTGTCTTTTAGTCCTATCCATAACTCAAACTGTTGTTGCTTATATTCTTTTAAAAGTGATATTTAAGTGGGACTGGGCTGCACAATATTGTTTCTAAAAAACATAAAAGAAAGCAGTGTCCTGATCTTTATAATACTGGAGAGTTCAAAGCGGAACATTGTTTTTAATGGCATCAACATAGGGCTTGTAAGTTCATAAAAAAATTTAATAAAGCTGACATTCAGAACCTATTTCATCTTCTCCATGTCAGTTATTTATTTGTTTGCTTTAATCTGCTAAAACATTTTTTATTCAGTCAAGATAATATTGATCTGAAAAAAACACATTTATTTTGTCTTGAAAGACACTTGAAAAAAGTGGGATTCTTCTACCTCTGGTATAGTAATCTAATGCGATGACAGTGTGCTAACCCAGATAACTTTAAAGGATTGCTATAGTTTAATGGGTGAAAGATAGAGAGACTTGACAAATAAAGCAATTTGGACTCAAGAGAGAGAGAAAGAGAAAGAAAGGAGGGGGAGATTACAGGAGAGAGGGAGAGAAAGAGAAACTAAAAAGCAACAAGTGCCTTCACAAAGAGAATTGAATTTACAAATGCTATCAGATGAAAACGATTCTCACTACATTTTGAAGGATATGGCTCCCACAGTTAAGGTGATACACTATCAGTTTGAGGATCTCATTTAGGGCAAAAACCTCAAAACAGAACAAAAAATTCAATTAAATGTAATCATGACAAAATATTAGATTAGTTGTGTTATGACAATGTTGAGATGACCCTATAGTGCAGAATAATATTGAATTACATGTGGGTGTATTTTTAAGTGTGACAGCTTTGACCTTTTCTCCCAGAGAATCTTCTACAAGTAAAAACATGCAACTATGTTGAGAGTGGAGCTGAGCCTTTCTTCTAATAAGGCAAATTGGCACATGCTTACCATGCTAACCCACACAGCACAAGACTGTAGGCAGGGTTTTTCCTGCGTTCAAAATTGCGTGGCGGCCGCCTCCACCTAATTTTGTGCCGCCCCCAGCCAGAGCGATTGATTTCGCTCAACACAGCGTAAAGCTCCAGCTGTGTTGATTGAGCGATTGATGTCCCGCTGCAGCAGCAACGTATTTTAACTGCAGTTGCAGCGTTGCGCCACTATAGAGGCGCTATATCAACAGCAGTGCACCGGAAAGACCTGAAGCATCTACCGAAGAAGAAACGGATCGACTCATGTTTTTTCAAGTTTTTTTCCCGCTAGTTGGTGCTGTCGGCGTCCTGATTTTCCCTGGCGGATGGTACAAACAGGTAAATACTGCTTCTCTTTTTTGCATCCAAGCATGTCGTGTTTATTTAAAAAAAAAAAAAAGTTTACTCCGTTTTTAGCGTTGCAGTTATGACAGGCAAAATCAGCCAGTACTTTAAAAAGCGACCTCGCGAGGAGGAAAGTCAAGAGTCCAGGTGAAACACAGCAGAGAAAAAACGTAACAGGCAGTTAAAATGCTATAATTCATGTTGGTGACAACGTGGAAATTTGTGTCAGGTCTGAAAGTACTTCACACGGGACTGGTGATCGCGAGTGTCAGAATGCAGGACAGGACGAGTCGGCGAGGCGGGGGTAATTAATTAATTAGTTTCCAATTAGGAGCATAACAACGCAAAGCCGACGTGTACGTGGTTTTTATTCCTCTTTCCAGATCTTCTCAAAAACACAGAGCCAGTGGCTTTGACAAGCAATGGCTCAATCAATTTACCTGGCTCAGGCATACTGAGGAAGGCATGCACTGCTATTTATGCCAAAAGCACTGTGCCCCAACACAGCAGGCAATTGCTGCCTCCTTAGTGAGACAGCCATCAACCAACTACAGGCTGGACACAATAAAAAGACATGAGGTGACAGCCATTCACAAAGCAGCAGAAGAGAAGGAGAAATATATTAAAGATGGTAGTACCTAAAAAAACCTAATAAAGTTACAAAAACTAAAATAACATAGTTTAGATAGTTTAAGAAATAATTGGTTGTCGTTTTTTTTTTTTAGGGAGGACACTGCAGTGTATACATATATATAATATATGATTGAAAACGCTATCACTCTTCATGTCTGTATCAGAATAAAAACAAAAATACTTAATGCATGATGAATTGTTTTGTTTAAGGTGAAGACACCTCTGTGGAACAGACTGAAGGAGAGGCACTTGGATGTCTGTTGTAAGGTGGCCGTTGATGGACCAGACCAGGAGGCCTTGGACTACAAGGAGTGCATGAGGAGGTTCTACAGAATGAAAAAGAGGAGGCTGAAATGTTCTGTCTGGTTGCGAGATGTGTGGATGAAGTGTACTTTCAATTTAAAGTTGCCAGCTGAATTGTGTGTGTATATAGTTTTAATAAATGAATGCTTTAACATAATAATGGTCACACTCTTTTTTGAACTCTTAACTTAAAGTATGTTGCCTGTAAAAGAAAGTGAATCGGTTGAATTTACAAATACATGCACTTTGTGGCGCATGGTCAGGATGGTGCCACCTCTGCCTCAATTTGAGCCAGGAAAAACCCTGTCTATGCAAATCTTTCTTATCTTAACATGGATGATGTTCTCTCCCTGTGGTAAAACAAGTGGCAGACACTGCTGTCACACAAAGAGTGAAGTGGCCCCAGTAAATTATTCAGGTGTCAAAGGTGTAAAGCAGGAAATAAGGCGATCATGTTATAGAGAAATTAACAGGTATTCTCTAGAGAGCAGTGAATGTAAGCAGCAGCTTAGTATGTGTTGTGGCATTAATTTGCATGTCATGTCAGTTCTTTGAATGTCTATCTAGAGAGTGAGACTCAATTATGGGATCTAAGAATGTCTGCAGCATCCTCTGGTAGCCTCACCATTAAAATAGACAGGAGAATAATTGTCAAACCTCCAAGAGCTGTGCTGTCAATGGCTGTCATGTTAGATAACCATGATCACCTTACCAGTTGTACCCCACCAGTCACAGAAAATTCTTCTGGTGATCTATGACTGGCTGCCAGAAGCAGCTTGACCTTAGAGTGTAAAAGTATGTGACCAAAAAAGAACTAAAATACATATTTTAAAACCGTTGTACCAGTTACATTAACTGTTAAAATTCTTATGTTGAGAAACGGTAAAATGCTGTGTAGATTCTAAATACTTAAATTTAACTGTACCTTCCAAAAGCTAATGTGCTAAATCCTTGGTTGTGATTATTTTCTGTACAGTCGTTAATGCATGAAGTTTTCTACTAAATTTGAGCATTCCTCAATGTTCAGTCCAAACACATTATCAACCAGGCTCTCTGAAAACTAGTATTTCCATTATATTGAGAAGCTTTTTGAGGAGTATGGTCTTTAAGTAACTGTCTGCACATTTGTTAAATATGATCAAAAATAAGCCTCTAATATTGCTGACTGCTTTTTTGGTTTGTATTTTGACTCAAGTATTACAACTGCAATATTCAAACTATCATAACGTCATTCCCCTCACAATATTTTCCTCTCAGCAGGATTTAATAGACCCCTGCTGAGCAATTTGTCCATCAATTCTAGCTAATGGTTCGCAAATAAGCTTCCTTTGCTATTTTCATTTTACAGCTCACTGAAATTCTCTGGTGACAGTTGCTACACATAACCACACACAATAAAATCTATCGCACGCACTAATAATAGCCTCAATATCGTTTTAAATTTCCGTGAAAGCCAATTTCTAATAGATTTACCTTTTTGATTCAATTTTGTATAACTGGTAAAGATGTTTGAAATAGACAGTTGGGAGTTGACACAATGCAATAATGCAAACTGGACATTTGTGTTACATACCTGCAAGAGCTTTGATGCGTGAGCGCTCAAAGAGACGTGCTGAACTGTTCTCATTGTCCCAGTCAGTTTCTGCTGCCAGGTCCCAGCGGTTGTTGATGTCGTTGTACTGCTGCTGGATCTCCAAGCTGTCAAAGTCCGTCGGCGAGATGGTGCTCATGGTGTCAGGGCTGGAGGAAAAAACATTCAACCTGCAACCCAACAGAGACACACAACAACATCCAGAGTCAGTGCATGTTGAGGAGAGAGAGAGAGGACAAGCCTGGATGTAAGATGTAAGGAACTAAGTGTCTTTTTCTATTTCATCAGGGTTCAGATGATTCACTGTAACATCCATCAGCCACACTCTCCTTTCCAGACTCACAGCTGCGCTCAAGTTTTATTTGATCAAAGGACAGTCATGCAAATAGCAGCTTTGACAGTACAACTGCCAGAGTGTAATGAGAGAAAAAAACTTTGAGATAAGTTCAGTAGCTGTCATGAAGTCCTTGAATTGGAAAAGCAATAATTGAATATAACTGCTCCTGTAAGCCAGGGCAACTCCAGTAATCTCATTTTAGCCTGAGTGTCGATGGCGGAAACAACCTCAATCTACGTTGATTAGATCTTGACTTGCACATGAGCGAAACCCTTAAAGCCAAATGCACAGCCACAAAAAATACCAATGAGGAACACCTGTTAAGCAAAGCAACTGCACTTATCCAACAGCTGGAACCCTCACTGCATTAGGTTCAGGAGGTACTTAAAGATCGTGCATGAACATCAATTTATACTATATTAATGTAGAAACATTTACAGATGTCTGATGATACTATCAGTTTGCAACAGAAATCTAGAAATGCACATTAATGTCAATGCAGTTAGCTTGAATATTGTTTGAGATGCTAGAAAACTAAACTGTACTGTGTTTTATAGACCACTCCATACAGCTATAAAATTTTACAACTTACTAGATGCAGTTTTTGACATGATATTCTTTTCTTTTTTACTTATTCTGCAACACATAAATAGCTTAGGGAGCCACTGGCCTGGGTTTGCTTATTCAGCCGTATGCTTCTTACCCACATGAGACTCCCTGCTCTAACTCCCCAACTCCTCACCTATCCACTGTCCTATTCTATCCTAAAAAAAGGCAAAAAAAAAAACTAAAATAATCTAAAAATAAACATGTAAAAACTAAGGCTTCTTTGTGCATGACCTTGCATATCATGTTGGTTAAAAACACGATGAAACAAACAGTACAGCAACTAGTTCATTAAATCCATTGTTACTTCCACAGAACAGTTTATATTTTCAGTCTCCTGCCCTCTGCTCCATGTTAGCCATACAATTCCAATCCTGCTGTATGTACTAACTCAGCATCCGGTTATAGACTGTATGTGAAGCAGTTACATAACAACAAGGGTACCCTTATATGACAACAATCAATACCATGTAAACAACAAGGAGGTCAATTACACTACCTCTCCTCAGACTGGCTGAGTTACTGTATTTGAAAGAGGACATCTGATCATTTGTATTTATTGTAGGATCATGCTTTCACACCTAACCTGTTTGGGTTTGGTTAAAACAAACTGGACTTTGTTTGCTGAGTTTGTGCACTAGTGTTAATGCTGTCGATTTAAGTACTTGAGCAGACAAAACAACTGTACAGAGACCACATGAAAAGGTGGGTCTGAGTTTGCTACCTTTCACATTCTGATATGGTTTGTTTGGGGTAAGAACACGAGCCAACCTTGATCTGATCGAACTGTAGGAAGCATTGCACCTTTATAGATTTAACCACTGAATAGAGCCATTTGAGCATGTGTTTAAAACCAAGGAGCTTCAGAGGCAACCGAAGGTTTTGGTTTTTTTTATTTGTTTTTTTGCAGTTACATTTTTTTCTCATTAGTCTATATGAGAATGCTACAAAGTAAATGAATATTCAGCAGCTCTTGTACAGGTTTCTAAAGTTCATACTTTAACTGGGCATCATTCCCAGCTAGGCCTGTCACGATAACAAATTTTGCTGGACGATAATTGTGCTACAAATTATCGCCAATAAACAATATTATTGACACCATTTTTTAAATTATAGATAATGATATTATATGGCATAATAATGCGAGTACACCATGTCAAAAGTGATAAACTTTAATTTCCACACGAGAACAACACTGGTTGTTTTCGTTGACTAAAATATTTCCCTTTTCTCCCACGACGAAGACGTAAGTCTGAGATGACTAAAATGTGACGAGACGAAAGTGCGTTTACGTTGATTGGACGAGACGAAAAGGACGAACAGAGTTGCAAAACTCAGTCAGTTAAACGCTAAACATATAGGAGCAGCTTCAGTCCGCTCTGACAGCTCTCATCAGCCTGCTGTGCTCCTCCAACACACAGACACACACGCACACGCACGCGCGCACACACACACGTGGAGTTTTGTGGTTGACGAAAACAAAACTGGTTTAAAGCCGAAATATGTCCCACACTTGGGCTGTTGCGTTCGGTTTAGACACCAAAGCTGTCGTGTTCATTCTGTTAGCTTGCTTTTCACTCACGACGCTCACTTGCAGCACTGTATCCAAAAAGTCTGTGTCTGTGCGCCTGTGCGCGCCAGCCCCCTCGTGACAAAGACACTGAATGACTGACAGGAGGGTTCACTAACTCCGTTCATTCCGCTATAGAGCCAACGCCCCCAGGTGCCGAGAACAATGCGCAGAGTGAGACCTCTTGTCTCATCCAGCGTGTTTGGTAGCGAGAGAGGAGGAAAACAAACGCACGTCAATTATCGAGGCTGGCAAAGTTATCGACCTCGTTTTTATTTATCGAGCGATAAGGCGATTTATTGATTATCGCGACAGGCCTATTCCCAGCTATATTAACTAATTTTTTTTTATCAACTTCTAGAGACATGACATAATCCAAGATTGAAACACACACTCTCTGCTTGTTCTGCTCCTCACTGTGACAGACGCACACTTAGCGCTAAGAGATAACTGTTATTACACCCTTCTTGTAAACAAAGTGGTTAATTTTGGATCTCTCTTGTTGAATGTCATCTTCTGTTGTTAAGTCAAGAGTGCCTGTTTGTACCCAGTGTAATTTGGAAGCTATCATGCTGATTTGGATCGTTATGATACGAGTCATAATTAACATAACATATTAACAATTAACATAAAACTTCCTCTTCATGCCATTCTGCTGTAATATAATCAGATCACGTCTCAAAATGGATGAACACTGAACAGATACACGGTGTTATTTAGAGAGAAGATTTGCTATGCGTCACATCTCTGATAGGCCTGATCAGTAAAGAGCTGAATATGTTCAGAGTGTCATAGCATTGTTAAAAAAAGGACAATCACTGCGAGTAACCAGACAGATCGTGTCTTAGTATAAGACTGTAGCATCCAATAAGGGATCTACATCAGGATTAAACCCCCCACCAGACAGATCCATTTACTAACTGGGGCCATTTGTTGAAGGGTACTGAAAGGATTAATAGCTGAGGTTGAATAGTCAGTTTGTTAATACTTCTTAGTTTGTCTTTTGTTGTGTCTGATCGTGTGGAGATAACTGATAAAGGCAGAGGAAGGTGGTACAAATGTTAAAGGGGAGCTTCTCATGTTCTTAGCCTAAAATTGTTCTACTCATGGAGATAAGACAAAGAACTAAAAGTTGTGATTTTTTGGTCATGTAATGTAACGCTATGGTATCTGGTATTATGGTGAGTTTGGTTCACCTACATCAAACTGCTCTGCACTACAGTCGAAGGATGGAGGGGAGAGATTCCAGGCAACAAATGAGGTGGTTCTCTGGAGAGATTAAGTAGGCCAGCTAAGCAACACATTGCACACTAATGAGGTATTCATGTATTCACTCTCTGTTCTCTTCCTTGAGGTGCGATTGAGCAACACTTGGATCAGTCATGGCAAGCTAAGTCAATGTATCCTTAGATCAAACTCCAAAATCGATGACAGACAGCCGCCATGGCTCAAACTTGGTTGCCTTATTGTTTTTCAAGATGATGAACCATATAAAAAGCCCATAGTAAAGTGGAGGAAACTTACTGCTGAACTACGTTATTGAGTTTTATTTTGTTGTTTGTTTCATATGGGTTGTCTTTTGATAAGGTTTCATAGAGACAGTATGAGGAAACAAAATGTTAGAAAGCGGGAGATGTAATGTACCAAATAGCTGGAAATTCACTTTGCTATTATGCTGGAAGCAATCTAGATCTATTTGGCCTCCAGGATGCATGACCTGAGGGATGATATTTTCCGTCTGAAGCCATCCATTGACTTTCCAATACACTCAGTAAAACACACAATGAAGGATGTTTTTTTTTTACATCAAAATACACTTACTTCTCCTCCTATGATACATCTAACAACTCTGACATCAAAATTATGAAAGATTATTTCTGCTTTTTGTACCTAAATTAACAAACCAGGGCAATTTTCCAACTACATTTTACTTTTGTCAAGCCACATTGGGCAGGTCACACACATTCTAGCAATAAAAAAATAAAACAAAAGCTTCACAAATCCTATTAGGCGCAGATTAAGAAGTCGCTGCTGGGAATAGAAACTAAATGCAGGGATTAGAGAAGAAGGCATAACAACGCCTCCTCACTGCCCCCCAACCTGTCAACTCCCCTCTGACTGGAACCCCAGGACTCAGCTAATGCCTTGAATGCATTGAGTGTGTGTGCAAATCAGTTTATGGTTGTGTCCTTCCTTAACATCTTGACAGTCATGTCAAATAAAACAACCAAACTACCAATCCCAATACCAATTTTGACAAATTTCAGCCTTTATAGTCCCCTTGTAGACTCTGGGTCAAGTTGAAAGGAAAATTGATTGACTAAATAATACTGACGATAAAAAATATAAAAAATTAAATAGGTGAAAAGTAAAGGAGAGCCTACAACAGTGGACTTATTGAGATGTGGTACTGCTAACAAGTTACAGTAATAATCAATCAATAATCAATAATAATAATGACAATAACATCACTACCACTACTACTACTACTACTACTAAAAAATGATTATTATTATTATTGTTATTGTTGTTGTTGTTGTTGTTGTTATTATTATAAATTGAATTCATATAGCAGAGAGAACCCAATGTTAATTTACAAAGAAAAGTCTCAAACTAATTATCATCATCATCATCATCATCATCATCATCATCATCATCGTAACACAAAGAGCGGTAAGGTTTCTATTCAGGGTTAATGACCTAAAAAGTCACAGCATGGAAGCAAGTCTATAAAAACCCATCTATGGGAGTGGACCAGGGTGTGGGCTGGAGGGGGCGCAAAACCAGTGAGGTCACAAGAGTCTGGATGCGGCAAATCAAGGTCAACCCCCCCCCCCCCTTTACTGTCAGTCGGATGAGGGTCAGATCAGTGTCTACACTAATCGCACCTCAATGGATCAAACAATCCCCTGACCTACTATGATACAACCTACTGTGCTCATTCTTTGACACACAAACACAAACTCACGAAAATAACCATGAAACAAAACATGCAAACTGACCTTTTACACCCTTTACCTTCACCACTGTAAGTCTTTCACACATACACTGCTCATGAAACTCACATTCAAATCCACCCACTCAGCATGTAACCAAAAACTGTATCAGTTTTCAGCACACAGAACAGGATGGTTCAGGACTGACAGTCATGCTATCCTAAGTGATGTAAAAATACCTTCCCCTAGACCAGAGAAAACCCAAATCAAGAACAGAAGAGAACCTGAAACCACAAGGGTACACTGTAAAGCCAAAAAAGCAGAAAAGAAGCCTTGAGTCCTGTATTTTTTTTAAACAAGCTCCTTCTGGAGACATCAGATGTTAGCCCCAAAGCGACTGCAACGTAACAATGCAGCTCATACCAGACACAGACAGGCAAGCAGTCAGACAGATGTGCCACATAAAGGGGGGCATAAAAGAGGTTCACTGAAAGGAAATCCCCTCAAGGCCTAATCCACGACAACATTAATATAATGAAAGATTTAAAACCTGTCACATATCCTTCATACGGTGATAAGCCTTTGAAATTTGCTCCCCTGACACTTGAAAGCCAAACACAAGAATGGCGGAAAAATACAAACAACTGTAGGTCTCTCTTTTTCGCAATACTTTGCAATATAGCAGGGTCGTGTGAACTTTGTGAAAACTGAAATGACAGACAATGATAGCATGGTCTTAAATGTTATGAAATGTGCTCAAGCTGGGTAAGCTGGGGCCAAGGCAACATGCTTTTTTTTTAATAAATGGAAAAGCAGTAAGTAGCCATATGTACCCTAAGTGCGACTGTACAAAGGGAAAGTGCTTCTGAAAGAGGGGACAGTGAAAGTGGGACAATGGGGAATGCCTCAAGGCTAAATCCCAGCTTCTGACCAGGCAGACACACATCAGGCTATCGCTCACAGCACAACAACACCGGCTAAGAAAGCAGGGCAGAGGCAGCAGCATGAGAGGCAGCACCACCAACACACTCCTCCTCATCATCACCAGCCCTCCTCCCCTCCCTGGTGCTGCTTCCCTTCACTTCCCTGGTCTGTTTGTCACTGCACCCGTTAATCAGGGAGAGAGGAGAAGAGAAATAGAGCCCACAATCAGTTGCCTGCAGGGAATTAGGTCTGTGCACATTAGCCAGACACACTGCTACCGTGTACCAGGGGGAAAAAAAAAACCACTCCCAGGTTTGCCAAACAAAGAAGCCATCAGCCTTGCCATACAACTCTTTCTATAAAACCACAGTACGACACTAATCTTCAAAATACAAAAGACATTTCTTTTATTATTGTGCCAAAAAAAACAGTCATTACTGTAAAGCAGCCAAGTGCTTTAAATTGCCATATTTTAATGAGTTCAAGCTGAGGTGGCACCTCTGCGTTGCCCTGAATCAGCCTGCCTGTGATATTCAGATGGGCCTGGAGGATGGGGAGGCAGATCCCAAAATGCAGTGCACAAAGCCTGCCCCGCAAAAATGGCCCCATACAATAGAGGAGTCAGCAGAGAGCTGAGGCCAGCCGTCGAGCCTTTCCTGTTTGCAGAGATGAGGCAGCTAGAGGCACATATGCATCAGAGGCCCCTCCACAGACTGCTGATCCTGGCCTGAATGCCCAGCTGAATAGGACAGCAGAGGTCCTTTGTTGACCTGTAGCATCACATTCATCAAACACTCAAGCGGCAGCATGCCACATGGACACAGACGATTTGCTTGTTTTTGGCACCCGTCCTGCATACAACACAATAGCGTTTTAAATAAATACGGTACGATATTCTCTTACTATTTAGAGGGTTACTTTCGCTCAAGTCCTGATCATAAAACCACAGACAGTATCCTTCTTTTGGGAAGTAATGCAGCCTTGACTCATCAAAGGTTACTGGGTGAGACGAGCTGTACTTGCCGATCTCTGTCATGAGTAAACAAGAAGTAGGAGTAAGCAGTTTTACAGCTAAATCCTTTAAGTATCCCAGAAGACATGATATGTAATAACTCCTCATATAAAAAAAAGAAAAAAAAGAAACACATCCATTTGGTACAACTCCAAATCCTTAAAAGATGGGATGCTATACAGAATGTTAATTAAAATCAGAATTTGATAGTTTGCAAATAATCTAAACCACATATTTTATAGAAAAAAGGTGCAAGATGAAATATAAAAAGGTTGGAACATTTTTTTATACATTTTTTTTTTAAATATATGCTCTTTTTAAATTGAAAAAACCTTCATAAAAAGGTGGGACGTGGACAACAAAACACTAAAAGTGCTTATAAACAACACCTGGAAAAACATCTAACATTAACATTCACACTTCCTGATTTGCAGCAGGTTAGTAGCTTGACTTTGCATGAAAAAGGTTTTCCAGAGAGGCTGGATGTCTCAGCAGTGAAGAGGAGAAAAGGCTCACTACTCTGTGATCACATAGTTCTCAAGAAACTGCAAAGATTTTGGAGATTTCATCATCTGCGGCGAGTAATACATAATTAAAAAACGCTGAGAATATAGAGAAATCTCTCCTTACAAGAGACAAGACTCAGAACCAGTTCTAGATGGATCTTATCTCAGAGTCTTCAGGCAGCACTGCGTTGAAAACAGACATGACTCTTCAGTGGTCCTGTGAGTAAAAGAATACTGGTGACGTTTAACAGGCAGCTGTGAGTTGCTAAAAAAATTAGGGCATCATTAAATAAAAAACACAGCGAAGGAGACCCCAGTGTATGAAACAGCTAAAATTCAGAATAAGGCAAGAATGGGACCACACTTCACTCGGAAAACTTCAAAAACTGGTCCCAGTGGTTCCCAAATATTACTAGTGATGTGAAAAGAGGTGATGCACATGGTACACATGCCCATGCTTTAATTTGATAAGACATATTGCTGGAATTAAATTTGAAATGATGTTATATAATGTTTAAATGTTTCAATTTTAACATTTCATGTCTTGTTTTTGCACTTTTTCAGTCAGCTAGAGGGTTTAAATGATTTGCCAACCATCAATAGCATTGCAACTTTTTTTAGGTACTGGACTTGTAGACAAAGAGGGAAAACTATTGGTTTGCAGGACAGTTAAACGGTACAATTTATAATCAATCATAGCTGTCTTTTCACCCTGACCTCAGCCTCTTCATGATATTTCACTATAAGATTCAAGACTTCCTTGACATGCAAGGCTAAATCAGTCAAGTTGTAGTAGCTGCTGCTAAGCCTGCGTCTCTTTCTGAATGAGTCCTGAGCTCAATCCATGCTTTGAAGTGCACTTGGCTGGAAGTCACAGTGGCAGCATCAATCTCCAGAGCTGCCAAAAACCCAAATTAAAACATCACTGAATGAAATATTCATGCAGATCAGGCTAATCTGCCCTGGATTGGTTCTGTCCATTTTAAAACAACCAAGACCAAGTGCAAATGTAAGCACTGTCAGCATGCCCACTGCTCTGTTTCTGTGTGAGACTATAAACTCACTATATCACATCTCGCCAACGTAGTGTCCTCAGTCTGTTGATGCACAATTTTTCTAGTAAGTTGGGACAAATCCTTCTCAGAAAGGATCAGATTCAACAAATCAAGACATATTTTCATTCTATTAAGACCATTTCTGTAGTAGAGCCTTAACATTTTATTGGTTATCAGCCAATGAAGACCAAACATCATTTTCAACACCAGCACATTTTCTGATATGTTCTGTTAGAGCTTCTCCAAGCAGAGAATAATCCTTGAGTTAAACTAGACTGTCTTCAAAAAGTGTGTCCTGTTGAGTGCTTAATAGTTATGATAATTATAATTCTGATCCCCTTTGATATCAGTGCCCACATCAGCCAGGCTCCAGTTAAAAGTAAGCACTTCCCTTTTCCAAGTCAAATACTGCCCAGATCGATATCAGAAATATTAGAATTGTTGAACATAGCTCTGTGTTGGATTGGCTGAGAGATTTTACACTTCCAGAATCCTGTGGGGGTGGCAACACTGTGAGCACTGTGGTGCACATGTGCAGCAACTGCTCTCAGTTTCTGCCCCTGCATAAAAAGACTGCCCACGCAAGAGCAACTGAACCTGGAGAAGAAGAAGAAAAAAAAATAACATCAACCACTGACCTGATCTGTATTTCTAACAGAAAATACTGTCTATCTGTTTCAGTACTGGTACCATGAATATGTGTTTGAAACATCTACCAGGTTTTCTGCATGTAGTGTGACTTTGTCTAATTCCTGCTCTAATTTGTGCTTCTTTAATACCGTCTTTCTTTCTGCCTTTTGCTAATGCTATCAAAATTTAAGAAGGAGATGAGGCGTCCGTCCTCTCTATGAACTGTTAAGCAATAAGCTGAAACATGAGCATACTCATTATTATTGGTAGAGTATAAGCATCACAGAATCCTGAAACCTGAAGACATAACCTGAAGATCACATATTTAAGATAGAGAAGTGCATTTTAAAGCTAATGCGTACAATTACATCAAAAATGCTATAAGGCAAATGCATTATGAGAGGTTTGGAAAATAGTAATCATCAAGACATGGACACAAGCCTTTAAAAGCCTGTAATATGGAAAGAGAACTGCATGCCAACAATGTTTTTCCACAGACAGTAAATGCAATCATCAAAGCATTAAAATACCTTTCAATCTTAATTGGCCCTAGGTTACTCATAGATGCAAGATCACTTACAAGATATTTTAATGACACACATTCTAAAAAATGGAAGCATATTTAGTATGGATGACACCGTAGTTAAGGACAGTTTTTCAGTTTAATTGGTCTCAGTTGGTTTGGAGATTAAATAAATCCTATATCACACAAAAACTTGTTTCAGCATCACTTTGTCGACCAGATGCTGTAATATTCATGCTTATGACCTACTTTTAAAGACTCTGAAAATAAACTCAAGTGCTCCAACGCGTGAAAACCTCATGTTTTTATGTTAAGGAAAATGGGCTAATAGTTCTGACAATTTTGGCATTTGATTGACGAACTAAATATGTCACTTTTCTTAATTGCAACACAGAAAACATACACTGAGGCATTGGTTTCGGGGCTTTTCATTTTACAAATACTTTATGTAAAAGATATGAGGAGGAATTATTTCAAGAGATGTACAATGTGCGTGAGGCCAATAACATTCAGGCGTGATAAAGAAGGCTTTTTGTAAACATGCAAATTCCAATAATACAAATTTATTTTATACAACAGCCATAAAAAGTTGCTTTTGTTAGTATGTTGACAAATCTACATATTTTAACACAGTGGGATGCAGCCTGTGATCCACAATTACACACAGAGAGAAAGAGCATGCACAGCCACAAGCTAACCAGATGGTGTTAAATGGTGTCAAATGGTGTATTCTTTTAATTGTTTCAAAAGACAGCATGATTGCAACTTGAAAAACATGCCTAAAGCTAAGGCTAGCAGTAGTACTGATTGTCATAATGTCGATCTGAGAATTGCAAAGTCTAACAGATAACCAAAAGCCAAAACAATAGACATGATGGTGTGATTGATGGACCCGTTTCAACAAGGATTGCTTCTACTTTGCAGATGTATCCCTACCAACCCTTTGTGACAGGATCTTACACAATCACAGTCTGATCCAGAGCCAATAAGACAAGTTTTTACAATGGACATGTAGACTTGATCTGACACTGGTCCAGTAAGCTCAATGGCCGGATTAAGACTTAGATCGTGATAAAGACTGAATGAACAGGAGTGCTTTGTTTCACATAAAGAAAGGTATGCAGGAAAGAGGACATCCACAAATCTAGTCATTGCAATTTTCCCTTTATTGAAAATTGCACTGGTATCCTCTTTTCTACATTTGAACTTGTTGATACTTAAAGTTTATGGCCAATCAAGCAGTTGTCGCTTCACTACATGCACAATCCACACATTGAAAAGCAGACAAACGTTTAAAAAAAAGATAATTTTACCAGTGTGAGCAGCTAGAAGTGAGTTATCAATTATCAAAACTAGCTAAAACAAATGTATATTATGCATTGGAAATTATTACAGAGCTACAAACTTGATAACTGCAAAAACTTTTATCAGCTGTTTTACAGTACAGGTTACAAAAAATGTGTTGATACATAAAAAACCCTGCACATCAGAAAGCTGCACTAGTTACACAAGGCTGAGTTGGTGTCACGGTTCACTGCAGCTCAATAGAAGTGTGAATGGCAGGAACTGAGAAAAAGCTTGTTCGAGAGGATTTTGAGAATCAGCACTATGGGGGGCCCACATTCACAGTCCCAGTCTATTGTTGAGCGCTGTTCATCTCACCAGCCAACAGTCATGTCTCATCCATCTATCATCACAACCACTCTGTCACTCCATCAAAAGACTTTACATTTATTTCACTCCATAGCCTTGAATACAAAACATGGTATCTCACAAGGTTTTCATGACTCAAGTACCATCAACTACGTTAAACAGACTCTCACGAAAAGGAGATTGTTGCATTTATCTGGATGAACTTTCGGATACACACATCCTGCACAACCGCACTCATCTTGTAAAGCTATGATTTATAATAACAAATTTAAGTAATAAGCACACTGAATAAGTCATTTTAGTTATTCTGAACCCTAATTTTCCATTTTAAAGTTTACAGTTTTGCACCACAGGCTGCTAAATTAAATCATAAAGCTGTGAATATTAAGTTAAAGTTTATCTGTAAATGGCTTCTTTGTGTGTGTGCGTGTGTCCATCTAACCTTCTTAGACAAAGACACTCAGGAGCCCCCCAATGGCCCATTAATTATTCCAAGAACATAGTGTGTTTTAATGCACAATTACACAGTGCTATTTTCACATTTGGTGTTTCGTCGTATCACAGCAGGCCACTGTGGCTACATTTCACTGACAGCTCCAAAGGGATGTTGTTAATTATTTAGCATGTTGTATGTGGCCCCGCAGACAATGCTCCATGTTTATCATTTCAGCACGATGAACGAAGAGAAAAGTCCTCATGCTGCCCTCTGGTGGGTCCCTGTGAACCTCACTGAAAGATGGAAGCCAGTCAAGCAAATTTTGCTAGCTTTGCCTCTTTTTTTTTTTTTTTTTTTGGTAAGAACACTTGACTATTTGTCTTCAGAAAACAAAATGGCTAAGTTTTGTAGAGTTTGATTCAAAGAAAGAGGCAGCCTGAAGGTTGAATACACAATAAAAGATGAATTTGTGCATTTTGTGCAACATGTGCCTTAAAAAAAAAAAACAAGCTGGCATCATTGAAAGTGACAAGAAATGTGAGAAAAAAATGTAAAACCCTTGTTGATGGGTTTTCATTTGTTTTTAATTTCATCTGAATTAAATTTAAGAGACAAAGTTTTTTATTTACTTTTGGGACAAAAAGGTAATGGCTTTAATTGATGCTAGTTTTATACTTGAAGTTAACAAAAATGTTGCCGGGAACAATACCAAGCTGATGAGATAAACTTGATAAACTTTGATAAAAATGAAGTGCCAGTGATAAGGTGGTTAAGTCATTCATGAATATAAGGAGGAGAGAAGAGGAGGCATTTTAGACCCAACAGAATGAACCCCTTTCTTCCATCTCATCTCCCAGATGACTAAACCATCTTGCATCAGGTGGCAATCAATGTGTCACTGAATATAAAGCAGGCTGAAACCTGCCATGTGTTACATTGAGCACAACTGACATATAGGATGGTAATTCAGAAGCCATTTAGTTTGACATAAATGCAACAGCTCTAACCAGAGTGGGCAGCAGTTAGGTGATACACCAAAGAATAGTAGTTTACTACATCAACATGATTTTTTTTACTGACACAAAACATGAACTCCTTACTGCACAAGCTTGAGTTAGAGTGTCTTATCTTTTAGCTCACTTCCTCTGATCTCTTCAACAGATTGCCAAAAAAACAAACAACCATCCTAGAGCACAACTCCCCTCAACAAAAAGCTGCTCCAAGCCATTGGGGGTATCTGTCTGCAATCTTAAAGGTGCACAAACCTTGCATTTCAAAGAGCTCATCAAGAATGACTCAAATGGTGAATTAATATGCACGCCCGTGTGTTTTCCTTTTTAGTCACGATGACAGACTAACAATGGGCTGATGTTTCTGGGTCATTTCTCTCTTAGAGCTTCCACACGTGGCTTGCAATTGTCAGAAACCCAGTACCTAGTACCCCCTAAAACTAGGGGTTTTGTCTAAAAAGCTGGATACCAATTACTTTTTCACTTGCTTGATGAGTTTTCAATCAAGTCCACCTTTCAATATACACTTTTTACATGATGCACCCTTGCTATGACTCACAGTCTAGGCCAGGCACGCAGAATAAATCCCATTCCTATCATAACACATCCCACAATGTCGAGAAAAAATAATGCTCTACTAGATTCCAGCACAATACCTCATCTATGGTAAGAAGACACGCGTATTAGCCCGACTACCAGGGAGGAAACAATTCATGATTGGTTCAGAAGCAGATGATGAGTCAAGGATCCACAGGCTGCTTGTTACAGAACACGAAGATGAAATGTGGCTGCGTTTGACATCGATTCAAACAAAGGCAAGAGGAGACAGACATACGGGGAGATGGTTTCCAGTCAAACTAACGTGAGGCACTGCAGTCAGACACACTTCTCCCCCTCGGCAGCTAACACGCCACATTTACATATCGCTTAATTTAACCCAGCATCTCTTTCAGAGTTTCAGAAATGGCATTAGCTGCTTTACAATAACGTGATATGCCCGTTTGGACAGCTAACAGCAGCGGTATGCTAACAGCAGTCACCTGAATATCACATACTCCCCCCTCTCATTAGCTTAGTTATTAGAGGGTAGCCTGCTGATGGCGGGGGAATGAGAAAGAAAACAGAAAATTCACGCTTACCTCTTATTTTGTCTTCTGCAACAGAGGCGGTCGTTTTTTTATTCGTATCAAGACGCTAGTATGTGAGATATTTCACCAGGCATGAACGATATCTTCCGTTGCTAACGACGCGTGCGCCAAAGCTAATTTCGAATTTTTTAACGGTCAAAAATCCCAGGTGACTCTCATAACGTCTCTCCGTTAAATCCGCATCCTCCAGATAAAGCTTTTTCCTCCGCGCTGCTACCGGTGCAGCGCGTTACGAAACCCGACTAGGTGTTTCTATTCAGCTCTCATTCAAAACGTGCAGCGGCTGGAAAGACAAACAGGCGACGTGGAGAGCCCGTTTCGAGGCAGGTAAAGGAGACGGATGTCCGCAACAGCCTCTTCTTTCCCCCCGCGGCCGAGCATCCGAAGGGCCGTCCGTACCTTGCTCACTCCCGCTCCCTGTAGCGATACTCCCGTTCAACAGAGAGAAGAAAGAAAAAGTGGATGTGGTGATGGTAGTTAGGGGTGTGCGTTGGGGGGGTGTGGGTGGTGGAGGTGGTGGGTGGGTGGGTGTGTGGGTGGGTGTTGACCCTTCACAGTCACATGAGAAAGACCATGCACATTATTCTCAGTATTCTCAACAATAACTGCCCAAGACAGAGGAAGATGCTCTGTATCTGGTGCTGTCCCTGGTGCTAAAACTGTAACCATTCACATTTATAGAATGCTCAGTTATATATTTCAGAAAGAGGGATAAATGGAAATAATATACAGCCTTGCAAATGAGCAAATTCTGCACAAGTAAGCTTACATGAACATTGAATACATCCCAGGATTTAAAGTGGGGTTGCACTGGTTCTCAAAGAACCGTGATCTTGTGGTTATTTTCATACCAAAAAGAGCATCAATCTGCTCCCAAGTATTCAATTTATTGTCTTGTCTTTGGTAGGCATCTCGAAGTTTATTTCTTACATTCAGATAGGCCTATTATTCAGGATACAACAGATTCAATCATTCAAATATTTTGGCCATACCTGCGCCCTTTGTTGAGGTAAAAACTTTCAGAAATCAAAACTAAACACCCTTGACTCTAGAGGTTTTTTTTATTTTTATCAAGCTTACTACGTCCGAGATCCGCTGCCCTCACTAAAATATTCCTCAGGCACCATGCCGCACCTGGCTGGTATCTGACATCAAGATCTGGGTTATTCATAAGATCCTCCAGGACAGGCAAAGTGTTTGCTCTATACGAGCTTGTCTCTGCTGCACTGTAAAGTACTGTAGGCTGTGATTTGATGGTGGTGCATTGTTAAAAAAGACTTGAGAGACTGTTGTTGTTGTTGGCCTGCAGACAGGCAATAATACACTTCCAACACCTACATTATTTTTGTGCCCCAGTGTTTTCTATCTGCACTGTTTCTGTCTCTCTAAAGGGTGTGTATCTTCAAGTATGGGTGTAGCTGAACCAACAAAGTAGTGGTGGTGAGGGCTTTTATGGGATGATGGGTCTTGCAGGGTAGGCAGAGCTGTTTGGGAACCAGCATGCTACTCATTATAAGCAGTTAGTGGTAATGAAAAAGTTCTGCTGTGTTGTTAGAGCTGTTTCAGTATTTTGCTTTTTTTTTTTTTTTTGGCTGTGAATGTGTTATTTTTTTTTTAAGTTTTCTCGTTGGATGTTTTTTTTTTTTTTTCAGCCACATCTACAACTTCAGTGGCGCTATTGATTCGCACTATCAAGACATTTAAGAGAATTTGACCCTGCTCAAAATTTTGACGTGTAAGCTTCTGACTCAACATAAAAGATGAATCCAGGTCTTTAATAAAGGGCAAGTCACCAAAATCAAGGAGTAGCTCTTTGCTCTATGGTTAAGGTGGAAAACTAAATGTTTTTGTATGTTGACGAAATGAAAGGAATCTGACAAATATTCACAATTTCATTGATGTTTAATTGATCAATACCTAAAAAGAAACAGACAGTGAAATTTCAAATGGACAACATCTGCTTACATGCTGTTTGTGGGTTGTGTTACACAAAACAGGTTATATACAGTACTTAGCTGAAGGTTAAGTTGCCAGGCCAACATGATCATTTATTGTTTGATACATGGGTTTTTACCTAATGGTTAAGTTACCCAGTCAATATCACAATTTCTTTTGTTACACACATGTTTTTAGTAAATGGTTTAGGTGGGAGTTGTTGGTTTTAAATGAATTAACACTGAAATTAAGCAAGAAAAAAAAACAGTGGTGAAAACAAATGTGTAACCACCAAGTGAATCAACAACAGGGTAGGCCTTTGGAATATTGAAATAGAGACAAAGAAGTCATTACAGAAGCTTAAACAATTATTCAAAGATATATTCAACAGAGTATACAAAATGGAAAAAAAGCGGCCTAAACTGTAAGACTGTGTGGTGTGAGGTGTAACCATAAACTTAAGTCCAGTGGTCTGTGCACAATGGGGGAAAATAAAATATGAGAAAGCATTTCATTAGACACAAAGTGTCTTCTTATGCATGATTATCAGAGCAATAGATACTTGAGAAAAAATGCACATACAGTATATCTATTATCTACCTCATTCATTATTCAGTGAATGACTATAACACCCATTTGTTTAATGATTAGTGTTTTACTGTATATAGTTTTAATATGAACAGCTGAAGCATCAACTTTTGTATAACTCAAGATAAATGTTATTTTCACCAGAAAAAAAACAGAATCTTTATACTGGGAAAGGCATAAATACCTTACATGGATCAGGCCCTACCCTTTTTTTTCACCTGGGAAAAAAATGAGTCAAAGTTGATTTACATTTACTTTCAAAGAGTAACCCATACCAGTCTCCTTGTTCACGTGGAGCACAGTGGTGTTAAATGCTAAACTAAATCCCTGGGGTATCAAAAATTTCTCTTATGTGTGTCAGCATTGATACCGCACATACCCACAACCTGTTTACGCCCCCGGCCCCTGTCCCCACCCCTGCTCACAGACCCACACCCCAGCAGAGGGCTCATCCACAATCCTCCGTGACAAAGGGAAAGAGCTGAGTGCAGGATATAAGGCTGCCACTGGCTGCCAGAGTGTGTCCAGCACAGAGCTTTCTGCAGATTGCAGCAGTTTGAGATAAACCCCCCCTCTGTCTGATCACTATAGACGGGACCACTGTGGGTGGGGGTCATCATTAGTGCGTGCAGTGACCAGGGTGGAGTTGGGGGCTTGCATTTGCTAAAGTTGGTGTGACTATAAAGCTTCACAGCCTAGTGGACATGATCTCTATAACTTTTTTTCCCCCCTAGTACAATATGTCTGCGTGTGTGACCAATATTTCAAACCTTAAAGCTGAATCACATGGCACCAATCCTGGGTAATTGAGGGGGTCCATGGACTGACCTTAAATATGGTGTCTGAGGCAGGGATAGACACCAGACACTGAAAAGCTAAAAGAGGGCACTTTTGGAGGCTAAGTAAAATTACCACAATACGGTATATTTCACTTTTACCTCCCCTTTTTACAACATCAGCACCATCGTCTAAAGTTGCCCCACATGAAAATATTTTTAACCCTTAAATATAGTCCTTTAGATATGACCTCTGTCTTTAAAAGTGTAATTCATCTGTGTTCCCTCCATAAAAGGGTGTCTGCCTGGCTTTGTAATTTTTTCTTTTTAGCAACACCTCTGATAGTCTGATAGCAATCCCTCCTCCTAATTTGGCCAGGCATAGGAGTGCTTCTTTTCTAATGCAGATAAGCTTCACCTCTCATTTGTGTCAGAGAAAAGCCATATTTCATTATTTGTTGGGACAAGTTTATGGATGCACAAATATAGAGCGTATTCAAAGAGCAGCTGTAGTTCCTTTTTTGCTCTGCACTGACTTACACTGAAAATCTGACTCAGTAAGTCAATATGTATGCAGGGATCTAAATGAAAACAAACAACAAAAGGCTTCTGGGGACAGGAAAGCAAGAAAAATCTGTTATTTTCTAAAAATAAACAGCTCTATCTTTTCTTCCCACATTTTATATAGTTCAACAATTTAATTAACAGAGATGTTGGTTAATGAACAGATCTGAAGTGACAGGTTGACAGTTTCAGAGGCAGCCTCAAGTCTAACTATAGACTCGACTTAATCTCTACGAAACTGCACAACTGAAACCATAAAACAACAGATATCTGTTTGCTGAGTGACAGAAGTGAAATATGCAAGTCATGTCATGTTTGTCCCCAACTCCCAAAGCCAATCGGAGCTATATTTGTAAAACATAAAAGAAAGTTTCATGTCTGCAGTCAGAGCCACCACTTCCACTGGGTTATAGTCCGGTCAATGCGACCTACTAAAAGATATTTTTATCCCCTTAACACTTTTTTGAGTCGTCTCTCAAGGACAGCTGTGCTATTTCTGTTGTGCTTCTTGTTCATTCTCTATCTCACTTGTCTCCTTTCTTATCCTTTTTCCTCCATAAACCAGTTGCTGGAGGTCACCCTGCTGTTCCAGTTGAAAATTATATAATTATTCGACAGAATGAAACCAGGACAGCTGCTGTAGTGGAGCCACAATGGTGCAACGTGACTCACTGGGCTCACAGGATGAGGATCATCTGTAGTTTTGAGACTGACAGCTCTGTGAGTTATCGCACCCAATTCCTGGTGTGCAAATCAGCAAACGGGCTGTTTCACATGCAGTTAACATGTCTGAATCACATGATAACTTTGTGGGTTCAGTCACATGTTGCTGAATTCCCAGGTGGAAACTTAAGAGAAGAAAGCAAGCGTAGGAACAAATACAAAACATACAACACAGTCTTGGAAATGTTCAACATCATTTACAGTTCAGATAATTCAATATTAAAACTTTGATGTTAATTTAGTCAAATTAAAGCCAGACACACCGTTGTGAGGGCCTGTGAGTTACTTCATTGTAACTAACCAAAAAGCTTCAACTGTAATATATCATATTGAAGCCTGCACAATGAGTTTTCAGGCTAGAATACAGCAGGTACAAAACTAAGAACTATTTTAACTATAGGTAAGTCTCTCAATTCTCTAAGAACAAATAAATCATTTAAAAAAACTCATCAGAAATCAGAAGTGACCTCTGAAAATGGCTTATTTTATCCAACCAACAGTCTTGAATTTAACATTTACATTTACTGAGCTGAGTTCAGTTTTACAAAGAAACAAATACTTACTAAAGCTGTGATATAAAAATGATAAAGATGTCTGTGGTCTATGTCTTGGTCAGTTTATCATACTACAGAAGCACACTGGCTGACATGTTCTCAATAATTTGTCTTTTGTAGATGGTTGTGTTTGTTCATCTTGTCAAAGAGTTTGCCTGTAAATCATTTTAATGATCTTGTGGGTTTTAAATGATCTTCAGATGTGTAAAACCAGCAGTTTGTCCTTAAACGGATGTTTTCTGCCTGTGTTCCCATCAAAGCTCTGACATAAGGAAAAGTTAACACAAATACTGCAATTCTGAAATTGCTAAATACTTTGTCTTTTAGATTTATCCCACTCAAATATCACAAAACCTCCTTTTGACAAATTTTGCACTGGGGCTGACCACACCATAGAGTAGACATGAATGTGTCTTTTCTTTGGGGCAGATGGACATTGTCCAGTGCTGTACTTGTGGCTCCCTCTTGTGGAAGATTTTGAGTATGGTCGTCGTCGTTTAAATGCTGTTTTTGATGGGAAAAATCAGATGTGAGAGTAAGGCGTAATAATTTGAACAATGATTGGATGACACTGAAGTAAAAGGCCCTTTAGTGACATAGCTGTCGCATACAGTTTGGTTTACATGGGGCAGATCATTCCTCACTTAAAAAGGTGATGCTGTAGAGGAACATGATCATGATGAGCACATATGGTGTGAGATACCATGTCTCCATGGTTACCATATGAGAACATACTCATGGACAGCTGTATGCACTCCTTATTTACACTACAAATTAAAAACTACAAATTAAAGCTGCATAAATGCTAATATCTAAATACAATCACTCCTTGCTGTAAGATGAACATATTATTTTGTGGATTTTTAGGCTTTAGATTTTTCTTCTTATCATGACAAAGAATGCCTATCCATGGAGAAAATTACTTTTCTTATTAGATTTGCATCTTTTTAATGTTCCTGGAAGAAAATAACTTTTGCCTTCTCTGTCTGGATCCTAACGGAGACAGGATTTGGTACAAAGTATAGAGCTGCACACTTAGTTTAAATCAGAAACATGTTAAGAGTGAACAAACCTGAATCTATCCTTATTACTCTGCCGAAGTGCTCAAACTAAAATCTGTCATATGTGTGAAATAGTAAAAACGGAGTGTCCAGAAGATGGAGCTGTTCCTCAGGTAGCATCAGTCCTCTTTGAGATTTGTGGTTCTCTTTGCTTCATTCACTTTTATTTACCACCACGAGTTTCAAAACAAAAACAAAACGCTTCTTGAGCCACAAAATATGTTACACACACCTACAGTGCTTTAGGATGCATATCATAGCAGTCCTTTATTCTTAGTATTACAAATGTGGTCTCAAAATACATTTATGCGATGTGTTTATTTGATTTGTAGGTGTGCATGAAAAGCTAAACTGGATCAGCCCCAGTTTAACTACTTTGTACTGCTTACACTGGTTATCTCAATCATGTTTTATTCATACAAGTCCAATAAAATATTTCCAACCATAAGAAAACAAATGCACAAGTGGTTGACATCTTTTTTTATTAAATTCTTCTTTCCTCAAGAATGTCTTTGGTTTTCCAAAATATTCAAATGCAGCAATCTTGACAATAGATGTCAAACTTGATAATAGATGTCAAACTTTGATCGCTCTCCGGGATAAGCTAAACTAAGCAATTTTTCCCACCATATCCTTTGTTAAGTGCATGACCTGTTTTTCTAGCTTAAAGTCCACTTTGGTGCACATGTCAAATTATACAAAAACTTCAGGTTTGGAATATTTTACAATAACAAATAAACAAGGAGAGGACAGGGATCATTCTTCAAGAAACTCTTAATCCTTAATCAGACAAACTGTACAATAACACCAGAAGAACATCGTGTAGAGAGAACATACGTCAATTTAGAAATAAACATGAAAGAAGGCGGACTCAAAGGGGAATGTAGAGGGGACATGGCAACATTTAAAAGTCCTCTTGTTAACATTGAATGGTCTGATGTAGACGAGAGAAACACCGGATAGATCTGCAGATCCAAGATTCGATTAACAATAAAAGATCGACAAAACAGGGAGCTCAATGAAAAAGAAAAAACACCAAAATGCACAATTTAAACTTAACAAAAAACTGTTAAACAAACAATAATTACAAAATGTTTAACAATCAACCGACTGAACTGCACTGATTATTTCTTTCTAGGTGAAATGGGGAACAAAAGAGGAGCTGATGATATGTTTATAAGAGCCAGTGTTATGATTTGGCTGCTGCTGCTGCTGCTGCTGAGTGTTCCTGTTTTTAGGAGTACACAGTCCCCTGTTCGTACTTTGAGACAGAACTGTATGTACAGGCGTGTTTGAGTCAGTCTTGTACGGAGCATAGAGATAAACTAAGAGATAATCAGAGGTTACCGTGTCCTGCGACGGACACATATGTTTGGCCTGCGTGTTGGAACAAAGCCATGTTTGCAGTAGCACTTGTATGAGCCGGCAGTGTTCACACAGCGAGAATTCTTACATGGACTTACACGAGCTCCTGGTTCTGCACATTCATCGATATCTAAAAGGAAAGAAATTCAGGCACTTAGAAATTTCTCCACATCAACAAGACCATCATATACATATTTTTGGTGCGGTGACTCTATGAAAATGCATGAAAAAAAATAAGGTTTAAAATAATGTTAATATGACATTACAGACCTATGCAGCGGGTGCGAGAGTGGTCCAGTCTAAAACCTGTGTTACATTCACACATGGTGCCCAGGTAGGAGCGAACACAGCGGCCATTTGCGCAGCTGCATTCATCTGAATCCTCCTCTGAACTGTCACCTTTTTTAGATAATAGGCATTGAGGGGAAAAAAGAGAGACAGCTGAAAGTAGGAATCAGTTTGGTGGCAAGAAGAGAAGCATGTCAGACTTTAAACAGATGTGGTGTAAATTTCACCTGGGTTGTAGTTTGCAAAAGCTGCCAGGAAATCCTGCTCCCCATCAGACTCAGTCTCCAGATGCATCTCACACAGACGACTGAACATCTCTGAACATGGAAAAATGTCTATTAAACTCACAAAAAGGACAAAAGTAGTAGTCTAGAGGTCAATTTAAGGGGCACGTCAAATCTGTGGTTGTCTCACCTGAGTGTCTGGGTGGACAGGTATTACACTCAGGTCCCCAGCCACGACCATAGTGACAGCAGCACTCTGAGTAGGTCACCCTTAAGCCTTTCCTGGGCTCACTGCAGATCAAATCTTCGTCAACCAGGAGGAAACACACATCCTTGTGGGCTGCAGTGCGATCTGAGTGAAGAAAGAAAATAAAGTACAAAAAGTGAAATGTAAATGGTAGAATAACGACACAATAAGATGAACATGGTTCCTCATGCTTTATTCAACCTGTTATGAGCCCTGATATTTGCATCGGATTGGGGTTCGTGAGCATTTGGAAGATGCAAACATACAACTATTTGGGTGACACTGTCCAGATTGGTTGTATTGTATGGCAGCTGAGCTAAAGGGGCGGAGTTTCTTGGCCACTGCTAAAGGCTCATGAGACAGAAGTGATAAGCTGAAGTGGACAACTGCAATGAGGAGCGTAGTCACAGCACTGTAGGCCATCTTGGTAGGAGTTAATTATCATCTGAAGCATTGATGTCAATGTGTCAGATTGAAGCAGTTTGAGGCGGTCACAGGTTCAGCACCCCTTGGTTTTAGCTTAGGAAGCCTCAAGCTAATGGTTTCTCATTGTTATGGCAGCAGTAGATGCCTGGAAGCCTGACACTGCATTTCTCAGTGTGAGTTGCCTTAACATAACAAATATAAAGATGAGAAATTTGTATATAGGAATCATTGAATGCATATTTGAATTTTTTGAAATTTGTGATTTGACATTGATATTAATGAAACCTTGAAAATACATAGTCTTCAGCTTGATGGCAAATCAAAAAATACCTCAGCTGTCATTATTTGCAACATCCAATATTTACTCAAGGCTGATGCTTCAGAGAAAAACACAAAAACCAAACAGAGGTCTTTCTAACTTCCGTCTATAGTCTTACAATAGTGGGGGAATAGTGTGGTAACATGAGTCAGAGGCTTATTGCAGCAAGTTTCAGGCAAACTGTAGCAGTTATTTCAACAATGTTACTAAAAGGTTTCTGCAGTTTGTAATGTAGGCTCTGCCAGAAAGTGAATTCTTATGGTCGATAACAGACAAAGCATTATAAATAACTTCAGGGACATCCTATATAATACCTGTGAGTTACAGTACATTGTCATTGCACATAGAGGCTGAAATGCTTAAATACAATATTTTTTGTGCATGTTTTATGATTTACAGACAGCTAATAACAACCCACTTTAGATCATATTGGAGTTGCTGCCATTGTCAATGTCTTTGTCATTGCATGATGTGTAACTGTAGTATGTATTAGGATTCATCTGTCCAGAAGTTGCTGCAATCTGACATTATTTATAAGAAGCTACACGGTCATCATGCAGAGCCCCTGTGGTTTCTTTTTTTGAAGACTAATGAATCAACACAAATACATGAATCATGAGAGCTGTGATGCTAAATCTAATGATAAGCTTGGCCTGCTGTCCTTTATAGCAGTGGTTCTCAAGTCCAGTCCTCGAGGCCCACTGTCCTGCATGTTTTGGATGTTTCTCTGCTCCAACACACCTGATTCAAATGATCAGCTCGTTATCAAGCTCTGTAATGGCTTAATAACGAGCTGATCATTTGAATCAGGTGTGTTGGAGCAGGGAAACATCCAAAACATGCGGGACAGTGGGCCTCAAGGACTGGACTTGAGAACCACTGCTTTATAGCACACTGTAAATCACTTTAAAACATGCAAAATTAACAGATGCAGGCTCAGTCATTTCCTACTAAATAATAAGTTTTCAAATGTCACTTTTTCTACCAAAACTTGGGCATATATTCAACACAAAAATAACACAAAAAGAAAACAAATGTTATTCAAAAAAAGGAGACAGGCTGAGGAAAAACTAACACTGTGCAAGTTCTTGTCTTTTTTGAGACTGCAGGAAGTAAAATGGTATAACACAAAGCCTGTACATGCCAGATGAGACATGTAGGGACAACAGAAAGCAACATGAGCGGCAGATGTCCACGTAGGCCTGAATTCATTTAGGACGGTCATGCTCAGAGGAGCTGACATCTATGATACCCACCGTCATAGACGCACTGCTTCAGCGCTGCACTGAAGGTGAGGGGAGGGTCGCAAAAACAGTGAAAGGAGCCGGGCGTGTTTTCACACCTCCCATTCTTACAGTACGAGGGGTCCTGGCACTCATTCACATCTGCAAAGGGCACCACAGACACTGGTTACAGTATGAACATCTGCTTGGAGCCGATTATTTATCTGAAAGTATTAGACACAGGAATAAAAGACTCATAGTTTTGGTTTGGTTGGTAATCAACAGTGTCATTTGTCCACCCATCAACGTCTTTCTTGCTTTCTGTTAATGTGTTTACCATAAAAAGTGAGTTTTGGTCATGCAAAATCCATGCAATAACACTGCCATATCTGCACAACGGTTATAGGTTACAACAGGAAGTTTGGATCCATCAACACTGGGTTCTTGAATGTGAAAAGATATTTGCAAGCAGTTGGCAGAGAAAATGATACTATACATGATAGTATCTGCTGGGGAGGCTGAGGTTTTTTTAGTTTGTTTTCTACTTAAAGCTGTATATAACCAAATATGGCATGATCAAACAAAAAACAATGAATGATGGTCCAGCACACACTTTGAAGACATGTTTAAAGGAATCTTCCACATTTTCCATACTTATTTAAAGTCCAGCTGTCTGTAGTTTTAACTCAATCTGATAACATTTGATCGCTATGAATCCCGTGCTTAGCATAAGAACATATTAATATATAATGGTACAAGGAGCCAAGGTAAACATGAATATATACTTTTATGACTGAAAATGGCAAACATTGTTAGCAACAAACTAAACGGTCAACACTGACATCCACTGTCACCAAACCAGGCCTTGCAAGAGTCCACAAAAACACTCAATAACCACACACCTGTTGGGAGTCTAGAAGCCAAATAAAACATCAGCCACAATGGCAAGAATCAAAAACATCTCCCTGAGTATTTTCAGTAAAGTGTGTGGAGCAGAGGCTGGAAATTTGCAGAGTACCTTTGGTTATATTATTGTATCAAGGCCTTTTGAATTGTGTTCCTCATTGCCATTCGAACACCTTCCAGCCTTCATTTAGCTGACCTCAGGTGAAACAGGTGAACTACACCTGCTCCTGTGATGCAATACATGTATGTTATTCTTGTATTTTCAGTGTATGCAACTATAACACTCATTTAATAGGAACTTAATTGTTCCCAAAAGGTAACTTTAAGCAGCACAGGAAATGAATCAACACATTTTTTGTGTGTTTTTTGGTTTACTGTGATTTAACTGAAGTTAGTTGTTTAATATTTCATTAAACAACATACTCCCACAGCAGTTTGGGTTTTTAGTGTATGTTGAGTACTTTCAAGATCATCCCTCTGTAATTCCTCCCTTTCATGATGTTAGTAAAATGCTCAAAGTCTTAAATTAAGATGACTAAATCTCTCCTCAGCCACCCAAAATTGGTTGAAAACACCTACCTGATTTAGCATTGCATACTGGACTGATTTACTCACCTCTTTGATGCATTTAAAAAAGAAAACTGAATACACAATGTACTTTCTTTCTACTAAATGTGATATCATTATCTTCCAGTTATGCTGACTCTTACTTATTCTTGAGTATTTTTAAAGGGGTAGACTCAAAGGTTTGTCAATTTCAACTCTCAACTTGGCTCAGAAATCTGAATCTCACACACATGTTTCAGCTCCAAAAAATGTAGACGGTCTTCTTTTCATTTCACTTATTTTTCCAGGATGAACTGCTGTTGCCCTCCCCTGCCTTGTATCTACACTCACCAGCCTGCTCCTCAGGTGTCACACAGCTGTTACGATCGATGGCTAAGGTCCAGGGTGGGGAGCAGATGCAGTAGTACGACCCTGGTGTGTCCACACAGTGGCCGTTCTTACAGTTCTCTTGGTCCTCACACTCATTCACGTCTATGGAACAGAAACGTCAGCTCAGGGCTTACAATCAGCTCCGTCATTAGACCAATAAATAAATAAAGAGTGAGCTGTCAGGGTGAAGATCATTTTACCCACCTGCTTTTGTTGTCATCACACACTTCTTCTTATTGGTATCTGGAGACCAGGGCGGATGGCAGTTGCAGAAGAAGGAGCCTTCAGTGTTGACGCATTGACCGTTGGTACACAGAGACTCATCATGGCATTCGTTTACATCTGAGGGACAACAGGAAACCATGAAGAACATCATTTGTGTATCTCTACGTTATTGAAACAAACTTTTATAACATTTGTGACAAAAATACTTGTATTTAAAGTTTGTATTATGATTATTACCAATGCATTCAAGGAGGTTATTGTCATAGTAGAAGCCCTGCTGACAGTAGCACTCGTACCCCGGCAGTGTGTTTTCACAGCGACCTTTTTTGCAGATTTCATCAGCAAACAGAGAGCACTCATCGATATCTGTCGAAAAAAAAAGAGGAAAATATAGTCTGAGCAGCAGACTAGAAAAGGGGTCATCAAGGGAACTATCACTGAATGTTATGAGAATGGTTAACCCATCTTACAACAACAAATGAAACAAATATAAGGGACCAAAAACTCTTTTAGACAAGGTTTAGGAGAGGTATAAATAGGCCTTTGGGCTTCAGCCTGCTGGTTAAATGATTGTGTGGAGGATATTGTGTGAAATCAGAAGAGAAAATATATAATATTTTGTTTTGTATTTTGTTTTTGGTAGTTTCTGATTCGTACAAATTGTAATGCTTTGTCATCAAAACATAATGTATAACCAAAATAAATTTAATTCATTCATTCATTTTTCATTCATTCAAGGATCATAATCAATTTGGATCCTGGGAGTGTTTGAGTGTACTAGTTAGTATTATGATATCTACCATGGTAGGCTGGCAGGCTGTACATTAGTCCTTCATCGTAGTAGAGACCCTGCCCATTTGGACACAGGTAGTGGAACTCAGCTGTGAAGAGCAGACAAGGCGGACAAGTTTATTTACCAGTCGATAAGATAAAAAGTAAGTAGAGAATGCAAATGTTTATATTCTGCAGGATGATTGACAGAATTGTGTTTTAGTCCATGCAGACTCTACTTGCAGACTTCTCTGTAAGTGTACCTGAGTGTGATACTGGACAGGGGTAGATCTCACAGTGATCTCCCCACCCCACCCCGATGGAGCAGCAGCACTCCTGCTTGGTGACATTGGTGGCGAGGACGCTGTCACAGAAGACGGTGTCATCCAGGTTCAGGTAGCACTCCTTCTTCTCATCAGTCTGTACTCGAACTGCTGTTCAAGCAAATAAAGTGAATGTTAGAAAACTGGAGCTAAAAGAATGACCGAGCCAGACTAGACTTCAAATTGGTGTGCCAAGTTGGCATTTATTTAATTTTAGAGCTTTAAATTGATGATGGTTGTCTGGCTTTCACTGTCTCCTATTTGTGTTTAGAGTTAAATATTTTGGGTTTTAGGACACGCAGAGATCACATGTTCAGGCCTGGGTAAAGCCTTGGGATAAATGCGGCTCTACAGTGAAGCAGAAGGAATCAGAGCAGGCTTACCCTCACAGCTGTGTTTGTCCTCTGAGAGGACGTAACCGTGATTACAGACGCACAAATAGGAGCCCGGTCTGTTCTCACAAGAGCCATAGGGCTGGCAGAGATTTCTGTCCGTGGCACATTCGTCTATGTCTGAAAAGGAAGTCACACATCAAACGTCAACATCGAGCTGCAAAACAATGATCCTGTGCTTTTTTTTGTAGAGGTTTTGATGACATGATATATTGATTTATTTTCTATGATAATTTAACATCAGAAGATGTGATGTCAACAGCATGTATGCAAAAATAGCTTTGGGTGATGTGCCGAAATATGATACAAAATAATGATGGTTTGTAAAAGTGGAAAACTCTCCGCTGTGGTTGCAGTTTATCTTTTTGCAAAGAGCGAATGAACTAGCAAAAGCTCAAAACTTGATCAGAAGACAGATTTTAATCTTTCTGCATAAAAGATGAACTTTAGAGACGCTCAAAGATACTTCAACCAAACACTCAATCACATTAACTTGGTCAGAAACCTTCTACATATGTGTTAGTTTGTAAACACTACTGAGACTAGTACCAACAAATAACAGAGAGCATCTAATTTTCTAATGCTGGATCGACTTTTATGATCTGAAACGACTGACCTTGGCACCTCCTGCCTCCAACCAGTGTGTAGCCTTTCTGGCACTCACAGTGGTATGAGCCCATACTGTTGATACAGCGGCCACGCTGACAGTTTGATGGCCTCTCGCACTCATTTATATCTGAGGAGAAGGAAATAAAAACAATGTTGGAATGTGAAGCATGTGCTGAGTAGTTTCCACAGTCATTAATGGCTTGATAGAAGAACTTGAGTTGGAAAGTACAACACCGATAAGTTCTAAGAAGACTATAACATGTCAGTAGGGGTTTTGAGTAACATGAGCATGATTAAAACACAGATTTTGAGGGATGAATCCTGCCTTCACAGTGGCTGCCTTCCTGTGTGCGCTGGTATCCTGGGTAGCACTGGCACTGGAAGGAGCCCTCTGTATTTAGGCAGTGACCGTACGCACACAGCCTGTGGTCCTCACATTCATCAATGTCTGTTTGGAGAAACCGACAAATGAGCTAATGTGAAAAATTATAGCCACTGAGATTTCTTTATCACATTATAAGCACCCGAGGAACTCACTCCACCCCTCAATAAGAAGATTTTGAAACTAATGTGATGGAAAGTTGGTAGCAGTACTTACCGCTGCAACCTTTGCTGTCTGAATTTGGTAGGAAGCCCTCGTTGCACAGGCAGCGGTAAGTACCAGGGAGGTTCTCACAGCGCCCGTTGGGACAGATTCCAGGTTTCTGACACTCATTAATGTCTGATGGAAGAGAAAGGAGAGATTAGAAGGAAGTAAACTACAGTGACGCAATGATACAGAAAATGGGGATGTCACACAATTTCCTCTAACTTTACAACAATAGAACTGAGCTCATGCTTGGGCAGGTTGGAAATGTGTTATTATTATTATAATTATTGCATGCCTATTGAAAATGCATGCTTTATTTTAGGGGGACTACTGAGTTTGATATATAAAGATATAAATATATCACATTAATGGTTTTGAAAGGCTAGCTGTTGCAAAGTCTCAAGATATGTACTTTTGGTAACACTTATCTCTATAATGCATTGTAAATATATGTATAATGCGTTATAATCATGTTCTAGCACTGTATAACTATAGTTATAAACACTCATAATGCTTTATAGCAATAATCATAATACATTATACATAATTTTACCATGAATTACAAGGTCAGGTATTATAATGAGTTATAACTGTTAACAACTCACTGACAATGCCCACATAGATAATGCATTATACATATATTTATGATGTGTTATAATTTGCTTATAAACTTGTATAACTATCATTATAAACACTCATTAATCATAATTAGGCTTTGTAACAATAAGCATAACACATTATAACACATCATACACATATTTATAATGCGTTATAGAGATAGGAGTCAAGTAAAGTGTTACCGTAATGTTGTTATCCTTCTAGTACAGACACATAGATAAAATCATTTCATTAGTTTCATTTTATTTTCCACGGTTTGCAGAATATTCTAAATAACTGAAACACTGAGGTTTACTTATTGTGCCCCCCACTCCCTTCAATAATCTATCTTGGACTTAGTATTTATTGCACAAAGTTTGCACAATCAAAGTAACAATATTGCCAAAGGTTTAAAACTGCATATGTAGCTGCCCAACTACTGAGCACAATAATAAGGCCGTTGAAACACATTAGATAACAAAGAGTTAAAATAAGTGAATAAGTGATGAATTTTGATTTATGTTGGGGTTGCACTCACCATAGCAGGTGCCTGATCGAGCCTCATGACCAGGCAGGCAGGGTACACACTCATAAGAGCCTGGTGTGTTCTCACACTGCTCATTAGGACAAGTGTCGGGATTCAAACACTCATTTATGTCTGGAATAAGTGAGGAGAAGTTTTACAAGCCCGTGTTTGGACTGAGACCAATATTCATAAACCACAGACTAAAGCATGATATCAGGGCACAGGCATAAAGACTGTAATGTCATCATAAAGTCTGAGCACTCATGCCCATAATGTCATAATAACCAGTGTCTTTGTACCTTCACAGGCTGGCTGACGGTGAGACCTGCTTCTAAAGCCACTGTGACATTCACATTTGTATGAACCAGGGAGGTTCAAACAGTGGCCTCCAACACCACAGATGTCTGGTTTTGAGCACTCGTTCACATCTAGAACAGAGACAAAAGCGCTCATGTACAATCTGATATTTGTAGAAAAACAATGTGATGTAGAAATCACTAAACTTAACTTACCTACGCACTTGAGTCTGCCATGCTGTACCATGTGTTTATAACCTAAGCGACAGTTGCATTTGTAGCCTCCATCTGTGTTGCTGCATTGTCCTCTGCCATGACCACAAGGTTCTGTATCACATTCATTAATATCTGAACAACAGGAGAGAGACGACAGAGAGGCACTCTGTCAACATTTTAAAACATTGTTTAATATTGCAGACACTTGTAGACATTCATAAAGCTCAGAAGACAGCAGTCTGATTTTAGGAAGACTTCTGCATCAGATATTCAAGAATATTTTTTCAGTGACACCACTCTCCCTTACATACCAGATGTACTTCCTTGAGGAACAAAAGCTTTTACAGTTAACCTTACTTCTGACAAAAGGAAGACTACTTTGTGTATACACCTTAACACAAGAACAGAAGCATCATCAACAAAAAAAATCAAAATATTTATCTTAAGTCCTCCAAATAAACCCTTTTAAAGCTCCACTTAAGATTTTTTTGTCTATGTTGACTTTGGAGCCCCCTGTGGTCAAAGTGGTAACTCTTTCATTGTCGCTGATTTCGTGTCATCCAAGGTGAAATCTATTATTCACCATGAGTATTTTCTTCCGGATAAAAAAAACTAAGGCCGTATGTCAGTGTACCTGCCCATTTACAGCTGTTGGGGGCATTAAAAATTACAACATAGAAATCAATGTGATCAACGGTCTCATTTGCTTTTGTAAATCATGGAGACATGCTGGTGTTTATGCCAGTGTTGCTCAAGCTTTCAAAAACTCCTCACAGGACCTTTAGGGTAATAAAAAGTACATGAAAGTTTTGATAGAAATACCCATCATGGCTCTTAAGTTTTACTTTTTACTCTGATACATCCCCAAACATGTCCTGGTTGTACAAACCTTTAAAACTCCAGTAAGGAACTTTCTGTTTTTGTTGAGTTTGGCGCCCCCTGAAGACAAATGATATGTTGTCTTGTCCATATGTAAGTAGCGTTTAAAGATTACAAAAAAAAAAGAAGACCTGAATACCTTAATTGCCAAAATGTAAAATGTGAAAAAGCGTTGGGTTTGTACACCCTGCTGTGACCAGGAGTATATAAAATAACGGGCAGAGCAACAGTTTATCTGAGTGAAGCTAGTGCTGTTAGAGCTCCCCCTGGTGTCTGACTGCAGTATGGGTAGTAAAGCCTACCTCCTCTATAACAAGAACAGGCGGGACATGAACCAAACTATAAAATTTTAATATGATGAAGTTTTTTAAAACAAGTTTACTGTCACAATAGTTTCTTCTCATCAGGCTAATTGCTGTCAAAAGTTTTATTTTTTTGGTGACAATTTTGTGTTGAAAAGTTATTGATGATCGTGGGCTCTCACAGCATTTTTTACCACATCTATAGATCAAAGGAGGAACAACAAAAGAAGATAAGTGACAAACACTATCTAAAGAGGCATCAAAATTTGCAAAGCCATGGGCGTTGGCTTTATATAAGCACAGGAATCTATTCTGCTGTGGACTTTGCTGACTTGGAGGATCTTTGACATTTTATTGGTTAGTTAAGTATGTGTCCTGGTTAGCTTCATCAGCCAATACCGCCTCTGCCTTTGGTTGGCTTTACCAGCACAGTGTGTCAGCACCTTACCAGGATTATGTGGTCCTTAAAGATATACTTAAACTAATAATTCATTCATCCGAAAGTGACCCAAACTGGGGCCACAGAGGACTTTATATCCTAACTTTTAGTCCCATAAGTCAAGTCTAACAAAAATCCTTTGTTTTCAATACATAGATACAAAACTGGATTGAAATAATTGGATTTCAAAACCTAAGTCAACACTCTGATAATAAACTGAGCAGTAATCTGGTTAAACTCCATTTAGAACACACCACTTTGATCACTATAATTTAAACATTAACTCTGCTGACAAAACATAGTTGCTTCAATCATTTTGATTATACTTAAACATGTAAATAAGGCCTGACAAGCAACAAGACACTGCAGGTATGATGAGGTTGAGGCAGCTCTTTGTAGAGACTTTTTTTTTTTTTTTACATTCTCTTTCATCATTTCTGAAATGAATCTATTTTTAAATTTCACAGGACAAGAGCTGCTGGACACGATTTCTTCACAGCTCATAACGTGAACTTGAAGCAGCAGGTGGCGTGTAGATTTCTTAGAACTAGAGCGAGCTAATGCGTCTGCCAGGGGGACACCCACTCGTGCATGAGAAACTTCAGTAGGAATTTCTTCCCACAATCCATCAGAGTTCCATCCCTGCACTGTCTCCACCGTCGTCTCTTACCCTCACAGATGTTCCTCTGCGGATTGAGACGGTAGCCGGGGTGACAGAGACAGATGTAGCCGTTGGGGCTGTTCTCACACTTTCCAGGACCACAAATGTTCCTGCCTTGCTTGCATTCATCTGTATCAGCTTCAAAGAGGGAAAAAGGAGTGGAGAAATTTCATAGACTGTATATATACATGCACATATATACAGCGGGTTCAAACATATTTCTACATAGATATATATTAATACAGCTGTTAACATATATTTATGTGTTGAGATGTTACACGGAAGCCTTAAATGCAAGTGAGGATAAGAATCTTGGTGATGCATTTTCAAACTCTGATCCAAAATGTTTATGACCTGAAAAATAGGAAAAAAATGCTTCTTGCATGTAAAGTTTTGCTGGCTCTTGAAAAGTTTTTCCTTCCTTCTCAGGTAGGCTGTAAAAAATTGAGGGCTCATTTTTACTGAAAAGCAATATGTAAATAAATAAATAGTAAATCTCATTACTGCTGTCATGACTGTATAGAACAGGCAGTAGGATGTGCTTGAGCCTTTGAAGGCCAAAATCAGGGCTTTGATAAAAATGACAAGATAAAGAATGTACTGAAAAAAAGTGCCTTTTGTCACATTTTTCTTTTAAGTTAAAAAAGTTCATTTAAAAAATGATCCCTGTAAACTTTTCGCAGTTGAAACTTATTCCAATATTTCTCATCAAAAAGTAACTTTAAAATGGTATCCAAGAGAAATGTTTTTTTTCCACGTGTCCCTTTTTTTACACCTTATTCACTGACAATAAGAAAAGAACTATGATTGTGTATGTTTAAGAGCACATTTTCCCAGTATAAGAAAACAGTTTGTTAGATTTTGAAAACGGATCAGCAGATTTTTTTTTCACTTACAGTTTAAGACTTCCATACCGACAGCATCCATGCCATACCTCATTTCCTTGTGTGTGTGAAATTCAATCAATTTGGGCAACAAAGCACATCTGATGTCTGTGAACTACATTTTGCATTCCTTAAAGGGGTCTACTTCTAAATCAATGCAAAAAAAGTCAGAATAAGGAAAAGATTCGAGCAGAAAAATGAAAGCAGTGATTTCTGACATTAACAGGAAAGACTTTTCTTTATTTTCATCAATGCTTTTCATTGAAATGTCTTTGTAGACTGTTTAATGGAAGTGTGTGTTGAAAAACCTGCAATGTATGCACATTATGGCAACACTTTTCTGCCATAAGAGAGAGTGAACGAAGCCTCAGGGCTGGTTCATGCTTCGTGGGTTTAAAGCACACAACATGCAGAGTGTCAAAACCGCCACTTTACTGTGCAGATACATGCAAACGATTAGATATCACTCAATCTTGAAGTTATGATACCAACAGGGATTTCTTCATTTTTCGATTGACTCATTTGCATGCCATTATAAATTAGGCTTCCTATGTGGGGAAAGTCAACATGTCACTTTAAAGGAAGTACCAAAAGCTCACCAAAGTATCTACTTTTTCAGGGGAATTTGGAGAGCTTGGTTTTTCCAGTTTTTTTGGAGCACAGGAAACATGAACCAGCCTTAAAACTAATGAACTTCTTATATGCTTAAAGCTAAAGAGATGTCTGATGTTTTGAGTGAGTTTGAAGTTTGCAGGGAACTCACGCAAGACTTTGGTCTGTGTTTCGAGGGGGTATTTGTCCGGGGTCATTCTGATGATTGTTGGAGGGGTGGGTTTAACAACTGTGGATCCAGCAGAGGAGAGTTGAGGAGGACAAACTTTAGAAGGAAGTATGACATGTTGATCTTAAGTCCTGTTATTTTAGTCATCACCACACATGTGGGAAACATCTGTGTCACTTTCAGTTAGTGTTACAGTGATAGTAGATCTATATAAAGAGGTAAGTTTACCTGGCACACGAACACTGATGGTGCTGGTCGGAGCCTGCTGAGCTGCAGTCGTCATTTCTGGACGCCTCTCCTGGTCAAGAGATATTGCCTTATTCCGTAACAGCAAAAATAACCATTTTCTAATGGCTGGATTAAAATCAGGATAATGTCTTACCGGCAACTTTGGCTCTGAAGAAAAAAAAAAAGAGATGGAGGGGAATGAATAGAGTGAGCTCACCTGATTCACACTTAATGTTGAAAATGAGTGATGAAGTATGAAGGACTAACCTTTCTTCTCAGGCTTGCGTGGGAAGATGATGGGAGGGAAGGCCACAGTCTCTCTTATGTTCTGGAGAAAGTAGCCTTTTCCTGCTGGGCAGATCTTACTGAAGGCCACTGAGCAGCACAGGGAAAGGAGGAGAGTTCATCAATTTTTTCAAAATCTGAGATTTTGCAAACCCACGCAGGCTGTCATGTCTTAACCCTCCTCCTGTGTTAGGGTCTGCACCGACCCGTTTTTGGTCTTAAATGCTTAAAAGACCCACTTTAACTTTTTTGCATCAAGACTTTTCGACTTTTTCAGGAACCTCTATTTCAACAAAATAGAAATAAAGACATTAAATTGACTAAATTATAAAATGCTCTTATTAAAATTGTGGCACTTGCTGTGTTAGGGTCACGTTGACCCGGTTAGATTAATATCTAATAATTACAGCAAAAATTAAAATCATATGTGCACTGTCAGGCACCACACTGACAGTCAGATCCTCTTCCAATCATGTGAGATTTGGGAAATTCTAATTTTTCCCTGTTTTTTCCTGCACAAAAAACCGTGTCGGGCATGTCCTGACATGTGAGATCAGTTCAGTACAGATGTCTGTGTGAGCGGTACACTGATAAAGAAAGGCCCAGAGGCCCACAGCAAAAAATGTTATAAGCTATAGTTTCCTGGCTAATGAAGGCTAACAAGATAACATACAGATGAGAACCAAATTGGATGATAGAGAATTGTTTTTAGTGTAATTTACAGCTGATTTAAGACACAGGTCGAAACCAACCTTTAACACAGTGGGTGCGTAGTAGAAGCTAACACAGGAGGAAGGTTAAAATCACCTCCAGTTTTTTATTATTATTTTTTTTTATCATTTCAGTATTTTGATGACAGCAAACATAATAGATCATTTTCTTGAGTATTTTTCATGACTCATTTAAATGTTATGAGAGAAATAAAAACAAATACAGATATTAAAATTTAAGCTGACTTGTAGACCGGTCTATGACATGACTGATTTATCTCCACTCATTTATTTAGTCAAAACATCAGACATCGCCTGCCTCTCTTTGTCCACTCACCTGTGCCCACCTGAGGACATCTTTCACAGTTGTGGCCCCAGGCTTTACCCACAGTGCAGCAACACATCTCCTGTGTGAGGTGGGTGGGCAGAGCGTGTTCACAGCCCCTGTTGGGTGACGCTATCAAGAAGCACTGAGCCTGCTCTGCTGGAGACTCTAAACAAGGACACAACAGGGTTTAATTTAAAAAGCCCTGCTTTATGATGAAATTCTGAAAAGCATAAAAGAGAGACATTTCCTGGATAGCCTCTGACTCACCAACACAACGATTCCTTTCCAGAACCAAACCGGGCTTGCAGGAACATTTAAAGCTCCCCAGAGTGTTCAGACAGTCTCCATTCTGACAGACGCCCTGTATCGAGCACTCGTTGATATCTTCATGGACAAGGGGAAGGAAATAAAAGTTCAAGGTTATAGTCATACACTGTGATGAATGATGTCTATTCAGAAAGCAAGTGAAGGAACCTGTGGCTTTAATTAGCGAAGAAAAAAACTGGGTGTGACATGAACACACTTAGCTTTGCTCTTGTGGTAACTTATGACCTGGTAGTGTTACCTTGACAGTGAGTGCTGTTAAATCTTTTATAGCCTTGTGGACATGTGGAGCCGTAGTCCTCTACGATGGTGTGCTTGACAGATGCATCTAAGGAGGAGAAGACGCAACAAAGCACAGACAGGAGGGTGAGAAAAGCTCGGGCATTTATAGAGATAGGCTGCAGGCAGATGGTAGCAAAAATAAAAATGCAAAAACTTTTCACAGTAGTGGTTGTTAAAGTTTGAATACTTTTAGCATAACAATTTCAGCTTCTATAAGTGCTACTTTTATGGATAAGAAAAAAAAACTTTGAAGTTCAAGGTAATTAAGATTTTACAGGACTTTTTTTCATCATCTTAAAACAGCACAAATCAACAAACATCCATCAACTTTTGTAACAGCCTGAAAAAGACACTGCACCGTCTTTGTACAGTTATTCAGCCTTCTCATTTCTTAAATAGTACAGCTCACTTTGATGCAACTATAAAGAGACAAAAGAAACCAAATCTCAGAGAGAGATGAGGAGAAAAAGGGATGCAACCAAACAGTAACCAAAATAATTTATGATTTTTTCCCCTTCTTCTCTTTACACATGATGCCATTTTCAGTGAGGCATGGGTGTTTCAGTATCATACGATGAATGATAAATTCCGGGGCTTGTTGTCACACTTTTTACAGTCTTATATATTTCATGAAAATAATACATCATATATCAATAAAATGTGTACCAGATGAAAGACCAAAGTCTTAGGTATATATTTTGTATTCATGTAATTTTCATATATTGTGTCAGTGCAGAGTTATAAGCATTAAAAAATATATAAAGTTATTTTTTTTTCTACTTTGGGTTTTGAGAAATGGTTTATTGGCACTCATCTCAGCTGCAATGTGCTCATCTCCTCTAAGACAGGATATGAGCCTTGGCTATGTAAAGGAAGACAACTAGTATTCCACTTTTTAGTTGTGTCCTCTGGTGGCAAAGATAATTGCAACGTGACAACTTACCCATGTAACAACAAGACCTGGTCTCCCCCAAGCTTGGGAAATAACTGTGGCAGTGGTTTTCTTTGATGGGTAAAACAAATTACACTAAATATACTGTTTCACAACTGCTCTTCATCAGACAATTTATGTTTTTTTGCTACAAAGCAAAATTTCCTACACTATCCAACTATTTCATGACTGCATACTGTATGCAGCAGTCTCAAACCTAAATTCTGAGATTCATTATCTCATTACAGTCACAGTTTAGAAGCTGAGTTAGATTTTTGACCATTTCTGCGGCCCAACAGTTTGATATTTTTAAGTAATATGCTTCTTTACTTGGAGGCAGGGAGAGGAATGAGAGTCCTGATACAACTTTCTTATCTGTTAGCTGGCAGCTAGCTGGTTTAGCTCAGCAGAAAAAGAAAAACAGAGAGCAGCTACCATGGCTCTGCAACTCCACCTATCTCCATCTCTGAAACTTAGACCGAGAAAGGTTGAGTAGTTTTTGTTTTGTTTTGTTTTTTAAGTAGATTTGAATTGAATAGAATGAGGTGTAATGTTTCTAAGTGTCCAGTTTTTACTTTAAGCTAATATGGGGATAACTGGTAGCTCACTTTGTATTTGCTGTACTGATCCACTCATCCATTGTTTTTCCAAAAATAACCAAGCATGCCTCCAAAACTTAAAATAGGCACAACGTAACATTTTGGCTCAGTTTTTTCCTGTTGGACTTCGTCTAATTTTCCTTTTTTTTCCCTCAAGTGACAGCTTTTGTGGGTCTTTGATGTGGACTAGCTTCCCTTTCATGAGCTCATGATTCATGTTTTATTCACGTTTCTATTAGTTCTCTTCGTAAGCCTTGAAGCACTTACTCAGAAAAATCTTTTTTTTCCATGAGGGAGTAGAAACATGTCGAGCTGTTTTATTAGAGAGCTGTGGGAAGGCTGTACTACTCACACGAACATTTTCAAAGCACAATGACAGGAGAGTATCAGCTCAATTTAGCCGTTTCCATCAAAAAGAGAGAAGCTAATAAATGAATATGAGAGTAGCAGAGCTGACAGCGCTCTGGGCAGGAATCCAGTGGCATAAAGACTAACCAGACGTACAGTATCAGGTTTTGTCAAAGGCTGCATTGTCTGAGTCAGAACCGGGAGATGGAATAATAGCGGAGTGGAAAAACGTGAGTAGCCAAGATTTTCTTGAAACTCAATCTCGAGCAATGTGATGACAGTCCTGCACTGGGCAGGCTCATAGGAACATGTTTAAGTGGAGGGTTATTTTCCACATTCTCTCTTTCTGTCTCACTGTCTGTGTGTAATTCCCGTAATTTCTTCCGTTTCCAAACTCTTCACAGACTCCACACCCCACTTTACCACTAACTTTCATGAACACGCTTTTATAGAGGTATGAAGTGATTGTTTTAATCTGGGGCTGCAATTTCATAAGCTGAATGGAATGAATTGCTAAGAATGCTTGACATTTTTTGGCCCGATAAACAATAATTTATTTTCGGGAAAACACAAACGGTGGATTGTTTTAAAAACTCTTAACTTGGTGTCCTTTTATCTGACTGTAACAAAGAAATTCAACACAGTGGACAGATTCTACAAAGCAACAACTACATCAGCTTGAAAGTCTGAGTAAGATGTAAATAAAAAAGCAGAGAATTCCTTTCATACACTTTTACTCACTAGGAAGTTTGGGGCACTGATAACACTTGTTTTGTCCCCATGAGTTGCCCACACTGCCACAGCAGTCCTCCTGATTGGTCAGGACAGGAAGTGGGGTGCTGTTGCACTACAGAATGAAACATGAAGAAGAGTTATCTATCAGAGAAAGGGTCACAACAAATATTGTCAGGGTTGTTCATCAGTGCAGTGAGTTTGACAACAAATGCCTCACCGCTTGTTTTGGCGTGGTTTCCTGGAAGCAGCGCCCCTTTGGTTTGTGACCCGTGGGGATCAGGCGAGGCCCTGTTTTTGAGGGAGGCTTGACGTCTGATTCGTCGATAGGTTGAATGACTACGGAGGTGTCTGGCGTGTGATGGACACGTAAATTTACCTGCACTGAAATCGAAGAACAGGAAGGCATCAAAATAACAAACTCAAGACTTTAATACAGTTTGTTTCAACCTGTTAGCTGAGCACAAGAGGGAGAAAGCTAGTCCAACCCTGCGAGAAAATCCTACTTTTAACTTTTTGTCTCATTTTAAAAATGTAAATGTTTTTTTTTTTCTTTTGTACAGATATTAAAGATGCTGGATGTAGTAAAAGTTAAACACTTTTACTACTTGTTTCCAGTATTTGAGTTAAGATGACCTGAAGCAATTCTATACCACACAAATAACAGATTGGGAATCTGTCTTGTCTGTCCTCTCTCCACCCCAACATGTAAAGGCTTTACCCACTGAGAAATAGATGGCTATTAGACGTCTAGTTTTTTGCTTTTTGTTTTTTTTTAGACCTAATTACAACCGTCTAGATTCTGTATATTTTTAGATGGAATTTAGATGTTGCATTTGATATCTATTTATTTCAAAAAGCAACTGTGAGATGCGTAACTGATCTCCAAGTACCTAACCAAAATAATTATGATAGTCGTTGAGCAATATACAGTGTAGTATAGATATAGCCCAGATTTAGACTTGGTCTAAATTTAGACCTGTGGTAGCCTGATTTTAGACCAGTCGTCTAGGCTACATTCAGACATCTATTAGACCTCCTTTAGACCAAAAAATGCTCAGTGGGTAGTATACTTTCAAAATATCAAAATATATTCAGTATGCGCTACTTCATAAGCATTCAAGCTATCTGTTATAATAGAACAAACCTACTTTACTTTCAAGACTAAACAAGAAATAAAAAATTGATATAATAGATACCTTCAGATGAAAAAGGGAGGGTGAAAACTGAGTGTGTTTGTGTCAGCTGTGTGTGCGATATGCTTGTTTGCTCCCCTAGTTTCATGCTGTCTGGTTTCAAAGCGACGGGGTAGACGGGCGACTCGTTGCCTCGTGCTGCTTGCGCTTGTTGCGTCTGCCGAAGTGGAAACTGGCAGAGTCGGCCGGTGAAGCCTGGAGGGCACTGGCAGTGCTTCCTCGAGCTGCATACTCCTCCATTCAAGCATGTCAGGGGACACACAACTGCAGACAGAGAGACAGGGGGAGGGAGAGGTGTTATACAGAGACCGCCAGAGACTCACACAGGTCAACAGTTCAGAGCTGTGAGTCACATTAGAGGAAAAAGTTACACTTAAAAAGCAACATAAGCATAAAAGAGGTTCTTCAACAAAATCCTTGCACAGGAAAACATCACTTTCCTAAATATATCTATTCATAGGTCTAGAATTGTTCATTTTGGATCAATTTTCCCAAAGACAGACGAGGCATGTGATAATCATTTGAACAACCTGAGAGTTATTTTAAAGACAGAAAGTAAAGTTTGCGGCTTAAGCTGGGCCCCATGACATATTCACTTTGAACTGCAGAACTTCGGCTTTGCTGAGGCTAACAGGTCTACTCAGCCAGTCAGCAGCGTGTTTAAACAAGAAAAAAAAAAACAGGTGAAGTCATTGATCTGTTTAACAGCTTTATTCAGACATATGGGAAAGATCTCCAAAAAGTATGGGAAAGCTGCTAGCTGGAGAGAAGTTCATGGTCTATTCAGTATTCACAGCGGCTTTATTGGGTCGCCCATTGTGTTTATTTTAGGCCCAGTTATGTCTGAAATTCCCACAATAGAACAATCAGAGGAAAGAAAGAGAGAAAGAAAGAGGAGAGCTGTGAGGAGAGCTGTGAGTGAGACGTGAATGGAGGGAGAAAACCGAAAGACATCTAAAAACAAACACTGCCACTACAACTAAGAAAAACCACTGACAGCAGCTCTGGGGGAAAATCATAGATGCTGGGTTGTTTAAAGTAAATTTTCAGGAACTGTACTTTCTTTTACAGTAGTTTGATTCAATCTACCAAACGGATGAAGTTGGCTGATTGAATATTCAAGAGCAGTTCTTTTAAGTCAATGTTTGGGCATAAAAATGGTACCTAACATCTACATCCACAGGACACTTATCCCTATCTTATTCAAACAGTGAGAGTTTGCTGCCAAATCCTGCCATGTAAAAGCTGCTACGAGTAACTTTGTTCGCATTGATTTTGGCGCCCCCTGTGGACAAAGTGATGCATCTTATATCTTTGCTGACTTTGCCCTGTACATGTGTAGGTAGCGTTTTAATAAAAAAATTTCACTCTGTCGTCTGTTAACATTCACATTCATCTCTCTGTGTGAAAATTTGCTACAGAAAAATTAAAAACAGACAAACTAGCAAAAACGTCTGATTTCTCAGTGTGTCTGACACCTCCCCACTCAAAGCAGACATGCAGACACACACATTCAAATATACAAAAGTCTCATTTGCTTTTGAAAGTAATAGAAAAACATTACTTTTAATTTCAGTTTTTAGTTCAGGGTCAAACATCTGTGTGTTATGCTGATGGTAAAAAGGAGAGGCTACAAGAAGTCGCTGTTGCGTTTAGCTAGCTTAGCCTCCCATTGCTGTATGATGTGTTTAGCTACAACCTCTAACATTTTGAGGTTACTTGGTACACGGTGACAGCAAATTGGTAAACATCTCTAGGGCTTTGAAATGAACATTTTTCAAGATCGACTCGATAGACACCAGATTAGATAGAAATAAAAGTCAATCTTGATCACGAGTCTTTATCTAACCCAAACAATGTTTGGCCAATTAACTATTGAAAGTTGTTCGAGTGTTAAGGTGACATTTTAGCTCAGAACTCAGTTCTGTAATTTTCTTGACAGCACTACATTCAAGTTAACTACACATTATTCCATCTCAGACCACAGTTTTGGCCCCGGCTTTTATCCAGTTAATGAAATAATGTTTTTCGCCATGTTTCCGCAGCAATTATTTTCCTGTCTCTTTGTTAGCTCCTGTACCTGAGGCTCCATCTAATTATAGCCCTCCTGTCAGCAAACTCATCACTGCATTGTTGTCTCTCAGCACTCAGCCACTTCAATATATTTCTTCCTTTGACTCTGTATAATCTGAAAAACTGTTAAAATTTGTTATCCATTTTTGAGGTTTTAACCACAGTTTTTGCTGCTTCAGCTCATAGTAGATACTGCACAACTGCTCAGTGCAATAAGGGTGAGGTATTGTTTTACTTTCCGTTATGTATACTTGGAAATTCAAAACAATGCACCACATAATTGTTATAGTTTTCCCTGCCCTTTAAACAAAACTCTGCTTTGTGCACTTGACTTGTGGATTTATAATGACCCCATGTGCTTACATTTTCAAACAATAACTACTCCTTACTGTTTGTAGCCACATAAGCTGTCTAACAGTCTAACATTGACATTTAAAAACCCACACAAAACAACCTGAAAGTGGATTCAGGAGAGGAGAGGAGAGGATGGAAGAAAGGAGAGGAGGCCACTCTTTGCCGTAGAGCCAAATGTGCACATATGGAAGTAATTAGGAGTGTGGACTGCCAGGGCGTCTGGGTTGCAGCATAATTAGGGGACTAGATCACTTTAAACACAGCGGGGACATCCTTGCATAGTGAAAGTTACAAAAGTTAACAATGAAGCAGGAAAATCTTTTAATCTAAAGCTAGATGTACTCCTCAGAGGCAGCCTCTCACTACCAAACACTGTGTGACAGTGGTCTTAAACCACTGGGACTGAGAGCAGGCAGTGACATGCAGAATAGAGCCAGAAGGCTGAGAGATTGCAGACAAAGTACCGAGTATGAAGAGGACAAAAAAACTCGACTTTGTCTGACTACCTCTGACATAAGCACTCCAGTTTCCATGGTTCAGATTTCAACCCTGTACTGGATTTAGAAAGGCAGGAAAGTGGGAAAGATGCGGGGGCTGAAGATTGGGATTGCAGACACAGAAAGTAGCTCTTTCCAAATGTGATTACACAATCGTAGCCCACAGAGACCAGGAGAGACCACATACAGCAGGGAAAGTCTGCTCTGAGGCATGGAAGATATCTTAATGAAACCGGCTCCTTGATGTAGCACGGGCAGGGTCAAAGCCTCACTAATGAACACTGAGGAGGGGAATCAGGTTTCAGACTTCATGGGTGGGGATCATTAGAGTGAGATCTGTTGTGAAATGAACCCAGTGTGGTGCCACGCAACACACAGTGCAAAGTACAACACACAGCTGCTACTGCCAGAACACCTCTTTTAGCAATCATTTGAAATACTGAGTCCGAGCCTGAAATCTCCACTGAAAATAACTTCTGATGCAGGGAGCCTTTCTGATCAGTTGATTTTCTCACATGAAACTGTGTATTTCACCTTAAATGAAATCATTACAGCATATGGGGGGCATATGTGAGGATGTGCGCTGGATGGATGGCTTTAATGTACATATTTCCTATGTCTATATTATGCTTTGTTCAGATAGCAACAACAAATTGTAAAGGAAAATGATTGGCAACATAAAAAACAGAGTGTGGCTTATTGTGACTGAAAGAGTGAAGCAGAGAGCAGAGGCTTGAAAACATTTGAAAGTCTTTGGATAATTTTATGTAACAGGATCAGTCACATTACACCCAATTCCTGGTCTGCTTAATACAGACCTGATTAAATGGTCATGTACATACCCTCACTGTACTCCACACTTCAGTGCACTTTATAATGTAATCAAATGTCCCAATTAAATTATAGATACAGGATTGATAAGTTTGTTTTAGTCAAAGAATTTTGACTAAAAAAGGCAGTGTCTCGTGCGATTCTTCTGTTTCCACTAAATCTATTGTATTATATACACTGTAATCATCTTCTTTAAAGCTCTTGTGAGGAGTTCTTTCAGTGATGCTTCTTAATGAGAAACAAGTGACAAAACCATCAGTGCAAGGACTGATTACTCTTATCTTATAATTTTTGATGTCTGAAACCTTAGGGTAGGTGTCAGGGTCTTAGTCCACTGAGAGGAATTTGACACACAAGAAAATTAGCTCTCATTTATTGTGCCTTACATCCCAGCATGCTTTTGGCAGATTTGCAGATTTACCTGCAATCCCAGCTGCTCAAAGCATGCTACGAACAGCAAGTGCAGAAACCCTCCCTTAAAGAAATGATTCTTGGTTAGTAATAAATGTGTAGCACTTTAATGCCTGAAACCACAAATTATGGCCAGAAAATTCAATTTTTTTTGGAGCTGAAATGTTTATTTCACTTACTATTGAAAACCAAAATAATCAAAATGTCCTTAAAATTTAACAAATATCTTTATTTATCTTGTTTGATATATTAGACGTTTTAGAAACTAATAAACCACAGGAGGACATTTTTTATCATCTATCGGACTGTATTTGGGTGTTTTTTTAGTAATTTGTTGATCATATTGTTTTGATAGAAGTATATAAAAGTATCAAATATGATACAAAAGGCATTCACGGGTTACAAATACCGGTGAAAGAGCAGGCTGAGGGGTGTACATTCAGATCACCTTATAAAACAGGTGCACCATGTGCCTCAAGAGTTCTAACATTGTCTACAGTGTTGATAAAAATAGAAATTGATGGTTTCCAAATTATTTACACCCTCTGTTTAAATAAAAAGACTAGAGGGACCACCCGGCTTGTTATCAACTTACAGCTTAAAAGCTAGAATCCACGGTAGTATGAGGATGCAATATTGCCCATGGCATGAATGTCTCACAAATCTGAGAAGGGATTTTTGTATACAGATGTAGGAGTAACAGTATGCTTTTTTTAGGGAGCAGCTTCCATATTTTCAACAATAAGATGCCAAACTACAATGTGTAGATATTAAAAACAGCATAGCCCTGTAATAGAAAAAAAAAAATCTAGGTGCTAACCTGGCCTGCCTGCTTTCCTGGCATTTCACAAATGGAAACATTTAAGACACAAAAGATACGACAAGGGAGGCCCTGACCTTTAGAGCAGCTGAAATTGTGTGTGTGTGTGTGTGTGTGTGTGTGTGTGTGTGTGTGTGTGTGTGTGTGTGTGTGTGTGTGTGTGTGTGTGTGTGTGTGTGTGTGTGTGTGAGAGAGAGAGAGTGTCTGTGCATGCGGGTGTGTGCATGTGCATACTTCATATATACACTTACCAACCACTTTATTAGGTACACCTGTTCAGTTGTTTGTTTACACAAATAGCTCATCAGCCAATCACATGGTAGAAACTCAATGAATTTAGGCATTTGGGGTGGTCAAGATGACCTGCTGAAGTACAAACCCAGTATCAGAATGGGGAATAAAGGGGATTTTAAGGACATCGTTGTTGGTCCTGTATGAGCTGGTATGAATATTTTGGAAACTGCTGATCCTCTGGGATTTTCCACACACAACCATCTCAACCAGGTTTACAGAGAATGGTCTGAAAAAGAGAAAATATCACAGGCTTTGCGTGGCTTTTGTGTGGATGAAAAAGCCTTGGTGTTAGAGGTCACATGAGAATAAGCAGAGTGGTTTGAGATGATAGAGCGGCAACACTAGGTCAAATAAATATTTGTTACAACCAAGGTATGCAGAATACCATCTCTGAATGCACATTGCACAACACATCGAATCTTGAAGCAGATGGACTACAGCAGCAGGAGACCACACATGGATGCCACTCCTGTCAGCTGAAAACAGGAAACTGAAGCTACAATTCACACAGACTCACCAAATCTGGACAATAGAAGATTGGAAAAACATTTCCTGATCTGATGAGTCTGGATTCCAGCTGTGACATTCAGATGGTAAGGTCAGAATTTGGTAAAAACAACTTGAGATCATGGACCTATCCTGCCTTGTATCAATGTATCAATGCTTCAGGCTGGTGTTGGTGCTGTAATGGTGTGGGGGATATTTTCTTAGCACACTTTCGGCCCCTTAGGACCAAGTGAACATTGTTTAACTGCCACAGCCTACCTGGGTATTGTTGTTGACCATGTCCATCCCTTTATGACCACAGTTAACCATCTTCTGATAATTACCCCAAGCAGATTAATGCACCATGTCACACAGCTCTAATCATCTGAAACTAGTTTCTTAAACATGACAATGAATTCACTGTACTCAGTACTGTACTCACAGTGACCTCCACAGTCACCAGAGTAAGGGACCAAGCAACCAAGCATAGGACAAAGGTATGGAAAAAGATCTTGATCCTTTAATTTTGCTCAAAAAAGTAGAACTCAATAACAAAATATCCAACTGAATGTGGTAGAAAATTAACAAAATCTGGGCCCACACTAAAAGAGGTCAACTTAGCGAAAAAGTTACAACCTAACAAACATAATCAAACAGACCTAAGTGATACATGCCAGGGGTTTAAATAGACAAAGGACTAGTCCAACATAAACACAAGGGGAAAACTAAGATGACTACAAACTAAACATCTGACAAATTCAGAAAAACACCATCAAACTATCCAAACCAACTATTTACAGAAAAAACTAAATACTAAGTTCTGACTGAAAGAATAAAGACAAAAGTTTGTAAAGAATCAAAAGTCCAAGCTTCTCCTTGCCTCCCCCTTCATGGTCTGTCCCATTTCCTATGGGTAGGGCTTAAGAGGCCATCTTGGAGCTGCAGACAGCCTTTTGTCAGGTGAGCTCGGGCAAAGCCAAACAAAAAGGTAAGTATTACTTTGAAATAAAATAAACTCAAATTAAATCATGATGTAGAAAATTAAACCATGTGATGACTTGTGAACTGAAACAAATTTACTGTGCTAAAACCCAAGTTGGTGGTTGAGGCCACCACACCAGCAGAGCACTTTTGGGATGTGGTGGAACAGGAGATTTACATCATGGATGTGCAGCTGACAAATCTGCAGCATCTGTGTGATGCTTTCATGTAAATATGGAAAAAAAAGTACGTCACAAAGAATTAAGGCAACTCTGAAGGCAAAAGTTTCTGTAAGACGCTTTAAATTTTCAACATTCGATCCCAAGATACTTTAACAAGATCATGAGAGAAACTTTTTTTTTTTGCAATTGTTCTTATCCGCATGAATTCCTCATCACGTCACCGGTACCCGGAGAACTCTCCCAGATCTGGCCTTGCCAAGTCAATAATTTAACGAGTCAATAACTTGACAAGTCAATAACTCATTGGGGTAACATTGTTGTTATGAAACCAATGATTCTTTTCAACAAAGTGAGGTAGATGACAAGCTAAAACCTGACTTTCATCAGTACCAGCTGTCCTCTGGGCTGAATAACTCAGCTGTGAGCTTTGCACAGACAGCCGTGGTTCACTTGGGACTGCCAATAAATTACCCCACCAAAGGCCTATACTTTGTTAGTGACACCAAAAAGAGATAGCCTACCTCATAAATACTCAAAAATTGTACCATGGATGGGATACCCGAGATCTCTCAAAAAGATTCCCAGGACACCAAGAAAGTTTCTCTGGACCAATGACCCCCATTCCCAAAAGAAGAGGCGGGTTTCTGGGCTGCTATAGCATCAGTGTTCAGGCTGTCACAACTTAACTTTAAGACTTTATGTCTCCAGCACTGACTGCTTTTTGATGAGCCGTCTAGTGTGTTTTTCTTCAGAGCCCAAGAAGGAAAGAATAATTTGTAACCTATAAAAAATGCAGCCGAAAATCCTCTCTGTTACGTTCGCCTGCTTCATTAAAGTCAAGGACATACAAGCGTTACAAAGTTTAATGTTTTCTGCAGATCCTGTGTTTGAACAGGCGTGTTAGTCCATGTGTGTGTGAGAGTTATTAAGTGAAGGGTGTACTGTCGCCTGAGAGCGGCTGTGGTTGGGTGACTACACCACATTACACACTGAAAAAGGGTAAAAAGCTTTTAAGTTGAGATCATAACAAGGACTTAACTTTCCAGTGGACTTTCCCTTTAAATCATCGCCTCTGAGTTCATTAGCAGAATTTATGCCTGAAATTGCTCATTGACTCTCCTCATCAGTTAGCTTAGCTCACAGAAGCAGCCGCCCTTGGTTTTATACCACGCCTTTGTCTTTTATGGATCTAACACATTCCTCAGACGAGAGGAGGTGTGTTATTAAGAATCAAACGCACCTAGGAGTTGTTTGGTGGTCTGAATGAATGTGAGGCATGAGCCGGGAATGGCTGTCTGAATGAAGGGGGAAGGGACACGTGGATGTGAGGCAGTTGTGCTACTTTTTTCCACATGTCTCACTCAAACTAAAATGGAGGAGGTCGAGAAAAACCCATTCAGAAGCCCATCTATAAAACGTAGACCTACGCAAAACAATGATTACTACTGCCTGCATATGTTAGTCTGGCTGTATTTGTTATTAAAACCACAGCCGTGGATTCAGTCCTTTGCTGTCAGGACTCTGTAACCGTATTTAATATTAAACGTCAGCCTGCAGGTACGTTCCAAGACAGCAGGGTAGCGGATAATTTTCCTACGCAGCATTCAGTCCAACAAGAAAAAGGGGAGTAAACCGAATCCAGAGAAGAAATTGAAGGGAAGAAAGTCTTTGTCTCCGAGCTTTTCTCATCAGATTGTTTCATGTGACATCCGAGTGAGAGCTCCTTCTTCTTCATAACCTCATTATTTACTCCAGGAGGAGAAAGACAGATCTTTTCACAGCAGAGATAACACAGGGAAGATACATGTGTTATATACACAGTTTGTATAAATATCATATATTATGGAAAGGTGAGGGAGTAAGGAGAAGAAAAAGGCAGAGGAGGGAGACTGTGAAAAATAATGTGACATTTTGTTGGGATTGTTGTGATTCCCACACTTTTCCTCTGCTTAAAGGAAAACATACTGTACATTCCTGAACAGTTAAGTAAGCAGGCTCAGTGTAACTAGCAGGATATACTTTTAAAAAAAAAGCCATTAATGTCTATAAAAACACACACAGAGTCAGACACATATTTTCTTTTTTTTTCTAAATTACAGGTAATTTCAGGTAGTGGGAAAATTACTAGTCTGTTCTTTTTATGCAGAAAAATGTCTTTGTCTGAGCAGGGATGTACTGTATGTGTAGTGACAAATAGAAAAAATGAAGGCAGAGAGGAGGAAAGGTTGCCCTCCGAATGCCCCGTGCCCACCCACCCTCTTACTGGGTCTGTCTGGGAGATGACGCATCTTTGGCCCTTTTCTCCCCACGGCGGCCTTTCAGTCTCAGCCACACCCTCCCAGCACAAAAACAACAAATTACAGCCCAACAAACCACAGCTCAAAGCTCCCTGACACGCTGAAATGAAAGCTACTGCAGACATCACACAGATACTACAATAGCCTGATCTGCCCATTTCTTTGAACACACGCAGAATCTGGTAGAAGTACAAATAACACTGACCCAGTCTGCACGATTCAGACACCAACATCCAATGACTGATGCTCAGTGAGTCACTTTCACTGTGATTCAGGCGCAGACTGAATCAACTCACTATGACTCTCAAATATAGACGCCAAAACTCTTTTTGGTCAACATTTGATCATTTTATGGTCATTCTGGCTGACCCACATACAGGAATGCACAATACCAAACCACAATGAGTCGTGTTCTTGCGAGCAAAGTTTCCTTATGATGCCTAAAGTGCGGTTTTAACAAAGCAAATTACAAGGCTTAAAAGAAATTAAAAATAGGTTTGTACAATACTTCAAAACATACAGCATTTCCTGTCTTTTCTTTTTATAACCTCAGTCAGCCATGGCATAAACACTCCTAACTTAGGCATCCAGGATCAATGGTGAACTCGAAATTTTTGGAGAAACTAGTAGTAAACAATCAAAAACCTCCAGTAAATACTTTTTGTCTGTGTGCTGCTTTGTCCAAAAAGCAACTACAGAAGCAATTACCGTGTTTTACACACTATAAGGCGCACTTACAATCCTTAAATAAAGTTTGACTTATCTGACAATCTGGTGCACCTCATAATCTGGTGTGCCTTAATGTATGAAAATAGACCCGAATAGATGCGTTCATTGATGGTGCGCCTTATAATCAGGTGCGCCTTATAGTGCGAAAAGTACGGTATGTTGAAAAGTCTCTTGACATGCCTGTAAAATAAACACCATCATTTCTTGACTCATTACATCCTCCAAAAGAGCAACTATTTATCTGCCTCTGGTGAGTCTCAGTTTCACTGTAAATAGTAAGTTCAGTCACTCTGGCTTCTGTAAGCAGATTGAACCCGATGAATTAAGTGGTTTTTCTGTCATGTACGTACCATTAAGTTTGCCAAAATAGCAACATTATCCTAAATGAAAGAGTAGAAAACGCCTTTTCAAGTGCTTATTTGTTCAATGGTGGTCGGATCGTTTCTGAAGCACTCTGGGATGTTGTGAATCTCATCATAGCAGATTAGTTTCTGCCTGTTTCTCCTCCTAATATGGATTGTTACCTCCACCAAGGAGGTTATGTTTTCGGTAGCGTTGTTTGTTTGTCTGTTAGCAACTTTATGGAGAAAGTTACAGACGGATTGACCTGAAATTTTCACCAGAGGTGCGTCTCAGCCCCAGGAGGATCGCAATAAATTTTGGTGGTGATCCAGACAAAATTCTGGATACTGTGACCCAGAACACACAAAAATAAGGGTGTCGTATGAATTTTCAATGGTGAAAGATAAGCAATGGGCGGCACAGTGGTGTAGATAGGCGACACAGTGGTGTAGTGGTTAGCACTATAGCCTCACAACCAGAAGGTCCTGGATTTGGATCCCGATCGGGGCATTTCTTGTTTAAGGGGGGACATGAGCTGCTTGGCGGAGGTCTGCGCTCTCCGAGTGCTTTTCTAGTTGTTCCTGCATTCAGAACCTGCTCATCTCTCATGTATAATGATGAGTTTCAAATGCACTTTAGGTCATAATTGAGACCTACAAGTCATTCAAGCAAGCCAAGTTAAAGTAAAACCAAAACTTTGATTTATCTTGACAAAACTACTGTATTTCAAACAACAAGAAGACATGTTTGTTAAGCCTCTTTCACACATGCATGCCTGATATTTTCTAGAAATGAGGGGGATGAGCGTCAGCAGGCAGGACATAACATCAGAAGGATAAGTGTGATGTTTACAACATAAAGACAGCTGAAGCAATGATGTCAGCTTTAGTATTTATATAGATTCTCTGATGTGTACATGTGCAGATATTTTCACTGCTCTTGTCTTGATTGCCACTGCTCTTGATATGATTCTTTTTATTCAACCTCTAACGCTTTTATTCATTCTGTTATGCATCCGTCTTTCAAGCCTGCACAATATACAAGTATCAGCTCCTTCTGCTCGCTCACTCCCTTACTTTCTTTTCCTGCTGTGTTGTCACATGGACTAACCTCAAATTCACTTGGAAATTTCAGGTAAGTGCTGCATTCATGTGGTGTTGGACACATGAAAAAACAGCGTCTGAGTTGGAAAATGCACATGAACGCCTGCTCAAGTCAGAACAACAACCTGGAGGCTCTGGCAAGAATTTGGTGCCTGACTTGCCAACTCGATATCATTGGCTGTTCGTCATCAACATGTTTTGTTCATTTAGAAACACTTTGAATTCATGAGTTGCACATCAACTTGTTTCTAAAATAGAATGTATAATATGGTGATGCCATGGGAAGTTGTTAACTGTTTAGACAGTTAACTAATAGCATATGCAAGATACCTAACCCTTAATAAAAAGTCAGGTACATAAGCGAAAGCACTATTTAAATATTCATTACCAATCAATCTTGGTTAAAATTTCAGGTAAGGTGTTGCACAACTCTCTGAATAAAGAGCCCATGAACACACTAATTCAGAAGAACAATCTCCCAATTCAGAAACTGGGACCATCCAAGAAGCACATGAATACAGCAAAAAAGTACTTGTGAAAACTACAGCTGTGGTGGTTCATACATGCAACTCACCTTAGAGTTTTACCATATTTTTCATGCTGTGCTATGGCTATGTCTACATAGGAGACTACACATGATTTCTACCACCTATCTCTTGGCAACTGCGTATTTCTAAAATACAACATCTTAAGATTTTTTAAAGAGAGAAAAGGGAAATAAAAGTTTAGCAAGGATTAATCATAGACTGTATATCCTATGGACATCTTGGTTCCGCCTTCTGCCAGTATACGGATTTGAAACTGAAACACTCTCAGTAATTCAGTGTTTTTTCTCCACTTTCTGAAACCAACATTGCGCAGTAGCATCGTACGCACACAACCACTAGCGCAGTAGCATTGTACGCATTCGGCGGGAGAGATGCCAAGAGTCGCTGTGATGACGCTCGGCTCAAACAGTGATTATGTATCCCCTAGGTGAGCCACACAATCTTTGCATGCCCATAGGTTGTATCAGGTGTCAATCATAGAAAATGTAAACCCCCTAATAACTTTTAAAAACAGAGCTGTACAGAAAAAAGAGGACTTGAGCACAAACCAGTTTTACAATAACTACACGTCAACATCGCAAACAGGGGGGAGAAAAATTTATATTCTATGTAATTAATTTCTAAAGTTTGTCCACAGCTCCATAGGGATTGCTGGAGCAGGCGGGATTTGTGACCTATACTGCAGCCCGTCACCAGAGGGTGCTGTTCTTGGAGTGGCTTCATCTAGCAAGGAGGCAGACGCTGTCCATTCTTTATACAGTCTATGGAATTAACTAAATATGAAACAACTCTCATTGGAGTGATGGTTTTGGTTTTTAAAATGTTTGTCAAATATTCGCCTTACTTTTAGCTCCTGGGGAGGATAAGTCTATTTTGTTTGCTATAGTTCAAGATCCCTCTGAACCCCCGCAACCCCATTTTCTTTTCCTTTTTGAAAAGTCTTTGTGCTGTCAAGGGATTCTGTTATATAATAGGAGTTGAGAGCTCAACAATAGGCTGTGGTCAATGTCCAGCCGGGCAAACTAAAACAATGAACTCAAACTGGCTAAAATTGGCAGGGAGCTGAAGCACAATGGGCTCATTCAGATAACATTGCAGAGTCATTTGACAATCTTATTTCCAAACTACAAAAGTTACATTTAATCAAAAAGTATTTTCATGAATAATCCTCAATGAAGCACATCACTTATTCATCAATCCTTTCTACTGAGTGAATCATGACTAAACAACACTGCGCCCATAAATGGTCAACAGAGTCACTTTTTACAAAGAAAAAAATAGGACGTGCTGCCATCATGACGTGTTTCCCTAAACCATCAGTCCCAGAGGCAGCAAACCACATCCCCACATACGCCTACCATGGACTGGCACTGAATGACCACACGCCAGCCGGAGTGAGAGGGAGCGACGTATGAACTGGGTCAGACTCCTGCAGCTGAGCCAGACGTGCAGAGTAAATGACATAATCACTGCCTTTTGCAAACACAAACCTGCATACACCCCCCCCTCCTCCTCGCTGGAGTCTCTGCGCTCTGTCATCCCCCCTGAAACTCTGAGCTGCCTCAGCTTCAGCCTCAGCTATCCAAACAATAGTGTCACCCTTCGCCAAAGTGGACTGCTGTCACCAAAGGCCTTCATTACCTCTCGCAGTTAGACTGAAACAACAGAATCTGGGCGATGTTGTTGAGCGGACTCCAATCTGTAGAGATCAGAGAGAGAATCTCAAAAGAGCGATTTTCAAAGCTACCAGCGAGTGAATTTCACATGTCATGGAAGTATGCTGTGTGATTTTCATAGCTCTGGGGTTGGCATGGATCCAGCTTTACTCTGCCACTCGCCTCTGGCAAAGATGTTTGTGGAAAATGAGCCAGATAGTTAAGACAGGATCTTGGCAAAGTTTAGGATGATGTCATATAATGACTGTCTAACAGCCTGGCCTATAGGGACTGGAGTACAGGCAGGTAGTGCTGACAGTGCTCTGCTGAGATTATGTCAGATACCTGCCCTGCGGTGATACTCCACACTCAGCAGCACAGCGCGTGGCAGGTAATGTCTGAAGGCTGCACAGTCCCCGTGCTGGCAGAGGCTGTGTTATTCTGTTTACTCTGGCTAATCGCTACTGCTACAGGGTTCTGCACGGCGTGGGTGCAGTCCCCTAGCGCTCACATTCCTCTGCACGGCTTTAAATAACTGCTCCGTTTCTCCCCCTCGCTAAGCAAATGGGAGGAGAGTGTTAAAGATGGCAAAGAAGGTTGTTTGTTTGAGCTGGGTTCAGTACACTGCTCCAAAGCACCAAACACACTCAGGCACACACACACACAAATATACACACACGGTCCCCTCATGACATATCAGTAAAAAAAAAACCTGATAGTTGCTTTGTTTTCTTGTCAAGTTTGATTTGACGTCTTTTTATACCTTGCCAAGCAGAACTGTCTTTTTTATCCACCAAGTGATGCCTGGAGGAGGAATTAGGTTACTTCTCCTCAGATCATATCAGTTTTTCCTCAAATCTAATCTTGATAACACAGAAACACATGTCTGACTTTCAATATCTTGAAATTTCTAGATTTTTAAAACCACTTTAAGATGTTTTTAAGTCTTCACTTACGGATGCTGTTCTGACTCTTACCAAGCCATTGAAGTTTCTACGTAGTGCTGGTGTGCTGCCTGTAGTAAAAGGTTAAAAAGAAGGGCACTCTGCAAATAACCCACGTCTTATTTTCCAACATGCATAAATAGATAGGGAGAGGTGTCAGAATGTGCATCCATAAATATTACAACACGGCTTCATCGGAAGGAAATTATCGTCCCGTGTGGACAGAAAAAGGGCAACCTCGCCCAATTCGAGAGAATTTTTCGGTGATGTGATTGCGAATGAATGTGCATGAGTATCCCTGTTATATATTTGTGTTTGTTTTTCAGAGGGTATGAGCGTGGGATCCATGCCCAGCTTCGCCTCTGAGTTCAGTCCAACTTGTGGCAGAAATCCGGAGTGCTGCAGGTTTCTGGTCACCCGTGTTAGACCGCCTTCTCTAAAACTTGGCACAAGAGAAAAAAAGTGTGTGGGGAAGAGCCGAGGGCTCTGAAAGGTAAAATAAACTCACCTACTGAACAGAGAGAAAGCAGAACCAGCTCTGCTGCCTGTACTTGACCGACTTGTCTTAAGTTTTCAGACTCCCATGGACCTCTGACCCATGCCAGGGAAAAACCAAAACAAACCACAGGCCTACTACTGTCACTTTGCTCTAAATACAGAACCACAAGGGAAGTCCTGAAATAGCTCAATCCACTTCTCATGATGCCCTTTTTTGGGGAGACTGGGATAAGATAAGACTCTGACCCTGTGTGTTTTTTTTTCCCCCCCAAAGAGGAAGCCGAGAATGTAGACTAGTCTGGTTGACTCTGATAAAGACGAGATGCTGCTGAGATCCAGAGGAGAGATGAGACCCAGAAGGCCGAGCATCTGCTGTCAGTGAGGCTGATGGATGGGACGCCTAGTCAAAGTTTAGTCGGAGAAATCATGAGTTAGTCAGAAGGCATGTGCACAGATACTGATGTTTATGTAATGTTTTTCTGAGTGTCTTTTTGAAAGGATTACTTGTCCTTTCGCAAGAAGACAAAGTGCAGAGGCTACACCTTAAATATGTTGTCTCCTAAGTGCAAACAACTTGTAACCCTCTTTAATTCTCTCTATCCTATAGTTTACAACAACCGTCTAAGTGCTGAATGCAAAAATAAAGGAAGGAAAACAGTGGCTGGTTGGATATCTTTTTAGCCAAACATATGGAGTAAATTGGAAAAAACATAAGTCAGTCAGTTAACAGGTTTAAGTTGTAGGGGGAAGAGCTAATAAAGGTTCAGTCAACACTTTTACAGTTTTGTAATTCTTCAGAAAAAAAAACCCTGCAATCGTCCAAACACATCTGATAGGCACTCATTCTTTTATTACCAGTATAAACTGTAACAATGCCCCTGCAGAGCCTGATGAATACTCACATCATTATGTAAGAAAAAAATATATCAGGCAGTAAATGTCAACTTTCCTTTTCCTGCCAGCATGCCTGGAAGGCTTTCAAGTTTCCATGCTTTCATCAGTTTTAGGAAGTGTACAGCGAACTATATAAATATATAAATTACACGTGTGCTTCCTGGAAACTTATGACCAGGGGAAATCTGGCAAATGTTACACTTCTCACTTATAGATCAACTTTCAGTTAACTGAATAGTTGTTGAATATGCAATGTAACACGTGAAATGCAATGTGAGAGAGAACCAAATGAAAATACTGATCACAAACATATGGCCGGTTGTTATGTGTGCATGACACTGTTACTTAAACTAAGCCCAACTTCACCATAATATATGATATATAATCTTTGTCTTTCTGTGAGTCAGCACTCTAAAACACAGGACATTAAGTACCTAAGAGCTGCTGAATGTTCAGGTGATTTGTTCTCATGCATAGCTGATAATCCAGGATGAGACAGTCTGTTCTGCTGGATGTCTGGGTGGTCTGTCTGTATCAGTGTAGCTGCCTTGATACAAACAAACCAAATTACCTCTAAGGTCATGTATGTGGAAGTACTCCTCTTAACAAATTCATAGAGAATTAATGCTGCAGTTTCCATCAGCTCAGAGCGTTTAAATGTCTCTGGGCTATTCCTTTCCGTTTTCTTGACATACAAATGTATTGCGTCGGGTCACTCTAAACGCTAATAAAATCGCAATAAACTTCATCCTAGTAGTAACAGAAGTATATTCTGTACCTCACTCATGGTAACATATTTATTACAAAATGATTTAGCTCTTCTATCATAGAAGCACTGATTGTCGGGGCTGATGCTGATACTAGAGATGCACTGATCCATTATTTTCCGATCCAATCCAATCCGATAACTGTGCTGAGCATATCAGCCAATATCTGATACCGATCCAATACTACTGCTGATTGAATGAACTGTATTCATTGCCCTGTGAGTGAAGGCATCAGGCTTGACATTAGCCTTGTTAAAACAAAGGTAATAAATTAACACAGTTATAAATTTATTTAAGATTATTTTCTAATAAATAACAAATTGCACATTAGCACACAGCAAAAAGAAATGAGATTTCCACGTAAAAATTTAGTGCAAAAGGATAGACAGACATAGAATAAAGAATACCTGATCCAAATTTTGGATCGATGCATCCCTATCTGATACTGGTGTTAAAAATAGATATTCTGACACTGTTTGCTTTGCTTTATTGACTCCTAATATCTAAGCTTTTTTTTTTTTTCAAATCAGACTTTTCCTTGCCTGTCCCTCCTCTAAAAATCACTGTTACTGATCATTATCTGCCAATAATGAGGTCAATGGCCATGCAAGATTGACCTTCTGGTGAAGCTAAATTCATCATCTGCTATTTTAATTCATCCTGTAGAAACGAATATCTGTATGATGGGAATCAATCCAAGGTGTTGGACTGACTGACCAATGACCCGTCCACAAAAATAACCCCAGTATCAGTATCATACATTTGTTGGTATGACACTCAAATACCTGTGACTTTTTATTTTCTGATTTCTGCCGGTCAGAAAATATTATCTGGGTTATTCCAGCATCAGGTCACAAAAATATTCCACAGCAACTCCTTGAAAGTGCAAACCTCTGCCAACAACAACAACATGTTTTCCTGTTTGTCCTATACAGATTTTTAGTCCTGGGAAATCATTCATCTAACTCCAATTTATTTCTGGTGCTTCAAAAGTTCCCTACAGATTTAGGCTACTAATGTTCTCGCAGAAGATGAATACAGTCATGGCTGTACTTCACATTTCTCTTCACGGGTGACTTTTATCTTGTCATCCTGCCCAATGACTGAAGATAAAGAAGTGACTCTCTTTATTACTTTCAAAGTGAAGACCATAAAAAATGACATTGGCTGATATCCCAGATTTAGATTATCAGTAAAACCTGACTGTTCCTTGGCCTTCAGCCTGTCCGTCCACCAGTGTCCAGCTAGGATCTTAACAGCCTGTGAAAATTCACATACATAACGAAGCACATGTGCTGAAAGGTATTTTCGAACACTGGGAGGAAGTGGATTTAATTTGAGGACGGTTTGGTCAGGTTTGGGGCCTCAGTGCTGATGTCACAACAGCTCAAATATGGAAAAGTCTTCATATTGTTGCTGCTATAGCCGTGGCTGTTTTGACACGGGAGAGAGAAATTTCCACTTGTCCTCACCACATTCCAGCCCTCGCACTGAACAAGACACGTCTACTCTCCGGGCTGGACCTTTGATTCACCCTGCTTAGAAAATAAAACACTCAGCAAGGATTTTTTTTTCTAATATCTGAAGTCCTGGAGACAGGTGAGTGTGGAGCCGCTTCTCTATTCAGACCAAATGTGAAGCAGTATGAGGTATTCCAGGAATTTAAGAAGTCTCTCTTGAATTATTTGGCACGGAAGCTCCAAAAAGTGACGCGACAAAGGGAAATCAGAGCAGAGGAGGGAGGACTGATGACTGAGCCAGCTCTCTGACTTTACATCACTGCGAGGTGACAAGGAGGAAAAACTATGTCACAGCCTTACAAGAGAGGAATCACTTGATTTGATTAAATCCAGCCTGCTTACTTAAACATGGGCCAAACAGGGAAAACCGCCTGAGAGGCTGCATCTGTAAGATCACAGGAAACCTACAGTATGTGCTCTGCAAACTATTAAAGAGCTGGAACCACGACTCTGAAACTCAATTTATGACGATAGCTAAAGATGGCATTGCTTGAAAAACCATTAAGTGGTGTTTCTAATCCTCTGGTTTGACTAACTAGATTTGTTTCCTCATACTACCAACAGTATCAGAAACTCAAAAGCATTTAACAGCAAGGAGGTTATGTTTTCGGTAGCGTTGGTTTGTTTGTTTGTTTGTCTGTTAGCAACTTTACGGAGAAAGTAACAGATGGATTGACCTGAAATTTTCACCAGAGGTGCGTCTCAGCCCCAGGAGGATCCCATTAAATTTTGGTGGTGATCCAGACAAAATTCTGGATACTGTGATCCAGAAGACACAAAAATAAGGGTGTCGTTGGAGTGGTGTAGATGGGCGGCACAGTGGTGTAGTGGTTAGCACTGTCACCTCACAACCAGATCCCGGGTTTGAATCCCAGTCAGGGCATTTCTTGTTTAAGGGGGGACATGAGCTGCTTAGTGGAGGTATGCATTCTCAGAGTGCTTTTCTAGTTCTGTATGTTCTAGTTCCCACGAGCAGCTGCCAAAAAAAAGCGAAAAAACAGAGCTGATTTTAGGGTTATCATGTCAGCACAAATTATAGAAACATGACAGTATCTGTATGGGGTTCAAAGAGAGTGAAACATTTGGCAAAGCCAGAAAAACCGTAGAGTTTCCAATTGGATGCTGTATTCAACTGATTAAAATTCAAGATTTTTGATTTGGCTGACAAAATGACAATTATGGGGTGCTGGTGTGGTGCCATTCAAGTGTGCACCCCATTGCTGTCTTTTTCAGATTTCCTTTCAAATAAAGGCAAAACTGCACCCATTCAATTAATAAATAAATAATAAATTTATTTTAAATAAACTTAAAAAGCCCAATTACAGCAGGTTTATGTGTAAAATAGAATTATTTTCTGTCACTTTTTGAGAAAAAGCACAGGATGTCAGGAGGGGCCGAGAGCTGAGCTGGTGTAACATCAGCTTAATTAAAGCTAAGGGGTCCTGCAGTGGACTGAGCAAAGCCATACAACATTGAAAATAACCCTTCAGATTTGAACAGGGTAAGAAATAGCTGTACAGCTGTTAAGGCAATCATAAATGCTTCATTAATTCACTAGTGTTGTAGGGGTGTGCTCCTGAAATGAGTTTATAGAAGAAAATAACAGTTCACAATCAACTTTGTTCCTGCCTGAGAAGCAGGTAAAATCTGGTCATAATAAGAGGAACATGAGTTTTGGATTGTTTCAAAGAAAGATGGTTTTGGCACAGACTTTATGTCCACAGAAAAAATGAGGCTGTTGCATCACATTGCTGGCTCTGAAGCACAGCAGTTTTCTGTAGTTTATTATTGGGTTACATAATAAGTTGGGCTTTATACCATTTCTGATAGAAACTCCAAGTTGAAAGGATTAAAGCAAACATCACTTGGGCCTTTAAGTACCGCAAAACACCATCTGAACTAACCATCTCAAGAGTTGTTGAAAAGTTGGCCCTCTTTTTTTTTAAGTTTTCTACTCCATTTACCACAACTTAGCAACCCAAGCGACTAATCACTTTATAATAATCACTGTAATTTTCCCTCATTATCATATTCTCTACATCAAGTGAGTTAAAGACTAAGAGAACTAGTGAAATCCAGTTCTGGGCCGGGGTCTGACGTAGACATTGAGGCTCCACGTCTCACCACAGCTGATCTGATACAGCAGAAAGGTTTCACTCAAGCCAGCCAGACACTGGAGTGGAGAAGGGGGAAAGTATAGATCTTAAGAGTACATTTATATGCATGTAATGAAGCATGCCTCAGTAATTAAAGTGTAACACAGACGCATTTTCCAGGGAGCCAGTGGAAGGTAAACCCAGCTCACCTCACTGAAGCTGCCCATTTATTTACGGAGCAGAGTCTAAAACTACCTGACGTAAATATAATGATATAAGGTGAGGGTGTTTGTACTAAACAGTGGCTATCAAAGTGATGTTGGTCTTAAAAAAAGATAGCTGCTTTCGAGCGGACAAAGACCTAAAAGAATCATGAATCAGATACTCAAACATTTTTATTTGTAGTGATTATTGTTGACTTACGATAATCAAAAACAGGCTCTTTCTTTTTTGTTTTTTAAGACTTTCACATGGAGGTAACAACAAATATCATTTATCACCCATAACTATCATGTGTACCCAAGTGTTATTTTGTGAATCACTCTCTGTTCTTTTCTTAATTACTTCAATTTTGGGAAACTTTTTTAGAGGTCAGATCTGTACTTTTTCACACTGAGTTGATCTGACAGAAGTTAGGCCCATGAGTAAATGATGGTAAAAACATTTAATTAAAGAACTTTTTTTTGTATTTTTTGTATTCATTTTTAATATTCAAGTGTAAAAACTTAGTTTGCAGGGTTTACTCAAGCACATTTCTCTTTAAAGCTGTTGTATTCTTCTCCACAGTAAGCATCTGTTTGTGGTATTGTATAGTTACTATTGAATCTTGATTCCACCTCTAATTAGACACAGCCCATAGGGATATATCGCTTAATCCAATATAAAGGATTTTATATACTTTTTGGCATGCTTTAGCCTTTTTTATAGCATAAATTAACAAAACAGAGAAGTGTTTCCTCAAGTATAATGCTTGGAATACACTTTAATGGATATTTCCACATGGTGCACTGTAATAAGAAGTGAAATTTCCACTGAAATTGAGATGATATAGACTTATTAACTTGGTGTGTGGCTTTTTTTAATGTGATATTTACCATAAAAGTCAATTTATGGGCAAACAAACACCCCCCTCTCCTCCCCACAGAGGAAAAACAATAAAGCAGAGGGGTCAGAGCAGCACTATTAGTCCATCTCTGAGGCCTAATGACATCCCCTGATAAACAAACAGCTCTGTTTGAGCCCCCACGGAGTCACTCACCGACCCTGAAGCCCTGTCCGATCAGCGTGTCGGCCCCCTGACCGTTCTCCGCTATCAGCGTGGTGTTGTTGCCCTGCTCGCAGGTATCCTGACACTGGCCCTTCAGACAGATCCGCTTGCAGATGAGAGGAGCGATGACCACCTTGAAGCGCTCCCGTGTGGAGGAGCGCTCCGTGCACCACGCCAGTCTGTGGACGCTCAGCCAGATGACAAGCAGATGGGGGATCAGAGAGGGCATCCTGGCATCCTTCACTGCCCTCCACACAGACCCGGAGACATTAAAAGACCAGATCCAGCACTTAGGCGCCTGCTTAGTTAACCCAGGCTGATTTCTGACGTTTCATACGGCGGAAAAAAAAAACGCGCGTCCCCCCTCCTGTTTTCTCCTCCACGAGAAAAAAAATCACTTCCCTCTCGCTCCCAAGTGATCCGTATGCAAAACCGACACGTTTGACATCTTCAGAGCTTACTCCTCGTCCTTGTTACTTTAGTTGAAAAAGTTATCCTCGCTTTTCTTGTCGCTCTTCTCTTCTTTTTCTTCTTCTACTTCTCGCTGACGCGTTGGAGAGAGTTTGAGAGTTTGTGCGTATGTGGGTTTGGGAGAGAAAGAAGGGAGGAGAGGAGAAGGGGTGAGCCAACCCTCTCTGGAGAAACCTGGCCGGGAGCCAGCCAGGCGGTGCAGGAGCAAAGCTGAAAGTGGTTTCCTTGTTGGTTATTTCTCCTCACACCCCCCTCCTCTGCTCTGCTCTGCTCCTCTGCTGCCCCCGCACAGACCCCACTCTGCAAATCTGCACAGCTGTGTGTGTCACTCTCAGAATAAAAAATACTCACACATAAAGTTCTTCTTGCTGTCCGCACTTTTCGCCTTTCTCTTTTAGTTTGTGATGCTTATAAATGTCTCTAAGTCACTGGTGTAACAAAACTGGTTTTCATTTTTGGGGTATTAGGGTCAGGCTGAGGTCAGAATCAGATGAGGAGGGACTCATCCTGTAAAGGTGCACCTAGGTGGACATGTCATTGTCCTGTCTTTGGGATGCTGTGTAAAATGTAGATTAAAAACAAAGGATAGTTTGCATATCATTGAAGTTCTTTACGTAACTGAAAATAGTGCTGTGTTGAAACTGAAAATGTGAGATGTTTTAGAGAAAACATTACGGTTACGTTAAATTGGTTCCAGCAACACATTTGAAAACAGTTGGGGTCATCTTTTCCATGTTGCGACATCTCTTCTTTTAAACAACACTCTGTAAACATTTGGGAAACAAAGAGACATATTTCTTTTGAACTGAACTGTCCTCTTCCTACCTGATATTGGATATTAGCTGTTCAGGAGCTCAGGGTCTCTTATTGTGTCCTATTCTGTGTTTCATGATACACCAAATCTTTTCTAAACTTTTGCCAGTCTAAACCCTTACACTGTGGAGACAAAGGCATTGTCTTCATAAATTGCTCCAGAACTTGTAGACGTTGTATTTTGTTTGTTGTATTTAATCATGTCCTTATCTTTTATTGTACCACTTTTAAATCACATTTCATTGGCCATCACTGTGTTTGTTGTGTATTTGGTGTTGAGTATGTTTTTCTGATGTCTCCATGTTGTTTGTTGTCTGTATGAGTCTTCTTGTCCTGGTGGTGAAATAGTTTCCCCCATGTGGAATCAATAAAGTCTACCTTACCTCACCTTACCTTATTAATAGCAGCAGCATATGTGTCAATTAGCCATGCCATTGGTGCTTATACATCATACCATCAAGGATGCCGGCTTTTAAAGTCAGTCTGGTAGTCCCACTATTCTTTACAGCAGAAAAAAATAGAGTCCATAATCTCTAAAAAGAGTGTCAAATTTTGAGTTTTGAGATCACAAAAAGAAGAGAAGTCACCAGCATCTGGATCATATTTGCAAATGTTCTCCTCTTTTTATGATACAGTTTTAACCTGCATGTGTGGATGCAGTCACAAACTCTGTTCACAGAGTAACTGGAAGTAACTTCAAATGATTTCCATTGTAGAGTCGTGTCTGTTTTTAATAAAGTGCTGCTTTGACAGCTTTAAAAAATCCCAGCCATCCAGTATCCATTGTTAAGATTTTTCCAGAGTCTCTGAGTCTTTTCAAGATATTATGAACCGTTGTTAAAGCTGCTTCAGGGAACTTTTGGTATCAATTTTGGCGCCCCCCTATGGACAACATATGTGACTATGTGACTGTAACTCATGGGTAAAGTCTGAATGTTGATAAAACACATCAAATGAGAATTAGAGAGATGTAAAGGTTCATCACCACTGTCAGAATCCTAACGGCTAAGCAGCGAGTGAAAGTGGAAAGAAGACAAAGGGAAAGCTGAAGAGTGAGAGAGTTGAGTCACTTCCTTTCTGAAAAGTAAGAGTGTTTACCTTTAGTCGCTGAGGAAATGACTACATGGGCCAAAAGAGAGTTCACAGGCTGTTCTCACATTTCTCTTTTCCTCTGCTGCTCACCATCACTGCATTATGGGCTGCCAAGAAACACACACACACACACACACACACACATTTACAGTATATGTACTTTACACACACAGACAGCCAATATATTGTAGGTTATACACTAGTCATCCCTGCTGAGTGTTATTACATTAGTACAATATAATCGCTTCCTCTGTGGAAACTGAAACTTAAATGTTTCTGATTTGGAGCAACACACAACAATAACAAAGAGGAAAGAGAAATAAAAAAACAACTATGAATAAAACCAGATGTTTCCAGTGAAAATATTTATCAATCTGACACTGAAGTATATCAGTAAAAACAGACGGTTCAGGTTAGCATGCCACGAAAGTCAAAGTAGCAGCATTCTTAATGAGTTAAAGTAAAAATCTCTCAAATTCATTAAAAGAAACAATACTTTTCCATGAAACATAAAGATTTAGTGCTCACACAAGCAGACTGCTCCCTCTGATAATTATTATATTGCTGTGTAATGGATGTAAGTATGTTCTCACATGTAAAACAACATACTAACTGATTGCAGCTTCAGGCTACTTCTAAAAACCAGAGGGTTCATTTAAGAGGTTTAGTCTTCCAACAAATGTCATTTAGTGTAGCAGATAGCACAGATAGACCAAATATTGACAATTAAGTATGGAACATTTTTATGATATAAATCTACACTGTGTAATAGTGGTTAAATGAGTTCAGTGTAGATAAGTGCACATTGGCCTCTCCGGTTTTAGAAGACAAAGTACCTGCAGCAGGTTATGTAAATTTACAGTCTTTTCTGATGGTTTTCTCTCCCTCACTGACCACCCACCTGCTCTCTGCTTTTCATGAATCACCAGCTCTGCACACTCTGCTCTCTGCACGACACTCATGCATGTAAAGAGAAATATTATGTCTGACTGGCCTCAACAGCACTTGTTTCGACTTGATGCCATAACTCCCATTAGTGGTCTGTTATGTTGGAACAGGTCTGCATCTTTTCAAATGAGGTTGACTGTGGGCTTGTGGTTTTAGATCAACAAAATGCCGACCTTTGATCCAAAAAAATATGAGATTGATTAACACTGTTCCTACATTGATGTGGTTGTTTTATTATTCTAATTTAAAAATCTGATGTTTACGGCTGACATCCTTAAACATTAAAGCTCCTGTGAGGAGTTGGTTGTGCAACAGGCTAAAATCAATATTGATTAAAGATTATCTATAATGTCTTACGGTCAGACCAATTGATTGACTTTATGCTGCTGATACTATCTTTTTAAAATTTAACATATTCCATGGCAAAGATTCTCCATAAATTTGGTTGTCAAAAGAAAGCAGGACAAGGTTCTTTAATGAAAATCACTCCTTTTACAACAGGAACTCAGCAAAGACAGCTTTGTCCACAGGGGGCGCCAAAATAAACACTAACTGGACGTTCAGTTACTGTCAGAGAAGATTGAATATAAGAACATAAAAAAACCTGTCCAGAGTGTATTTCATGGTGGGCACTCTGGTTGCCCACTTAGTAGACATGTTCGACACATGCAAAAGTTAAAGCTACTTTGTTTTGAACCCACTCTATCAAATGCTCTCTGCAGTATGCCTTCCCCTCTCTCAAAGGAAAGGCCTATCTTTCCTTTGTATTTGTATTTGTTTATTTATTATTATTTTTGTTTATTTTTTATCACTACAAAAAGGCAAAATTAAAAATAAACTCCCTATTAGGAAGAATTGGCAGTGAAGGGGTGCACTATTACATCAACTGTTTTACAAACACTATGACCCATGCAAACATGTCCAAGAGCTGTGAAAATACCTCCTTTGAATCTCTGATGATCTGTCTCTGAGTGATTTATTCAGGAAGTTTATTTCTATCCTGCTGGATATGAAAAGAAAACATCAGAGTGAACTACTAATCCTATTTAAAGTTGAACATTTGATATTTACTTTGTGGAGTAAAAATCCTGAGTCATCAGCAACTCTTGCGCCTGAAGCAAAGTTTAGAGTTACTGTGCACGAAATGCTGTAAAAGATTCATATTTCAGTCACATCTAACCTGTTAAGCTTCTGTAATCACACCAAAGGCCACCTCAAACAGCAGTTTGTGTGTGTAAACACAACTTTCATTACTCTGCACTCAGGGCAGAGCAGGGTGTTATTTGGGAGATTTCCATGGGCGTGTCCGCAGCACCTTCACAATCCGCCTGGCAGTGTTTCAGTCATTGTTGGAAGATAAACTCTCCTTAAGGGTAAACATAGTTTTCCCTTATATATACAATAAAATGAAGTGACAATGCTTGGATGATCTAAAATTGGTCACAGTTAAAATCTGGTCTCATAATCTCTCCATCAGAACAAAACACATAAACAAGAAGTACAAACATGGCCCTTTAATATTGTAACATGTACAGTGGGTAACAGTTTGACTGTGATGTATGGTGGTATACAGTATTTCAAACACAGAAGCATAAAAAAGTAAATAAGTTCACATCTAGCACTGACTTCTTATAGAGGAATGCCGTTTTAGCCCAAACCTACATGCGGAGGCCTCCGTGTGTGATACCAAAACAATAAATATGATTATCTGAGAGAGAGGGGAAGCCTTGGCAAACTGAATTTAGGGGACACAGTAAGAGATATTTTTACAGTTTTGAATGCCTTTTCAATGACTTTCACTTGTGGATGGGCATGGAACAGTTACATAGTGATCGTTATAGTAGTATACATGATTAAAGTCAGCAGAGAACAACAGTATAGAGCTCAAAGGCTGAGAGGAGAAATGCCCCAGATGTATCAGTCAGTCATAAGAGAGCATCAGGAAGAACATGAGGAAGAAGTTTAGTAGGCTTACATATATTTACATTTTATGTTTACATAGTGATATTCTAAAATCATGTTACAAGTGTGTGTTTTTTTTAATTAAAAAAAAGTATTGGTTGCACTTTTCCACGTTAACCCTCATTAGTCCAAAAAAAAACAGCTAAGCTACATTCTTATTTACAGAAACAGCCAGTGAGGCATCAAACACCAGCAGCAGGAGATCAGATATACACATGCAAGCACCTAAGTCTGACGCTAGTAATTGGCTGGTAACAGTAATACGAGTCTGAACACAGGGAGAGGCTTTCTATAAGCATGGCTGCAGCTTGAGGAAAAAGATGGAATGCTGAGATGTGGTCCACAACAGAAGAGATACCATACATAGGCTGGAAAGACGAAATAAGCTGTTTGTAGAGGGCGGAGGCTGATGCTTACTTATGGAGCTCAGGTCTATTCAGATCCCTGTGGTTCAGCAAATGTAATGTTTGTACAGACAGCATCAAACTTAGTTATTCCTGTCAGAGAACACTTAAGCTTGACTGAGAATATTATGATTGTGAAACAGCTGAGAGAGCAGCTGAGTGACAGGAGGAGATAAGATAAGAGGAGAGGCAGGAGCGAGGATGGTACCGTGGTTCATGCCTCACAGAGACAAACAAAAGTGTTTATGCATTAGAAACAAGTTAGCCTTTAATCTTTTGCCTAATTTGCTGTGTCGACACTTTTAATGAGATTTTTATCTGTAATATGAATTTATTTTTCCCATTATTGCTTTTCAGTGTGTTTTTGTTTCACCAATAGTAATTGCTGTGAGATAATGGTGATTTCTGTGACATCAAAATTACACTCTAAAATGTAATCTGCTTTATTAGACGCACTGCAATTTTCAGAGAGAGGTGTTTTTAGATACTGTTTGGAAATTAAGTTTCAAAACAATCAATTAGGTTAAAAGCCAGAAACCTGAAATACAAAGTGAGTTCAATATACCCTGTGTAGCTTTTGGTAATCTGGCCTCATTTAAACAAACAAAGATCAGGTTGATTACTCTCAATGCCGGTTATTACCATGATATACAGACCGTGAGACACTGAAAGGGGCGGAGTTAGCAACTGAGGACCAATGGCAAACGTGAACAAGTGAGCTGATCATCATGTTTTACAATCAGTATGACATAAGTATGTCATCAGAGGGTACTGGGAATGTGTTTTTAAGAGGATGATCTCTGAGCTTGAACATAACCTACACCAGAGCAGGTTATGCATTTGGTGTTCATGATGAGCTACCCCAGTAAGAAGTAGACTGAAGTCTCAAAGGACAAAAAAACGGCAGAAAAAATAGACTAGAGTTGAGGTGAGGCCGAACGGAAACGTTTATCCTGTAACAGTCATCTCTAAACTATTCCACAAAGGGCTGCAGGTTTTTCTTCCAACCAAGCGGCAGCACACCAGACTTGATTCATTTCATCAGCTGAACTCAGACTGCAGACAGCTGGTTGGTCAGACTGCGTGCTCTTGATTGGTTGGAAGAAAAACCTGCAGCCACAGGGCCCTTTGTGGAATAGTTTGGAGATGAGTGTCCAAAATGAAGCATGAACCAGGCCTGAGGATCAGCAATTCAGTCTTTTGGCAAAAGCCAAAGAAAATAAAAACTCAAACAGTAAATTAGTTCTCTGACTCTTAAAGTGTGTGTGAAGTGTGATACAAGCAGAATCATGATGAGACTAAAATGCGGGTGAGAACTGAACAGCAGCAGCAGTAGAGACTCCGTTGACAGTGAAGTCAGTGTTCAAGGCACCTCTAAAGTATAAACTAGGGAAACAACTTCGCTCTTTATTTCTTAAATTCTGACCGGGGCAGACATCAGATCTGCACTTTCCTTCTTTTGCTAAGAACAGTGTGTGAGCTACTGCTGCTGCTGGAGAAATGTCCAGACAAAAACACTGAAGAATGTACAATGAATACTTTTAAAGTAATGTTTATATCAATGTTTGAATCATGATATCAGATATAAAAGAAACCCTAAGGCGAGGGTTCTAAGAAGCCTTATTTTCACTTTAACAGCACTAAACAGAGATGACCTTATGTGTCATGTTTACTAACTACACAAACAGCTTATTACGGTTGTTTCACCCAGAGTACTTTTCATGGGAAGAATAACAACAGACAATTGAAATCCTCCCCTAAACACAGTCCACAACAGAGCTGTCGTCCTCCTCAGCTCCCCACTCCCCGAACCTCATCTGAGGAGACGGGGCTGCAGGGTGAAGGTTGTTTATGTCGTCTATGGCGTCTGGGTCGGTGTCCTCATTGGCACCGATTCCCATGTGGCTGCCTTCCTCGCGGTGCGTGCGGATGTGTTTCCGCAGTGCTGCCGGCTCTTTGAAGCTGCGGTTGCAGAACGGGCAGCAGCACGGTCTCTCTCCGGTGTGGATGAGCTGGTGATGTTTGAGGTGCTGCAAACGGCTCAGGCGCTTCCCGCAGATGGCACACACATAGGGTTTCTCTCCAGTGTGCGTGCGCCTGTGTTTGCGCAACCCGTCCAAATGGCGGAAGCAGTTTCCGCACTCGGAGCAAGAGTACGGCTTCTCACCTGTGTGTATACGTAGGTGAGTTTTGAGGGCCCCTGACTCACGGAAGCGACGGCCGCACACTCCACAGGGGTAGGGCTTCTCTCCCGTGTGTATACGGATGTGCTTCTTCAAGCTGGAGATCAGACGGAAAGTCTTCCCGCATTCCAAGCAGTGATGAGGTCGATCTCCAGAGGGCTCCCCTGTTGTGTCAGAGACTGAAGGACCCGCTGAGTCCTCTGCTCTGCCTGGTGAAACACTGTCTCCTCTCCCAGATCCAGAAGTCCTAGCCAACTGTTTCTGTCCATCAAGCACAGCCTGCTGCAAATCACCGCTGCAGTCTCGAACAGGTCTTTGGTGTCGCAGAGGCTGAGTGAAGGAACGCTGGGAACCTCCCTCTTCTCCAACCTGAACGTAGCCGAGGTCACCCATGTTGTGAGAAGATTGATCATCATCGCCGACTCTGTTGTCACTGCGCAAACCCTGGTCCTTCCTACCGGACTGAGCAGGGACTGAAGAGGGTCCCTGCTCCTCTTTGATCTCAAACCTGGATGCACCACCTGGTCCTTGAGACTGCCTCTCATCTGGATACAAATCAAAACACACAGAGATGGTCATAAGGGAAACACTGCAACAGAACAATTTAGAGAATACTGACAATAACCCAGACTAGGACCGGGCGATTATAAAATTTTGATCGATGATCGTGATAAATTTCAGTTCGATCACAGTGATCAGCTCAGAGCATATTAACTCGATCGAACATAGAGGAAATGTGCGTCACAACAGCCAATCAGAGTCGAGCTTTTCCTGCTCACTTCTGTAAGTTACCGGAGAAGTAAACAGAATGACCGAACATGGAGCTAAACGCGGAGCTGAGGGCAGCAAGATAGTTGTCAGCCATGACTTTGAGTCATTCTCCGGAGATGTTATTGTTGAGGAGTTATTCAACGTCGGTTGTGTAGCGGTGGTTCGGGTATCTCCCTACTGCGCAATAGACGGCTATTAGATGTCTAGGTTTTTTTTAGACCTGATTTCAACCCTCTAGATTCTGTATATTTTTAGACGGAATTTAGATGTTACACTTTAACCCATTATTCGATTGTTATTCATTTCAAAAAGCAACTGTGAGTCGCATAACTGATATCAGTGTAGTATAGATATAGCCCAGATTTAGACTTGGTCTAAACTTGGTCTAAATTTAGACGTCTTAAAAAAACTATCATTTTTAGAACTGTGGTAGCCTAATCTTAGGCCAGTCGTCTAGGCTACATACATACACCAAAAAATGCTCAGTGGGTCCAAAGTGACGTCGAGTATTTAAGCCGATGAGCGAGGTATGTCCGCAATTGATGCCCTCAAAAACCGTCAACACAACAAATCTGTTGAAGCATTTGAAGAAGTATTTCCCGAGTGATTATGCGGAAAGCGTGAAAATATGAGTGGAGTCTGTACAGCCTGTCACTGCTGACAGGCTGTTTAGCAGTTTAGCAGCAGTTTAGCCACAACTACCAAAGTCATTTACATCAACTAATGTTTACATTTGAAGGCGTCAACATCTAGTCTTGCATACCTGCAAAAACACTCAGGACTGTAAACTAGATGACTGTATTATTTAGTATTTATCTACAATTGTTGTTCTGTTGAGTTATTTTTTTTAAATATATTTTTCTAAGTGTATCTTATTCAATTTGTTTTGTTATTTACTTTGTATGTTAATAAAATGTTGAACTAATCTCTGGTTTCTTTAGTTTTTAGTACAGATGCTTTAAAACATGCAGTTAACAAAAAATCGCGATAATAATCGAGATCGGACGGTATGACAAAATATATCGTGATCTTTTTTTTTTTGTTAAATCGCCCAGTCCCAACCCAGACAACACACACTGAATATTTACCTGGTCTGCTGGAATCCGAGCACATGTGAGACGTGTTTGACGCAAAATCCAGAGCGTGGTTCGTCACAGAGCCATCCGGTTGAATTGAAAGCTGGCACATTTTGTAGTCATCTCTGGGTTCAAACCCATGAAGTGATTCATCCACAGAGCCGCCGAGACCCAAATCAACCCCGGCTCCATTCACATTTCTGGAGTTCTGGTGGTCCCTATCCAAGCCTGAGGTCATTGAAGTCATGGAAGACAACGAAGGAGCAAAAACAGACTGACTAATGGTCTGTGTGCCTGTGTAGGAGATCTGGAGCTGGTCTATGAGCTTCTGGGCGCTGCACAGACACTCCTGCAAAGTCTTTAACTCCCTCTCGGACACCTCCAGGCGAACTTTCAGTCTCTCATTTTCCTGCTCCTTGTGCATCAGCTCTTGTTGAGTCTCGTTGAGTACGAGCACCACTTCACCCAGCAGAGTGTCCACAGCAGCGGACATTGCTGTCTGAATGGTCGGGGCGAGGCGGGATTTCAGGGATGTGACTGTCATGCTGCCCTGAGAGGCTCCGTAAACCACTTTGTCTGCTTTCCTACTGTAACAGGACTCCACCCCGGTCCTGTCGGGAATGTTTATGATACTCTGTTTACGGTTCCCGGTGTGGACAGAGCTGCTGCTGCCGCTGTTTGATGGAGAGGAGTCCATGCTACCAGCATAGCCTGTCCTCCTGGAAGTCATGGTTTGGATGTAGTTAGCTTAAGCTTTTTGATGTAGTTACCTTTACTGAAACTAAGTAGTTTTTAGAAGTTTTGTTGTAAAGCTAAGAGTGAAGTCTCAGCGGTTACATGTGTTTTATTTGCTAAAAACAGTGGAGCAACTCTGAGGTGCGACTCTTCCTGCAGGGCCTGGCTGCGCTCGCTCACATTAGCCTGTTAGCTCTCAGAAACAAACACTAACTATCAATCAAACACGGACCTGATTAGAGAGAGTGACTCTGCAGGAAAATGGCTCTGACCGTGTCATTTAAGTCCACGAATTACAGCTCACACTCCTAGAAACCATGGCCCTCTGCAGCGACTCACCCATTTCCAGTCTGTCTGCAGAGCTGCTCTATACAGTACACTCAGGCCCGTCGCAGAGGAATGATGTCATCTGGCGGCTCTAACGCGACAGTGAAGTTTGCCCTGAGCTGTGACTTGTGGACGCATAAGATCCCGTTAACACCTGGCATTTCCTGGCCTTTTTAATGTGAATATATTCGCAGGCTACATTAAATGGATATTCCGGCGTAAAATTAATTAGGGTCAGACACACCGTAGCACCGAGTTAGACACCCCCTCGAGAGATGAATGTTGCCGACCGCTTGCTTCTCTAGTTATACCAACTTTAGTAACGACTGCACGATAGCAATACACAGCGGTCTGAGGAGCCACACACAAACCTCAACCAAAAAGCCACTCTATAGCCAGAAATAATGCTCAGAACAGCACCTAACTTCATCAACAGTACATATAAGGTCATTACTTTATCATTTCCTCGAAGTAATAATCTTAATATTAATCATTTTTCACTGCAGATGCGGTAGTTCTTCTGCCTTAGCGTCTCGGTCTGACTGCATTTCCATGAAGAAATTATCATATATGTTCTTCCTTGAGCTGCGTCACCCTGCAGCAGTCCGTAATGGACTTGCCTGAGGTCTCGCTACAAACAGGCGGCTGCTGGAAGAAATTAGGTGAGTTGTGTTTAGTCTCTTTGCTTAAGAAATAAGGCAAAGTTAAAGGGATTTTTGGTGGCTAGTGCTATGGCTAGGACCCTATATGTACTGTTGATGAAGTTAGGTGCTGTTCTGAGCATTATTTCTGGCTATAGAGTGGTGTTTTGTGGAGGTGTGTGTGTGGCACCTGAGACTGCTGTTTATTGCTATTGTGCAGTCGTTACTAAAGTTGGTATAACTAGAGAAGCAAGCGGTCGGCAACATTCAGCTTTCCAGGGGGTGTCATTGTAATTGTAAGTCATTGTAAGTTTACTCTTCTTCAGACACAATGACCATTATTCAAGGGCTCTGTCTATAAGGCTCCACGTATCCACAGTAACAGTCATGCGGAGCCCCATAGACAGAGCCCTTGAATAATGGTCATTGTGTCTGAAGAAGAGCAAACTTACAGTGACTTTAAATTCACACTGATGCAAGGTGTGAACGCAGCTCCTACTGGTATTTTGTGTGCCCCCATCACTAGTTACTGATTAAAGCAAAGGCTGAACAGCCTCTTAAAATCTTCACGTTTAATTAGACCTGTATTTCTGCATTGTTTGTGGCACTCTTATTTTCATACCGTTCTGCACAGAAGTGTGTTCAGACTTTTTTGACAAGGATGTTTCAACAGTTTCACTGGTTTATTAATACTCTTATTTACTCTTTCTGTTTGCAATAATCATATCTGCAAGAATCGCCATCATTTAAGCCCTAAGTTTCATACATTTTGTATTTTCCTGTGATTTTTTGAATTATTTTACAAAGAACAAATAAAATATTCATATATATAGGCACTTTAAAATGATCACTTATTTTGATATTTCAGTATGAGGTGCATTTGGTTTCAAAATATTACATACACGTGACATCAAGGTAAACTGAGTATAACAGCACAAACAATTAATCTGTCTTTTTAAAAAGCAAAAATAGACCCCTAAATTGCATTTTTTTTCTTTATTTGAATAGTTACTCAGGTAAATTAAACATATTTTGCAACTTTGCGACAATAGATAACATATAGTGAGATGTCAAGAAGTTGCAAAACACAGGTGTTTATCATTATTATTTTTATTTTTTTTTATTTTATTTTTTTACGTTTTTATAACTAACTGTCTGAGGGTAAAATAACTCAGATTCACTTCTCTCTTTTTTTACCTTATAGTTGGTTAGTGATCAAATGAAAATGAAACCCGCCAAGCATCCTGTATGTGACCCTGTCAGTCAAATTTCGGGGTGAAAATTGCCTCTGTGCTCAGATGTACAGCAGCCATTTGGCGAGAGAAAATGAAGTTTGTCCTCACTAATCCAAAATTAAACTTTCAGGGTTCAAATTCTCTTGGACCTGCAGGTCAGTGACTCCTGAGGGGGTTAAATAACCTCTGTATCGTCTGTAAAGAGAACAGATTCTCCCACAGCAGCGGTCTGAAGGCGGAGCCGAGACTCCAGGGTTGCTGGTGCCAGATGACTTTATTTTCGGAGAGCGGCCAAAACACACCATGAACTTTGTGATGCTTCGCAGATAAAGTGCTCATTGTATCGATCCATCATGGGATCTAATTACTGTCACACATACACACCCAGTTGTGTAACTGGAAGGACACGGAGCCTGTCTGACTCTTATACACCCTATTTATCATACCAGGCTGTGTCTTGTTGTTTTATTTCTAGGCTCTAGGAGGCACTGTAGACCACTTTAGCAAAACATACATAGGTTAGATTGTAGATGAGCCTTAAAATAGTCATTCCAGTTGGGATAGCTCTTCAAAGCAAAAAAATAAGACATTTACTAAGATGCTCACTGTGTTTATTCAGACTTTCTTATGCATTTTCAGTCTTCTTTATGTCTGAATGACTCCTTAATTATTTAGCCAACTGAAGAATTCATTACTCTTAGTGAAATGGGTGCTTACTAAGTTGATAATTGTTTAAAGAGAAAGTTAAATGTTACAAATTTAAAACATAATAACTTTGAACCACTTTGACACTCAAATGAGGAGTGATTGTGTAAAGACTACATCCAAAAGTATTGTACTCTCCCAATATGCTGGTAAAAAGCACAACATATGCTTCACTTGACCAATAATTTCTGATGATGCAATGTGTTTTCCCTGGTCTGAATTTACTGTTTGCTATAAATCAAACCAAACTCACACTATTTATTGTGCAGATCCTCATGACTTTGCTATAAAAGGGCCTTTTTGTATCCCTCTGGGCCGCCTCCATTTCATATTCAAAAATAATTTCTTCCTGATGGAGTTGTCCCTGATGAGGGAAGCAGACCCCTCCCAGCCTGCACTCAAGTGGTGGTTGAGGAAAATGTGTTTTGGTCTATGGCAGAGAAGGGCAGTGCATTGTGAGTTTATATAACAAACCATCTAACACGTACCATCTGCTGACATTTCTGTCACTTCCACAGTCACAACAGAAATATTTCCTACTCAACTTTAAATCTGGTTCTGCAGAAGCATTGATTCTTGATTCCAAGAAATGACTGGGTTGTGTTCACTGGCTGTGGACACACAACTGACTCATTTTGTAGAGCTGAATAGCAATACACTCTTTAACTATTTTTGAAATAACTTGGAAATAGGAACTTTTTTTCTGAATCATCTATAAAATAAAACGAGCTTCATGCAACTTTTCACCCACTTGGATTTCTTCCACATTTGTCACTGTTACAAACCAAAAATTCTAAATTTAGGTGAAAGTTTAGCTGAGGAACACTTGACAAACCCCATGTTAGAGCTTGATTTTACAGCAAAGCACTTTTTAAAGTTGTTTTCTATATCATTTGTAAGAAATTTTTAAACCCGTTAAAAAACTGTGGACTATAATGTGCTGATATATAAAACCCCCCGATGAAATAATTTAACTTTTAACTAACACTACATGAGTTTAGATTTGGGTACAGCCTGCTATGATTTAACACAAGTACATGGTCTCCACCATCATAAGCTCACCTTTTTCTTGTTGTACTTCAGGTATATAAAATGTCATTTATATAAAAACTTAGCTTTCTCACAAAATTGTCCAACTGCTTTCTTTCAACAGTCAAATATCACTCAAGTCCTTTCAGACATGCACTGAGTTACTGAAAATTTCCAGAAATTACCAGAGTGAACAGAAACATCTGACTTTACTTGGAATATTTTCTGCCAGCTTTGTATCATTTCAGGGAAAAGTCTGGGTCAGCGCATATGAGGACAGAGCAGCTAATCTTCCGCATAATTCCCTGTTAGTAGCGGTAGTGGTGGGGTGGAGCGGCCGGGGGATGTTGATGTTTTTCATGTGCCAAGTTTGTGCTTTTTATTAATGTATTCAGGTCATAGACAGTGATACACTTGCTGTAGGAAAGAAAAGGCAGCATATTTTTGGACACTAATATCTGAAATAATTCCGTTTGTAAAGTGGTGTTTGCCAGTAAATTAAAACCACTAAAAGAGTACAATTCAAGGATCACCGGTTTACATATTGGATATGATTGTGCAACATGACATTGTGACTACTGCTGTGTCTATTTACTGTCATGATCAGCTGCCTTAACCACCCCCCTCCACACACTCACCCGTATGACAGGAAAGATGTCGCACTGTAAGGAAAATTCCTGGAGTGCATGTCTGAAAAGGGCTGTTGTGAGTATTTGTAAAATGTAAAAAAGTTAAAATAAAATAACTTAATAGAAGTAAGCAATCATCTTGCTGATAATTAGATTGCTTATGTTGGTCATGTTGACAAAGCTGTATGAATTTTAGTTGGTTTCATACAGGCAGATGAAAACTCCTCACATGAGCTTTAAACAGGATTAATTAAAGAAACAAAACAATATCAAAAGTGGAATGAGTACGCAGGAAAACTCTTCAAAAGTAATCACTTTGGGGGAAAATAGTATTTCATGATGGTTTACTTGTAATCACTTGAATTTTTGTGGAATCGCTCACAGTGCCAAAACTTTAAAGAGCAAAATAAAGCATTAGTATGACTTCATAGCATATAAAATCTAAGTGACTCCATCAGTGAAGTTTACTTTGGTTTGCTGTGTTTCTGTCTGTGCTCGCTGAACTCAGCTCATAGTTTCAGTGAGTGTCTCTGTTACAGAACAGTGTAGGCTAATAGTCGTCACTTTTTCTGCAGACTAAACGCAGATTTAACTTGCATGTGTGCGTGTCCACAGCTGGATTTTAGGCCACAAAGCTGTCGCATTAAATTTCCTTTCCAAACGCCACATCAGCAGAACATCTTGTGCAGTTCTTCTCTTTACAGGATATCAACACAGCTGTGCTGAGTTTTCTTAAAGCGACGTTGTTTAGATTGTTACAACTTCTTATTGTGGTGTTGTTTTGACAAGTGAGATGTAAAGAGGCAGTTTTGACGCTGTTTTACTTGTATACTATCACCTCTATAAGAATCATGAACTGTGCTTCTTTGTCGTTAACAAATGACTCATGGAGAAGCGGAAATCAAGTCTGTGTTACTGGTAAAAAAATTTTAAAAAACTGCACTTTAGTCATATTTATAGCTTCTCCATAAATTCAATGAATTCATTGTTCAGAAGTCATGCAGAAGCTTCTTTTCTTGAATTCGGCCCCTCTGCTTCCCCAAGTTGTGTGAAATTAAGCAAACTGTTCAGCTTTTGCATTTATTCTGATACTAACCCGTAATTTATTGGTTCTCATCAAAAATGTTACCTTTTTTTTCTAGAGTTTATCAGAAGTTTCCCTCTCCTGACAGAGACTTGGCTATTTGTCAAATTTCAGAGGATTCCTTAGATCTCCTTTCACACATCTGGGAGAGAAAAAAACATATTAGGAGAGACTGGAGGACACCAAGTCCACCATGTTTCAGAGCTGGTTTTGGTTCTCCATATGGAAAAGTTGCCAACCAATAGTTTAAAACATCATTGGAGAAATCTTGGGGCCCTCCTGCAACATTTGGGTAAATTTTGACTGAATCTATGTATTGTTCTTTTGTTTTTTTGTTCATCGTCATGGTAGACTACAATCATAGATGAACTGTACTGATATGCCTTTGCGCTTGTGATATATGGTTTTGATCAATTTCTCTGGCTTCCCTGGATTAGTGTCATCAAAATTAAGAAACTCGTGCTACAGTTAAAGGCACTGTAAGGAGTTTTAACTCATTGAGAAACAGACTGAAACTTAAACTTATGCCTCTCTATCACCTTCAAATGTAATTAAGACCTTTCAATTTCCCTATGGTCATTTTTAATGCTTCGAACTGATTTAAAGAGGCAAGTATCAGATCAAATGATTGACAACAGGCAAAAAAATAGCCTTTTATGACTTTTTCCTCAGCGTATACTAATTCAGAGATATAATTCACTTTGATAAAATCAAAGGATGGGATTGTGTCTGCAAACAATACTTTTACATGTATCCTGCAAAAGATAAGAAGATATGTTTGACTCTGTCCACGAGAGGGGCGGTATCAAAACAAACTAATAGTTCCTCACAGCAGCTTTAAAAAGTTACTCATACAGTAAGATTGATTTGTTGCCTTAGTCCGACTGAAACTGGACTTCTAAAAAACAAGTACACATGTTAGTTAGCTAAATTGAACCTCTCACTGTTGTACTAACCATAGACTGTATATAGAATGGACGCCGTCTGCCTCCTCGCTGGGTGAAGCCACCCCAAGAACAGCACCCTCTGGTGATGGGCTGCAGTATAGGTCACAAATCCCGCCTCCTCCAGCAAAGCTTATAGAGTTGTGGACAAACTTCAGAAATTTATTTCACAGAATATAAATTTTTCTCCACCCTGGTTGCAATGTTGACATGTAGTTACTGTAAGACTGGTTTGTGCTCAAGTCTTCTTTTTTCTGTGCAGCACAATTTTTAAGAGTTATTAGGGGGTTCATGTTTCTATGATTGACACTTGATACAGCCTATGGGTGTACGAAGAATGCGTAGCTCACCCAGGGATAGGCTGTTTACAGCGCAATGTTAGTTTCAGGAAGCGGAGAAAAAAACGCAGAATTACCAAGAGCTTTTTGGCTTCAAATCCGTATACTGGTGGAAAGCGGAACCAAGTTAAAACATAGTATATAAAGTCTATGGGACTAACGTCTGACAATGCAGTCGGGGATCGATTTTCTCTGTCATGTATATCAAACTGAATCTATTGATTCAAACTAAAACTTTCTTAACAAACAGTACAGAGTTATAACAGTGACAGTGTTTTTATCATTCATTGTACAGCCCGTTAGCTTTTTGCTAACATGTTCCACCGACTGTTTTGATACATAGTACATCAACGAGGAGACGACCTGATGGTTACAAGATGAAAGGCTGCATGTCTCCAGCTATTGTTGAAGCAGACATGCTTCTGTCAATAATTTGATTTTTTGTCCAGTGCTTGTAAACTTGGATAAGAACATTAATGATAAAAATATATAAATATTTAATCTTGCCATTATGGTCTTGTTTGCTTTTGTGGGTCATATTTAGCTATCAGCATTTTTCTTCGTCTAATTCATATCCAGCAGAAAACAACACTAACGAAAGCTTTAAAAATGCTTGAGGTCATCATTACCATCAAAGTAAGGCACACTGAGTTCTCTCTGCATCTGATGTGGGTTTACTTCTTCTGTTGTTTGATTTCTGCTTTTAACAACAAGTACCAACCTGGGGATTTTGATACGCCACATTTTTATCCCCTTACATGCCCAGTCAGGTCTATTACCGTCTGTTGGTGAACATCTGCTTGACACTTGAAGTTCTTTTACTTTTGCGTCATGGTTTAAGTTATGTCATGCATTTCATTGGAGTTAGAGGTTAGATGCTGAAAAAGATAGGATTGGCTGTCTGGAGCCACTTGCATATATCAGAGATGACACATTCAGCTCTATCAAACAAGGCCTCCCACCCCCTATTCATCTCCATTCAACCTTAAAAAGGAAAAACAAGAGCTCATTAACAAGGGAGACGTGCTCTGAGAAACCTGCTACTGTGGAGACTTGCAACAGGATACCGTGCGGTTTCATTTAGTCAGATATGCAAGTGCGATTATGTAACAAATAGCAGATTTCAGTAAACCCACTAATAGTATGCACACTCACTCATATAGTCACTCTGCTAAAGCATTTCGAGAGGAGAGGGAGGGAGGTGGAGCTGGTGCAGACGGGTCAGGAATAAGGGAGAAGGGGGGGGATTGTGGGAGGACAGAAAGAAGGAGGTGATTGTTCGTTGATATAAAGAGGGGCAATTTTGGGAGACAGAGAAGACAGAAGCTAAAGCGAATCTCGATACAACAACTCCTGAATCAGCAGGTAAGTCTTTTATAATGAACGGATTTCAGAGCAGAGTTTGGTTGGAAAAAGTCGAAACAAGGAGCACTTGTTAGTATTCGTGGACACTTCTGTCTGTCTCCAGTTTAGCTCAGGCTTATTGTTGCACATTTTTGAATGGGTTTTGGTTATCCACAGAGCAGGTATGTTTGTGTGGATTCCTGCGGACATGGCAAAGGCATTTTTCCTGTAAGTGGATCCTCCTGACCGAGCTGTGTATGTTTTTGTGTGTGTTCTGGGTGTGTTACGGGCATTTGGACCTGTTGAGCAACACTGCCTGGAATGCTGAATTAGTATGAAGTAACTCCAAATCTTAACAAGTGAGGATTATTCCCAGACGCTGTGTGAACGGAGGTGTAAATCATTGACACACATGCCACAGAATAATCAATTTGAGCTGATAAAACGTCCACATTTTCTGCATGTGTACTCTCAAGTGGAAGAATAATGAGTTACTTAGTGAGAGAAAGCAGTTATGATACAGTTTTCTTTCTATTTTGAGGCTGAAACCAAGCTTACTTTTAAACTACATTTGCAGTCTTCCTCTGTGCAGGCGTGTAACCTCTAAAAGACACTGCATCAGGGGAGAAATAACTGCGTCCTCATTCTCGCAGACAAAAAGTTCCTCTAAATGTACACATGGTAGGAAACTTAAGGGACCGATATTTTTCAGTCATATGCAAAAATAACAGATTTTTCATTTTTACTGTCTCTGATCTCCACAGAGCTTGATGGCTCCCCACAGGGATCTTCCTCTCCTTCCAGTGATCGTATGTCTGCTCTTCGTCAGAGATTCCTCTTCCCTGCCCACAACATCATACGAGAATCCTGTGAGGCCTCTGGCAACAGATGATTACGATCAAGTCAGTGATGTTACCACCAAGGTGCTCAAAACACTTGCCACTCCCACCAAAGGCACATTTAAAAGATGCGACTACAACCCTTGTCTGGAGGGTCAGGTCCCCTGTCTCATCCTGTCAGCCAGTGGCTGCTCATGCCCAGGGTCCACTCCGTATAACGAGGTCCCAGAGCCCCCTGCGCTGAAATCAGTATCCTGGAACGGGTCAGAGGTTGTAGCCACATGGTGTGCACCTTATTCGTACGTCACAAAGTATGTCGTGACAGTTGGGGGGAAAGAGAGGCTGATATCTGGAAAGGACAAGAGAAGCAGCGGACTGGGTGATGTGGATAATGTGGCTCAGGTTTGTGTGATGGCTGCCAATGATTCTGGACGCAGTAAGGAGTCCTGCATGATGTACCAACCCCAAGACAGTAGTTTGCCTCTCAAAGCAGGACTCATAGGAGGAGCTCTGGGATTCCTGCTTCTCCTTTTGCTGGCCGTGCTGCTCTGGAGACACAGGAGGCAGAGGAAACAAGAGGCCAGCATCTCCATGCACCGCACAGCAGAGACACAATGAACAGAGTACAGAGTTGGACTGGATGTGAAGTGAGATAAGACTCTGTCCCTTGAGAGTGCTCAGACTCATTGTAGTTCATTAAGTGGGACTACAAAGTCTGAGGGTTTCTGAAAATGCAGACTGAGACAGAGGCCAACATGCCCCAGGAATACATGTCTGTAAGACTGTTTACTCGTGGCCTAGTTCTTGTTGGCTTTTCAAAACCCCCTCACTGGCGTTGAAAGGAAGTTCCCTTAAGATTAAAAAAGCAGCTGTAAGACATTATTTTATTATTTATATGTTATGTGTCATGAAAATTAAACCCTAAGGACAAGCGATAAGCAAACAAGAATGTTGCGTGAAATAAAATTTGAGCTTTTAGCATTTCAAACGTGACTCTGATGATAGTTGTTGGAATATCAGGTGTAGGGATATAAGAGGACAATCCTGCATGCTGTCTCTGCCTGTAGCTGGTGTACTGAACAGTTACCTCTTGTAATGTAGCTAAACTTGAACGCAGGGATGTGTCATCAACGGAGGTGGCCAAGGGGGCATGCCCCCCCTAGTGCCACCCAAAAAATCCTAAACTATCATGTTGCTTTTTGCTTCTTCAGAGGAAAGACTTAAAAACCAACCTGTCTGGTGTTTATAAGACAGGCAAGTGTGTGTGTGTGTGTGTGTGTGTGTGTGTGTGTGTGTGTGTGTGTGTGTGTGTGTGTGTGTGTGTGTGTGTGTGTGTGTGTGTGTGCGAGGTGACTTTAGGGGTACCCTCTAAACTTGTATTCAACAAAAGTATATTTAAAATATTTGTGATGTTTTTTTTTTCTTCACCTTAATATAAATGGAAATATGAGCTCAGCTATGTTGTGTACCTGCGTGTGACAAGATGCTGTTTCTGTTTTTTGTGAACTGTGTACTAAAGCACCCTGAATACAGAGCATTCCTTCCAATTGTTGTGTCAATGTAAATACTTTATCATATCACACCTGCTTCCTCCCTTGCATGAACTGCTTTTGCAACACTTGTTGAACTTAGTCATTTCCTTTCTTTTACTAAGGACTGTGGTTTCTTGCTGCGGTCTGCCTTGACCATCTTCTCACATCTTTGTCCTCATACTGAGTCACAGATGATGTGATGTGGTGTTGCATTGTCACAGCCCGGCAGATGAGTACAACCTCTGTGGAAAATCTCTCAAAAGTTTATGGAAGAATTATGCTGCTGTTAGGAAGTCGAAAGCAGAACTCTATTGAACTGGAATCCACTAATGTGTCGATATGGATGTGATTCATGAGGACAGAAAGGGTAAAAAAGTAGGGATAAATTCTAGTGAGTGGCTGGTTTTGTAAAACAGAATCTGGACAGGGTTAGACAAGATCCCGAAGTGAGGCAGTTATTCTTTCTGTGGAATGATTTAGCTATTTTAGCTTTAGCTTTTCAGACTTTATCGCTGTAACTCTGGGGTTTTAACCAATCAGAACCAAGTATGTAACACAACACAGTGATTCGTTTGAAAGCCAGGTAATAAAGGACGAATTCAGTACATGCTATTTATTTGAATGTGCACACGTTTCGTGCCGCCCCTGCATAAGCCACTGCCTAAGTCAGTAAAGGTCTGGACACACCCCTGCTTGGACCACTGTCAAAATCCTCAAGAGACCATCCAATCAATTCCATAGAAATTACTTCTAAAGGCATGATCATCTTTAATTCCAAGTAACCCTTATTATTGGGTCAGTGCCCTCATACGGCGATAATGTCACGTTTTATATTTCTGGGGAGCAGGACGCTTTCATGGGGAGTTTTCAGGTCATTGTGAATCAGAGTTTAACGATTAGTGATGCTTCTATAGCGGCTTTAAAATCGGTAAACAAGACCATAGATGGATACTTTATTGATTCCTCAGGGGAAATATCATAAAAATACAAGAAACAACATGATACAGACACAGCTACAGAATAGGCAAAAGGTCATCTCAGGCTATCTGGACATCAGTTCATGACGGGAAAACCTATTAATGACAGATTCACAGAGACTGATGTTTCTGACTGTTTAAGGACACCAGGATGAGATTTTCCTTTCTTATCATTATTATTATGGGATTTGTCTTGTGTATAATCAGGGCAGGATCCGCAAAGAGAAAAAAAGTACTGCCTTGTCCATAAGAAAAGCTTTAAGCAGCACATTTTCTTGTAGCCATGATGCATCTCTTAACTGTTCAGATAAACATAAAAAAAACAATAGCATAAAATTTACAGACACCTGTTCTCTCAACTGGAATTACACACACAAACGTAACCACTTTATTTGACATGGTATTTTTATGGTCTGTCAGCAGGTCACACATCCAAACATACTGCACAGAGTATAAAAGCTGTATTTGTATTTGTATGAAACTGTCTGTAAGAGTGACTGGATTGATGTGTTTTTAAGGCCTTTGTGAGCTCTGTTTATGAATCTTTGCTTCACTGCCTTAGATTAAGTGGTTTCTAAGATTTTGGAGAAATAAATCGAAGTCTGGCGAACACAAAATGAGACTTTTCAAACTTCATATTTAAGGACCCATTATTTCATTCAAGTGAATCACTTCACAAGTTGCCATCACGCCCATGTGTCACATTGTGTATTTTTTAACAGCTTTTTCCATCTGTCGTACAGTTGGACATGGTCTCAGTGAGCTCAAGTGTTCAGTGCTGTTTTTCCAGCTGTCACACGGCAGCCTCTCAGCGGATATGGATTTTTTTAAAGGCTTGTCTCGTTCCAGCTGAGACTTCCAGTCAACCATCACCAGGCTGCTGAGAGGCTTCAGGCTAGTTTTTTTATGTGATGATAGAAAAGAGAATAAGGTCCAATATTTAAATCCTCACAGTTTATCTCATGTTCAAGCCTCCATCTGCGTGTCTTGCAGCTACGATATAATTCCTTTTTTTGCTCTGGATCACAACATGCAGTTTTTCCACTGCTTCTGGCCTTTTTTTGTTTTTTTTGTCACTCCAGCTGCACATGAAACATGGCACAGAGCTGTGTGGAAGCCATCTGTCTGCAATTTACGGACACAACAGATTGTTTTTCAGGCCTTAAGATACCGCTTAAATGACATACAACCAAAGAGCGCAGTAACTCACAGAGAGGAGGGGAGATCTGGACACAATGAGCCAGTATGTGACCAAATGAAAAAAACATGTGAGAGAGAGAGAGAGAGAGAGAGAAAGAGAGAGCTGTACTGTGGTCTTAAAAGTCCAAGAGTGGTTTGGACCCCATGCTGAGTAGACAGAATACTGTCGCTCTGGTGAAACATAAAAACATTTTTTTCTGAGTAACATATTTTAGCTTATTGTTCTTAATTATCCGTTCGTTTGTTTGTTTGTTTGTTTGTTTCAGTGATAAATTTCTCAGAAACTCAATTTTTTTCTGAGTGTTGACAAAAAGATGAAAAATCAGTTTCATAATCACAAAGTTTTACAGCGTGCAAACTGGTGTCCAGTCATACAGTAATTGAGAAATTGATGGAGCTGGTTTATTTGGTGTGTACAGCTGCCCTGGAGATTCTTTGATTACAACACAACAGAGCCAAGAGATTTTTTATTTTAGTATAATTACATCATTTTAAAGAAAGAAAGAAAGAAAGAAGGCTGCAAAAACGGCCGTTTTACACAACCAAAAATTCAATTTAAGAATTTACCCTCTCTAGCTCTGTATTAGCTTACTCACACTGGGACTCTCAGATACTGGATCTTATATTCTTTTGTTGTGTTTCTGGTTTTAAGTTAAACAGAATTATTTTATCTGATGAAAAAAATATATATATTTAAGGGTAGCAACTTTAAGTTTAGGAAACTTAACCCTTTAATGTCTTTTGTATCATATTTGATGCATACTTTTATATACTTCTATCAAATCAATATGATCAACAAATTACTAAAAAAAACACCTGAATACAGTCCAATAAATGATAAAAATGTCCTCCTGTAGTTTATCAGTTTACAAAAACATCTAATGTATCTAACCAGATAAATAAATATATTTGTTAAATTTTAAGGACATTTTGATTTTTTTGGTTTTCAGTAGTAAGTGAAACTAACATTTCAAAAATTTAAATTTTCCGGCCATAATTTGTGGTTTCAGACATTAAAGGGTTAAACTGTAGAGTTGAATTTATTTTACCTGGAAACACTTTCATTCTTTTTTGTGGTGAAATATCTCAGAGCTCTGTGTTCACATAAGCCAACATTTAACTTTCACCCTTTAAAATAACAAGTCGAAATGATCGTAAATGTGTTTACATTTCAACTCAAACCCTTCTGTGCTTTTTTGCTTTTGTACACTGGTTCTTTTCCTCTGCAATATTTGATTTACTATCAGGGTTATGTCGTTGAGTAACACTGCTCTGAAGATTAATTTACTGGTTTATTTGCTCTGACCCAAGACGGTGAGCTAATTCATATCACTTAACGACCTGGAAAATAAGAAGCATTTCATGAACTTAAGTCCCTAGTGTTTTAGTAGTGTTTGATGTTACATCATGTGTTGTAATGAAATCTCTTGAGTCTTTCAAAGGAAAAACCCAAATATTTGAAATGATCTCCAGCTCCGCCCTGACTCAGATATGAGGTGCAGAAAGAGTGTAAGGGGCATTTCAGGGTCATTTTTCTGCTCTCAACGCTGTTTTCAATTTTCATCATCATCAATGAAAGATGAAAATTTTGATGACTAACAGATTCAGTTATAAAGCTATTTTCTCTTTTTTTTTTACTATATAGGCAGTAAGGTCAGCTTCCTGTGTGTTTTTGTGTGTTGTTATGTCCCAAACCCCTCTTCTCACTCAGGTATAGTCAGAGTGACTCACTCCTATCTCATTCAGTAAACCAGTGAGTCATTTAGAGAAGAGGTCATATATGGAACTGTGAATCAGCAAAAATGTAAGGTTTCAAATTCACAGACAGATACTTTGTGTGCTTGCTGCTTGATTAGTAGTTGTTTGACCACCACCTACGTGAGTGTGAGTTGAAATATTCGTAGTCTTACACTCTATGACGTCCCAATCCCTAAATTTGGGAGTTTACCCACAGGTGTTGCATTATATCATGATGATTAAACAGACCATTTAAAAATGACTCAGGCAATGAGCTACTAAATGTGAAACTGGGAAACTGTCACATAGGCAGACCAGACATTTTCCAAGGGGCATTGAGTAAACTTGGGATTTAATCAGTCTTTTATCATCAATGACTATTTAAATACTAAGAAGGAGGTTTTTTCTAAAGCAGCAGACATCCATGAGGAAAAGAGGTAAAATAAGGTCAGTCAAGTCACAAGTCAAACACTTTTCGAGTTTCGACTCAGGAAAGGTAATGCCCTCTGCTGGTCACATTCAGACCTGTCAGGAGAGGTCAGGCTTCACAAAAAGGCAGATGTGGGCAAAATACAAGTATATGTATACAGTGATTACACTGGGTTTAGTCGCACTGTCATAGAAAAGGCTTTATTTTATGGTAAAGAAAACTGTATTTTGAAATATAAGAAATGTAAGAGAAACTAGATCTTTAGAAGAGGAGGGTAATCCAGAAATTGAAAAAAAATATATAGGTGAGGAATTCTTTAGACACTTTATCGAAAGCCAATAAACTTTAACTTTGCACTGTTTCTTCCCCTCCTGTGCTGTGTATGCTGTTATGTTGAATAAAGAGTGACTGTTTTGTGTCTAAATCGAGTTAATTTTTCTGTCAGTGAGTGTGTTTTTAAGGGAGCAGAGGCTTTAAATAGCTTAACTGTGATAAAAGTAATTACAGGCTATAATATTATGTTCATCTAATAACATTAAAATGGTACCTCTGCAAAACCATCATTCATTTTCATGCTATTAATTATTCATGAAAAATTAATTTGCATTTAGCTTTGGGAGAATGAATGTTAGTTTTTATTATTAGTAACCCAGCAGCGGGGGCACTAATGGCTGCTTCTGTGCCTGCTGGGGTGAGCGCTTCCAGTGCAGGAAATGTTCAAACTGGGTCAGGCATCCATCAGTGCACATTACCGGATCAAGACTGTTATGGACTCATACTGGTTTGATATACGTGTAAAAATGAACTTATTCATAAGTAATGTGAAAAGGTCAAAGTGCATATAATACACATGATCAGTGCGCTGTAGCTAGGACTCATGATTTATGTGCTGTTTTGATGAAATGATAATTCTGTGAAAATTGTTATTAGTATCTCAGTGTGGACCCTTTGGGGTCAAAGTTGTCAGTGTTACAGGAGAAGCCCCTACAACAGCTTTAGACACTGTAGTTCACTGGATGGTTGTCTGGATTGTAGCACAATCAGACATCATGTTTAAGGGCCTCGGGACAATTTAAAGCAGGTCTCTGATTGGCCAAATGAAAGGAGGCCTCTGATTGGCCAAATGAAAGGAGGCCTCTGATTAGCCAAATGGCTGGTGATATCTGATTGGCCAAGGCCTCCCCTTTGATATTGATTATTTTGTTTTTTACTTTTATTTTCTAACTGAGAAGGATCAGCAAATATTACAGCGTAACATTGAGGTGAGTACAGCACTTTTATTCCTTCATCACATGAAGAGCCCTGACATGCTCCAGTCCTGGATTTGAACCCAGAATTGATTCATTGAGAGGCAGCAGCCTTCCACACCACAGGTGAGCCTTGTGGAGATTGCTTTTGTAAGAGCTTTCCTACCACACTTGTTTGGTATATTTTCTTCCCATTACATCGTGTTGATTCAAAAGCACAGTCCAGACCCCTGCAGTTGCAGACAGGCCATACTAGCTTTAACATGGGTCTATATGCTGAGATTTGAACCCAAGACCTGTGTATTGTAAAACATCAGTGATACCCATCATTCTGAGGTGCCACTACACATCACTATTATCCATGTAAGTGAGTTGACTTTATCTCCTGGAGTTTATCTCACCATTAAAAGTTAGCATTTTCTTTGTAACAAAATAAAAACGAGATGAAAACATCAGGATACGTTTTAATTTCCTTGAGGGAACCTTCCCAAAAGGATCAATAAAGTTGTATCTGATCAAATCCAAGTGTGTATAAGGTGAAAATACAGTAATCTCAGCACAAACATCATTTTAGAGCACCGTCTCTGCAGGTTTAGGTATGTTAAATGTGCACTGGAACTTTTTAAATGCTGTATTTTCAGTTTATGATTTGTTTTTTATTTTATTAATTATTTATCTACATTTTTTATTTATTGTGGCCCTGTTCAACAGACTGTTCAGACTACATGCAAGAGTATGAGCTGGGTTAGCTATTGTGCTGTTTGTACACACAGTTTAATCAACAAGCAACAAAATGTCCCTAACAAAATGTACAGTTGTGTCTAAATGGCAGCTGTGGCTCACCAAGGCTGAAGTACGGAGCTTCAGATGCATGTTTGACATTCTCTTTTGAGTTAGTTTGTTAGTTGTTTGACAGTCTGATTCATACATTTTTAAAATGACCACAGGAATCAGTTTAGTGCCTCTCCTTTTCCCTGTTGGTCAGGGGAGTGAGTGTTTCCATGGATACAGTGGGGATGCTTTTATTCCTCTGTCGTTCCGCAACTTTCTGGCTCTGAATATTTCCATCATGTGATGTTCAGATATTTTTGATAATCACAGCACATTTAAGATTGCTATTTCTTCTTTAGAAGCCAAGCTGCCCTCAGCAGTCAAATCAGTGAAAGGTAAAGTCACATTTGATTTATTTCATTTCCATTCATTAATTATATTTGCTTGAGAAGAGTCTCAGAACATTGAGTCCTCTGAAACAGGATCAGCTGTCTCAGCTTGTACTAATTGGCCAGACATGGTAGGAGAGAAAAATGATGGATTTGTTGTTATTAAGTGTTGTACACTATGAAATATAACTCATCCAAACTAGTAAGTGAACTAAATTAAACCAAATATCACAGAAGAAAAAAATAAGAAAAAGAGGAACTTTATTAATCCCCAAAGGGAAATTCTTTTTGGGACTTTGCATCAACCTAAGTGTCAACTAACCCTCTGCATCCGTTTTTTTGTTTATTTTACAGTTATTTAAGTGCTGGTTTTAAATATATTGTTTAAAATTCATCGAAACATCTATCTCATCCACTGAGTGATGTGTAGTTAAGTGAGAGTTTAGCCAACTTTTATGTTGGTAGTGAATATCAACATGTGTAACTGTCTATGTGCCATATTTACATATCATGTTGAGGTTACAGAGCTCAAATGTAACTGGTCAGAGAGAAACACAGGAGAATGATAATCTGTAACATGTCAGAGTCATCGGGGAGTCAAGTTTTAGTGCAGCTGCTCATAACACAGGGAGCAATGCCACCAGAAACACTTGATGACTTGTATTGTTAAGATAAATTTAAACAATTAGGTCTATAATGTTGGACCAACTTGATTCATATTGGTCATAATTTGATAGAATAAGTTCAGCCAATGTCTTTTTTAGTTCACTTAACTCAAATTCATTGGTAATATAAGTTAGAACAATTAAGTATGTGATGTGATAAACTTTGAAATTGTAATTCAGCCAACCTCTCTTTCTCTCTTTCAGTTCACTAGACTGATCGTCAGTTGTTGAAATTATTGAGGACAGTTAAGTCAACAAACTATATTATAAAATCAACTGACTCACTGGAGTGCAATTAACTTAACTCAACATGTTGGCATCACTTAACGATTTTTTTATAATGTACCAGCTGTGGGAAGGTTATACCACTTGGAGGGACAGAATATCAAAAGAGAGGAAAATCTGTGTGATTAAAATATCATCTGAGACACAAAGTCAGACCTTTTTTTTCATCACTGAAAGATGCTGAAAGCCCACCGAGACTGTCCTAACTCGCTTTTACCAGACAGCCTTAAAAAGTCTCAAAGAAAAACCTATACAGGCTTCTGCTGCTGCTGCCAGAGTCTGACCCCACAGTTTATGACACCACACAGGCAACCTGCTTCCTTTAGTGTCATTTTATAACACGACTGCTTCTCTTCATTCATCGGAGATTCTCTGTGCTTTCGTGTTTCAGGTCACTCGGTTGAATACTCCTTTTCAGTAGCCAGGCTGCTGCAGCTCTAACTCTGTCATTTTCTGTCTTGCTTTGAGTTTATCGGTGTCAATAATTAATAAAACAAGAAAGCAATGGGTTAAGTTAATCAAAGATTGTCTTATTAAACCAGAAGAGTGTTTTTCAGCTTTAACTGCAGTCCACATTGTGGCCTTGATCAGAGGAAGCTCTGGCTCTGAGTGGGTGGTTGTAGAAACTGATCCCCCCGCTGCAGGCGTCTCTTCCTGTTTACTCCTGTCTTTAGACTATGTCCGTCTGTTTTGGCTCAAACACCACAACTCTGTAAATAACAGGATTAACTTCTGTCACTGAGTCGAACTGGACGGATGAACAAGGCTTATGTAAATGCAACAAGGCGTATGTTTGGTGACATTTCTGCTTTTTGCATCATTGTGAAAGAAAAACAAGAGTGTGACATCTTTCATCATCTTTCCAAACAGGTTCAGCACTTCTTTGAATTTGTTTTTTTTGCTGTAAACCACTAGAGGTCATTATTGCAAAGAGCACTGCAGAAAGGCAGGCCACCTCTGGCATGCGCTCAGTGATAATGTAGTGGAAATGGAAATGAGTTGCTCTAATGGGGATGAAAATGAGTTTGCAGTTGTAATCAGCTCACCCACATTGCTGCATCACAGGGGGGATGTTTGTGTGTTTGAAGGAGCAGATAAATGTTTGCTTTTCATCATAGTTACTTTTTTCCTGAATTATTTTTCTCCCCAGTGCTTGACAGGCAGGTCAGCACCCTCCTCCAAACTCCCTGGGATAGCTCGACGAGAGCTTTTCATAAAGGAGAGGATGAGAAAATCTCTCCATTTTTTTTTTTTACCCCCTTCCATTTCCTGGTATGAAGAGCAAGTGTAACCATAGCAACCTGGCATTATACAGGACAGAGCTGGGTGAAACTGAGCTCGAGCTTGAAGAGGGGAGTTATCAATCACTTTGGCATCAGTACTGTCACACACACACAAACAAACAACACACACACACTTGGCTGCTCTTTCATCCTTCACAGGCCAGGAGTCATGACATTTTTCTTTTCATCAGCGAACAAAAAAATGACTTTGGTGTATCAGTGTCCAGAGCAAGGATCTGGGAGCTTTAAGGACTCTGGTTAGAGGTGAAAAAGGCTTTCAGTGGAGTTTTCAAAACCAGTTTACCACATTACTATCCATCATCTCTGCATCATAGCAGAAGAGTATACACCCCATTGATAAATCATTTTTTACAATCTTATTTTGTTTCTGTGAAAGGACACTGACTCATGATTGGAAAATGAATGAATAAATGAAAATGAATTCATTCATGTTTTAATAGTTTTGTATCTTTCTAAAAAAAAACATACTGGTTTTAAAAAATATCATTTTGTCTTTTTAATTTCTAAACATCGATTTCTCAAGAATTGAGGATAAAAAAATCACTGCCTTTTCACATCATGTCATTAACCATCATAAAAACCCCAAAAAGTACATGTCAAAAGGAGTCATCTAAAAGCAATAATGCAGTTTTAACCTTTTTTATACATGTATTTCTTACTTTTTGATCAACACAATCCTGAAATGTTAAACTCACAAAGATGTAAACACGAGGAGATGTGTAGGTACAGTCAACAATTAAATTACTGTACAATTAAATGCATTATCCTCACAAGACAGCCCAGAACAGCCTGTGTTAAACTTTTAATTTTTTTTGTAATCTAAGCCAAAAGTGTTGATCACGTGTTGTGTCAAACTGTAGCCGCCACCAGCCAGACCTGTGGTTCACGGCCACTATCATAATACCATAAGGTCATATTACTTGGATGTAAATCAGCATAAATAGCAACTCATGTGTACCCAGTACAGGCATGTAGATGTTTACTGGCAAGGAGGGAGTGAAGGCTGATGGTGGTAGCTCTGCTAATGTTAGCCACACTTGAGAAACTAATTTGAATCTAATATTTGGCAGCGTCAAAGAAATAGTGTTGAATTTTGACTGCCTCTCGAGTGCTTCCTTGCTTATAGACTCGCCAGTCAGTCAGGGTGTTGTGTGAATTTCCATTTAAATGACCAGAAAATAAAGTCACTTGGAATCATTGCTGGAAAAAAACAAGCTGCCACAGTAAACATGACAGAAAACCTCAATCTAAGCTGATTTTCTCTTATTCCATATGATCAATCTGTCTTCATCAAAAGCTATTGATGGAGAAATGCTATCCAAGATGTGCACAGAGGTTGTAAAATAAAGATAATGTGTGGGATAAGGTCACTGTGATGTTTATATGGAAGGACAGCAGACGCCAAACTGAGGGTAAGTGTTATTTGTTTAAGTTGTCTGTTGACCATATTTGGAAAAGATGATGAAGATCTGAGACCTTTATTTCTGGGTATTCAGTTCTGCATTTGTCTCTTTTCTTGGACCTGATGGCGGTGGCTTCAGATTTTATAACATGATGAACAGAAGTCTTAAACCCTCATTTTAACAGATGAAATCAGAGCCGGCCCAAGGCATAAGCAAACTAAGCGGCTGATTAGGGCCCCGCGGCCAATAGGGGGCCCTCGAGAGCAATCAACAAAATAATAATTTAATATTTTTTTATTTTTTGCATGTATGGGTGATGCTTTCTGTATGTTAAAATATATATTATTGTAAGAATAAAATAGAACAAAGTAAAAACATTTTAGTGCTGCTACTGATGTAGGCCTGTGATTCTTACTGCCGACATGTCAAAGCTCTGCTACCGTTATGTGCCTCCTGCAATGTACAAATCCTTCAGGAGCAGAGAAAAGAAAGAGGAAAAAAAGAGGAAGAAGAGAAAAAACGCCAAGATAAAGGTATGTCTACATGTCATGGAATGTCAATCAAAGAGATTTGTGAAGGCGTGTGAATGATCAACAATCAATGTTATTGGCAGAAATAGAGGGCCCCAAAATCAAATTTTGCTTAGGGCCCCATTGAGGCTTGGGCCGGCTCTGGATGAAATGAGGGTCAAACTAGAAAACTAAAATAAAGCACGGTCAAACGTGCTTTCTGTCATTATAGTTAAAAGGTATAATATCGATTTATGTGCAAGTGTTCATTCTTGGGACCATTTTAGCTTTATTTGGTTATTTCATGTTATAAAAGGAGATGTGACGTTATCATTAGCAGCTCTGTTGGCAAATTCAAGCAAAGTAGAGAAACAACTAGCTAAAAGCTAATATGAAAAACATAACCTTTCTTAGTTGGATGTCTGCAAATAGACACATGATCTGCTCCTCCGTGGACTGCACTGACCTGGGAGAAATTTTCATCCGGAGGTTTTATTTGTGTTTTGGTTAGAGAGAGGGGTTTGACGTCTGTGCTGTGACACCACCAGCCAGATCATTTCTGTGCAGGCCTTGGCTTCACCAGTACAATATGTTACAACCACTGAGGTGATATTTTGGCTTTCCCATTCACAATGGGGACAGATGGAGGAATGGTGTCTATATTAATTTACAATCAGTGGTTTTGGCAGACGTCTGCACACTTGTGTGTCTGGTTCTGCCTGTTAAAGGGGGTTTATTACTGTCACTGTTTCCACATGAATATGTATGGTAGAGATGATGTGGGCCACTTTGACTACTAGACTAAAGTCTATACCTGCAGAAATAAGAAGAAAAAATCTATTGAGTGCTTTATACAATAAAACATGGATTGATTTCCTCTATCTTTAGGTCTGTTTTATTGTTTATCCTCTCAGATATGATATTTGTAGCATTTGTTACTGCTGCTGTGTGCAACTGAAGTTCAAAGGCTTCAGGTGTTTTCAGCTCGATCTCTAAGACTCCAAGAAACCTGAAGGGACATGCAGGCAGAGCTGTATTTAACCCTGTGAGGTTAAGTGGTTTCCCCAGAGCTGCTCCACTGTTCCACTTCACCATCCCTCTCAGCTGATCCGAAGTCAGCGCCCGTTAATGCACTCTATAAAATAACTTGTTCTTTGAGGCCTCAGTGGAGAAGCTCACTGTTTAAAGTCCTCTGTGTGCCAGCTGCATCATTCTATCCATGCCTCCCTGTGGTCCAATTTATATTCCTCACCTGTTTCTTTTTTTTCCTATTCCTTGTCAAGAGGGCATTGAAGCATATCCCAGAATGCATTGGGTTGAAGGTAGAGAGACACTTTGGACAGGCTGCCAGTCTATCACAGTCTCCAATTGCTTTTGAAATAGTGGAGGAAACTTACTCGAGTAAAGGCGAGGGGGAAAAAAAGACTGAAAACTTACAAACTCCATTTGCATCATCGCAACAATGAGACAACTTTGAGTCGAGAACTTTTTAATTAGATACGCAAAAAAATGGAGTGCAGGTTTTTGTATACTGCACACCCGCATTCTTGCTTTTTTGTTCATGGTAAATGGCTGTCTGCGTACGAGTCTTGTTGCTCAAGGCTACTGTTAAAAGGAATTTTCTTCCTTTTCTTCTAGCTATTATATTTCTGATCAAAAGCCTAACAAAGCTACTGCTAGCATCTTCAAAACTAATTACCTCATTATAACCTGTGACCTGTATGGTGGGAATGAAGACAAGATTCAACCTGTAGACAGATTTGTTATAACAATTCTGAACACAGGGATGAGTGCGTTGTTCCCACTGAGGACAGAGTGCCCTGTGTGCACAAGATGGGAAGACAAAACAAAAAAAAATATATAACAAAATAAAAAGACACCCGAGGACAGAGCTCTTTGCAGAATGGGGTCTCTGATCTATGCAGCCTTTTGTTTTCTTTTTCTTTTTTTTGACAAAGCAGCACAACTTGAAAAAAAATATGTTAATAATCTGAGCTCTACATATCAAATGTTGAATTTAAAGACGCTGACAGACCTTAAAGTACACAGTTACATCCTCTTCCCAAAAACATTGATTCTGTAGGTCTTATATATTATACTGAGTGATTTTTTTTCTTCTTTTTTGGATGTCTCCATCACTTTATTTGGAACCACAGATGGAAATGAGTAGCTCCCTAAATCATTTCATTTGCCCGTGTATACATGATTAATACCATTTTACATTGTACCTGAGAAAGCTCCTGTGAGGAGTTTTTAGCTGGTTATGAAATTGACTTAAATGATCAGTGAGGCTTCTGTATGGGCCATTAAAAGCTAATGAGACCATCAGCAGTATGAATAACTATTCCTAAAGAGGACTTTTTAATATCTGACACTCTGTTAAGAGGCAGATACCAGATGAATGAGAGCATGCTAAAACTACTTAAAGATAAAAGCCTTCTTCACAGTTAAACATGAAAAATCAGTACGTTTACATGCACAGTTAAGTTGAGCTATGGTTATATCTCGGAAAGGTGGTTTAACTGGTCTACTGTTCTTGTCCCAGATTACAAGCACAGGGCAAAAAAAAGCAATCTATTCACAGAAATATGACTACATACTGTAAGAAAGCTTTGCCTTTTTTATTTCCTTTCGTCTTCTATTGAAGTTTGTTTACTACCGTGCGTCAGTGTAACACATCCATGCTGTTCGACTTCAGGCTCAGAGCCCTGCATGGAAACACCAGGGCGTGAGCAGAACACTCAGGCCAGTTTCAGTTCAATAAAGCCGTTTACATGACAGACAAAATCAACCTCAATCAACATCATTGTCTGGATATGTTGGTCTGATCATGAGAAGTTTGATTCAGTGCGATTTCAATAGACTAAGGTGTTTACATGTTTTTTTTTTCAGACTTCGGCGCTAAATAGATTTTTTTGAATAACATGTAAATGTACTGTCTGACTGATATATTTGGCTGTTAAAAGTCAGTAGAAGGAGCTTCTTTGTAAGAAGAAGAAAAACTTTGTTGATCCCTTGAAGGAAAATTCAATCAGAAATGCACTGCATTTACAAATGCACAGGATGGAACCAACAAACAGATAGGAGTCCAAACTTTGTCCGCAGGGGGGCGCCTTAATACACATGAACAGAAAGTTTCTCACAGGAGCTTTAAAAAAAATTAAACAAAATAAAATAAAATAATTGAAATGAAATAAAAATCGAAAATTACATGAAGAATTAAGTCAGTTCCAGATGCTGCAGATGTTTATTAGTCTGTGGTGTCTACAGTGTTCTGTTCTATTCTGCAGTCTGCTGTATCAAACACAATGATGCAAGACGTCTGAACAAACTGGTGAAAAAAGGCTGGCTCTGTGGTTGGACTCAAGTTGGACTCACTGGAGGATGTGGTGGAGAGATCTACACTGAGGAAGGTGGAGGCTAATCTAAAGAAAATAGATCATCCACTTCATAACACCCTGATAGACCAATGGGCCAATGGTGATGGACGACTTCCCTCACTATGATGCACGACTGAAAGATTAAAAAGATCCTTTTGTACCCACAGCAAACAGACTCTACAACTTGACTGTAAATAAAAGATGACATAATACTTGACATGAGACATGAAAGCCAATAAAACTTCCCCTCTGGGATAAAGTTCTTCTTATCTTCTTATCTTTTCTCGTCTCGTCTTATCTTGTCAGCTCTTTTGTCAGCTCAAAATGTTGTGGTAACTTTTGTTACAATTTCAAAGCAATATCAAGAATTGACAACCTGCCATTTTGTAAGGCCACACTGAAAAAAGTGACTTTTTGGTGCAGTAAACTCTGTAAGAGTAACTGTCATAATTTCTACCTTGTATTTTTAAGATTCAGTAAGAACTAGAGTTTTTTAAAGTAAAATTTAACTTTTTTTTTTACGTAATACATGAACTACAGGGAAGGAGTAAGTTTTACTTAAGTTTCCTGATACTATTTAAATGTTAAATAGTTGTATGTACAAAAACCTACAAATACTACATGAACTTTACTCTGAAAGTGTAGCGTTTTGAAACAACAGGACTGGCTCTGCTCCGAATCCGGACCTTACAGGATCACAGAGCAAGGTAGGGGGTGGCAGTAGCTTAGGAGGTAGAGCAGCTGTCCAATAACTAGAAGGTTGGTGGTTGGTGGAGCCCGCCGCATCTGACCAATCGCGAACATGGACCAGTCTGGAGCGTCAGAGCAGGCCGGAGAGCGAAAGACCGCGTACTTTAAAAAACGAGGAGCAGGAGATGATCATGAGAAAGTATTAAGATTCAAATCTATCATAAACCTCAAAAGCAACACCGTCGCCGCTGCAAAAGCACAGAAGGAATGCTGGCAGAAAGTTGCAGACAGTCTTAATGCGTAAGTATAGAGCGCAAAAAATCTTTGATGCCATTATCACCCTGAAACAGCACCGTTCATTTGTTCATTCCTATCGTGTTTACATTTTTTGTGTGATATTTAGGCCATATGAGCCTTTCATAAAGGTGGTCATCCGGAAAACTAAGTGGGTCCGTATGGTCCCGGGAAAATCTCGCTCGGACAATGTGAGCACCGAGGTCTATAGGATCCTCCAAGAACGGACAAGCCATTTTTTTAGAGAGCTCATTGGTTAGTGGGCGGGGTTTTTATACTTGATGAGTTCAATCTGGAACTTAACCTGCCCAGGAGCAGGTTAGCCGTTCAGCGTACTTGCCATGGACACTCACCTCGCTAAGAAGTGAACCCGCGTTGTAAGTTGCAGTAATCCTGCTTTGTAGAATAGGCCCCATGACTCGAGGTAAACAGTTTAGTGGCGCTACAACACGCAGCAGGTCCCGTTTGACAAGAAACACTTCTGTTACACTTGGCTTACTTTGTTAAAGCAGTTTACCTGTCCAGCAGAAAGGTTACAGGGTCCGTAAGATCCTGAAGCGTCCCACATCATTTTTGACCCGGCTTTTTTTAGCTCTTGTCCAGGTGGTCGACCTCCTTTTTAAGCGCCCATTATTCCGCCAGAGTCTTCAATATTTACTTCATTTTCTTTGCTTGTGTTAGCAGTCGTGGCTAAAGGAGGATTCAGACAATTTTCTGTACTTTCTGGTTGGTTTCTACTGTCCAATATTGTAGCACGCTAACTTTATTGTTTTTGTCACAGGGGATGCACCGTCTGCCTCACAACCAATCAGGTCGGGGAGGCGGAGAATGGCTTTGTTTACAGTCAAAAAGAGCGGGCCCTCAAAAAATTTGACATGTTGACTACACAGACATAAGAGAACACAGCGATATCGTTATATTACTAAATGTCATCAATGACTAATAGCTATTGACTGATATTAAAATCTTTTTTGTATATACACCACAAAAAAATATGCTTCTTTAATGGACTCCTGCCGACCCCACCTTTAAGTCATTTGTGTGCAAATAGTTACAATATATTTTTAAAGTAAATCTCATGAGTCCATAGTTGCGAGTTTTTTTTTTATCACATTAAAAATTTGAAGCTTACTCACAGAGGATACTCATTTCAATATGAGATGCAGTTTGAGAGTAAATATAAATGTAGGCCTACTAGCATGGCCAGATGTTGAATACAGCAGAACAAAATGACCCCTCCCATCTCTGAAATGATAAAAAAATAAACAGTACAGCTGGAGCAGAAACAAGAGCTGAATAAGGGACAGATTATCCAGGACACGGTCACGAGGGAGAGGGAGCGCGAGAGGGGGAGCAAGGACTTGACCTTTTCTGAATATTCATGAAGAGGGAGAGGAGAGAGATATAAACCTTTCCTGACACCAGAAACCTTTGTGGAATCTAATAACAGAGGGCAGGTTGTGATACAGCGTGAAAATAAAAATATGTAGGAGTAGCGTCAGGATATGTTGGCCGTCTGCCAGCCCTGGAGGATCAATAACCATTAACACCATCAAGCATGCCGTCAGCGCGCAGCGGGGATGTGCGGCTCTGCGGAGTATTTCATCATGATGGGAGGTGGATTGGAGCTTTAGTTACAGTTAGAGCTGCTAAGAGCGATGCTTTCTGACTGACAATGTCATCAGTGTGCTGTGTATGTAAACACGTTCAGCAGCCCGGAGAATCTGGGTCATTTTCTGGCGGGGATGAGATGAGAGGAGGAGCCGTCTGGAGACACAAATGTGTGCCGCGTTCATGTGTCAGGAGTCAGGCCGTAATCCACACGCACCTCTTTTATCTGCTTCATGAATCAAGAGCGCGAACGTGCTCACGGTGGTGATGAAATCTGCTGAGAAACACAGGTAGTAGAGAGGAGGAGGAGGAGGAGGAGGGGTGAACGCATGTAATTTCTTGCTCCAGTTCTCTTTGCTTTAGCGCTGAGGACACATTGTTCATTAAAAATCCAAGCCCCCCAGTCTCCACGATCCACAAAGCCTGGCATCATGCAATATTGACATCGTCTCGCATAGAGACACAATGCAACTAGGAGAGAGGAACTGCACCCTGGATCTGGAAAACCATGCCCCTCTCATCTACACGGACAGAAAGATGCGAAGGTTGGCCTTATATTTGTGTGAAATTTCAAACCTGTCCTTCCTTAGCTCAACTCAGACAAAAACACAAACCTTTTAAAGGGATATTCTGTCGTAAAATTAAGTTAGGGTCAAACACGCCGTAACACCGAGTTAGACACCTTGTCGAGAGATGAATGTTGTCAACCGCTTGCTTCTCTAGTTATACCAACTTTGGTAACGACCGCACGATAGCAATACACAGAGCCAGGCGCTCAAACCAAAACACCACTCTATAGCCACAAATAATGCTCAGAACAGCACCTAACTACATCAACAGTACATATAGGGTCCCAGCCACAGCACTAGCCACCAAACATCTTTTTAACTTCTTTAGCAAGGAGACCAAAAACAACTCACCTACTCTCTTCCAGCAGCCACTTGTTTGTATCGAGACCTCAGACTAGTACATTATCGACTGCAGCAGGGTGACGCAGCTCAAGGAAGAACATTTATGATAATTTCTTCATGGAAATGCAGTCTGACCGAGACACTAAGGCAGAAGAACTACAGCGTCTGCAGTGCAAAATGCTTAATATGATGATAATTACTTCAAGGAATTGATAAAGTAATGATCATAAATGTTCTTCCTTGAGCTGCTTCCCCCTGCTGCAGTCGCCTGGAGGTCTCCGTACAAACAAGCGGCTGCTGGAAGAGAGAGGGTGAGTCTCTTTGCTAAAGAAATCAGGCAAAGCTAAAAAGTTGTTTTGTGGCTAGTGCTATGGCTGGGACCCTGTATATATGTTTAGAGCATTATTTGTAGCTATAGAGTAGTGTTTTGGTTGAGCGCGTGGCTCTCTGTATTGCTATTGTGTGGTCGTTACTAAAGTTGGTATAACTACAGAAGCAAGCGGTCGGCAACATTCATCTTTCGATGGCCTGTCTAACTCGGTGTTACAGTGTGTTTGACACTAACTTTATTTTACACCAGAATATCCCTTTAAGAGTATTCAGTGTGAGTGAATGCTTCTGAATGTCTTTGCACAAATTTAAAAAATCGATCAGCACTCAAAAATATGTCTGAGAGCAGCAAAGAGTAATTCTTGAACATTCAGACTCCACTCTATTATATGGCTGTTGCAACAATTCTTAAGCTGAAAGAGAGCGGGGGAATGACTAAAATAGTCAATAACTATGAAAGAAATACTGAAAGATGAATATATGGCGGAGGGTTTCAATGAAATGGTGGAGAAACTAAATAAAAGCATGATATATCAAGGCATTTCACACTCGTGCAGAACCATAGAAGAAGACTAACAGTCTACAGCTGCGCTAACAGCTGGTCCAGGCTGTAATTAAGCACAGCGGTGTTTAAGCCGAGCTGTAACATACTTACATTGATGATGGGAGCATGTGGATGTTACCAAGATTATATAACCATGTTCCCGAACTCAGCTTAGCATTCAAGCATGCTGACGGTAACTAAAAACAAGTTTTACAATTCACCCTTTGTGGCAAATCATTACAATCTAAAATACTTTTAACTTTTTTTTTCCTCAAAAATGCTTTCGTTGGTTTTCAAAGAATTTGTTATGACACTTAACTCGATAACATTCCCATTCTTGTCTCAAGGATTCTAGCCCAGAGGATTTCAGCTGCTCGACAGTTTAGGCTCTCCTTTGTTGAAATTTTTGTTTCATAATGGGCCAAATGTTTTCAGTGGGTGACAAGTCAGAACTGCAGGCAGGACAGTTTAGCACTCAGACACTTCAACTACAGAGCCATGATATTGTAATATGGTTTTGCATCGTCTTCCTGAATTGTATAAAGTCTTCTAAACCTGTATATATTGTTCATTATCAACAATGCCTCCCAAGATGTGAAAGCTACCTACAAAATACAAACCACATAACAAAAAAATATTACCAATGGACAATAATCTGGTTTAGGAGGCTACCTAGGGTGACAGACTGGCTACCCTACAGGTGCACACAAAAGAGCATCTACACCAATACCATCTTTGCCTTTGATAAGATCAACTGTACTAGCTTTGCAACAAAGGAATACAGCTCGATAACCAGGGGAGGCAACGATTACATATTTCCCCCCTTAAAGGGATATTCCGGCATGAAATTAGGTTAGGGTCAAACACAAGGTAACACCAAGTTAGACACCCCGTTGTGAGATGAATGTTGCCGACCGCTTGCTTCTTTAGTTTTACCAACTTTAGTAATGACTGTACAAAAGAAATATACAGCAGTCTCAGGAGCCATCATAAATGTTCTTCCTTGAGCTGTGTCACCCTGCTGTAGTCCGTAATGGACTTGTCTGAGGTCTTGGTACAAACAAGCGGCTGCTGGAAGAGAGTAGGTGAGTTGTATTTAGTCTCTTTCCTAAAGAAATCAGGCAAAGTTAAAAAGATGTTTGGTGGCTAGTGCTGTGGCTGGGACCCTATATGTACTGTTGATGAAGTTAGGTGCTGTTCTGAGCATTATTTGTGGCTATAGAGTGGTGTTTTGGTTGAGCACGTGGCTCCTGAGACCACTGTGTATTGCTATTGTGTGGTCGTTACAAAAGTTGGTATAACTAGAGAAGCAAGCAGTCTGCAACATTCATCTCTCGAGGGGGTATCTAACTCGGTGTTATGGTGTGTTTGACCCTAACTTAATTTTACGCCGGAATATCCCTTTAAAGTAGTGGATGTGCTCTAGAGACAATTTCTCTTAACCCCTTTCTCACCCCACTAATGACAAAAAAAAACTTAACAGGCACAATCCTAGCAGGAAGTGCCCCACAGTCTGACAGAGAAGCCTCTGCCCACAGCGCATCAAGACAGTAACAAATTATTTTCTGAATGACCAACAAAATCTACATACTAATTGGCCAGCCAGGGCCTCCATATTGTACATGCTGTTGTCTCCTTAGATGCAAAGCAAAAATCTAAAATTAAGGACAGGATCATATCTACCAAAAACAAGTCAACCAATCACAGACGGACAAACAATTAAATTAGCAAAGCTACCAAAGGTCAACCACTGAAACACAAAATATAACCACCTACACATACTTAGTGGATGAGCCCCTACTTGTCATGACCCGGCTCTAAAGGTCACAACAACAAAAAGGGAAACACACATCAGGTACTAAGTCCAAAATCATTATTTATTAAACCTGATTCAACCAATTTTTAATATTTAATGAACGAGTTGTGTAAATCTTTAAAACTAGTGGTGTGTGATGTATATGAGTGGAAGGTATGGGTATGTGAGGGTGTTGAATCATGCAAACATAACAAACAGCGGCAATAAACCAACATAATCCAAACAGAACATTTAAGTAGTTGTCTTTGTATCATTCTCAATAAAATAAAAGGATTGAATTATTTCATTTAACATATGACAAAGCATTACAACTATTTTTGGAACTGGGTCTGTAGCTGTTTGTGGCCATTTAATTTGGCAAAAGTTCCCAGAATTTCAGGACTGTCTAAAGTTTTGAATTTTTAACATAATATTGATACTCTAACAAAATGAACTCACTGAATAATGAGTTCTCCATATCTTAGGATGCCTGTAAGATATATAGAGCTGAGCAGCAATAACTTTTGCGGAGAAGAAGATTGTGGACTTATTTTCAGTCTTTTGCTTGCCTTAGCGAATCTCCTTATCACCCCATCTTGGTTGTTCTTACAGTTATAGATTTGAGAGGTGATTTATCTACAAAATAGATATCTTCTCCTCTGACTCTTAGATCCAGGAGATACAGATCCAGGTGATACAGAATGGGGGTGATTAATCCTGTATGGTATATTGTTGATAAAATGTTCTGTCGTGCCAGCGATGGAGTCTGTTACATTTGCACTCCTTTCTAGTAGTGTCTTTCTATTAGAGGATTATAAACCAGCTATTTTTAAATTCAGGGGGACAATACAAATGGCTTTATCAGAGGAATTTCACAATAAGCTGCAGCAAAAATAGAGCTTTTGAAATGTCACAAACAGGTATTAAAGTGGCGGTTCTCACCACAATGTGACAAAGCATTGCAGTTAACTAAAAATAACAACACTCACCATACACAAGGATGGGACAACAGCATAAAACAACACAAAAAGACAAAGTTAGGTCAACAGGAGGAGAAATTCAGCCCACAGAAGTTAAAAACTTAAAGTGTATCATCTAAAGGGACCTAAATAAAACACCAGGTTTTGATTTAGTGTGTTTTCTGTTAAATGACCCGTTTCGTTTGAACATCAGCACTACAGCTGAGAGGTTGTTGCTATGAACAACACAGAAGCAGGCACTACAATTTCAAATCACAGGCGCCGCTGCAGAATCTCATTAACTGGATATAATGAGAATTTAATGAGGATTTAAAGCTGCGGACCAAACTCACCTGATGGTTACACAAACCTTTTGTTTGTGGTAACAGCGTGAAGCGGACATCTCCGACACCATATGCTGCTATTAAGGCTTTAATGGTCCCTGTGCAGGTGGGCAGATTGTGGCCGACATCGCCGTCTGTCCTGGTGCCAAGAGGAGAGGCGGCACGTGGAAGGGGACACCGGTCAGCTGCATAATGCTCCTGTCACTGGAAGGCAGTATAGCATTTAAGTTTTCTGTGGATGACACGAGCACTGAGGACGACCACGTTTAACCACTCTGTGTGAAGACTGAAAAATAGCTTGTGTTGAAGGTTACCACAGGCATACCTGAGTGAAATTGCTTTGATTTAGTAGGCTTTCAAAAAAGGAAATCAAATCTTGCACCAGAATCAAAGGGCATATCACAAATCTTTGTGAGACCAACTACAGTCTTTTAACCTGTGCAGCAGACCCGAACCACCCGGTTTACTGATCATCTGTTAACGACAAAATACAGCATATCATCACAACGCACAAGTGCTGTTTCGTGGGAGAACAAGGCTTAATGTGACTGTGGATGTGTGGCATATATTATCCAAGGGAATATCTTAATTGTTGTTTTACAATGTGCCAAATGACAATATCAAGTATGCCACTCATTTTGCAAAACCGACCAAAACACACCTGAGAGTGCACACCCATCCACTGAATCAAGTCTAGTAGGACAGACGACCATGCAACAAATGCACACACATGCAGAGTTAAAACATCACAATAAGCTGCTTCAGTAAAAATATGAGAACACACAACATCATCAAACAAAACAGACACCAACAGCCTCATGATCCGACGTTAGATTTCAGTGCTAGATGTGGATCGTCCCCTCTCGCACGGAGGAGATTTAGCTCTGAAAAGATGTTTGTTACTTTAAAAAAAAAAAAAAAAAAGAAAAACAGACACCATTCCACGGAGAGCAGTTGCTGTGACAGACAGCTTGACAACTAACTCGTTCTGCCATCTGTTAATTGATCACCACACAAAATATGAGGAATATTAAAAGCCCAGGGAGTCGGCGGTCAACCATGACCAACATACAAAGTATTAATTATACAAAAACACAGTCCAACTTTGGTAGAGTCATTTGTAATCAACCAAATCCTAAAATAGTTCACTCCTACATTCACTGCTTCATCTCATCTAGTGACTTCAGTGTTTTTAGATTAAATTAACTTCATTGACTCAGTTTTAGATTAATAAATAAGACCCGTTTTTCATCATTTTGTTCCCAAATACTGAGATATTGTTTTTTGTCAAAATCACACACCCTGTATATGACTTGCATAGTTTGGGTATCAGGATCTCTATGATTGATCTGAATCTGCTGCAGTCAGTAATGACAACCCTTTTCCTTATTTTCAAAATCATGTTTATTAAATTTAGAAAACACCATTTTGTTAACAGTTTCATAGCAATAGCAGGAAAAGAACCAAAACTGTAAGAGAGAGAGAGAGAGAGAGAGAGAGACGAAGATGGGGCCTTGGCCAACCCCTGAGTTAAAAACCGGCTGTGTTTTGGAGCTCATCTGTCCCTAAGTGTCTGCTCTCTGCGGAGTCACCTGCATCTAACCCGGCATAGACTAGAAGAGAGAGTCAGAGTCGGAGTGAACATCTCAAGGTAGAACGCCTAAAGAAACGAGACATAAGAAAAAACTTTGTAGACATCAGGTAGAAAAGTTGATTTGCAAAGTCACTTTTCAAGTCAAGGTATTTCCTGCCAAAATGTATACCGAGTATGCAACATTAACATGTAATTAGGTTGCCAAACCGTATCGGTACGTAGGTTGAATCACTTAGGGAGGGAGTGCTGCACAGCTTTAAGAAGAGGGGGCTTAGGGGGGGACTTCAGGGTGCAGTACAGATGTAGTCCAGGGAGGAAGTGCAAACAATGTCTATAAGGAGTGTTTGTTGAGGAGGGGAAGGTGGGTGACGGGTCACGGGGGTGTGAGCAGACTATGGCTCCCCCCCTTTACTCATCAAGGTGCCGAGAGTGGCGACTCTCTGGAGGGTGAGCCCGAGATATCCTCAGGGGGGAAAACTGTGAGTGTGCAGGCTCGGATCCCGCCCAGCGACTCGGGTAAGTCAAACACTTTGTGCCATTCGTCTTTCTCGGGGTCGTACTTCTGTACTATTTCCACCATGCAGCGATTGTTCCATGAGTAACCTCCCACCACGTAGATCTTATTCTCAAACACGGCCACGCCCACATCGCTCTGGCCTCGCAGCATGGCGGCGATAGGTGTCCATAAGTCGAGGGCGGGAGAGTAGTACTCGCAGCTCAGCACATCGTCGTAGTCACTGGTTCCCCTGAAGTGATTGCCTCCGATCACATACAGGCGGTCGCCCACTGTGCACATGCAATGGAGGCCACGCACCGTCGTCATGGGCGCTTTCTGAGTCCATTTGTCTGCGTCGGGGTCAAAGCACATCAGCTCCTTCTGAAAAGTGTCATGAGTGATTCCCCCTGTAGCCAAAAGATTAAAAAAAGAGCAGAAATTAGCCTCATCAGTGATTGTTAGGGGGAGGAAAACAGCTTCGCAGACACATCAATTAGACAGATCAGTGACTCACTGGACCATGCCAACCTACATTTCCTTTTATCTAGGCCGCGTGGATGACCAGCCCCACACTAGAAGTAGTCACATCTCTCTCTTTGGCTTTGTGAATATTAGTATTTCACCGTTTAATGTCTCTATTTGTCAAAACCTAACTTTTACCTTAACAGCTGAGACGCAGAGTGAACCCCATTTGCGAGCTTTAAAGTGACATCCGCGTTTGCTCGGAGTCTTTTCCACGGTGTGAAATACTGCTGGTGATGAGCACTCAAAGCATAAAGAGGAACATCATTACAAAACGCACACCCGTACACAAACAGGCGGTAGACGCTGGGACACAAAAAAGCTGAGGGAAAGTGGGGAGGGAAAAAAAAAAAAAAACAGGACATGTCTACAGGGAAGGCTTAAAATAAAGAGGAACACAATCCCAGCATGCATTTGGGTGGAAGCCAGCCCACCCCTCCCCCCCACAGGCGGAGTGACTAGGAGCGAATGCAGCGAAGATTTGCAGAGCGTGGCGAATAGAGGCAGAATCCCTCTTTTGCTGCTGCCCGGTGATCGTGTGCGCGCGCTTTATTGTTGAGGCCTAAGCTGTCTATTCAGCTGCCATGACTCAGATCTGTGATGCTGCACCTCCTTAACTGATCAAATCCACTGATAGCCCCACTCTCCATTTTCTTTATCCAAGTAGTCCATAGGGCATGTCCGCTATTAAAATCCAGACAAGGGAACAGTGCATTAGGTCCTTATAATTCCTCTGGAGAGGCCCTGCTGCTATGCTGATTCAGATCAAGGGCTTTGGCCTTTTCCGAACGCAACCATGTCTGATCAGTATCCCGCTCCCCTGATGTCTAATCAAAGCCATTAGTGAGACAATGTTTGCTAAACTGAGCCAGTCTCAGAATCAGGCGAACAGATTTTGCCCCTCCATAGACAGACCGGGTTACTTGGTCTTGGTGTTGTCTTATGTTTATTAGTGCGTTTTCCTTTTCCCCTAGCGAAAACAGTGACCTGCTTAGCTGGTTAAATTGGAGCAGCCACAGGTGATGTACGAAAAAGATACAAGACGATACCTCGCATGATCCCCAAAAATATCCTATGTTGATAGAGAGGGTCTTTCGAGGAGATAGTACTCGATGTGTGCTCTGAAAGTGGCCCACGACCAAATTGCTGTGTGAACTGATCCAGTTCTCTGTTTGTAGGATGACTAAGAACATATTGATTGATGCTATACAGTGAGCACTGTATGGATTATAAATGTAACTGAACGTTTTTTTTTTTAACTTCCTAGAACAGAGTAAAAATAAATCTTTACATTTAAAGGACACACTGTCTTTTCGGTTTCCTATGCAGCATAAATGCACCTTCAAACTGCACCATCAAATTCATCTCACTGTACATCCTTATAGCAACTGAGTCCTATAGTATCAGATCTCACCATCCAACCAGTGCTGTGCCAATCATTCATTTATGCCTTCATGTACACCTGACATTTACTGTTCTGTGTGAGCAGCACACTCAACATCTCTCCTATTCCACACATTGTGCTGCAGGACTGTCGTCAGTACAGGTGACGTGCCATATATTGTTTTTTATTTCAGTGATAAAAAAGGGAGTGAACCTTCAGAAATCAAGGGCCGGGACACGCTGCAGCATAAAATAACCAACATGAGACTCACTTTGATCAGGCTTTTGGGTGATTTTTATGTCGAGTGATTTCTTAAAATCTACTTGTTTGACAAACTCTTTCTTAAACACAGTCTGAGTCTTACTAGGAGTGGAATTCAAGGTGAATAAATGATAAAAACAGCTCTTTCATTTCAGTGGTTTTAAGAGGGAAACCTGCTGATGACTGCAGGAACACTCACACACCAGTCACAGTGGTTAACTACACAAATCTTCTTATAGAGATCGCAAAGAAATTAGTCTATGTCCAAAAAGTGTCCAAATGATCTCATATTAACACTTTTTCAGCTTTATTAGTGTCTGTGGGAATATTCAAACAAGAACCAGACCAAACAGTTAATAGAGTAGAGATATGGGCCAATAGTAACTCATTCCTAATATTTCACTGTGCTGATGAAACTGAGCACAAAAAAAAATAAAAAAGATAATTTTGAATCAGGGTCAAAGTAAAACGGGTTTGGACTGAAGAGCTTGGACAAGGTTAATTTTCAAATTACACATCCTGAAGGAATCTTTCAAACTCAAAGTTAAACACACATCTGAAAAACTCCCAAACATCAACATCACGCTGGGCTGTAACAGTCTGGCTGTAATACCTAAAATTACTACAAAATCATTTAAAATACCCACAACAACAGCAGGCTAGGAGACTGTCTGCAGTCCTGACACCTACGTGTAAATTACTCAGAGTTCTGCAGAGTGTCCTTGTTGTAGATGACTCAGTTAAGAAGTAAAAACACGGTCTGAGCGGTACATCTGCAGCATGTACTCAGATATTAATCTCCCATGTTAAAACAGAGGCAGGGCGGCTCTGTGCTGGTTCAGTACTCGTGTCTGAACCCTGCCACACCACTTGAGCTGTGACGGTTTGTGGGCTGAGTGGATTTGTCAGGTTCATCCAGCTGACAGAATGTCTTCAGACAGCGCAGCGGCGCAGCCAGAGAAAGTGACCTGATCTGCTGTGACAGACGGACACAGAACTGCACTTCAGCATGGGTCACCTTGCACAGCACGACTCCAACCTCTGAGACCGTGGGCGCTATAGTACCACTTCAGAGCAAATAAATTCCTTAAACAGTGAATGCTTGGTTACCTGTACCTTTGCATTAACCATTAACGTCTGTATCTAAAGCCCCGCAGCTTCGTTTACACACTTTCAAATGACCTTTCATAAAAACTGCTAGACCAGCTTTATCCTGTAGCACGCACATGTTTTTTTCCTTCTCCCTACATGAAGCTTTAGCTGCCGCAGGTGAAAAACATGGCACTGTGTTGGCCTGCTATTGAGTGCATCATTGAACATGAAACCAGCACAAAAGGAAACCATTCAAAAATCATGAAGGGTGAGCAGTAAATAGTACATACTGAGGAGTACGGCCTTGAGCAAGAGACGGAAAACAGCTGGCTACCAGCAGATAAGCTCAATCCCGCCTGTTTTGTTATTCATCATTTAGTTTATTTATTTTAAAAATGTGTCTTTCATCTTCACTCAACTGTAATATTAGGCTTGCCAAATCATATGGTCCGTGTGGTCCCAAATATGCCCCAGTTCCTGTTCTTGCCAAAGGAAACACAGACTAATTAAAATGTTCTGAAAAGTTTAGCTTGTTGTTGATAAAAACAACGATAGTAATCACAGATGAAGTTGGTTGTTAATTGCTGGCCTGTTTCTAGAGAGTCACGGTTAGTTAATATGAATCTAATCTAAGAGGCTGCATACGCCGTTGACTTTTTCACATGCATGCACACGGAGGAAATTCTCGCAGCACTCTGCTGTCTGAAAAACACGAGAGAATTAACCGACAATCAGTTCTGTGCTCTGGAAAAAGTAAGGAGAGAGAGAAGTTGGACGAATGAGGCAAGTGTACAAAAAGAGGATTAGGGCCACATGAAGAGAAAAAAATAATTACAGGAAGGAGATTAAAGTCGAAATTTTGAGATCAAAAAATAAAAATTATGTAAATAAAGTTGAAACTTCGAGATTGAAAATTAAATTAAAAAATAAAGTAAAATTTCAAGATTACAAAAATTTTGCTGTTAAAAATATAAAAATTTGAGATTCAGGTCGAATTTTCAACTATATTCATGTAATTTCAATTTTTTTAATCTCGAAATTTCCACTTTAATGTCGAAATTTTGATTTTTTTAATTTGATTTTTTAAAAATTTCGTCTTAAATCTCACCGTTTCGACTTTAATCTCGAAATGGAAATGAAAAACATTTCCCACCTGTAATTATTTTTTTTCTCTTCTTGTGGCCCTAATCCTCTTTTTGTACAAGTGACATGTTACTAAAGATCTACAGGATCACTGACATCTGTGGATCATAGATTTTGATGCACTAGTTGTTTGCATATGTATATTGATCAATGAGTGTATCTGATGACACAGTGTTTGCTGGTCAGCACCTTACATTGTTTGTGTCATGTATTCTCAATACTGCTGCTATCTGCAGAACATTAGTGCTAATGGAGTTAATGCAAATGCATGTTAATTCCCCTAAGTGATTAGATTCAATCCATCCCCGATACCCATAAACAACCTCTTTTATTCGTCCAACACTGTGTGACAGTGAATTCCCTCTTTTCCTTCAATTTCTTCCATGTTTTTGGAAATAGAAAAATATTTTAAAACATCCATCTCTGTGTAACATTCGCTGATCGTCTTGTTTCATGTTCACAACTACTGTTTACATTTACATGTTGTAGGGATGATGACAGAAGCCAGAGCCAGGGAGGGATTAACATCAGCTCTTCAGTGTTACACCTCCTACACGGGCTTCACTCCTCCACTTCACTCCATCCTTCCCAATTTTCCCTTCCACCTCTCCCCTCCCCTCCCCTCCCCTCCCTCCCCTCTTAGCGCTGCTCTGGATTAGTCACACTGAGAAACTAGGGCTCATCTCCATAACGCAGGATTTGTTTTCAATCCTATGAAGAGAACAAGTACTGAGGTGACACCGAAAGAAGAGCCAGCAGTTGCTGCCCGAAGGAAGAAACCTCGGCGCCTTCAATCTTCTGCCTAAAAGCGGCGAGGCCTCGTACACTTTGTCCTGGTCCACATGTGCGATCAGCTGAGATGGCGCGAGCATGTGAGGTATGATTTGTGTCACAAACATTTTCAGTTTTGGTACAAGAATACCTTTCAGAAAGCAGAGTGTATTCTGTAATTGGCCATTAATCTGAATCACTGAATTAATCAGAATAACAAATTGAAAGTCGAGCTGTTTGAATGACACGGAATTATGTATCACCGCGGTGGCTTTACTTACACCGTCTACTGACGCTCCTGTCAATCACAAACAGAATCTGTTTCATTTGATTGTTTCCCCTGAACATGACGAAAACACACTGCTCTCTCTGTCTGTGACTCACGGTGATGCATTATACATGCAGCGGAGTTTTTGAGGAAAGGTATCACGAGGTGAGCGCTGAATAGATTTCATGGCTTTGAACATTAGAAGACACAATCAGCTGTTTGCTGCTCGGAAATTAACAGAAACGGCTCTAATTGGAAATTACAATCCATTCAAATTAATTTGGTTAATGACTGAAAGACATGAAATCGATTTTCGATCTCACTGCGCAGCCACAGCCTGCACATTTCCTCGTTTAACTGCGTGGATTATGAATGAACGTCCTTACCTGAAATATACATATAACCGCCGTACACCGTCCCAGCATGGCCATAATGTGGCTCATTCATTTTGGCAACATAAGTCCATTCATTTGTCCTTGGGTTGTAGCACTCCACAGTAGCTTGAGGAAAGAGATGGAAAAAAAGAACGTATTAGTTGAAAGTAGGTCAAGACACAACTAAGGAGGACAAACAGCAGCAAATGAGGCCTTGGAGGGTCTCAGCGTGGGAGCTAAGACACGGATTTAAATACAGAGTACACATCCCCAAAACCCCACCAGCACCAACTGCACAGGAAACAGGGAGATTGTAAGATCCTTTATCTTTAGGGTGCTTGAGGGTGTTTCTGCAAAATCTGGGAGAAACTGGGATACCAACTGGGATGCATGGACAGTGTTTGCTGTTCAGGACTCAGACCAGCAAGGCAGCCAGCAGGAAAGACAGAGGTCATAAATATGTAAATATGATGGAGCCTTATGATTAGGGATGCACCGATCCGATATATGGACCGGATATCGGCTCCGATATTGACAAATTAACTGCATTGGATATCTGATGAAGGACGCCGATCCAGTGTTTTTTTCTTTTGATTAATATCAAACACTTGTCCTCTTTATACTGTCTTTTGTACTATGTCGTTTCTGCAACCGTCAAGGAAAAGAGTATTTATATTTATATGTATTGTATACTGTATATTGTATTATGACATGTACATTGCATGTATGTGCTCCATATCGTATTAATATGGTCGTGAGTTAAATAAATTAATTCATTCAGAAACAGTGATTTTGATCGCTCTATATTCTATGTCTGTCTATCCTTTTGCATTAAATGTTTACATGGAAGTTTTACTTCTTTTTACTGTGTTAATGTGCAATTTGTTATTTGTTAATAAATAATATCAAGTAAATGTATATCTGTGTTAGTATGTTACCTTTTTTTTAACAAATCTAATGTCAAGACTGATGCCTTCACTCACAGAGCGAGATATACAGCTCATTCACTTAACAGTAATATCAGATCGGTAATCGGATATCAGCCGATACGTTCAGCCCAGGTATCAGTATCCGATTGGATCTGAAAAAAAAACGGATTGGTGCATCTCTACTTATGATTGAGGATTACAAGAAAAGTGTATGCCACACGTTTAAGTCCTATTGTTGAGCACGAGTGAAAATTTCATCAAACAGTAAAAACCATGGATTAGTTATGGTGCGGGATAAGGACAGTCTCATCTGCATATGAAAGGATAACAAAATGACGGTATATTTTAATGTCACCCGCAGGATTGGAGATGAAGCACAAGAATTTTTGTTTTCACAGTTCGAAGCTGAAGGATAAAATGGTGAGCCGACTGATTAACCCTGATTAAACACAAAAAGTGGTCTCAGCTGAACACCCCGAATAAGATTGGGAACTTTCTAAAGGCTTCGGTTAAATAAATGGTTTAATCAATGACTTGGAAAATGATTAAATACTGCATTAAGCGCAGGACCACAGAGGAATGAGAGCCACCAGAGGGCCAGCTCGGAGAATTCTCAGATGGGAGAGAAGACGGTGAAAACTTTACTTTGCTTGCCCGACAACTATCATCAGAATGTCCTTGAGTGGGACAGAGTGTCTTGCAGCTGCTACATAGAAGAGGAGAAGAAATACTAAAGGACGGATGAGCGCTGAGCAGATCTCAAAAAGAGCAGTGTTAAATTTCAGGAGTGCAGAGCAGGGTCAGAAGGAGAAAAATAAACGTTAAAATTTGTAATCCACTAAATAAACTGTTTATTGGAGCACATAAAAGTATCTGAATGTTTTGTTTTTTCACTTAGAAACCAGAAGCTGATGTCTCAACTTAGAGGTGCAACCATTAAAATTCTATATTAAATAATAATAATAATAATACTGTGCTGTAATATCTTTTTACTATCACCAGGTGAGGTCACCTTCTTAATTAGCACAACTTTCTCCCCTGGATGTTGCTCGCAAAAACTGAATGCTCCAAGGGCTGAGCTTGCAGCTGGTGACATCTGGTAATAATTACTGTTTAGCATACCCCACTGACCTCGCGGTGGTTTGCAACATGAGGGACAAGACCTCATAATGGGATCAAAAGATGCTGTGGTTAGTAGCAATGACCTCAGACTGAAGACAAGGTAGGACAGAGGAAAACCCATTCCCTAGGTTTCTCTGCTGTTTGCTAGGTTTTCATATTTGCTATAGATATTGTTTTGTGTGAGAGGCTGCAGGCCAGAAAAAAAATAATAATAAAAGACAGAAAGAAAGAGTGCAGTAACTGTGCAACCTTTGCTGACCTGTACATTTCTGCTTCTGTGGTGTGGTCCCCAGAAATAAAAAAAGAGCAAATTCAAGCTGAAGGCGACATTGTGAAGACTACTTTGACATTAAAACGTTAAAATTTTTATCTACAAATAAGAGTTTGATGTGTAAAAAAAAAAAAAAAAAAAAAAGTCTTTCAATCACATCAGTTGGTAAATTGACCATAATGTTAATCTTCAATCCTTAAGAGGGAATAGAGTCGAATACACTTTGCAAAATAAATGCTCAGTGTTCCAGGAGAGATTAGGGCGTCTTCCGGTAAAAATCCATCCTCACGTTGTGAAGCTTGTCTTTTTTAATCCTTGCGTTTCAAATGTAACAATAAAAACCACACCCCTATGTCCTTCTGAGGGTAAACAAACATAATGCAGAGGCTGGGCACATCCAGAATAACATCAAGGCTTAGCCACATGCAGGGGAAGGGCAGTGGAACGTAAAGCAGAAAAAGGGAGTTGTGTAGAGAGGCAGTGAACCAGGGCCGTGTTCTTTGGTCTAATTATAACCCAGAAGAGGAGACTGCTCACACTGTGGCCTCTCTCTGTGTGCTGCGCTTACAGAGCTGACTTAAGTACTGGGTGGCACCTCTCTGTGGTTTACATTTACGAGCGCAAAAATTCCAGATTGGTAATTCAGCATCAAGTAGGAAACTACCCTCAACAGATAAAAACATAAAAACATATGCAGACACAGTATGTAAAGATAATTTGGGGGCTTCTGTCTGCTCTTCCAACCGTGTAAACCCCACCCCTTAAATATATGTCTTCACTGAGGTGTATCTACCTCAGGGTTGGAGTGAAGTTTACCTTATAAAACCATCTACTGTAACCATTTTGAAACCTAGTATCAATATTCCATCAACAAACTGCATGAAACCTTCCACTTCATCCTCTTCTTTTCAGCCCAGTATGGTTCAGGTTACAGAGCTAATCTAATCTGTTCAACTCTATTGATGAACAAATATGTTGTGATGAACCGCAGTACCCTATAAGTGTGAGTATAAAACACGATGATGATATCGTAGGGCTGGGCGATATGGCCTCCAACACACCTGATACGAATGATTAACTCATTATCAAGCTCTGGAATGGCTTGATAACGAGCTGATCATTTGATTCAGGTGTGATTCTGGACTTAAGAACCACTGATCCAAAACTAACTTTTATTTATTCATTTATTTTTGTCAGAAATTCCTGTATCAGTAAATTTTCAGTTTATCGCCCAGCCCCATGATGAAACCTGAAAACATAAATCTAATGCAACCTCAAAAAAATAATAGAAAACTCAGACTGTCAACAAGTAGTTATTCAAATGATCTTGTCTGTGTTAAAAAGCTTCTCCCTTAGTTTGCATTAGACTGTAAAAGGTGTTCATGAAAATAAACTCATTCTCTACCTTTAATTAAATTACACAGATAATATCAGGACAACATGTTGAAACAGCAAATGATGTGTAGGCACAAATTGTGATTACCAGAGTCAGCACCCCTGCAGTCTTATTAAGGAGCACATTTCTTTCTCCTCCTGCTCCTTCATATTGAAGTGTAGAAACTCATACAGTATTAATTAGCAGTTTGTGTTGTTGCTTAAAAGGAGAGCGGAAAAAAAAAACAAACACACGGGGAAAGAAACTTACCGAGCTCCCCGGCAGCATTCCTTCCACCCACAGCGTAGAGGTGTCCCTTGAGTGCACTGAGGTGGAAGAAGGTACGTTTCTCATTAAGGCATGCCACCTGCATCCATTTGTTGTAGCGCGGGTCGTATCGGAACACTGTGTCCACTGCTGTCTTGCCTTTGGTGTCGTAGTTGCTTTGGCCGCCCACCACATAGAGGAAGTTGCCGATGACTGCGATGCCATGTTGGTAGCGGGGTGCATCCATGGGTGCGAGCGCCTTCCACTCGTGAGCCTTCTCGTCAAAGAGACGCAGCTCTTTGCTTACGACTAACTGCTGCCGCAGAACACCACCCAGGGTGACCAGGTGGGCGCTGTCTGAGCGGATGGCTGTCCGTTCTGACTGCATAACTGGCTGCATGTAGGGCATCATTTGGTAATTGCTAGCTTCCAGGAGAAGGTTGACGCAGGTGTTGTCTGTGCGCATAAAGTCCACTGTCTGCACATAATTGATGAGCTCCTGTGGGTTCATGAGGGGGAAGCGGATGTTCTTCATGAGCTTAGGGGCATAGTCCATACGGCCGTCTTCGTAGCGTAGCCAGCGGCACGCAGCCTTGAATAGGTCTAACTCAGTGCAGTGTTTTAAACTGTTACTGGACAGTACAAAAGCCAGCCGTTCAAATGGAAGTTTGACAAACTCTCCCGTGCCCAGCAGCGAGGGGAAGTTCTTCAGGATGAAGTTGTTGACATATTTGTCCACCTCTGTGAGGTTATATGTGTTAGCAATGCGTCCAACCTCCACACAGTTGTCAAGAGAAACCTGCAGAAAAGAAGCAAAAGTCTGAATTTTGGACAGCTGACCTTAAGATTGACAACTCATCAGGGCACGAAACAAATTAAACTTACAAACATGAACAAAGAAGACTCACCTAGTTAGTCTGATTTGAAAATCAGTGATTTAGCATCAGAAAAGATTTACTGCTTTAAATAAGAACTAAAAACTGTAACTATCCAAGTTTCATTTACTTTGATTCTTTTGCGCTTCAACAGAGGAACTATCAGGTTAGTTGAATAACTAAACGGAAAACAAAAAAATTACTCCTAAAACTGAAGAATACGATCACTTGTCATCTGTTAGATTTAAACACCCTTTTTTTTTTTTAAATCTAATATTTCTATCTCTCTTTTTTTGTGTTTTGTACAAACAATTATTGAAATGTTTCAATTTTTTAATATTCCAACTTTGCCCTTTATTTAAAAGACAAAAAATAAAGCCTGTTTAAATTCTTAAAATATAATTCCTTTGTCATTTTATACTTGATTAAGCGCAAAAGTCTTTCCCTCGCACACAGAAACACTCTCACAGGACTTCAAAACAGCTGAAATGTGGAGTACTACAAAACACAATAAAATAAAATAACTTTAAAAACACATTTGAAGTAGTTTTTATGTAATTGTGTCAGCCAGCTGTGCGCGGAAAAGAAAAGATCTCAGCTGTTAAAGACTGGGTGAGAGTTATGAACAGTGAAAGACGGTGCATTTGTTTATCGGCTTCCTTACCCCAGATATAAGAAAAACCTTGCAGAAGTCCAGCACTGGAAGGATTTGTAAGAAGCTGGCTGCCTCAAGTGTGTCTTGCAGATTCTCCATGTTGAGCGATAATTTTGCAGTGTAGATAAAATCAATGATCTTCTTCAGGCCTATTCGGTTTACTCCATGGAGCTTGATGCACATTAAATCCTGTTCTTTCATTCCACCTGCATCAGGAGACGGCACAGGATGAGAGAAAGCAGAGGCTCACACGTGGCTCAACACCTACATAATCTTGTTTAAGTGACGGGTCGGTGAGCCGCAACTATTTGATGATTTAAAAACTTCAAGAACGGAGTTGAGTGCTTAAAAATTCAATGAGGCTGCAAACAAAAATACAACATTTAAATGCATTTTCCAAAATGTGCGAAAGTGTAAGAATTGTTTTGAGCGTGAAAAGACTGACGATCAAAGGAAGGATTGAAAGTCTTACAGGGAATCTCACTGCTCAGCATCTATGCTCAGACAGCTTTCCTTCCACTAATGCTGTCACTAAGTAATGTCCCCTCACACCTACTTAGACCAACTACTCCTCGGAAGACCTTCATCTTCAACCTTAACTGGGGATACTAAAGTCAGACGTCTTTCCAATCCTGCCAATAAATGAAAACCTAACTACTTTTAAATAAAACCCACTTTTCATTGCTCGACATGTTGTAGATTAATAAATAAAAATTGGGTTCCTATGCTCAAATAAAATCTTTTATTATTTAAGAATTACATCTTTATTCAAAAATACTCAAGAGGAGCATGTGATACATTTAAAGGGGTGATATATCTTTTTACTGACAACCTCAGTGAAACATTTTAACTTGCATTGCCTTTCTGGCCATTTAACCTTTTCGGCATTCATGGTCATTCTATGGTGTATGAGCTTCTCCTATGGCACACACAGCAGGTATTTCAATACATGTTGTCAAGGTTCCTCCACTTCTGCATAAAGAGCAGAGAGTGAAATACTGCGATGGTGTGGGCACAAGGTCAATTTAAGTAATATGAAAGGAAACAAAGTGACTCTGATGTGGCTGTGGCTGTGCTCAGCTTTGAAATGTTCATGAATACGTAAAATGCTTTATTGGAGAAGACAGTGCAAGAAGGAGAAAGTTAAAGAGCATTCACTGATATGTCAAGCAATAGGAAAACATCCCACACAAAAGACAAGAGCGAAACCCAAGAGATTTCTCAGGCTTTTTTTTTTTCTCAGACCCACCTGTGAACATGGCTTTGAAATAGTCAGAAGAGGAGGCCATCATGGCACGATGAACAGGGAACGCTTCGTCGCCATCCCCGGCTACCAGCGTGACGTCACATAGTAAACCTTCTATCCTCAGCTGGTCAAATCCCTGAGAGGAAAGGTGAGAGATTACAGATGAAGCTTAGGTGACCTGAACCTTACAGGAAGACAATGACACAAGCACACCTGTCACAGCCAACTACATCTCAATTTGAAGCAGACAACGCACACTTAAATGTGGTCCTATGGATTGATCGAGATACTGTTTAGTCATGGCCTGTCAGCCGCGAGCTCAAATGTTGTGCAGAGCTCTAAGACTCATTTTTTCCTTGATTATCTTGCATGTAACTGGCAAAGGATTACATGTTCAGAGCTGCAGTGACTGTGTATTGTCCCAGCTTGGCAAAGCAACAAAGTAGGGTCTTGTGCAGCATGGAGGCATGTGCTTCATGACAAAGAAATCCTATCCACATGCCCACAATGTGTACTCACACCACATTCTTAGGAAATGCTTTCACTTCTCCTCACACCTGATTTCATAAAAACCAAGATACCTTTTGCTATTTACACTCAAATTGATCAGCTGAATCCATCCTGTATGTCGGTCTCAGTTTTCACCACAGTTTAAACGACACAGTGTTCACAAGTCACAAGAACTCAGATCAGTGGGCACTTTCTTGGTGGGTTGCTTCCACATTAGCATTAGCAAGTTGTCATTGGTGATCACATAGCTGATTGAGGTGATTGAGGTTTGCGAGAAGTGCTGCATGAAAATAAAATACTGCGTAAATAAGACAAACATAAGGAAAAGATGGATACTAAATCAGCTAAGCAGTTGAAAAAAATTGTACAAACCGCAATACATGGCATCGCAATACTCACTGTATCGCAAAATGTTTAAAATCACAATAATATCAAATCATGGCCAAAGTATCATGATAATATTGTATCATGGGGCCACTAGTGATTCCTACCCCTATTCCACATGTCCTGACTAAGGCTATGTTCACACTGCAGGTCAATTCCGATTTTTTAACCATATGTGACACATATCTCATTTTTTCATGTAAGTGTGAACAGTGCAATTCTGATTTTTTCAAATCCGACCCAGGCCTCTTTTGTATGTGGATATAAATCGGATATGTATCTGATGTGACTGCAGTGTGGACGCACAGGTCACATTCATCCGACCTTTACATCATCAATATGCGACAAACGTCACCATTGTTTGACAACACATAACCTGCAGTGTGAACGTAACCTATGTCTACTAACCAATTGTGTCAACAGAGTGATCAAGTCTGATCGTTTGGCCTTGAAATATTGATATTAATATCTCCTTACTGTGCTCAGACACCATAAGATTAATGTGTAAAAAGGCAGCCAACAGCCATCATTTGCAGTAAAAGCTGGTGATGAAGGCCAACCATTGCTCTGGTAGCAGCAGGATGCCAACAATGAGTTTGGCAAGTTGAGCTGCTGATACATTACAGGATCTGTCCAAACATCCAGACCTGCACTTCTTTGCGAGGTGAAAGCTTGTTTTATCCATCAGTACCATCCTATATGTGCTTCAACATTTTTGGTAATTGCTTCAGATACATTTCTGGGGAGATGTATGTCACCAGAATAATTTATCTTTATGTAATTCTATTACTTTTATTACAATCTTGGTTATCAGAGTGTCAGAATGTTCTTGTTGTGCTAACTCTTCATATCAAATTACACAGAAAACCATCTCCCAAGTGCTTTAAGTTAATCATCAGAATATTATCTAAGCTATTAAACTGTGTCCCTATAATACATGCTGTGGGCTCTTTGGCATAGTTGAGATTTTTGCTGCGCTGAGGGTTTTTAAACTGTAAAGAAATTCAATAAGGACAAATTTCCCAGTTTGTAGTCTTGTTGAAGCCATAGATTAACTTAGATAGAGCTTATCTCATTAAAAAAAATGATGGTCAGGAATCTGAATAAGTCTCACAAGTGTGCAGTCAGCAGTATTTTAAGGATGGCGCTACAAAGCCTACATTATTCACAAGATCTCTAAAAGGAGTGGTAACACAAACTGGGGAAATTACAACGTTTGACCCACAGTTGACTTGTCTGCGAGACGCTGCATGTTCGTGCACTCACCTGCAGAACGACTGAGCTGTGTGTGTTGCTTGTGAAAAATCGAGTGTTTCCTGTCTTTGATGCCTGAAGGTGAGCAGAGATGCCCATATCACCATAGCCGAGAGCCACTTTCATGTGAGCGTCGTCGTCCTCCACGAGGGATCTATTATGGAAAAGTGAAAAAAAATAAAAGGTTGTTACTTCATGAAAGGTAGCAGAAACAAGTGCCTCTATCTAATTTTAGTTCACAGAAAATAGGACAGAGAAGGTCCCAGAGTGACCCTGTTTGAGGACAAATGGGTTGGTGGTAGCTGAGCTGTTGGACGAATCAACACCCAAAAGCTGAGGGTCTGAAAGCCTTTAGCAGGTGAAATATTGAGAGGGGGAAGCCTTCAAATACGGACCACCTCTCCTGTTGTATATCCCTAAAAAAGGCACATTGCATAGATTGATATAGATGCTTGTAAAAGTTTGTTTACATCCACAAAGTCACAAAGAATGAGACTCTTATCCGCACATGATGAACCTGGTATTGTGAATCAGGCTGTTGAATTATGGTTAATAAAGTCTGAAGCAAGATAAATCCACAAATGTCTTAAAATCTTGCATGGTTTCTCATGTTTGTCTAAAGAAGGTCACTTCCTATGACATTTGTGGCCTCCTGATCCTTAGTCTTGTGCCACTGTGAGGTCAAAAATAAATCCAAAATTTCCACAAAAGTTTTGTGTGGATGATCATTGTACCCGAAGAATGAGTCACAGTATCTTAGTGAGACCTTCACCTTCAGTTTGGTGCCACTCTATAAATCCCACATGAGGAGCTGTGGCTCAGAAACTACAGCAGATCTTTTGCTATTCAGTCAAAGTGCTCTTACACAAACCGGGAGCCTAAAATGACAATTGGACAGACTGCTTTGGACCAGGCAGGAGGACTCTGCTGGGTGTGGATTCTATGAGCCACCTAAACATAGCTCCAGGAAATATTAAGAGACCATTCCTACTTTTTTTTTTTTTTTTTAAATCAATCCTGATTCAGCGTCTGCTGACTTTCAACACAGGTACAGCTGATTCCACTCAGTGTTGTTCTGATTCACCCGGTAAACCATGAACAAAGCCAATAAAACAATGTTCATTTCAGTCAAAATACAAACTATAAAAAGTCAAACCACTGAGGAGACTAAATATTTTCAATGGGGACTCAATTTTATAAAAGGTTTTGGCCCAAAATGTGTACTTGATTTATAATCAAGGGATCTTACATTTTAAAAGAAACTCTGATGAGTCTTTCAAAGCCTCAGGAAACAATCTGCTCTGTGGGAACATGATATTACTGTTTTTCCTCATATCTACCAATCCCTGTGATGTTTCGGTGCTCTAGGACAGTCTTCCTAAAATGTAATGCTAAGTCCTTAACTGCTCCACAGAGAGTGAACGTGAAAAGATGTCAAGTGTGACTCAGGGCCCCCGGGGAAATACTCCGGGGATGTTGGTACGTTTCGTGCTGACAATGCTGACATTAGAGAATGAAGCTCATTTGGGTTTTAAAAAAAAAAAAACAACAGTCTGTGATTCAACAAAATCAGCGGCACATTAGTCATCTGCTATCAAAAAAAGAAAAAGATAACTTGTCTCCAAAGTGTTAGATCATAAGCAAACAGAGTTGAATTCCCTGCTTTGCTCCCGTCTAAAAGGAGTGAGATTGATGTCTGTAAAGGAACTGGCCTTGGTAAAGAGAGTGTAATTATCAAACAAAAGATATGGAAACATCCCATCTTCACAAACAGCAGCAGCAGCTCTTGAAAAAGGTAGGCTGGTATATTTAAAGTAAGACAATGAACTTCAAGTCAAGTCGAAAGAAAGGAAGTGTGACTGATTAAAAAAAGTGCCTTTACTTGGTTGTTTTTGGAGACAGGAGATACTCAGACAGTAGGGCTTAAAAAAAACAACAGCTTTTACAAAAATTTATTTCAACCACTGATTAAAACGACAGCTTAAAGCAGTACAGCTGCTTTTACATGCAATCTACAGAGATGACAGCGTAGTCAACGAAAGCGACTTGAAAGCCAGTCACTTTCAGATGAAAACTGGCCTGGTTTTGATAAAATATTCTTTTGCAAAAATGTCGAGCTCAGCACAGCAGTAAATTTATGTCTTCAAACAGGCCCGTGAGCAAGCAGGGCTTGTCAGATCTGAGAGACTAATGGTTTTTGGTTGGACTACTTATATAATTAGGCAACTCTAAGTCCTTGTGTGGATGAACATTTGATTTTTTTTTGTGGTTAGCAGAGTGGTTGTATCATTTGTAAATGAATGTCCCTTGAGTTTTGCCAGGACTTTGTTCAGTATTTCTGAATAAAACATCGCTTTTTAGGGGCTTTTTGGCTTTAAAAGTTGCCAATCAACAATCTGAAGCTCATCCATTTACATATGAGATGCACTTGTTCATGAAAATGTCAGATTTGGACGATAATGGGACATTAGAAACATAAAATACACCAATTAAAAAAACTCTTTTCCTTTCCTGATTCGTCACAACGGCAACAATAAAATAAAAAAACAAGTGTAAATTTGTGCACATGTGATGTTACTTCTCAGAGACTATCTAAATGAACTTATTGATGTAGTAAACTGGGTCTTTAATAGTAAGGAATCTTAATCTAACATTACAAAACATTAATCCTTTTCAACGCATGCCTATTTAAGAGTAATCAGGTATAATGGTTTGTTCCTCTGTTACATAAACACTGCTCAGCTTTTGCAATCATGTATAGATAACATGGTACATGTTGGATTAGACTAACATTGGGAGTAATCTCAGATTAATCTGATGATCGCAGCACAGATGATCAGTATCTAGTTATAAATATGATACTGAGAGAAAGATGGGAAGCCAGATATGTTTTTCATTTCCTAATGGAGAGAAGAGATCTGATGTTAAACTGGTGTCGTTACATCAGGACACAGCGCAGAGATACTTGGCCATAAAGGTTCAGAACAAGGTTACTTTATGGCGAAATCAATAATCTGCAACTGGATTTATATGTTATTTCTACCATAGTGCTGGCCCCTCTCATTCAGCCATGAGATTAACGACAGCAATCGAGGGGAACCTGGGAACTAGAAAAAAAACAAATGTCCAATTCAGCCTTCTACCATAAACAAAGCTTTACTTAATGTCTCCACATGAGAGTGGATTTTACCTTATTCTCTACTTTTACTATAAAAGCAAAACTTTAAGTCCAAAAAGAAGAAAAAACAGGTCGCAAAGTTTTAAGTTAAGAGTTTTCTTCTATCATTCTGAGGTCAATATGTAAGAAAACATCCACACTGTGTAAACCCCAGTCACATCCTGGACCCAATAATGCCACCAAAGCAAGTTTATTCTGATTGAAAGATGAAGATCATTTCATCTACTGAATTATGGGATGAAAAAAATTGCTTCACTCTGATGCTCAGAACCTCAAAGTAAAGCTGGGGTCACAGTCACTTCTCTTTGGCCTACATCTTTGGAGTTGAACCCACAATTAAGACACCGGCCAACTCAAGCCCCTTTCACACCTTCATCTCACTGCTGAAAATTTCATGACTTTATATGAGTGGGCGGCATGTGTGAACACGAACAGCTGAATCTATTCACCCTGACTTTTCCCCTGAGCAAAATGTCCACGTAAAGTCAGGGTGAGTGAATGTAAAGAACCAGTTAAAAGAGTCAGGGACGTTAACTATGAGCCTGGAAGTAGAGTGATGGGGACAGTCACCAGTGGTTCTCAACTGGTGGGTGCCAACCCAAAAGTGGGTCACGGACACATTCTGGATGGGTCACAAACAGCTGGTCAAAAAAGTAAATATTTAATGCGATTTTTATTAGATATTTGATATTTTCTGTATGCAACTTCAGTAGTTGTCGTCCTCATGTTGTCCCCTTCATGTGCTCTGAAATGCACTTTACTCAATAAAACAAGTGGATTTATGTTGAAGATTAGAGTCTTTAAGGTCTTCTTTTTTTTTGATAAAACATAAATTTACTTGGTTTGAATTCTATAAAAGTGGACCATGGGAAAATGTGGGTCCCAGAGTGAGACCAGTTGAGAACCACTGCTCTACACAAAACACAAAAACAGTCACCTATATGATAGTCAACCTCTCCCTCCCCTCACCACCACCTATAAACCAAACAGAGTATTTCAAGTGAGAGCCTGACAGGGACAATCCCCTGAATGTTTGGAAAGCAGTTCCTGGAAATACCATGGATGTCCTGAAAGTCCAAATAAATGTGTGAAAAGGGCTTAAGAGTCAACAGCAAATTTACTTGACGACTGTAACTTTGCCAAAGATATTCAGGAAGACATTGTGAATAAAACATTGAGAGAAGGTCAGCAGCAATCTAGCTGTCATTTCACATGCTGGACAACAACTACGAAACAGATAAAAACAGCAATGAGCACAAAAAATGGAGGTTTCTGCAACAAGAGGTATGAAAATCTACACTATGGTCTGAGCTACACATGCTCCAACAACATACTTTGAGAAAGATGATGGGAGGACAGAACTGGTACGTTTTACAGAGATGGTCATGGACTGAGTCTTAGAGGAGTTTGTAAACACCATCACTGAATGTTGAGTAGCTAACATGACTTTAACGGTGGTCACAAAAACACTGACACACACAGCACAGGCAATGTACTGGTAGGTTTACCCCGTCAGGTGGTAAGTCGGACAGGCAGCGAGGAGAGAGTGGGTTGTCCAAACCACAAAGGAGTGTTGGTGGCTGCCGGGATGAAACAAAGAAGACAACAGCTACAGCATCCCACATACAAGTTGTGCTCCTCGTAAAGAGAGCAGAGAGAGCAGAGAGACTACATCTCCGGCTGCCCCCATGGCATCGTGTTTGAAGATAATTATGACTAAAGCTCGAGTGCAGCTCAGTCCTGACTGATGCAAAAACCTGTCATTGAACATCAGAGAAAATCTCACTAACTAATAGCCTGTTATACGCCTCTAAATGACACCAATTATGAGTTTATTTCAGGGCTGCAGCAGTTTTAAATGCAGTTTTTCCTTCATACATATTTGGTTAAAATGATGTTTCCATGTTTCAGTCTGGATGAAAAAAAGATTTGAATGATAGTGTGACTCCCCAGCATTATTGCTGCTCACTTTTATAAACACATTCAGGAGAAACTACTTCTCTCTAACAGGGAATACTGCAAATTTACTCCCAATTTATCTTTGTTTCAGTTTGTAACAGTTTCAACAACAACACAGACCACAAGTAAAGTTTCAGGTGATCAATTTTAGATAATAATAAAAGCCTATAATCTCACTAACCCAGAGATCTATAATTGATCTATGGGTGTAACATCATATCTTGGATTTTGAGTGCGTATTTTGTTTTCGAACAGGCAGAGGTTAGGAAAAGAAACGGTTTGAGGAAATCTTAAGAAGTGGGGAGAGGAACTGAAAGATTGAAAACGAAGTATTAGAGATAAAAGAAACAAGTGTGGCAGTCTTTGCAGTCCCTTCATGTCACTGGAAAGCTTAAAAACATCCTTCTACCAGTGACAGTTCAGGAAGCTAAAGTCAACTTGGCTTCTTCCCCGGGATGACAGAGGAAGGGTCTTAAAAGATTAATGAGTGTATAGCTTTGCTGCGTCGTCATGCTTAGCCATGCATTGGTGGAAACTTGAATAATCTCATCGTTTTTAGGTTCTGAACATCTGAAGGACTCGTGCCGTGGTATCTGGAGCAAATACCTAAGAAGTTGAGAGGTGAAATACACTGTAAAAGAAGTCTGCAGCTGTGTCAAAGGGGAATTTCAGCGTCTTTTAGTGTCTATTTCACACACCCCGCAAGATAATTACAAAATTACTAAGCATGATGAATCAGTACTGGAGTAATACAGGGTTACACGTCTGTTCCTGGCCTCTGCTTTCAACAAACGCTTATTCACGAGACAGGAAAAGCGAACTTTAGGAAAACGCCACGAGTGAGCAGCACAAATGAAAAACTGATTACAGCCCATTTTTGTGCAAACGGCCTTACGTGGTCATTTAAAAGTTTCATCACATTTTGTCGTCGCTAACAGCTACGGTAGACTTATGTGACACTGTTTAAACATGAACACAGGAAGAGCCCGAGAGCAGAAAAGACAGACAATGAGGTGGCGGTGAAATTGGCAGAAAGGCAAAAAAAAAAAAAAAAAAAAAAAAAAAAAAAAGAGCAGCATCAACATTTTATATTTGAAGAAAAAGAATACCTCTGCCCCATTGACAAAAAGATCAAAGACTCCTACGGTCTGACTGAAGCTCTTGAAGCACTCCAGCAGCAGAATTCGAACCACGCACACACGAAAAAAAATAGAAAAGGCAGGAGAATGGGTGACCAGGTGCTTGGAGAAAAAAAAAAAAAAACGGACTCCACTTCCATCTGGAGTGATGGGAGTGGAGTCAGGAGGGAACTCCCTGTTTGTCCTGGCTCAGAGAAAAATGACAGAGGAGTGTTCTCAATCACTGAGCGCAGCAATGCAATAAGGCTTCATGTCAAACAGTTTCTACTCCTGAGAAAAAGACGTCTTTAAAAAGCTACTGCAGAAGCACCACTCGCAGAAATGTAGAAAACAGAGATAACTTCATGATGCAATGACCCTCTGCCTCATTCTGCTGTCAGAAAATAAAACTGCATAGGTAAATTGACTTTTCAAAGGAAGAATGTGACTTTCACATCACTATGGCAACAATACTATGACAACCACACTGCTCCATAGCAGCAGCAGCAGCAGCTTTAGTGAAAATCTATTAGCTAATAAGTTTATAAGCACAGTCTCATCTGATTTTAATATGGTTGAAGTTGCCAGTGAATATCATTGAAAAACTGTTGCTCACTTATCACTAAATCGCCTATTTGGAGCCCTTTGAAGTCTGGTTTAAGCCGTTTAACAGATGCTGTCTTCTTTATTAATCAATTCTGTGTTATCTGTTTTCTTATTTTTGAATCAGGCACTCCATGATAAAGCGTTTTAATCATCAAAAATAGTCCCCAGTGATGAACTGGAAGTTAAAATTTGGATATAAAACAATGCCATTGTGAAGTTCTTATCAAAGAAATTACTTCAGATGTTATGTAACATATTCTACCTTTTTATTCTCCTGATTTGGTTTTTGAATATTGCTCTGGTCTTAACAAAAATACAAATGAAAAACTCCTGCATTATTGAATGTCACCAGACTGTCTCCAAATTGATTGGCTCTTAATACTATGGTCTGGAATAAACATGGTTTTAGTCTTAGTGCGTTTACATGACACTTGAGAAAACAGAATTATTGCCTTACTCTGATTAAGACCGGATTACTGAAGTGCATGTGAACACCTTAGTCTGACTATAATCTGAGTTTGAGATCTCGGATTGGAGTTGGAGAACTCTGATTAAGACAGACATTGGAATTTGATTTTCTCTATCATGTAATCAGTGTAGTCGGAGTATGATCGGACAATGGACATGCGCGTGTGCCACGCCCCCCGTAACAAAAACACCAGAGAAGAGGAGTAGAATGCATCATGTACGACAAAAACCGCAGTACGATGCTCCATCTTCTTGCTTAAAAAGGCTCAGCAGCAGTTGTAGCCACTTCTGACGTCTGGCACGGACCTGCTGTTGTTGTTGGCGGTTGTATGGGGTCACTGAAAAGACCCAAATCGCCCCCTTGTTTTGGGGAGGAGGACACATTCACGTCAATAATTTAATTTTCTCAGCTGCATCATGTATACATGGACATGGAGAAAAGTCTGATTTGGCAAAAAAAATAACATAAGCTTAGTCAGATTAAGCTGTGCATGTAAACACACTGAGTGATGTCACCCATCGTTTTTGAAGCTCGACAAAAGGTGGTTTCCATATTCAAAATGCTGAAACCTAATTTTTAGTTGAACAAGCAAGAAGCAAAGAGGTGGAGCTGTGAACCAGACTGCAAATATTTATTATTCAGCTGAAAAAAGGGCATTTTTGTACAGATGTTAGTATAGTTGCTTTGGCTTTTTGAGCTGACCTACAGTGGACCCTTGAAGAACGGCAGTTTTTCTATGGCTTCAGCAGTTAATATCAGAGGTTAGCCCTCACTCAAAACATGCCGTACTTTTAAAAATCTCTGCAATAGTGACTTGACAAGCAGAGTGACCAGCTAGGCCATCAGCAGCCTCTTATGTCTAATTTCCCTGAGAGGCATTTGCGTTGCTTTCGCTCATTACCAAGCTCACACCAAAGCTTGTGTTTCCACCGAGTGTTGTGGTGCATCTCAGCTCCAAGCCATAAGTGTCTGCCTGCTCTGCTTTGCCCAAGATTCATGCCAGGGCTGATTTCAATGAAGCCTGGGCCCAGTTCACTCAATTGAATGAAGAAAATTAACCTGGACTGCAAGTCAAACACAAGGACGGCATATTTACCAACTGGTCAAGTCCCAAATAAATACCATGCACTGACTCCTAGCAGTATACCACAATGCTGAAAGCACTAAAGTCATATCCAAATGAGCACTAGATGTACCGCAGGCAGGTCTGTTAACTAGTTGTTAATACATTATTCTATGTAGACTGAGAATGTTTCAAACATGCTCTAAGGTTCCCAAGATGGGGTGCACACGCTTCCTATGGATTTCAGAAGTTATACACAGCCTATAAAGGACAAGAGTGCTCTGCCTCTGTTATGTGGTCTATGTAAAAGGTCTAGAGGCAGAATGGTGGGTGAAGTTCCTCTGCTGCTGAGCCATGATTGGCCAATGTCTCAACTCACCAGTCACAATGCTGAAAGTTTTTCCTACACCAGTAAAAGGTTGTAGCTCAATATATGAATGTCAGATTGAAACAGAGCAGAAAATGTCTGTGTATCTGCAAATTCCACAATATCCTGTATTTTGAATATGATTATATTTTTATCACCAAAGTCTGGATATTATCTGTTTTACTGTTTGTGTTTGTATCACTTTATATGGATACCAAAACAATAAAGATTCTTCACATTAAGATGAAGCAATTTCATTTCTTTGACACTCTGTCCCTTTTTTTTTCTCTCCAACATATAAAATTTACAGAGAGAAACACAGGTAGAATTTTTTCCCACACCCAACAAAGTTTGGCCCAGCTCCATTTCATTTTCTCCAACTGCACATGGCGAGAGGCAGGAAAGCAGTAAAGACAAGAGTTGTGGGGGCCTTAAAATTCATCTCTCATACCGTCTCGATTCCATCAAACAGACTTTGGTGCCTCTGAAATGTAAAACTGAGTCTGGTGGAAGGGTTGCAATAAAAAAGGTAATTTTTTCACCACAATGAATACAGATATTCTCAATGTGCCAAAATATAAAAATGAGCGATGCATGGTCTATTGAGTTGAGAAGCACCCCTTTCATTTTCATCCATTCATAAGGCTCCAGTGGAAAGGAAGCATCATCACTATTCAGACTGTTTCAAACATCTGTGGCCCATGTGTCTTACAAATGTTGTGTGCTCTGCCCTTTCAGATGAAAATTGGCACTTCCCTAATTAATACTCTGGGCTTAACAAAATGAATGGATAACTGTGATGTACTATTCAAAGGCTTGAAGGTCACTCTTTGAAATGCTGGGAACCAAATGCGGAAAAATTCAGATTCGAAATTGGATTTATCAAAGAACGAGGAGCATGATTTTTAAAAAGGTTTCTAAAATGACTAAAGCATTTAAATATGTCAGCGCTAACAGGGGGTTAAAGTACCATGAAAATCGACGAAAAGTCACAAGCGACATGAAACAACACTTAAACGTTTAAACACAGCTCCGGTGTGACGTGATGATGTTGCCTCACTGTTTCCAATCTGCAATAGTCTCCTCGCATTCAGCTGAAACGTATGTTCATGTTTACAAACTATTTGTACCTCACTCTGTCCAGAATAAACTATCAACAGTTTCTGGATAATTGCTTCAATCACTGCGAATAATCTTAGCAATGTGCACGCCATAATGAGTCTGTAATTACATTTGATAATCAAAGAGCACTTTAAGGTCAAGGTTTTCATTAAATCAGGCAGGAGGAATAAATGAGTACTTAAAATTGGATTTTTTTAAAAAAAGAGAACAGTTTCAATGCTCACCACAAGCGAACACAAGTTAAGCCAAACACGCCTCACAAAGTGTTTGCGTGTGGGTGGAGCAGACAATCTGTCAACATGCACCAAATGCTTAATCAACCTGAAGGATGCTGTAAGCAGGAACACGACCCAGCTGAGTCTGTGTAAGCCAAAAGGACAACTACAGACTCATTTGTGAGAGATTTTGCATTTTTTGTTAAAGATATAGCCACAAAGTAAAGTGAGATGTGTGGCAGGTTAAGAACTTGAAATTATTTAGCATATGTAGACATAGCAGGAGATATTCATGAGAGGTTTAAGTAGAGAGATGTGTCCCCACTATGAGAGACTATGATGTCTGAATTCACAACAAGCAGCTATGTAGGTAGAGGAAGTGAGTTGAGGATAAAACAAGTGTGAAAAACTTTAAAGGAAGCAGCAAAATATAAAGACATAACTGTTAAAGAGTAAAAGTGGTGTTAGCTTGACCTACTGATAGAGGTTAAATATCAGACATCAGAATGATCTACTTAAATTGGACTTTTGGGAACCTCAGCTGGCAGACTGGATCCAGATTTGTTTTTCCAGTAGAGTCTTTTAACCTGCAGTGACAGATTTCTTTGGATTAGTGTTCTCTCAGGGCTTGACTGCAACGGTTGTTCGGATTTGTCCAGCTGCCCTGCAGATTTCTTCAGGGCCAGCAAAGCTATTATTAATTTTACAAGTCACGCTTATTTTTGGCAGTCTGAAGTTGTCTGTTCTTCTTCCGCACTGCTTCTGACAGCTGGACAGGAGCAGAATAAATCTGATTTGATGCACCCATTGAGGGAGGTCAATCAAGATCCTGCGATGCATGGAGCTGTTTTGTTTTGTTTTGGTCTGACGTAATGCAGGCGACTGGATGATGAAGTTGGGGGAGTATCACCGTACAGTTGACCGATGTTTAGGTATGAGTGGGCGAGTGTATCTCACAAAGACATGACAGTTTCACCTGACTGAACTAACCTGATGCTTTGCCAGCCAGACTGCCTGCCAGCCTGCCCATACCTCTTCTCCGGCCTTTCAGACAAAATAAATGATCCCTGGGTGGCCGTTGCATTTTGTTCAAAACGGCCACAAGTCAGCAAGAACTAAATGTCCATTTAGCAGGGCAGGGTAAATTAAAAGCTCCACAACAGTTCACTCAAGTTTTTTATTTTATTTTCACAACAGCTACGCACATGTCTTGGCTGAATGCTGAAGTGTGTGCGCACCAGATAATACGCCTATACTGATATGAAAAAGGTGGCATGATAGTGGCCTTATTTAAATTCCATCAAACTCAAAGAGGATAATTTCATATCTTCTGCTTTCTCAACAGTCCAGACGGATGTGTTATGGTTCAGATTATATGTTATTTTACATCAATGTGACAGTAAGTATTAATCTAGCCTTAAATAATTCCGTTTTCATAAAAACAGACGGAATGCAAGATGCCTTGAGAGAGCGGTGGTGCATTATTAAGTCACACAGAGTTTAAATAAAATTCATGACAGCTTGAGTCTTTATTTTTGATGCAGAAATCTAAAACTACTGTCTTTAGCACCATCAGATTAAACGGTAGAACTGGTCTTTACATTAAATTAAATAAGCAGGCTATAAAATCTTGGTACAGCAAGCAGGCAGCCCTGACAGATACTTCCTGGATCATGATGTTCACATCAATAATACAGACAGTGCTGTGAATACTAAAATAGCTATAGCATAACTTACAAAACTTTGTTATAGTTTGGATCGGAGTGCTTCAAGAAATTACAGTACATCAAGACAAGCAAAAATACCATCTCAGGAGCTAAAAGAGAAATCAGAAAATCAAAAAATGAAAAACACATAGAAGGAGAATTTTACAGAATATATGCTGTTTCAGTTCAGTTATTCGGTTTTAGCTGATAGGGCACAATGGATGATTCTCTGCCTTCAACCAAAATGGAGAAACTAACAGCAGCTCTGTTAGTGTGACAACAACCCTGAAAGACACACAGAGGACGTTTCAACGCTCTTAAAAAAAAAAAAAAAAAACCTTTATTACAACAGCCCGACTGAAACTGGGCCTGAAAAAAAATGCATGTAAACACATGAACAGTAAGTGTAGCATGTGTAACTTCTTTATGATTCAGTATTATAGTTTTAACATCTCTGCTGGCATATCACTCCTGACCGAGTCTAATTAACACAAATCACACTGTGAAATATCTGCTGGGGCCCTGGTGAGCGATACTACTGTTTTATGTATCTTTAACCACGAAAAATGACTTCTTTGTGAATGAAAGTTGATGTTCAAAGTCATAGTAACTTAAAATCTTATTAGATTTGATGACAGCTGACAAATGAACCCTGAACTCTGTTGTTTGAAAATACATGAGCTGTTTCACTCATCACACAAATTCATTCATGTTGCTAAAGAAGGAGCTTTCACAGAACTTGATGTAAACTAATACAGGGTTTTCTTTTTTTTTTTCCCCCTTCAGAGATTGCAAGAACTATGTGACAGCAGGAGCACAGGGGGCCACTCAGCAGAGGCAGAAGGATTTGACAGCCACATGAGATGTGAAGCATCCAACATTTGCAGAAATCTGTGACTTTCAAAGCTTTCGTTTTACTTATAGCTGTACAATCTGTACTGAGCCCAATCTGGTCACACTGACTTCAAATACAGTCTCACTTTATCCACAGCACTGGAGACATTTTTCAAGACCTTGTGGTTTTGTGTAAAGTCTAAAGCAGCCGGCTTGCTATGAGAGGAAGTTTTATACCGTGTTTTTTTCTTTCAAAACACAAAATATAAAATCAGTAAAAGCAGGGGGGGGGGGAGCAGCACACAGCTGTAGACAGACAAGGGACATGGGGAGAGGAGAAAGACATCCAACATTTGCAAGCGGTTTCTGACTGGAATCGAACACTCTTTGCTGCAGTTAAGGCCGCTGACCCGCTGAGACGCCTACAAGAGGTGATTACTAAAGACAGCAGTCACACATATTAAGTGCTTAGTACTAAACCAATGTGAGATGAGGGGTAGCATTTATTTTAAAGATAAACTCAGTGACGTACTGAGCTAAAGATTAGTCCCTGAACCACACTGACTGCTAGCATGAAATCTGCACCACATACAGTTCACCGGTCCATCAGTAGATTTGTGCTGTTTCACAACTGGGAAGAATAAAGTGCTAAAATAGTCTTAATTATTGATTCAGCACATATGTCAGATACCTTGTAAAACCCTTTTCCTGTATCCTCTATCATTCTGGAGTTTTGGCTGGATATAGATAGATTAGTCTGGGAGCATACGAAGTTAGAAATGACTCCAAGTCAAACAGACAGAGGCACCACTCCAAGGGCCTATAAAGAGTGACTTCTCCCTGACCACACAGTAACCTATAATTGGGGGCCCAATATCAGCCAGCTCAAAAACACAGCTTACAATATACACGTTTCAAAATAGTAAGTGGTAAGGTGGGGCAGAGCCACACTGGGCAGAGTAAGGTGGAACCTCAAGGCTTGAAAAAACTTTACTTGCCAGTGTGTGTGTGTGTGTGTGTGTGTGTACACAGTCTCGAATGGAGACACGCAAGCACAGTTTGCTGCCACTTCAGAGCACTCACTGCATTCAAGTCCTGGCATTGAAGAGGCAACACAGCTCAAAATGACACAAAGACATGCTGGTGTGATGGTTCCCTTTTCTGTTTTAAACAATACTGTTTGTAAAATAAAGAAATAGCTCTGTATAAACAATGCATAGAGTCAGTGAGTCTTGATTCACGCACTAACAAGAAGACACGCCAGCACTTACTATAATGATCATATACAAGAGTTGAGTCACACCATGCACTGACAGAATGATGTCTTTAAAAAAAAAAAATCGAGTTGAGAAATAAAATTCCACGAAGCCAGAATGATACGACAAAAGATGACTTATTGAGACGAAAGATCCTGGGAAGGAAAACAGCTGAGATTACTCTAAAAACATACAGCAGATATCATCTCTGAGGTGTTTCTAATGGAGTTTTTAGGACAATACAAACATTTACTGTGCTTCTACAGAAACACCATAAACTCAGTCAGCATTTTCATTACGGTGCACAGCTGATGTATTTACAGGCCGACTTTAGAATGGAATATTTAAACCCTATATCTATACCCTATACCCTATACAACCCTAAATATTGAATACTCAAAATCCATTATTTAAACAAGAGTGACTGAATGACTAGCTGTGTGTTTTTCTGATGTAGGAATAAAACTGGGTTGAGGAGTGAGAAACTAGTGCTTTCCTGTAAGGCTATTAAGGTGCCCTTGAGTAAGCCCTTAACCCCCAAACTGCTCCAGTGGAGCTTCTGTATCCAACTGATAAGACTAAGGGTGCACTGGACAGCTTCCAGGTGTGATTTTGTGTGACTGTGAGTGTGTGTATGTGAGTGTGTGTGTGTGTGTGACTGTGTGTGGGGGAGGCAGGTCTAGCCAAATTAGCATGATTAAATCGAGATTAAAATAATGATTTCTAGTCAATAGCGCCAATCCTGAAGCATAAATCATGTCTTTTTGCTGAGCTTACATAGTGACACCATTTCGTCTAGATCTCTGTGAGCTACCTAGATGGTAATACTGTTGGATCAATGTACAAACAGATTTGTAAATTTAGAATATGTTAGGATGGACCTGTTCTCCAGTTTACAGGTCAAAGGAAATACGCGAAAGCAGCGGTATTAGAGCGTAGATTTATCTCGCTGTGATGTTCAAAATAAACTAGTAAAACCTACAAAAATTGAGCTCTTAAGCTCATAGTCATTATAAAATCATGATTACTCGAGAGTATGTGCATCTGTTATTAAAAAATAAAAGCTTTTCAGCAAATGAAATTACCTGTGCGCAAGCTACCAAGAAAACTGTGTGTATGTATGATTGTATGTGTGTGTGTGTGTGTGTGTGTGTGTGTGTGTGTGTGTGTGTGTGTGTGTGTGTGTGTGTGTGTGTGGTGGTAGCGGTGGGGGGAGGTCAAGATTTTGGTTCTGGCTTTCTGTAGGTCATGTCGCTGTCCAAAAGTCACACCCGGCACTTTTCCATTCTAGGGGAGCTCAGGAGAAAGGGGCTAAAGAGGGAGGATGTCGAGAGGCTGTGAAAAGCACTTCCATGCTACCCTCCCCCCCTCCTGAACAGTAGCAGATGACAATAGCTTCTAAACCAGGGCACGCCAGACATCCTGACAAAGGCAGGCTCCTCCCAAGCTGCTGAGTCCCTGTTCCCAAATAAACATAGCCACAGGGAGAGGGCAGGAGTCGGGGATGTGCTGCTTGCCACGGCCAGACTAGCGGCAAAATGAGTCCTTCTGCCTGAGAGCAGAGCATTCTGCCAGCGAACCATGAAATGCATGCTGGACAAGGTAAATCTCTTGACACATTACAACCCTCAAATCGAGTTCTAATTAGGATTTCAAGAAAAAAATAAGTACAACATAATCATAAAAAAAATAGTAATTATCCAAAACTGACGAGCAAACCTATCCATCTCCATATGCATAACCACAAAGAAATATCTGAATGGTATTCAAGTCTTACTCACATGTAGGCAGGCGAAAGGGGTGAGGACCTGGATGTCTTAAGGACTGGCACTGGGAATTTCCAGCTGACAGGAGAACCGCTTTTCCATTTTAACGGCATGTTGTTGTCACCAGAATGGTGCTACAGCAACACCAACAGCAAAGACCATTTCCATGAAAAGGTTCCCAATGCAGTCTTCCATCCCACTCTGCCCACACCATTTAAGGGGGAGGGAGAGCAGCAGTGGCAGCGGCAGCAGCAGCAGCAGCTACAGAAATACACTGGCAGAGGCAGTGCAGGTTACCATCAGGGTTGTGACTTTAGCGGCAGCGCTGAGAAGCCAATAGATTGCATCCAACAGAACTACTTGCCCTGCTGCATTCAGGTTGTCTTGTGGAAGGAGGGGGAGGAAGCCCAGCCTTCCCATCACCCTTTCAGGGTTTGTGTTTAGCCCAGTAGCTAAGCAACAGTGCCACCTTGTTAAAGAAGTGGTGATTACAGCTCTGGACTTGCTGTGAAAAGGCTCATAAGAGAGATACGGGATAAAGGCAGAGAGGAAAAACTATCACAAATAAAATATATATATAAAACACATTTAAATTACTTTGAATTAAAGCTCCAATGAAGAGTTTTTGCACATGTATCGAATAGACTCAAATTCATCTTGATGCCTTTTAATGATGTACAAAATCAACCAAAGCTGTCAGTGACAAGACTGGCAATTTGTACACATTAACTTTTCTTGTCTTAAATCTGTGCAAAGGTGTAAGCCTCAGCCTTGCAGCTTAAGAAATTGCCATTTTTACAGTTTCCATTAAAAAATATGTACAATAAATACTACCTTTGACCATCAAAAATCAGTGGGATGAGACTTTTTGTCATATATGACAACTCAAGCATCTACCTGACAGGATAAGTGAAGACTGCTTTGTCCACTGGGGGCGCCAAAAATAACACGACTCAAAGGTTCCTCAGAGGAGAGTTAAGAGCACTTTCCATATCCGAGGGTTCAAGATAATCTTAGTGGAGGTCAATGTAGGATTCAAGTCTGCAGTAATTTTTAAGAACTAAACAAGATAACTGTCAAGACAAGATGTTTTAACTATTCAGTGATTCTCAGTTTTTCCATATGCTCAGTAACTTTACATCCGGTTTGAGAGATATGAGCACTTCAGACTTGACTCAAAGGAAAATTTTAAGATGATCATGAAAATTAAGATAGATACATTGGCTCTATCACTTCTGAAAACAACTTTGTACTTATTATTTATGACAGCTAAAAATAAAGGGCAGAATGAGGGCAGTCAGACACAGTTAGCCCGAGTCCACTCAATAAAAAGCATTAAGTGTGAAGGAACACATTTAATTTTGATGAAGAAGACTACACATACTGCTCCAAAGTACCATTACTATTTTCAAAAACTTCACTGTTGGAAGTTGTACAATCCCCAAAACTAGACTGCCTGTTGTCAAGACAAAGTACACTGTGTTTTGATTTGGGAAATGTGCCTGTGGGAGCCTGGTACTCATTAAATCATGTTTTGATTTATCATTATTGTGCTATAATTAAACTGTAGGGCCGACAGCATTTGAACTGACAATAAACAGTTGACAACATGTCAAACTCGCCAACCAGGAGTTATCACTGAAAATGTTTACCAAGCAACACTTAAAGGTCCTTTATACATCGCCTGCTCAAGGCAGGACTATGACAGCTTGACATTTATGTAAATGTTATGGAGGTGTAACGGTAGAGCCAGCACTGGATGTATAAGAGAGGCAAACCAGGGTTCATATAAACAATAGAGCCGACAGGACAGAATAAAGAATAAAGTTTGTGTGCGAGCAAAGTGTTTCCTTGCTGTCTTTTTTATTTTCAAGTTCTGCAACAAGCTCCCCTATGCACAAGTCATCACACCTATGCACTTCAGTACTGATCTTGCAACAGCGCGATATTGGTGTTTCAATGTGTGATTTTACAGCATGTTAATATGGTGCTGCGGAAATACCAGTTTAGATTCACAGCAAGAGTGTCACATACGCACACTCAAGACGTGCACACACACAAAGCACTGCCCCCCCCTGCAATCTCTGCAGGTTCACAGTGATCCAGACTTGCCATGTGACGCCTGTATTAATACCTTAGATGCCCGCACAGCAGTCAGACAATTTGGCCCCGCCATTACGCATAAAGGTGAGACGTCAATGGTGTGCCTTGATCTGCCAGTGTGAAAAGTTCTTGTTTCTTTCACAATACAGCTTTTGAGCTTTTAAAACACTGCATCACTGTGCAAAATCACACACTGGGGAGGCATTATTAAGATGTTGAGGAGTTCAGTAACAAAAAAGGCGTAGTAGTGACGGCAGAATTTCATTACTGTGCTGAAGTAGGAATCTGATTGTGAACTAGGCCAAAGATTCAGCTGCAAAGGTAGGCCATGGACACACAGAAGCTGCATGGTCTGTGTTAGCTCACTGTTGTTATAGGTCAGCTTGTCTGCCATGTTGGCTGTAGCAGGTCTGCTGTGTAAACAAATACAATTCAGACGTCAAAACTGTGAGTTCTGTGAATAAAAAGCACTAACAGTAAGATTCAGTTGATTTTTATTTTCAATTATTGATGTTCATATAAGTAGCAGTGATGATGACTGTCTTTGAACTGGCAGTGAAACAGCTTTTGATCTACTCCAGGGCAGAAAATAGTAGACAATATATACAATGACGTCTAATGGTTCCCAAAAATCTGCTGTGGGAGCTTTGAGCTATACACACTGAAACCATGTTTTGAACCAGGCTATAAATGGGTTTATTTTTGCTCCAAAAACAGACTTTTGTAGCTTAGTGTGTATGTGGTTTCCAGTAAAACCTGCACTTGTTGAAATGCAAGTTTAGCACTCCTGCACTGACTTCATTTCTCAAGACTGGAGGTTGCTGCTTGGTACGTACATCTCTCCAGGATACCACTACTAATAAGGTGACATTGTTATATGTGATTCAGCTGGTCAATGCAGCGTCTATATTTGTCTATGTCAGGGGTGGGCAACCATGTGCCATGGAAAGCCGAGAGGCTGCAGGTTTTCTTTCCGACCCAAAACTCCACCAGGTGTTTTCACTGATTAGTCCCTGCTCTCTGCTTGGTGGTAAGGTAATCAGTGAAATCACCTGGTGGAGTTTTGGGTTGGAAAAAAAATCTGCAGCCTCTCGGCCCTCCATGGCACATGGTTGCCCATTCCTGGTCTATGTGCTCTGCTATCCAACACACCAACAACAAGCCAGACTTTCCAGTGTCCACAAGTAAACAAAAAACAATCCAAAAGTACCGATATATTTTATATAAAAATTAAAGTTCAGAATTAGAGTCTTCCTTGAATTATCTTGCTCTCCTCACTGCTGTGCTATTTTTTGTGAAAAGCAGTCATGTCTTCACCAAAATATCTCAGACAGCTGACAGACACAACATATGGATGTTTATTTTCATGGTTTTACAGAGTTTAATCAAACTGAGTACAAAGCGACAGTTAAGTGTCTTAAAAGGTGTTTGATCGAATTAAAAACAGTGTTAGAGATCAGTGACCACTCCACTGACACTGGCAGAAGTCTAGATAGAGGGTGAATGATACCCAACAAAGGCTATGTTGAGGGTTCAGTGAGGAAGATTTCATTCAAAATGTTGCAAGGCCATACTGGTGGGCAAAAGAATTTACAGAGTTAAACTCAGCCGATAAATCGAACAAAAAAGAATATACAAAGCTTGAGTGAAAAACTTCAAAGCCTGCATACTTTCCCACCCCCACAAAGCTGGCAAATCACAGGGTGAAGGCTGTAAATATCAGACTGCTGGTTTCTCTGAGCACAGAAACTGTCAAACACAGCCCCTGCAAATGTGGTGGTGGACAGGTCTGAGGAGGACAGGAAGTTGTTCAGACTATTTGACCTCTTAAGGATAAAGACACAGGTGTCTCAACCATAGAAGCATCAAGTTGCCCCTTATTTCTCATATTATTTCAAACTGGTTGTAATAACTGAGATTAAAGAGCTGAAAATCATGTGGTAACCAAAAAAAAAAATCATATCTCACTGAAAACAGAAGCTGTCGTGCCTTGGGTCTCACCCCGCTTTAATCAAATCAATTAGATTTGTTGGATTATTGTGCCGGAGATTAGGAAACAGCAGCCTCTGATGTGATTCATAATTCTATAAAATATGCAAGGTCATGTGAGGTAGAAGTCAAGCTGTAAATGGTACTAAAGAGCCGAACAACTTGGCCACAAGACTCTGTCTTTGCCAAGTGTTGACACGGTCAGCATGTTGAAGCACATGTAACGGACAGTATATTTAAAACAGACTTTCCAAACCTAACAACCTGATGTGGACGCAGCTCTTTGCAGTCTGTCCTGTTGGATTTAAAAAGCTCCATTTGTCCAGATTATTTGTGCCTATGTGGACTTTCAAACATGCTGCATGTGTGTACAAAGGCCAGTCTGTGGGGGATATTTCTGCATATGACATACACCTGACCTCTCCAAACCCCATGATGCAACCCATACCATGATGGCTGCACTGACGGATTTCTCCCCTCACACAGTGTGCGAGCAAGAAAATCACAAACCAGCTAATGCAGATTAACTTTTTTTTAATTATTATTATTTTGATTATGTTTATTATTTTTATGACTGTGATTATATCATGTTTTTTTTCCTTCACAACTTTCCAGACAGCAGATTTGGTTTATGAATCCCCGAGGCAGTCTAGATTATACACACAAACACACAAAGAGCTCCATCCTCATGACAATTTTGTGATCACATTTCCCAGTATCCACAGCGTACACTGGCAAATGGTAGAGTGACCTTGCTTCTATACTACAAGGGCAGCAGTCATGCTGTCCATTCTGTTAAAGCCTAAGGGCTCAGCTCTACACCTGTTACTCTCAGTTCTGCAATTCATACAAAACTACACACTCCCCATTCAGACATCTATTTCTAAATAACGCCAATAGCTGTATTGTTCTTCGTTTATTAAAGTAAGCGACAGGTTGTTTCAGTATTTGTTGTTGATAACTGATGCCATGGATAAGGGATCTGCACTTTTTCCCCTTTACTGTCTCACCCTCAGACCCACTGCGGCTTCACAAACTAATATTTGTCTGCAGCCGAATGCGTCACCTCATCTGTCATTTTCGCTCATAGTGGAAGTCAACGGCAGCAAACTGGCTAGAGATAGCAAGTGCCATTGTGTGATTTGTGTGGTGTTGATAGTAATCTTGATGTGTGAATGCTACTCTCCTGTCCTGTTATATATTGCTGATATCGCGTTGGAAGTTGGAAGATAAAGCGCATGATTCTTCCCTGTTTTTCATCAGATTGCATTTGATATACTTCATCATATCCAAGAGGAAATTTGTCACGGGCAGTGGTGTAAAAGAAATATGTAGCAGAGTGTAACCTGATGTAGCATAAAAGCAAACAGAGTGGACTGAGCACCTTAAAAACAAAAATCAAGTCCAGCCAAAAGAGATTTTCAGCCCTGGCTGACGTGGTTACAAATTGGCCCAGTTAAAAAAAAAAAACTATTCCAGACTTTCAAAAACAGCAAAGGTATATAGTGACAGCATAGAGTGGCTACTGGTAAATATTAAAAGTCAGACAGCCAACATAAAAAGCCTTTCAGATGTGCAAATTTGACACATCGAGCAGAAAATGTTCATATATTTTAAGTCACTGCCTTTCACACATGGTCTCCAACCCTGAACCAAACTTCACATGGAGGATTCCTGTTGGAATACAAATGCATGAACCACTTGTGAAAACAGTGCCAGCTGCTTTGTGCAAAACTCAAATGTTTGTGAAAACAGAAGGTCAGTGCCTGTAGAATCCACAGCGAGTAAGCGGGAATAAATAAAGTTCTTCTTATCTTATCTTAAAAGGCAGTAATGATTTTACAAAGAGTAGATACTTAGTACTCTCTTCTGCTAACCTGGATATTTCTTTTTTCCCCCTTTCATTCATGTTTTTTCCAACTGTTGAACATGTTTTACTGATATTAAATTCAATATCACGATTATCATCAGTAGCAGGTCTCTTTTTCCCTACATTATACTCTGACACCACCTTTCCTCTAAACCAAATGAGTATTTCTAGTGGGCAAGAATGGGTCTTAAATAGATAATCTCCTGCTTGTGCGGGATCAATGCTCAGCACATTGTAGAGACTGATTCTCTAAACACTGTCTTGAGTTTATGTAAGAAAGCAGAGACAGACTATTACACATTCTCAAGACAGGTCATTGAGCACCAGGGCATTACTGCCTTTCTTTCTAATAATCTTATCTGGGATTACCTGATTAACACCTCCTTCACCAGGTGGAAGCTATTTCCCAGTCAGGACCAATATCAGTGCTGATAAACAGGCACTGTTTACAATACAAAAGCTCAGCTGTGTTTATATTTATACTATTTGTTTGGAAATACTCATATTGATAAAAGAAAGCCATTGACTATGTTCGAAAATATAAAAAGCTGCTGAAATGAGATTATGTTGCTGATTCAGGACAATTACTCACATTTAGGCTGATGAAATAAAAGAAAGTAAGACACTATCCAATACCTGTCATGTAGTCCGATGGGCATTGTCTCCCCTCTGTGTACAGGGTGCTCCATACCCTCGCCAAAACCACACCTCAAAAACAGAAACAAAGTGCTCTCAATATTCACGTTTTTTAGCAGAAAATCAAACACATAACATCTCAAGAAAGGAATGAAAATATAATAATGAAGCTGTTACATCAACTTTTCATGTTTACAGTCTGCTCACACTGTATCCAATTGATATCTTACGGATGACAAAGTCACAGTAGTTCACACTGAGGTAACCCTTCACTAATTCTTTTAAGTTTTCTGAATCTGGTATTTTACCTCGAAACAGACAAACAGAAAACAAAATCCCTTTTGTACCACAGGACTTCGAGGAACTTCCAGCCAGCTACTCACAGTTCGGAAAATAAGCTGCAAATCTAAAGGCTTACTTTATGCAACTGAGACTGACAGCTGAATTTGACTGTCCAATATGATCAATAATAAACTTGGAAAACTTCTAAACTTGTCTAGATGCCCACCAAAAACAAAAACATCAATTACTTCACTTCTATCCTGAAAGTAAACACTTGTCAGACTAAAATTACAGGTCATCACCTCATTGGGTTTTTTTCTTTTTTATATATAGCCTGCAGCTTTATTCCTCAGGGGTAAGATAACTTATCATATAGTGAATATACAATATTTGTTCACTTTTATTCATTTTAAATGTGAAGTATTTTAACATCAGTGGGTCACATGCTGGAATGTGACAGCTGCATGATAAGTCTAACTTGTTGCTTTACACAGAACTGGGCTAATTAAAGCTAAAAATATCTGTCTTGTGTTACCTCACAGAACAATGTCCTCTGTATTTCCACACACGGCTACAGTTGTGTACAAACTGAAGGGTGTCCTAGATTGCTCTCTGTTATTTAAAAAGAGTTGCCTGCTGTTTATGTCCATTTGGATGCATAGTGAAGCTTCACCATAGTGGGTCCACTCTGCTATGCATTGTACAAGTTATTAAAATTAATGTAGTTGACTTCTTTTTCCTCTGTGTAGTTTCACACGCTGAGCAATCACACGGACACGAAGTCAGAGAGGTTAACTAAGTCCCTTTAAAAGCTTAAGTGTGATACATGCGGGGGAAACTGAGTTCACGCCGAGGTAGCCGACCTGCTTGCTAGCAAAGGTATTAAGCTATAAGGCTATTATCATTCAGAGTATTCGTCTTATTTCAGCCGGACTTCACAGCTGTATAGTCTCATAAAGTACCGCTGTCAGACCGGATTCTTTGCTAGTTTTCTGGCCATGTTGCCTGAACACAGTCGGTACATCTCCACTGGGAACAGGCTATAGCTAGCTAGCCGAGCTAACCCTGAAACGTTAACACTGACTAGCTTGAAATAACGTTAGTCGCTAAGGACAGCTGACTTTAAGGTTGCCAACTAAGTTACTTTTCAATATCGCCCGATAGCTGTTTCACTTCAACTCACGACGGCGTTAACAACCGGGGACGTAACACGAGTTAGTTGGTGACTTAGTTTGTCTGGTTGCAGGGTTTGCCACCACCAACAAATGTCTGACTATCTGTCAACCTGGCAAATGTCAGATTAATAAACGAATTATCCCATTCAAATAACGGTAGACATCTTGAATAAACTCTGTAAACTTTAAAAAAAAAACAAGACTTCATACCTTGAACAACGAGAAAACGTTAACTAGCGTCCTTGTTTTCCTTCCAAGCCCTCAAATCCACTTATACCACTGGAGCCTCCTTTCTTATTTTATCCAATCCGGTTTTCGCTTACTAGGGGAAGTGGAGCATCCGAACTTTCCATTGGTGGAAGAGTATGGCAATCTTTTCTCATTGGCTCAAAACTTCCGTTACTAAATAAAGTGGTGGTACAGAGGAGTCGTCTTTCTCTGAAGCTGAAACAAATGTGAGCAGTGATTTCATCAACAACGTGTATTATCCTTTACAAATTTAGACTGTACTCCTTCATTTCCAGAGTGGGTTTATGGAGAAACCAAATGACTCCCTATTTCAAGAATATTCCCACGGGTTTTATCATTCATTTTAGAAATTAGTGTTCCAAAGCTAAACATGATATACTAAGATGAGTTATAATTATTCTCACAAAGTCAGAAGAATGGATTTTCTGTTTATTGTTTTTGTGTATTATCCCCACACAATAAGGACCATGTGTCTCTGATGAAACATGAATAAGCTTGATATGGTAGATGGTTAAATAGCAATAACAATATCCACATCAATGATAATCCGCATTTTGGTAAGGAAAATAAAAAACTATGATTGCTCTCATTATTTGTAGGCTTCCTTGACCTCTGAAAAAGCAACAAGATGTGCAATTCAGAGGAATAATCGATACCTGGTAGCTAAATGAGTCAATGGCTTCATTGTTAGGTGATAAAATTCAGTGGTTTCCATCTCTAAGAGCAATCAAGTTCACATATCACACTTTGTTTTTTCATTGAAGAACACTATAAACAAAATCAGTGTAGTCACAGGGCATGCTATATGCTTTAGTAATCCCAACCAATCTTGAGTCCTCAAAGCCTTGGAGGTTGTATTTACAAATTACCATTAATCTGGTGTTATCTGCAGATTTTCAGATTTATGGTATCTCACTGGGATCAAAAATGACTTTACAGGAGGAAAAGATTGCTTATGGATTTCCTTGATTCAAACTATGTTATAGTTCTCAAAATTTTTTGTTAAATGCTGAAAAAATATCATTCAACCACCGACCATAAACCTCTTTACTTTGAGGCTGTTTCAGTTGATTTCATTAAATAAAACTCAAACAAAAAAAGGACAAGACAGTCAGTCGGTTATTTTTTTAAAAACACCTCATATAGAGAAAGAGACTTATTGCCTATTGTTAATAGCGTCTCCTCAAAATCAGTAAGAAACACTGTTTTGGGTCGTTAAGATACTTGAAGCTTGACTAATTATTCAGTACCTATTCAATCCAGCCTTGATTGCACTCCCGCAATCACATCTAATTTTAATATATCTAATAAAAATAATCTGTGCATTCATTCAAGTGCACAGTGTTGCTTTTCCGCATCCACCTTTTTGTCCTCTCAAGTCACAGGTTAAAATGCCAGTTCCAGCTCAATCAATTAAGCCATGGATCTATAATAAATTGTGCATTTACTGAAATCAGACCTCAAATTCGGTGGTAATTTTTCAAGTGCCTGTCTTCATCATGCGTGAATGAATGGGACCTGGAGCTGTTGATTTATGTGCATGTGTTATTCACCAATTTTCATGGCATTGTTTGCTTTCAGAAGCATCCTACAGTGGCATGTTCATACATTGTATATTATGATTAGGTTTTATTTATAAACATTATTACACATTAAAGCCTTTACAATGAATAGAAAGCACTAAAAAAACTGCGCAGAAATAGAGTTTTTTTTTTTAGTAAAACAGGCTTAATATAAAGATGTGATAAGGTTTAACATAAGCAGAAGAACAGCCTGGCAGCAAAAAAAGAAGTGTTTGAACTGTGAAATGAATATTGATTTAGGACTACAGTAAAGCTGAAGAACAATAAAGGAAGACATAAGTACATAGAAGAGGATCCCATGGTAACTCAGACAGATTCTGAGGCAGATAGAGTGTTTTAGTGATAACAAGATGATAAAACACAAAAATGGATCAATTTACATACAGTAGCCTATTTGTACAGGTTGGAGCAAATCAGGATTGTGAGTAGAAAACTAAAAACTAAGAGGAGAAGTAAAAAATATTGGATATTTGGGTATAGATTGCATTAGTTGTCAGCAGAAAAAAGTATTTTTTTATGAGTTTTTCCTGTGAAACTAAGATTTGTTTGCTTAATTTTAGTTAATACACCGCTGGTAAAACAGCTGGTGTTCTAATAAGCAATTACAAATCCATGGATTGTATTTTTTTACTTTTACAAAGTTATTTTTAAGGTGTATCACCCTGTGGTTGTCACTGTGTTATCCAGGCATCAGCTATGAGGTTCATACCACTATATCTTCAGGATGTGGGCAAAACAAGCAAGGGGGACAACTTCTGCCGTGCATCTCAAACATGTTTACTGTTTGACTCCACCAGAAACCATGAGTAAGCTTGAAGGGGAATGTACTGTGCAAAACAGTGCTCAACTTAAGTCACAGGTGTCAAACTCAAGGCCCGGGGGCCAAATCTGGCCCGTGGAAAAATTATATATGGTCCACAAGATCATAACATATTTGTGTTATTGTTGGCCCACCAGTATGATGTCTGCAGATTTCCTCTAGTATAATAATGTTAACTTTAGCACCATTATTTAAAATGTCCTTAATAAGCCAAAAAAATCTGGGAAATTAAAGAGTAAGGAAGATTTGATGAATAGTCAAGAATGTGGGGGAAAAAATATTTGGTGTTTGATTTCATGTTTTGCAATTCAAGACTACAAGTCAAACATGATTGGATTTTTTTATTTCATGCTTTGATTTTGTTCAACTCAGTATTTAGACTTGTGTCACTTTTATACTTAAAGTCATATTTTGACCTTTTAAACCTGATTTCAATGTTCTCTTTGTGTATTTGCTCTTTCAAAGCATTTTTTTTGTATTTTTAATATCGTGCTCTGATCTTTTGCACTAATAAATAAAAATAGAATTAAAAAATAAAATATTTTTTCTTTCTCAGATTGTCTTGAAACGTATCTTTTTATCTTTTTTGAATTTCTAAATAATTTATAATCACTGCTGTTTTTGTGTCATATTTTTTTTAAAGAAGTTGACAGTTTTTGTTAAATGTTGACCCTGTTTGGCCCTCAGGTAAAACCTAAATCCAGATTATGGCCCTTGCTGTGGTTGAGTGGTAAACAGAATCCAATTTAGGCCCACATCTTTGCTGTATTTAAATCATATTATAATTATATATTTTTTATTTAAAATAAAAAAAAATAGATATCCTTCTTCATACAGAACTATCTCCTCATTCAAAGGGCGATTTAAAAAAAAAATCTTACCTTACTCCAGCATATCATGGACACCACACCCCTGGTTGTTGCATTAGTCTTGTCGGCTGTTCCTCGATCCTCCTGAGGGGGGCAGTAAGCTGTTAAAACCCACCGTAACTGCCACGTTAGTGCAGCAGAAGAAGAGAGCGCCTGCGCCCCGCCCTTTGACTCACCTCGCTTATTAATGTTACTGGTTTGTTTATGACGCGGTCCAGGGGCTCCGTTAGCTTGACAGCTGAACAAGTGTATCATGTAGTAAAACCAGGCTTTCTTATGCTTGCATTCATTTTTAGATACTGTATTGGCAACGAGACAGACACCAGCGATAGAAGGCTAGTTAGCAATAGGCGTCGGTCAGTCGTACAAACAGAATATATTTGTTAGCCTTAGGTGTTAGCCTAGCATTTTGCTAGCATACGGTAACGTTATGACGTGACGTTGGGCATAAAAGTGGCTATTTCACAAAGCCAGGGCTGAGCTTTGTTTAATTCACACATACACCTCGAAAAGGCTGCGCCTGAGAGACGAGCGCATGTGTGAAACACTTAATTCGTAGGTTAAAGGTTTTTGACAGCTGCCTGGTGTCTTAACTTTAAAAAAGCTAGCGAGTGAAATTCATGTTAGCATGGCGTCAGATACAAGTGACACTGAAGAGTTTTATGATGCTCCCGAGGATGTTAACTTTACTCCATCTCCAAAAGTGTAAGCTATTTGCATTTTATTCTTATTTTTCTACTCTGATCAAAAGTTGCTAATGTCCCATTTCCTGTACCTGAGTCTCAAGTACCTTTCCAACTTCATAACAGCTACTCTTAGTTCTGCATCATGCAAATTTGACATACGGTGGACGGTGCAAATAAAAGTCTGTTTTGTTGTGTATTTAAACTGTATACTGTATGTGTGCGGCACTTAAAGTCACCAGCTGTTTAGTGTAAGTGCAGGGAGAGTCTTCCCGAAGTCACATGACTGTATTCCTGACAACAAGTCCACTCTGTGTGTGGCCATAATGAAAAACACTGTGGGCTATAACATCAAATATAAACGACCTGCTATAGCATTATAAGCACTTAGACAGCCTAATGCATTCCTATAAAACAGCTCCTAAGCCTCATAATCTTCATTTATGTTGACATTATTAGGCAGGTGACTATTAGACTTGATTTATAATTGAAGAGAAGTGGGTGGTGGTGCACTATGATGCGTCATATTGGATGGTGTTCCTTGTATTTTGTTCACTCTATCAACAAACATAGGGAACGTATTTCATTATAATGCACGCTAGGCACTGATAACACAAACAACCTAGGGCTGGGCGATATAGGAAAAAAGTTTATCACGATATATATGTTCTTTCATATCAGTCGATATCAATATATATCACAAAATAAGAAAATCACTTGTCAATCTTAATGTTCTGTTACTCTCTAATGACATTTAACAGTGCTTATTGGTAGCATGTCTTTTGCAATACAGTAAGCTACTGCATCTGTGAGGTCTTTGTGTCTCTTCGACGTTTTGTCATAAGGCGTTGCGCTAGAGAAAGTGGACTGAATGATCGGTTGTTTTGGCTGCACAGACGCCATGGGCTCCTCCGCTCAGGGTTTGTAACGTCTTGCATTACGCGTTTTAGTGCTATAGTTGCGTATAGCTGCAGTCTGCTACTACACAGTTGTTTGCTACTTGGTTCTAATTCAGCACGATTCTCCCCTTTTCATAGGCTATTCATATAGTCTACCAAAACATGGCAGAATGTTGACTATCCAAAAGCACACTGACCATGTTTTATATTGATATTGAGGGAAATTAATTTTCGATTGATATCCTTATTGTTTCATCGCCCAGCCCTAAAACAACCTCAACAATACATTTAAAGAACAACCATCACCTGTCTGACCCTGTCAACAAACGTTAAAACAGAGAAGTGGAAGCTTTGTAAAAGCAGAATTGGTATTGAGTTGCCCTACACAGCCCAGCTGCTCATGAGTTTATTGATGGCTGGTGTATGTCACAGGGTGTCATTGTAGAAGCTCATGGTTTGGCATGTGGGAACAATGATGAAATCAAGATAAACCCATGATGACAAGTACTGCCAAGAAATGTTACCTGTTAATGACAAATTTAAGTTAACCACACCAGATGGAACTGATACTCTTCCTCTACGATCGTCCTTATTACATGACAGTAAGCATCTAGTAGGAAATTGGGCATGATGATAAAATACTTTTCATATCATTCCATCCACATGTAACTTGACTTTGCAGACACCTTTTTTTAAATCATGAAATTAATTTAAGAATTTTAGAAATTAGGCCTGTTTAGATATTATTTAATTTACAGATATTAAATATTGTCTTTTGAATAAATATACTGTTCTTTTTCCAGGGTATTAGAAAGTCAAATTTGAAACATAAGCCTTCTTGCACTCTTGAACTGTGACTGTGTGTTTTTCAGGTCACCCGCAAAGTTTGTCATTCCTTCGCCTCAGGTATGTTTACCTTAACCCAGCCTGTGCTGCAAAGAGGCACTCTCTGCCCTGCTACTAATATAATCATTATTCAAGCTTCGTTGTTGTGTCCTTTTTGCTCTCAAATGAAACTGCACTTTTAAGTAAACCATTTCAATTTTTAGTCTAAATGATTTCTGTCTGATAGATCACATCTGATTGTGAACTGTTGCAATTTGAGTCAGTTTAGTGACAACAAGTATTTTGTTTGGTACTTTGCCCTTTTGCCTGGTTAAACAAGACAGAGCTCTTTAGAGTTGGGCCTCTATGATTGTGGGTATTTTAGCAGTTTCAGAAACCAACAGCAACAGGATCTGATACTAAGCAAAACTCAACACTGTTCCAACATGACCTATTTAACTTTCCGGGTGAGGGTTGCAGAGTTAATGGTACTCTACATGTAGCACAGGGTAACTTTGATTACCTTTTAGTTAAGTTTTAGGTCCTCTGCTTGAATCATTGACATAGCCTGTGTTACCAATGTTAAATATTCAACCTTTTACCACTGGACCCGCCTACTAAAGCTGTTATCTCATGCTCCCTTCCTGACTGCGAGAAAATGTAAATGATGTGAATTCAAATAAGTCATCTGGTTTGGTTGCACTGCCTACCCTTTCGACACAGTCACAACTTAAATGAGAGTTTGCAAATAAGAACCACCTTAAAAGCTGGACTGATATTTACGTTCTCTCAGTGTTGAACCTCAATCCCAGACCAGCATGTTAAACCAGTAAAGTTTACAGAAAATACAGATTTTGCTCTAAAGAAGTAGTTCTCAAGTCCAGTCCTCAAGCCTACTGTCCTGCATGTTCTGGATGTTTCCCTGCTCCAACACACCTGATTCAAATGATCAGCTTGTTATTAAGCCATTCCAGAGCTTGATAACGAGCTGATCATTTGAATCAGGTGTGTTGGAGCAGGGAAACATCCAAAACATGCACGACAGTAGGCCTCTGGACTGGACTTGAGAACCACTGGTCTAAAGGAAGTGTTTTTTCAAAGATTAGTTACTGTGGCTATTCACAGGATAATCAGTATTCATTGAATAAAAGTTATTCGTGTGAGAAAACAAATCAGAGGCAGTTGAGAGTGTAGAGTTAGCACTGTAGAGTTTCTAAGAGCTCAGTCTGGCTGTGCTGCATGGACATACATTTAATTTCAAATGTTTCGTATAATGTATAATGTTTTGTTATATGTTTATCTACAGAAAATAAAATATTTTTGTGTCATTTTCCTGAAGCTTTCACAAAGGCAAGTTAACGCTGCACAGGATGTTGGCTTTGGTGCAGCTGCTTCTGAGACTCAGCAAGACGATCCCCTACAGGTAATAGTTCTTTTTGTTGCAGTTCTCTACAGGTCTCTGTGAGATCACGAAAATAATGTTTGAGTGTAACCAAACCTGTTTTTTATTCTTTGTGCTTAAGTTACGCTTGATCTTATACATATCAAATTGAACATTTATATATACATTATTATGATAGCCTTTAAAAGTGTGCTTTTTGCTCTGCTTTTCAGTGTTTTTATGCCAGTAACTGAACATATCTAAACCAGAGGACAACATTTACAGTAACTGACAGCTCTGATTTCTTCACACAGATCATTGATAGCATAATTGAGGAGAGCCAGAAGGGAAGTGCTGAGGATGTTGGTGAGGTGGCTCAGCTCTTAGATCAGCTAAATGTTGATGTAAGAGCTGAACCAGAGCCAAAGGAAGACAGTGCTGCTCAGGAAGTTCCTGTGGAGCAACCAGCAGCAGCAGCAGCTGCCGTACCTCAGCTTGTCGACAGGCCACAGGAAGAAGAAGAAAGCGCAGAAGCAAACGGAGCATGCTTCATACCTGCCCTGGAACCCACAGATTTCTCGGGACCAACAGTTGGGTCACAAGAGGGTGTTCAGCCCCCAGACATCACCAGCACAGTAGGACAGAGTCAGCCTGCTGGTGCTGGCACGACTGCAAGTGGAGGGCAGGAGCAGAGACCTGCCGATATCTTAGACCAGGTCCCATTCACAGACAGGCAGGCTGACTCGGACTCTGGGCCCTGTAAACCTCCCCGGCAATTTACAGTGGAACCTGACATTGTAGCCAGCACCAAGAAGCCTCCCCCCTCTCGACCACCCCCTCCCAGCGGAGGCCCTCCACCGAGACCCCCTCCACCATCATGGCAGAGTCTACCATCCAGGAAGTCTCAGGACTGTCTGAGGCCCAGCGGACTGGAAGGTAGAGAAAAGTGCACATTTAACCACATCCTCTGTGCTGGAGTGGGTTTTAGATCTTTTTTAGTCATCAGGGGCTCGACGGTGCGACTGTTTCACTCGCATTTATGACTAAAAATAGATGTGTGCAAATTGCAAAATGTATTTAGGGGCACATGTGGGCCTAAAAAAAATCAGCCGATGTAACAGAGTTTTTTCATGTAAATACCGCGGCGAAGTTAGTTTTGGGTTAGGTTGGATATCTGACGGACGTTCACTGCGGATCTACCGGTGTCTTCTATCTCTCTCTATAACAGGGAATAGCAACAGCTGCGCGGTTATATCTACTCGGCACCCTCGTTGTCAACGTTAGGAGTTGAATAAGGGACCATCAATAAATTACCGGTTGATGTTCTCAAAAAAGGCTGGTTTTCTTCAATAGCTTCCATGTCATGTGGCCAATTGACCTAAAATTGATTTCAAATAATAGTACTTATGTCGACCAATAAGACACACATTATTGGATCAATTTTCATTGTGCCCCTACAGTTCTTTGTGTGCTCCTTACTTTTTCAACTTAGGAGCACATGTGCTCCTTGTGAAAAAAAGTTAGTGTCAAGCCCTGAGTGGACTTAGTGTTTTTAGGGTTTAACATTGCAGTATTGTAGATTATCAAGCCTCACAAGAAAGATCTGCTGCAACCAAGTAAAGATGATTTTCTAGATAAACGGTGGTGGTTCAATCACTTAAACATTGCAAGAGGGGATGAAACAAAGATGATTTGTAAAACCTTTCCAAACTTTGATCATAGAATCAACTGCTCTGATGTAAAATCAAAATCCCGAAGAGCCTGTCTGATCCTTTACTAAAAACTACTTCATGTCAGAATTATGAACCACAGTAAGCTTTGATAAAGACCTTTTTGAAGATATTTCGCTAATTGAGCTCATGTTGATTTCTCTTTGTTTCTCAAAGAGGAAATGTGCTCAATGCATGTAGGAAACACAAGTTTTCACTAGGACATGTTTCACATAAGTGGAGAGCAGCTTATTGCGCCCATCTTTCCTTATTTCTAGTTCTACTTAACTGAGTATGAGTATCTTGACAACATTTTTTCTTTTCTCTTTTTTGTTTGTCCAGTGACTCCCATGTGCGCGGTCAGCAGTGATGCTTTGGAGCCCTGTGGTCTGGTGTCTCCCAGCAGCACAGTGAGGAGTCTAACCAAAGAGCTGCAGCATTCCTTGGATCTTGCCAGTGCCACCAGTGGGGATAAGGTGGTAACAGCACAGGTCAGTGAGGGTTCAGACCTGCCTCTATGGTGTTCATTAAAAGGTTTATCTCTCTCTTTTTTTTTTTTAAATTGACTTTTGCCTCATTTTTTTTTTTAGGAAAATGAGGATGAACAGTCTTCATCACAGAGTGGAGAACAAACACCAGGCCCTCAGCGTCCACGCTCCAACTCTGGTAGAGAACTGACAGATGAAGTAAGAGTTTCTCCCTGCTCGTTTTTATCGACCGTGTCCAAGTTGAATTCAAGCCAACCTCTTGCACATTCCCTCCACCAGCTGCTCTTTAAGCAGCAAACTTGTATTTTTGTGTTATCTAAAAACAGGAAATTCTGGCCAGTGTGATGATCAAAAATCTGGACACCGGGGAAGAGATCCCTCTGATTCAGGCAGAAGAGAAACTTCCTGCTGGGATCAACCCCCTCACTTTGCACATCATGAGGAGGACCAAGGAGTACATCTCGTAAGCAGAAAAAAGTCTTTTGAAGCTGAAGGATTGGGAACCTTGAGACATACAGAGAAACCAAATCACACGCAGATTTTACTTGTCTTTTTTTTCTACGGATTTATATTACGCAAGAAATTTACCAAGAAATAGAAATGAACTGATGCTCAAAATGAAAGAAAATCATTTGGCACAACAGTTGTCAGTGTTAACAGAGAGACAAAAGCTTCATTTGTTCTTTTTTAAAATCACTTAACTACCAGACATTTGTGACGAAAAGCGAGGAAGAACAGACAGGTTCAGACCTCAAATCCAATGACAGTCTTTCCTTGTCTATTATTCCAGGAAAAGGTCTTTTCCTGGAAAAGTCTTTTCCCGGAATAGACTTGTTTTCGTGCACAGCATCATCAGCCTCGGCGCTATTTGATTCTTCTGAGAATTCACTCATGAACATTTGCAATATTTCCTCACTATGTGAAGCACCTCTGAGACCTAGTAGCTCAAAAAGAAGATGACTTTTTTTTTTTGAGGAAGTTAATCTTTTTTGAATGTTTCCATTCAGGAACGATGCAGCACAGTCAGATGATGATGACAAGTCTCAGGCTCCTCTAGCAGACACAGATGGAGGAAAACTGAAACAGAAAACGTGAGGAAAAAAAAGTTGACTTTATCGTTTGCTGTTGCTGGAAATGATTTTCTTTGCGTACCCATCACCATATTAGCACACAGTGAGTAACATCACCTACTGCTCCTTGTTTCTAACCAGGACCCAGTTTAAAAAGTTCTTGGGCAAGTCTGTGAAAAAGGCCAAGCATCTAGCTGAAGAATATGGAGAGAAAGCTGTCAACAAAGTGAAAAGTGTGCGAGATGAAGGTAAAAAGAAATCAAAGCGTGTGTTGTTGACCAGGAAAATAAATTGTTTCCACGATAAGACATTTATAAACCACTCTAGAAAAAGCCCTTGGACAACAGATCTGATATCTGTAAGTCAGATCAATAAAAGGAAGTGAAACAGAACTCATTAAACCCACCGATAATTTCTGTGCAGTCATCCTCCTGTCTCATCAGTTTATCTACATGTATTCAAAGTTTGAGTGTTTTTTTTTGTGCAGTTAGTGAAACGTTTTGATTTTCTTCCAGCTGTCTCATTGTTACAAGTTGGTTACCAGATAACACCACAAGTTCTACAGACAATAACTGCAACACTGATTTTGTGTATTGTTGTTTTTTTGGTCAGTGTTCCACACAGATCAGGATGATCCATCGTCGAGTGATGATGAAGGCATGCCGTACACCCGACCCGCCAAATTCAAGGCAGCACACAGCTTCAAGGGTCCCTTTGACTTTGATCAGATAAAGGTGGTGCAGGACTTGAGTGGAGAGCACATGGTACAAGGATCTTTAGTTTTTCAATGAATGTTAAAAAGAAAGAAAAATACATGGAAAAATCTTTAAATGACATAATCTTTGCTTTCCCCTCAGGGTGCAGTTTGGACCATGAAGTTTTCTCACTGTGGGAGACTGCTGGCAACTGCAGGACAAGATAACGTGGTGCGCATCTGGGTCCTGAAGACCGCCTTTGATTACTTTAATAACATGAGGTTAAAATACAACACTGAAGGTGAGCATCATCAGTACGCCAGATCCCTTGGTGTTCAGCTAGGATTGATCGTTTAAATTTAGATGCTCAATTTGACTCCAGGATGATTATTTTTGTTTTCGTTCCCCCAGGCCGAGTCTCGCCTTCTCCGTCTCAGGAAAGTTTATGCTCCTCTAAATCTGATGACCCTGGGGTGAGTTAAAAATAATCACATCAAGCTATTTTGGGCCGTCTGGTGTTTCCAGAGATAGCAAAAGGGCTGGATAATTACAGGCACCATTAGTTTTTGATTGTTTCGCATTTTCCAGTCTCATATTTTCTAACCGATTTCACTGTCATCTCAGGCGAGTTGTGTTCCAGAGGATCCAGAGACTGAAGATAGAAATGCTCCTTTCCGCCAAGTCCCCTTCTGCAAGTATAAAGGTCATACTGCTGATCTGCTAGACCTGTCCTGGTCAAAGGTAAAGCCAAAAACATACAGGATCCGTATTGAGCGTGTTTCATATTTACTCCATATAGCAGCCCTGGGTATTGCATGTAGGATGCGCATTTGGAGCGTGGCAGCAGCGTAGTGCAGCCCTTAGTCAGCTGGACTCAGTATAGAGGAAACAACATGTTCATAACAGGCTGTTTTTCCTTTCTGTGGTCTATTTCCTGCTGATTTGGGTATAATTTAGTGACCATTGAGGCTCTACTATATGTGAAAAAGCAACGTGATTTCACAGTTTCAGTTTTTGCAGGTTTACTCGTGTTTCTTAAAGTAAACTATGTTCCTTTCTGCTGTGCTGTTACCTTCAGACAGAGGTAGCAGTTAAAAGTCCAGGATCTGGAATAGACTATCGGATTGTTCTGTGTTACTGATAAATCCATAACCAGGAAGTATTTCTCATCTGCAAAAATTGATGCACAGTTGGCAGTCCACATATGGTGTTTTATTTTGAAATACCCGATGAAATGCAAGCTTTTCGTGCTCGACTTCCTGTCTGGAACGATCTTCTCTGTGTGGATCGACGCGCATTGGAAGCGTAGAGCAGCAAAAATAGACTCTGCTCTCGATTCCTGTATGCTTTGCTGCATTGATTAGAATGGTAACCTATATGCTGCGTGATACGCGACGCTGCTGCCACACTCCAAATACGCATGCTGTACGTTTTAGCCTTAACAGTCTACCAACATACTCCTGGATTTTTTTGTATTCTTGTTTACTTAAAGTAAGTATCATTTTTTGCCGTCATAAATCAAAGTTTGTACTCTTTTAGTTCAAGCAGTGTTTTATTAAAATGAGGATACCTCTCTGTTATTTTACAATATAAAAAAATATTTAAAAAAAAAAGAATCTGCATGTGTCAAAAAAAATTGACACATGCAGATTTGTATTTTCTGTTTTTCTCACACCTTTTCAATGATGTGTTTTTCCAGAACTTCTTCCTGCTCTCCTCCTCCATGGATAAAACAGTCAGACTGTGGCACATATCCAGGAGAGAGTGCTTGTGTTGCTTTCAGCACATTGATTTTGTCACAGCTATTGCTTTCCATCCCAGAGTAAGTTGTGTCATCTTGCATCACCTCTCTTGGCACAAATCATACATTTATTCATTTTGGCTCCCAGCCTGTATTTATAGTAACAGTTGTTTCTCACCTCGCAGGATGACAGATACTTTTTAAGTGGCTCTCTGGACGGGAAGCTCCGGCTCTGGAACATTCCTGACAAGAAGGTGGCTCTGTGGAACGAGGTGGACGGCCAAACACGTCTCATCACTGCAGCTAATTTCTGCCAAAATGGGAAGTATGCTGTTATTGGAACCTATGATGGCCGGTGTATCTTCTACGACACAGAGGTATCAAGCCAAGCGTCTGGGTTTAACATGTCCTAGTTTTTAGATTGATTTATTCCAGGCTAAACTTGAAGTGTTTTTTTTTTTTTCGCTTTCTGCACACTTCCCCAGCGCCTGAAATACCACACTCAAATTCATGTGAGGTCCACCAGAGGCAGGAACAAAGTTGGACGCAAGATCACCGGTATCGAGCCTCTTCCTGGCGAGAATAAAGTAATGTCTAATCTCCACTTCAAAAATATCAAAGCTTGTTTGATGTCCCTTCAATGATGAATAAATCAGACTTCATAACAAACAAAGCTCTTATCTTCCCTCACAACAGATTTTGGTGACCTCAAATGATTCCCGCATTCGCCTTTATGACCTAAGGGACTTGTCGTTATCCATGAAATATAAAGGTTACGTCAACAGCAGCAGCCAGATCAAAGCAAGCTTCAGGTGAGGCGGGTTTGCTCTGAGCGTGATTCTGAATTGAGCCGTGCGGAGAAGCATCAGAAACAAACCAGTGATATTAAAGCCAGTCTTTAAAGGGATATTCCAGCGTAACATTAATTAAGGACAAACACACTGCAACACAGAGTTAGACACCCCCTCGAGAGAATAATTTTGCCGACCGGTTGCTTCTCTAGCTAGACCGCAGGATAGCAATACAGAAAGCCACAAGCTCAACCAAGCGCCACTCTATAGCCACAAATAATGCTCAGAACAGCACCTAACTTCATCAACAGTACATATAGGGTCCCAGCCATAGCACTAGCCACCAAACATCTTTTTAACTTTGCCTGATTTCTTTAGCAAGGAGACTAAACACAACTTACCCGCTCTCTGCTTGTTTGTACAGAGACCTCAGATTAGTCCATTACCGACTGCAGTGGGGTGACGCAGCTCAAGGAAGAACATCTACGATCATTTCTTTATCATAACCTTGAAGTAATAATCATCATGGTAGTTCTTCTGCCTTAGTGTCTCGGTTTGATTGCATTTCCATGAACAAATGATCATAAATGTTCTTTCTTGAGCTGCGTCACCCCGCAGCAGTCTGTAATGGACTGGTCTGAGGTCTCGCTACAAACAAGCAGCTGCTGGAAGAGAGTAGGTGAGTTGTTTTTGGTCTCCTTGCTAAAGAAATCAGGCAAAGTTAAAAGGATGTTTGGTGGCTAGTGCTATGGCTGGGACCCTATATGTACTGTTGATGAAGTTAGGTGATGTTCTGAGTATAATTTGTGGCTATGGAGTGGCGTTTTGGTTGAGTTGTGCGCGTTGGCTCCTCAGACCGCTGTGTATTGCTATCGTGCGGTCGTTACTTAAGTTGGTATAACTAAAGAAGCAAGCGGTCGGCAACATTCGTCTCTCGAGTAGGTGTCAAACTCGGTGTTACGCCGGAATATCCCTTTAAGTGTTCAAGTATTTCTTTGCTTTATTACATTGTACCTTGAATTTTAAAGCTGACCTCCAGGGATTTTCTCCCCAGTCATGACTACTCCTTCATAGTCAGCGGCTCAGAGGATAAATACGTGTACATCTGGAGCACTTACCACGACTTGAGCAAATTCACATCAGTACGGCGGGACCGCAATGACTTCTGGGAAGGGATTAAAGGTAACCATGCTGTGTGTCAAATGATAAACATGATTTTGGATGAGTTTGTTCCTGTACTCTTGCTGATACTGAAGCCTTGGTTACCTTCCAGCACACAACGCAGTGGTCACCTCAGCCGTCTTTGCACCCCAGCCTGGCCTTATTGTCCCTCAAGAAACTGGAGCAGAGAAACCAGAAGCAGAGTGTAAGAGCCTGGACTCCACTGACTCTGAAACCATACCCTCAGGTGAGTTCGGCGTGATTCATTCATGGGAAATTTTGCTGACATCGAAACTGTCATTTCACTGTGTTAACCTAATCCTTTACTTTGAAGGAGCCCTGAAGACAGATCACACCGAGGTTCTGCTCTCGGCTGACTTCACTGGAGCCATCAAGGTTTTCATCAATGTTAAAAAGTACTGAGCACTTCAGAGGTTGACAGCTCCTCACATTCAGGCCTGTGTGGTGGATATCAGTCCCAGAGATGAAGGGGCCATTTGATGTCACTCTGTTACTTAATGGTTATTGCTCCAGAGAGAAAGCTGAGTGTAGCTTCGTTGGGGAAACAGGGACCGTGTGGAGGAGTTGGAAAAAGTAGACTGTAAAAAAAAAAATACTGACAAGGTTTGAATCCCTGTCACATTTCTATTTTTTATCTTTGACACCAAGCAACTGTGAATAGTTTGGCATAAAGGAGAAAAAAAAGCAGTCAGATATGCCAAGTGTGAGGTTTGAGCAGAGACTCAATCTGTTCCGGTATGTGTGTGTGTACAATAACTGTCGGATTTACAGGACTGAGCGTAGCTACGAGCTATTTGTAACAGTACAGTCACGTTAGATGTTTCTTTGCTCTCACATTTCAAAGATTAAGGTAACTCATGACATTTCAACAACATCGTCCTAATACAAGTCAAAACTTTTAGTGTTAAGAGAAGTAACTATTTCTTTTGAAGCAAAGCGGTTTGAAATGTTATTCACACACAATCTGTGCCTCCGTGTAGAAAGCTTTTCCAAATTCAGCTTCTCAAGCTCTTCTCTAAAATCTATCGAACATGACAGCCAGTCTTTGGTTCAGGAAATCCGTGTACGGTTACTAATGATCAGGGCTGGGTATCCTCAGTGTTTTTCAGAATCAGAACTGGCACTTCAATCCTTTTGATATAATTTTGGTTTAATGAAAGCACATCTCATACTACAAAATAGTACTGTAAATTAAGTGTGTAACATTGCATACTTACCGCTTTTGTAAACAGAAACCAAATAATGCACTATCAATTTCCCCAATAAAAATTTGCACAAACTAGACAGAACCTGTGAAAAACCTTTTTTTAACTGAGAAAAATCCAATCAATGGCTACAACTCAGAGGAGAAGCTGTCAAATATTCAGATACCTGGCCCTACCAACAATCTACACACACAATCATGACAGAGGGTGGTTTATTTATTGTTATATTTCCGCAGGTTTTCATTTTATAAACAAACATAAAAACAAAAATATATGTCTCTGTAACAGTGTTTAAACTTCATATAAAAAAGTGCTTAATCTTGAGATTATGGTGTGAGCAGGGGGACCAAGAGAACAGATGAGTCGGTCCGTTCAAAGAGGAAACCACAAGTTAATGGGGGGACAAAGTCCAGATCTCAGAGTCAATGTTTGCTCCTTTTTGTCTTCTTGCGGGAGCGATGTGGTGACCGTGACCTGGACTTCCTCGTCTTTCTGTCTGGGGACGGTGATCTGGAACGTTTGGACTGTTTGACAGACTTTTTCCTGTGAACAGGGTCATAAATGATATCAGGTTGAATTTAACAGTAATCAGAACAAGTGCATCAATATTGAACCCACTGTCACTCACTTGGAGGGAGAAATGCTCCTCGATTGTCGTATCTGGTCAGCAAGATCTGTACTCCGCTGCCTCCTGCCCCTGTCTTTACTTCTCCGGCGCCTCTCTCCGTGTCTTCTGTCATCCTTGGATCTGTCTTTAGATTTTGATCTCAGTCTCCCATTCTTTCCTTCATCCTTTTCAAACTCCTGTAAAAGACAAGATAGGACATCCCATCACCTCATGGAGGTGGCTTGCAACTTCCACATCATCCCATCCACACTTAACAGACTGTCGGTTTTCCACAAGGGGGAGCTGTCAGTGACACAGAAGAGACAGTAATGAAAATAAAAAAACTGTAGCTAGATGTTCCTTTCCTGTAGGTGGTGCACACTGGACAAAATCCTGTGTCTGGTTTTTAGTGCTCTGCATCAGTTATACTGTTTGCTACTGTGCCAACTGACTAATTTAATAGTCTGATTTTAATGTACTAATAACAAGCACTTTTGTATATTTTGCCCCATACTGTTTGTGATTAAAGAAATATTTCTATTACACATGAGACGGCTGTATTTCTTTGGAGATCTATTAGAGTCAAATGCTGAATAATACTGCAGAAATATTGTCCAAAATTAAGTTCTCTACATTTCTGTCTTCAGCACGTAAGAAAAACAAACTTACACCTGATTTGGTTCTTGAATTCTTGAATTGAGCCCCCCTTTTTTAAAAATTCTGATTTAATGCCATAAACATACTCTAGTGCAGTCATTCTCAAGTCCAGTCCTCGAGCCCCCCCGTCCTGCATGTTTTGGATGTTTCCCTGCTCCAACACACCTGATTCAAATGATCAGCTCGTTATCAAGCTCTGGAATGGCTTAATAACGAGCTGATCATTTGAATCAGGTGTGTTGGAGCAGGGACACATCCAAAACATACAGGACGGGGGGGCTTCAGGACTGTTTGAAACCAACTTTGTAGGCACAGAAAGGTACTAAAATTCACAAGTGGGGGATTTTCATTGACAGTTGATGCTGACAGAGGTGAAAAACTGCAGAGCTTCTGTTTACTGTAAACTTTGTACCAGGAATCGTAACAAATCGAAAGTCAAAAACAGATGGTCTTTCAGAGATCGAAACGAGAAGTGTAAGATGAGAAAAATCCCGCAACCACAACCTGCTGAGAGTCATTAGGACCTGATAGCCATTCTTCATCCAAAGGCAATCTCTGAATCTTATCAGGTATTTCCTGGCAACATATACGCCCCTAAAATGAAGCTCAACTTTCCAGGAACCCTAAAGTCGCCAACAGTGAAGATTTTAACAAGCTTCCAGTAGAGACGTCTTTCCTGTTTGCTGCAATACTTAAAGTCCTATTCCCAGATTGAGAATGACCATGTTTTCAGTTAAGAAGAAAAGCAAAATGCTCCTCTCCAGATATGTCTGTATACATCTGCTGACACAGCACCTGATCATCTGTTTGTGCTGAGTCTCACTTTCACTGTTAAATGCAAACTACACAGACTTTCATCAAGACTAGTCAGATACTATTTTGAAAAACTGTGCAAAGTAATAAAAATGATTAGTTTCAAAAACCCTTGATCAAAGACTGCACTTATCTGGACTGGTTCTGTAAACCCACCTTCTGCAGCAGTCTGTCCCTGTAGTGCTGTACTTGTGGCTGTACGCTCATTCCAGACTTCTTCGGCCTCTTGCCAGACTCCAGCTCATCTTGGATCTTCATGAACTTTACCTGAGTGGGACACATCACAGTAAGTTACAGCAACTTGACGGCAGAAAAAGGGACATTAGTAAAGCTGCTGATGTCATTTGAAGCAGGAGTTATAGCTAGTTTCTTAATTTAAATGCCGTATATTGCTGGATGAGTTGAAACCTGGCCGACAATAAAAGTGACAGCCACACTGAGAACAGAAAAGCAGATATCATAAACTTTTTTTTTTTAATGTGCACTTGCCTCCAGCTCTCTCAGCCTTTTCCCTTTGTGAAAACTTCTGAGGGAGCTCTGGAAGTCTTCACTGTCATATTTGGCTGAACTGCCACTATCGTCGCTGTGTGAGTCCTTATCGCCATCCTGTGAGTCGATGCTGCCAATAGAGGAGAAAGGAGGCTCATGATGTGTCTCAACTGCATTTGACCGTTTAAATATGTGTGTTTAATACAGAGGCACCGAGGCCTTACCTCACGTTCACTTCATCCTCTCTGTCCTCCAACACCATGTCCCACTTGGACTCGGTCTCAGCTAAGAGAGAAATGAACATATGAGCAGGATCATGTGTGTGTGAGTGTGTGTGTGACATGATTCAAAGTTTGTCTTGACCTGTGTTACCTGGAAAAAACGTATGAGTGTTATCTCTCTTCTCCCACTTCGACAGAGGAACACCGTTATCATCCACTGATGAAGACAAGAGGACAGCAGGTCAGAACAAGAACATGTTATTAATGCTGCATTCGAGTTACCTCGGAAGTCAGATGTCCTAGCTGGGAATGACGTCGCATCGGAGTTACCAGCGTTTCAGTTACAAAGTCGGAAAAAAGCAAAATCGGAGGCGGAAACAAGATGGCTACATCTACAAAAGTTATTTTAGCGCCTGTTATTTTAGTTATTTTAAGTTATTTTAGCATCTCCTTTTGTAGATGTAGCCATCTTGTTTCCACCTCCGATTTCGCTTTTTTCCGACTTGGTAACTGAAACGCTGGTAACTCGGGTGTGACGTCATTCCCAGCTCAGACATCTGACTTCCGAGGTAACTTGGAGTAATTTTTCAGGGTCTCAGTAGTAATTTTATAACCAAACAAAAACTCTCCATTTAAGAGCTTTACATATGTCCTTTCACATGATGAACTTACAGGGCATCCCGTCAATGTCATCAACAGCGACTTCGAGGGGAACACCATCTATGTCATCAACAGGATCTCCATCAAGATTCCAGCCTATGGGGCAGCCGTCCAGGTCATCCATGAGGGCTGAGTTTGAACATGTCGTTTTGCTGACCATTGGAACACCATCGAGACCAGAAGACGCATCCTAAAAGGTGAGGACACAATGGAGCATCTGTTAAAGTTGTTTCAGTCCAAACATGCTTGATCATCAGATATTTTCCAGCATGAACAGCTGTTTAATTAGCTGTAAAGCAATTAAGAGAAAAGCGATAAAGTCTGTAATGAGCAGATATGTATTCAGCTCACCTCTGGGGTCTCTGTGGACTCCTCCCCTACATAGACTAAGCCCAGACAGATGTTTTGAAGGTGGAGTAGATGATAGTCAGGATAAATATCCCACTCCTGCCATGCTCTGACACAATTCAAGACTTTTTGCTGTAGACAAAGAAAAACAGTTTTAACTTGCTGCTTATTTGCCTCACACAACGACAGTGGATAAGAACATTTACCTGAAACTGCTCAGCCTGCAGCCTGGATTGTATGTTTCTGTGTGCTGCATTAAGATCCCGGATTATCTGTGTTAGCTTTTTTTCAAAACTGGAAAGTTAGAGACAAAAATAACTTAGAGCTCTCAGATAAAGAAAAGATCAATTATGATACAAAAATTGATGGTGAACTACTACAAAGTCTCTTACTGTCTACGATAATATGATGCACCAGCAACTTTTGCAAAGGAGTTGTGCAAGATGTCTGACACAAGATACAACCTGGCAATCTGTAGGTGTGAGGACAGAAGACAACAAATGTTACAGGCGTAATCATGTCGACTTTAACAACTTTGCTCATGTGAAAGCATACTAGCCTTGTTGGAAAGAGGTGCCTGACTCCATGAAAAAGACTCAGTGATGAGTCTCACTACTTCTTCAGCTGCATCTGCTCGCTCCAGACAGAACAACATACCACGGATGATGTCTTTTCTGCTCGGGGTGAGCGCTGTAAGTAAGGTCTCCAGCCTCTGTTTGTCTCTGAGTGGCATTAACAGAAGAATAACAAAGACTTCAATTTAATTTGGATGAAGTTAAAACCTTTATACCTGCTGAACATACATACTTAGCTCTGAGCTGCCCTCTCTTCACCTCCTCTTCAGAGGAAGCATCTTCTTCCTCCATTGAATCTTCACCTCTCTGAGGGTGGCTTACCGGGATAGGGGGTCTCCACATGGACCCGCCGCGGAACATACAAAAATCTGTAGTCCTCCACTCCGTCTGGGAATCTCCCTATTATAAGAACAGAAGTCGTAAATCCAACGATTGCTTCAAAATGAGACATAACAGGAGAATTTTTGAAAGATGAGGTTTTACTTCAGAAACCTGCCTGGAGGATGGAGAAAAGTTTCCAGCGATAGTATACATGGTCTTGACTTTTATTGTCAAAGAGGAACCTGTGACGGTAAAGAAAGAGTAAATTAAACATTAACCCTTCAAGGGCGCTTACATGAGCAACACACCGCTGCACAGGCACAGCAGTTCTTACCTGTATTCTGGATTTTTTATTTCTTTGTTCATTATAAGGGCTTCGAACACAAAGCCTTCACGCACCACAAACTCTACCATCCTGTGAATAAGAGACAAAAGACTCCTGTCGAGAAAGAAGAATATATTAGAGCAGGATATTTCTGTCAAAACTCTTCCCGCACATTAGAGAGTCAGTTGCAACATGAGATTGTAAAACCCCTTTTGTAGCTAGTTAGCCTCTAGCATGATCATTCAGGTAATTAAATAAGTGGACACAAAAGCAGCACACCACTGCCTCTGTCCTACAAGACTAGATACCAGCTGTGAAGTAAGAAGAGTGTGTGTACCTGTCTTTAGGGATTACCACCTGGACTACGGCTTTGGACAGAGTCTGTTTGTGAAGTCAAACCAAAATAGTGAAGACTGAATTAAAAAGTGAGCACTGACAGATGAAACACTGCAGCATACATACAGCACAGAAAACCAGTCAGTCAACAAAATGGTAGGGAAGGACTTCAGTAACTTATCACTCTAATAAGATGCAGAGATTTATCCAAAAGATATACAAGTTTGAAAACAGATATGCTGTGGTCAAAGTTAAAATATCATTGTAGATTGAATCTGTGCACTACTATCCCCTTCTCCCGATTGTCTTTGTTCACCTTTAATTGAAATTTGGTTTCAGGACACTCACTTGACTACGAGAACGGAGGTAACTCATGTCAATAACAAAGCCTGTAGTGCTTCATGGAACTTAAAATGAGCAACAAATATTAATCATGTAAATATCTCATATAACAGGGACAGGTATACCTTGTCAAGGTCCTCTTTGTCCGTGTCCAATGGTTTGGTGAAGTCATTCCGGAATCGATCTATTGGCTGAGCATTGAAAGGCAGACCAGAATGGGGTGGCATTGTTGCTCTCACCCCTGTGGATGTGTAAACAGGCTGACGGGGAATACGCACTGGTTTCGCCCATCCCATCTTCATCACGAACCCCATGATTTTTTTACCTGAGATACATAGATAAACTGTCCCACAATCATTGTCACCTTGAGGTCAAATGTATCTGCTAATTTTAAAAGTCAGCGTCACCTTCAAGTCCAGCCAAAGCTCGCTCTGCATCTTTCCGCATCATGAAAGCAACAAAGGCTCGGTTGGAGATCCTCAGGCGCTCCTCTGAGTTTCTGGGCCACATTATCCTCACACTGGCCAGAGGGCCATACTTACAGAACTCTTGACATAGCATTTCTTCATTCATCTAAACAAACAAAGAGAGTGAACAAAGAGAACTGACATCGATGCTGCGCTGAGCTAATCACAAGCAGTGAGCCTCCTCACCTTCTGACTGATCCGACTTATAAAGAGGTTAGTGGTGGCTGGTGCTGAAATCTCATCATATACTGCCAGTGGAAATAACAGCAGTTAGATGAGTGTTGGCATTAGCCATTTCCAAATAAAAGATTTCTCTGGAAGGGGGCTCTCACTTGATCGTCCAGCTGATGGTAAACACAGACCTCCCTCTCCTTCTCCTCCTTCTCTTCCTTCACCTCCGGTAACATTTTTCTTCCTTTTATACCTTTCTTCACGTTCTTCTTGTATTCTGCATATCATAAACACTTCATTAGGCTAAGATACCATCAAAAGAAAATGACTGAGCTTAAACATGATAGCGGCGTATTTACTCAGACGACGTACATCTTAAGTTCTTCTTTGAAGAGTTCAAGATTACTCTTCTGTTTCCCTTCTGTTGATCTTTTCTGGACCTGTCAACCAAGCAAGCAACTGCTGTGGTTATTCTTATAACAACCTGATCTCACAACACTGTTCAGAGTGAAAAAATGAAGAAAGGGGGCAAAAGCAGTTTCTGTTCACACTAAATTAGAGTATAAACCTGAACAACTTACAGTTTTTTTGCTGTCAGCAGCTGATACTGATGAGGCACGCTGGGACACAGGACTCAACTTAGTGGGATGTCGATACAGCTTAATTTTGTTGAGCACTGCTGCTTCCTCCTCTGCAAAAAAAATGTAGGAATCAATGAAACTTGACAACTTATCAATATATTCAGAGGAGATGGCAACTTTGGCTCCATTAAAAAGGAAGCAATTCTTTGCTCAGTCAGCGGGAAATCAGAACTCTGTAGATAGATTCCTTCAAGAAACAAACATAAACGAGTGAGTGTTGCTAGTGCGTTTGAAGGTAAGGAGTGAATCGATTAGATTTCTTTATGCATGACTACAAATAGAAGCGAAAGGTGTACGAATTTGGCATATTTATTTCATCATCATTTTATTATCTCAAAACTGAATTGTTTTGACCGGTACATTGAGAGACAACTCTTGATTCATTTTTCTCAGGAAGGAAAGAGAAAACTGCACTACAGCTGCATCCAACAACAACACCAAAATGATAGCCCTCTAAATGATTGCTTACCTTTAGTGGCATTAACAACACCCCCATGGACAAAAGGTTTCTTATTAGCCTCAAATGATGCCACAAATTCTTCAAAAACCTCTGCAGCTTTCTCTTGCTCCTATCAAGTGAAACAGAAACATATGGAGCATGTTTTTATGGCCTCATCATGTTCACACAGGCAGAATATGAACATTTTCTTTATGTTCTTACCTTTTTCTTGAGCTCTTTCAGTTTTTTCTGTGTGAGTAATTTGACCGGTGTGGCAGGTTTTCCCTTTCTATCTGCCATTCTCAACCTGCAAAAAAAAAAAAAAAATGCAAAAATTGAAGTTACAAACAAATAACATCTAAGATCCATTTAGTCCACTAACTTTAACATTTCACCCCTGGAGAGACTGCAACACCATAATTTCTCAATTCTAGCTGTGCCTATCAGATCTTTGTTGAAATTTTGAAGTTTTCCAAATGTCCTACTGAAAAGGCACCAGAGTCCAGTAAAGTTGAATCCAAAAAGCTTTACTCTACTTCACAGAATCATAAAGCAGTGATCAGCTATGCAGAGCGACTGACAATATGGTCATACAATATCACATCATATATATTTTTTGTATGAGGTGTGGGCCCTTCTTTTGCTTATTTTCCCTCTAGTCATCAAGTTTTTAATTGCATTTCACTACCTCCTTTATCTTGGAAAGTCCAGTTTTTAATTGGTGTCTGTCTGTGATTTATGGCGGTCAGAAAAACCTCCCTTCTATAATTAATGGTGACCAGATGCAGGCCTAGTTTCTCATATCTCTTATATCTCATATCTCTTGTAAGTTCATTCACTTTCATGGTAGTTCCTTTTCCAGTAAAAAGGGCCTCATCTTTTCTTAAATTCTGGTTTGAAGTTTCTTCTGGATTACAATTTTATAATATACAATGGTGTGTGTATTCTAGCCATCACAATACCCTCCACCAAGAAAAGTGATTTATATTGGGTCTTTACATTCACTGACAACAAAATACAGAGGTTCTGAATAGCCATGCATCCATACAAGTGACTTATTTCATTTTCCTTGCTAATGAGTAATTTTGCAAGAGGAAATTGATCCCCAAGTGTGCCATCTAGGTGTGATTCTCCAGCTGGGAGAAATTTGACTTAATGAGATTTTGGTTGGACTTCAGTGTGAACATGTATTTTCCAAGTCTGGTTTCAGTCAGGCACAATAACTTGATTTTAGATAATAACATTTCAAGTACTGGCTCAAGATGTAAATTAGGACTATTTCTATGTCTGTGTTGTTTTGGCAACTCTTACATACAGCTGTCATAATCTGGTGTTGATTTGGAATCGAAAAACTGAATTTAGCTCATTAGCAAAGGTATGGAAGCATGTCTGCTCAGGGCTTCCGTACAAATCCGTACTTTCTGCTGGGTCGCATCATCTAGTATTTTAACAGTGTCCTTTTAGGTCAGGTAATAGATTCAGACATTTCATAATGAAAACAAGCATGGACTGTAAAAGATGAGTTATACTTAGTAACATTCATTGCAATGTCTCCCCCACATATCGTCTATCGCTAGCGGTTGGCTGTGAAATGGAGATGTAGATGTTGGATGTTAATGACTATCTGAAGAAGTTGCCGAAAAACTAAAGCAGTATTAGTTTATAAATCGATTCAACAGATATCCTGGTTGTACAAACTGAGTTTAAAGGCCTCAACTGTCACTCCCCCCTGTTCCTCCTTTTTGCTAGCATGAGCTAACGGCTGCTTAGCTTAGCCTCTCTAGGACATAGTTTACTAATACAGTCAATCTTAAATGCTAGGTACAGCTCATATTTGTAGGTCGACCAATTTATAATGTATCTCATAATCATCACAGTTGCGAAAATCTGTTGTCGGTGGTAACTATTTATGTAAAACAGTGCATAGTCCAAGCTAACTCACATAACTGTCTCTTGTCTTCTTCCATAAAGGATCTACAGCCTGCACAGGATACAATACAACACAGCTATAAGTCGTGCATGCTAACAGCCTCATGCATTAACTTAAACTGGCACTTACTATGACTGACATGCTATTGCTTCAGCATTTTGAGTGCGAAGACAGTTAATGTTGCCTACATCACAACATGCTATCAGACAGAGGAGAGAGCTGGTCGGTGGAGGAGGACGCCTGCTGCCCAGTCTCTGCACCACGATGAAGGGAGTCTGTGATAGGGTTACTGCTGCTGCTGCTTCTATTGAAGGGTCCGGATAACCATTCACTTTTCAAGGTAACCTCTTACAGACCATGACAATTCACATCTAAATGTATTCATGTGGCTTATAGTTGAGAGGGTTTTTTTTTTCTGTAGCTCTATTTAAAGTTAAAGAGCATTCACAGGTCTTGCATCAACTCATAAGAGTAGACTTAAATGTTTCAAAAATTACAATAAGGTTACCAATATAGGGGAGAGTGGGGTAAGATGAGCCATTTTTCATATTTTAGATCTCTACATCAAGGCAATCATAGTTTTGTCTCTATCAAGTGTATCTGCATATATTTCAAGATGTTGTGCATCCCTGCAAACCAACAGAATGAGTGTAAACATAACTGTCTTGATAATATAGCATGCCAAAAAAAGTGATCTCCTTACCCCGTGCATGGGCTAAATTGAGCTGTATCCCTCCTACCATCCCACTCTCCACCCCAGCCCTCCCTCACCTTCTCTCTCCCTAAATAACAGTCACTTCTTAACATTCATGTGTGTTTTTATCTATTATATGCCATTCAACTGGTACAATAATTCTTTTAATTATTATTGCATATAACTGCTAAAAAGCTGTTTTGTAAAAAGCCATTTTAACATGAGAATGCCTTTAAGTGATTCAGAACATTCACAGCTGTATTTTTGAAAAGAAAAAGTAACACATTTCAACAATCTGAACTGAAACTCTGATCCTCTCATCAGACTCCTTTACTTTCTCCGTTGAGCCACTGGCTCAACTCACCCCAGAACTAACATGATGACTTTGCTAGTCCTCTAAGCTAAAAGGGTGGACTTTTATGTTATGTTTTTGACCTCATGTTGTAGCTCATAGATACCACAACTGATGTATAAAACAAATTTAAAATGATCATTTTTGGTCCGTACACAATTCTAACAAAACTTATGACAGACTAAATTCACTTTCAAGAGTGAAAAATGTTTTTTTGTAAATAAATGTCTAACCCCTTCACCCATGTGCTTCTAACCTTCACAGACTCCATGAATTGATGCCCATCTCCTAAATCTTTGGTCACATGATCAATTTTTCTTAACCATTTACAAGCAACAGGGGGTGGCTCAACTTACCCTTTGGCTCAACTTACCCCACTCTCCCCTACCCTTGATACAAGCAATCAATCAATCAATCAATCAATCAATCAATCAATCAATCAACTTTATTTCTATAGCACATTTAAAATAACCACAAGGGTAGCCAAAGTGCTGTACAATGACACATAAAAACAAATAACACAGATACAGCCTTAAACATATTTTTTGATTAACCACAACAGGTGTGATTGTGACATGTTTGTATGAAGCTGTATCTAATCATAAACATGTTCAAAACTATGAATCATGCAGAAGCTTTCTGAGATTGTTGACATCCTTCCATCTTCTTGCAACTGAACTTCTCTGTTAAGGCCCCTGTGAGGAGTTTTTCCACATCTATAAAATAGCCTGAAATTCATTTTGAAGCCCCCTCATCATATCCAAAAGCAAACATGATAATCAGTGACAAGACTGTCTATTTTTACATTGTAATTTTAAATGCTTGAAAGCGGTGCAAGGGGGTGGGTGTCAGCTGAGCAGCAAAAGAAAATATCCACAGAAAATATTCACAATGGTAAGACATGCCCATGTAAGGTTGGCAGGATTTGATTTTGGACTTAAAGTCACGACTTGTGCATGTACAGGGTAAGAGAACAAAGCAAAAATGCTTTGACAGTATAGTTTGAAAACTACACTTATAAAGCCACGGACAGAACAACACTTTTTCACTGTGAAGCTAAAACCTCTAGAGCTCCCCCTAGTGACTGGTTGCTGTGTAGGTCTGAAAGTCTGCCTCCTCCATAATGACAGGTGGAATTCATCACTAATGCAGAAAATATAGCCTATTATCAACCTTACTCCTCCTATCATTTCACAGTTATCTTTTTTACAGTCTCCCTTCAGACATAAGTTGAAATTCAGCTATGCATTTCCTCTCATTCTCTGACAAATCAGTTGAGAAAGATCTTCATACAGCTTTCGATGAGTCTAACAAACTGACAGCATTCAGATCCTGCTGTTCTCCATATTAACTGTTTAAACCAGCAGATCTATACCTCCATCCTTTTTTGTTAAATGGTGGATACAAAATTTGATTCTCAATTTATTTTTAATGCAACAATAAATAATAATAAAAAGAAACGTCCACAAATACTGATATCCTTAACTTTATACTCTGCATCTTTGGTTGATTGCACACAGTTTGAACTCTAAGGTCTTTTCTACCTGAGTAACTGCTTCAGTTTTCTCGAATTTGAAAGTAACTTTGTTCCTCTTGTGATTCAGATAAGCTATAGATTTTCAGTGAAGGGGGCATTTTACATGGTCCAATGTTTTTGTCATAGTGTTGAGGATTAATTGCCACCATTAACCCAATGTAAGACCCCTGACCCACAAATAAGGCTTTCTGATAAAGAGCAATTTATGTTTGGTTTCCCTTGATAGCCTTGTGGTTTCACTGTGCGCTGCATAGATTCAAAGCACCAGTGCCTGAGGCAGCACATCAACCCAATAACGTCAAAGACTACCTCATGTTCAGGGTATACATCATGTTCTTTTTATTGACGACTTTATTCATTCTCTGAATACATGGTTGATATTATGTGCAAATGTGACTCAGATTTTTTTTTATCTAGCCCAAAGCGGACTCTTCCAGAGGGACTGTGTCTGGTTCACATACTGTACATTTTAGCAAACTCTAGTCAGTCTTGTGTTTCCTCTTGTTATCTATTTTATGTAAGCAGAAACTCAATTATCTTCACATACATTGTCATGTATGGACCATTTCTTTAATTTCAACCTTGTTCAGAGTGAATAGGGTTGTGTTCAGAGTACTTCAATTTAAATCTCTTTTTGTCATTGGCTTTGTATCACTAAAATAATCTGCTCCAGAAAATGTAGAAAAGGAAATGCAATACAATTTAGACAATAGGAGACAGTAGTTTACATTGTGTTAAGTAGGACAGAGCCTTATTAATTTATTGGTCATTTCTTACTTGATCTATCCTTAAAGAGAAGTTCTGAAAACAGTCACAGCACATATCTTAGAAGTACTCATAAAATATGTCAGAATAACTATTACAATGTTGGTCTGACCCCAAATAGCCAAAATGCCAAATATAAAGTTAATGGTGAGGTTGCTTTCTTGTGAATATAGTGGTGGGTACACATTATAAAATATTAGCACAAGCATACGTGATGATTGTTATAAAAGTCAGGGATATCTAATTATAAAAAAATACACATAAAGGCAGTTGGCGATAAAACATCTCATAAGATAGTTTTCATTTGATTGATGAAGTCAAAGATGTGGAAATCTATAGAGTTTAGAGGTATGGGTGCTTCTGGCAGGAATTCTATGCTGCAAAGGTCATCACAAATGTTCAGTGAGTGCCCATAAAAATGTCATATTCGGTGCTATACTTCAGTTGTCTTCAGTACGGTTGTTTGGTCAACCAGAAAAGCATTTTATGAACAACTTTGTCTGAGATTAAAAAATGATGGTTCTTTTAATCGAAGGCCCATATTTCAGCCTGCCAATATTACTCTTAAAAAAGACTCTCGGTAAGTTGCAGATAAATGGTAACTGAACTTCACTTTTAACTCCTTGCTAGTCCTCTCACCACTTGAAACCTTTTCACACAAACATTTGATACTCACAGCTTAAAGAGATATTCTGGTGTAAAATTAATTAGGATCAAACATACCGTAACACAGAGTTAGACACCCCCTCAATAGATGAATGTTGCCGACTGCTTGCTTCTCTAGTTATACCAACTTCAGTAACGACCGCAGGATAGCAATACACAGCGGTCTGAGGAGCCATGAACAAACCTTAAACCAAAAAGCCACTCTATAGCCACCAATAATGCTCAGAACAGCACCTAACTTCATCAACAGTACATATAGGGTCCCAGCCATAGCACTAGCCACCAAACATCTTTTTAAGTTTGCCTAATTTCTTTAGCAAAGAGACTAACCACAACTCACCCACTCTCTTCCAGCAGCTGCTTGTTGGTAGCGAGACCTCAGGCCAGTCCATTATGGAATACAGCGGGGTGATGCAGCTCAAGGAAGAACATTTATGATCATTACTTTATCATTTCCATGAAGTAATAATCACCATATTAATCATTTTGCACTGCAGATGCGGTAGTTCTTCTGCCTTCGCATCTCAGTCTGATTGCATTTTCATGCATCCTAAATGTTCTTCCTTGAGCTGCGTCACCCCACTGTAGTCCATAATGGACTGGCCCGAGGTCTCCCTACAAACAAGCGGCTGCTGGAAGAGAGTGGGTGAGTTGTGTTTAGTCTCTTTGCTAAAGAAATTAGGCAAAGTTAAAAAGATATTCGGTGGCTAGTGCTGTGGCTGGGACCCTATATGTACTGTTGATGAAGTTAGGTGCTGTTCTGAACATTATTTGAGGCTATAGAGTGGCTTTTAGGTTCAGGTTTGTTTATGGCTCCTCAGAACGCTGTGTATTGCTATCATGCGGTTGTTACTAAAGTTGGTATAACTAGAGAAGCAAGCGGTCGGCAACATTCATGTCTCGAGGGGATGTCTCAGTCGGTGTTACGGTGTGTTTGACCCTAAACTAATTTTACACCGGAGAATCCCTTTAATTGAATAAAATTAAGAATTATAATTAAAAAAAATCAAACAACATAATCAACTTCTCCTGCAGGGTTCAAACGTTGAATGCTTAGCTAAAACTAGACTCTTTACTAATAGATCTGTCACAGAAAGTCCAACATTTTTGGACCTTCTGAACCACTTTTATCGTTAATATTTTCTTTTTTCAAAATTTGGCTCTTTAAGTGTTTGAGGTTGAACCATGCACAAGGAACGGTTTGACAGTAATGTAATTAAATTTTCCTTTTGACTCTGACAAATATCACATTGTAATGATGTAGCCTATAGTATTTAGAAAAAAAAGTGGCATCATACTGAACTTTGCATTGATAAAACTGTGTCTGATATATATATTTTGTCCTAATAATTCCTTTTAATTTGGCACTACCCTCAGGCAATATGGCCCACATTTGAGAAAATCTGAACATAGGTTTTCATGAAGGGCCCCTGCTGCATGTCTGCCACACTGAGGCCCCTGCTGGGAGTTTAGCATGAGCAGGTGTAAGAAGGGTAAAAGCCTAAAATGGCCACCAAACCGTGTTCACCATCACCATCATCATCATCACCATCATCAGCAGCAGAAGCAGCTCCACCTCAGAGGAAGCCCATCCCCTAGCGTCCGTCCCGGGAACGTACCCCGTATGCGCATGGGCGGAGAAACTGCCGCTGTGCGCTGTTATTATTGTAAGAGTAATTTCTTTTTTACGAAAATGGCGTCCAGTCAGGGAGGTGTGGGAGCTGTCACGGCTCTACAAAACCATCATTACCCCAGCGGACCTCACTGGAGCCCGGGCATCAGCCAGTACCAGCAGCCGCACCAGCAGCAGCAGCAGCACCACACGGCCCGGAGCTTAGACCGGGCTTTGGAGGATGCGGTCTGCTCCGGGATCCTCAACCTGAGCGGCAGGAAACTGAGGGAGTACCCGGGGATGAGCTACGACCTGACGGATACAACACAAGCAGGTGGGTGGGTGCATGCATGGACTGAAAGACATCACATGTAAGACACAGGCAGCGTGCTTCAATGGAGATGTGCTCAGAGATTTATGTGTCTTTGAATGCAGCACGTCCGCATTGTGGGTGCATTTCTGTCTAGTCTGGGCGCATTAATATATAGGTGACAATATTTAAAGGGATATACCGTCCACTGGGTTGGCTTCTGTGAATGCACACAGCTTTACACACCCTTGTTGTAATTACTGTCCACTTAGTCTCATATATCACACCACTTTTCTGCACAGGGGGGCTCGGCTGCTGTTGTGTGGTTGTTTTGGTCGACGCCAGCAGCTTTCAGTCTCTCTCTCCCCCCCAGGAGACACATGAATGAGACGGCAGGCGCACCCAAAGCCAGGCGCTGTGCAGCGGTTTGTACACCAAGCCGCAGTAGATTTGGCACTGGAGCTGCTGGCGTGCTGGAGCAGAATATGAATGAACCGGGAGGCTCGGTTGTAGATCTTGCTCATTGAATATAATTTGCGCTGAGCATCTGATAGGCTACACCTACATGCTCTACTTTTTTTATTTTTTTCAGTTTCGGCACAACCAGACAAAAGATGCAGCGCACTTGCAGCCTCACCCCCTGCTTGCCTGCCTGCATGCTTGCCTGGGTGCATATGCCCATACAGCCCAGAAAGCTTTGTGAAGGAGAAAGACACAAGTCTGCTTTTTATTTCTTATCTATGGTATAAGCCATGTCAGGTCTTTAGTGTTGAATTACAATTATTATTGGTTTTACACATTCATGAAATCAGTGAGGCTTGTGCTTCCTCAAAATACTTCTATTCATTTGTCTTTGATATGGTGGTTTAAGGAAGCAATTATTTCCCAATCGTAATAAATCACTCATTGCCATTAAAGAGGACATCTCAATTATGCTGGACCCCACAGTGATAGTTTCCCCTCTCTCTCCTCATATACCATATGGTGCTACTCCACCATTTGCAGCTTGTGGCAAGCATCTAGTTTGAGCCATTTCCCCAAGGGGTTTCAAATTTTCTGCTCAAAGGTTTTGGTCCCAGCCTGTGTGACCAGCTGAAAGATTTGAGCACATGGGGACAAATCATATATGTAGCAGGTTAAGGTAGTTAAGATAGAATGGTGGAATCGTGAATTGCTTGTGTCTGAAGGGTGTGAAAGCCTGTATTGCATTTGTATAGATGTGAAGTGCATATTTCTATGCACAGACTGCCTTAGAAGGGAGAGACAGATTGAACAGGAAGTTAGCATGCACTATTTCTGGACTGCTGGGTTGCACAAACTCTGCTCTTTATTTATAATAAACTGTGGTAACAATCAGCATGTCTCTTTCTAAAACAAGACCTTCCGATTTCATTGTTACTGCTATAATGAGTGCAGCTTATATAACTCTGGTGGGGATCAGCAGAGATATGACACATTTTGGTCACACCTTTCATGTCTGGTTTTCAGTGTAACTCAACTCATCACCGTGAAAGCTGGTGCCTGTTTGCTTGCTTTTCACATCTTCATTTAGACGTTTGAATAAAAGGTGTGCTGGGAGGATGTCTCACTCTCAGACGAGCGAGGAGAGAACAACACCTTACAGCACCACCCTTTACATCAGCCTCACAGTCGTACTTTACAATGCTGCAGTCAGAGGCATGTTAAAGTGAAACCAACACTATACAGAATCTTAGATAAACACACGGTCCTTCTGCTTTCAGTGCAATCAAGACACAACAGATAATTAAAACCTGTCTCTTCTCAGCCAATCAGTTTTTGAGTTTTTGAATATTTTTAATATCAGTCAGGTGTAGCCTCTTTAGTTTTCAACATGTCTCTCAAAGGTAAAAAAAAAATACTTTGGAATGAAGGACAAGAAATGAAAGCAGGAAACCAACCCCGAGCCATTGTTGTCAGATTGCTCACACAATTGGGGGGGGGGGGAGCTTAAATTCTCAGCAAACAGTTGATCTAGCTAGGTAGTGGTTGAATGCTAAAATCACACTGATAATAAAACCATATAATAGGTGGACAAATATTTCTAACTTTGAACTAATTAGGCCTCTAGGTGGGCAATGCGCCGTTGCCTTTGTAGCTAATATGCTATCAATTTGGGTGTTTTAAGGATGCAGCATGTTTGCTTTTCCTTATTTCTCTCAAAGTAACTTTACAAAGAAACTTTACAGGAAAAAAAGAAGGAATGATCAAAACCTTGTGACAGTGAACTATATGACAATTATTAAGCTCTTTTTCTATAGAATATTTAGATCGGGATCTTTAATGGAGACCCCAGCATGAGGCCCCAGCATTAACTGGCAGTGATTAAAAATTCACTCCACCCCTTTGCTTTTCAGTAGTTAAATGGGTTTTTTATACAGAAAAGCATTTTATTGAGTGCCCCCCATCTGACCAACGAGGAGCAGAAGGCTGCAGTGTGTGCACACAGAGAAAAGAGAGAGGACAGCTCACACTGGGGTGTCTGTTTGCTGTGTGCTCACTGGCAGTTTGTCTCCACTCAGTTTGTTTTCCCATGAGGGAGTGAAAGATCTTTGAGCTGCTGCCCTGACCTTGGAGAGGGGCTGAGGAGAAGGGCATTAACCTGGGCAGATGTTCAGATTTACATCCTAACATGCCTCAGCCTGCCTTACCCTACCCCAGAGGGCACAAGCATGCACATACGTTGCACAGTGCGCCACCATGCAGTGCGTTAACAGACATAACACTAAGCTGCTGAGCTGTATGTGATATCAATCAGAGGAATGAACAAATGTATTTCAAACCCCAAACTCTTTTTGATTTCTGAGGAAGCTTAATAACTTATTTACTGTTTACTCAAAATGTGGGTCAGGCAAGAGATTTAGTTTATTTCATCTCTTGTTTTGCGACTCTGCACCAAAAACACCAAAAAGACTGTACAGTCTTTTTAACAAATGAGTCCTCCACCATCTTGCACATTCTCATGTCCTCTGTTAAGGCTCTGGTTTAATATTTAGTGTCCAAATGAAGCTCCAAGTGTAAGGTCAGAGAAACGATAAGGAAGTGAGATTTCTGTCGCCAACCAAGGATACGTGTAATAGTGATTCGACAGCCAAGGACAAACCAAAAGCTGCAGGATCCCTCATGTGTAATGTATCATGTACAAACTTTTGAAGTGAACTAGCTGGTTGAACAGGTGGCAAAATTAATATTCCATGTCTTGAGTTGAAACTCAGGGCACATCTCTTATTGTAAGACTGTAATGCTAAGAAGTTCGGTATGGTGTGAAGGACAACTCAACAAAGACGGACGTATTGTGCTTTTGCATTCTTGAATTTAATTATTGACTTGTGGTAAAATCTGAAGTGTCACTGTTCATTAAAGAACAAGAACATTTTGGTCCAGCTATTTTCCAATCAAGAGGAATACAACACACTCTGTACTTTTCTCTGTGCTCCATCTCACTGGAGGTACATGAAAATATTCAGGCTGTTTTGTCCCGTCTTTTCTGTTGTTAGCGCTCAGCGAACAAAGACAGGTGCTGGTGGGATGGCTACAGAAAAGGAGTGCCCCCAAGAAATAGAGTACGTTACACTGATAATATAGAACGCAAACAATGGGAGACTGGCAATATGAGTGTGGCCTGAAAAAAACCCCACATTCCCAACTGGTAAATCTTCCCTCAGGGCTCCGTTTCTCGTGTCCTTCTGCATGTCTAGACAAGACATATGTGTACCTTTCAGCAGGAACACATGCCCCAACTGAAAACTGCATGCATAAAAATAACCAGTATGATCAGGATTATCATTATCCGTGATAAAAAAAGAAGTTGCAGGCCTAATTGTTCAATAAATGGCTGATGAGTTTCTCCTTGTCTAAACTGCAAAGAACAGGTGATGATGAATGCTTGCTGGAGACTATCTCCCACAGTTACTACCTCCATATTTAAAATTGTGACACTTATTGTCCTGATTTTAATGACTTTGAACCTTCCTGCTGTTCCTCTAAAATTTCCTCTGATTCCCAGGAAGTTAAAAAGAGACACGCTAACATATTCTAACGTATTCTCAGAGCTGGGAAGAAGACAAAGAGAGACCTATTTCTCGTGAGAGTTGAAAGAACTTTGATAAAAAAACATCAAGTGCATACTGTATGACTATATTCAGTTTGTAATGTAAGCTAGAGGGTTCAGTTTTGGTGCTACAACATGTGATTATTATCATAATTGTTTTTCAGAATCTGTCAGAGGACATCTGTAAAGATTGTGTGTGAACCAAGTGTAACTGTTATCTGCCCGAAAAGATCATTCAAAGTCATGTGTAATCAACATTTACCATGTTCATTTTCATGAACAGATTGCAAATTTGTGTCAGCTGTGATTATATTTTGTATGTCAGGTTAAAGATAGTCCCTAATACTTCATGAATGCCATAGAAAGTCACAAAATTACTACATTACCATGGGTGAACGTGTTTTGAAGACAGGGCCACACCCATATGTATAGATTTTAAACACTAACAGGCCCTTATGCACTATGATGGCAGGTGTGGTTAAATATGTAGTGAAAAGAGCCAATAAAAACGCCACTCTAAAGCAACCAGAGAATATGTATGTCAAATAAACCAGAATAATGCAGTAATACCTTAATATTATCTAGACGTAGCATTGTACAAAATATCTTTTAGATGGAAAAACATCAAAAGATAAATGAAAAATAAACTATCAAATAGTGTCAAGAGATTGAATTATCACGGAGACACCACATCTGTTGATGTGAAATTAAAGCTCATGTGAGAATTCCCCCCCCCCCCCTATGAAATAGACTGAAATTCATATAGATGCCTTTATATGGCATCTAAAAGTACAGAAGGACATCAGCCTCAAGATTTCAGATTTTCGTGTCTTCATATTTAATGTCTAAAACAGGTGCAAGAGGGGGTAGGTTTCTTTCTTTCTTTCTTTCTTTCTTTCTTTCTTTCTTTCTTTCTATGTGTTCCAACCATGGCAAATCTCAACATTTCTTATTCATTGGTTGGAAGGGAGCAGGAAGAAGATTCAAGAGGTTTAAGGAAAGGAGCAGAGGAAAAAGCTGTGTTTCTACAATGTCCACAAAAATAGGTATTATAAATGATATATTTGACTAAAAACTCAGCAAGAAGAGAGAAAAATAGCTGTTCAAGCATGTAGAAGACAAAGGTTGGTTGAGCCACAGGGAGTGTCAAAATAGACTCAAAGGGAAAGTTCCTCACAGGAGCTTTCACTCATGATGTATTACTTATATATTTGTGAGTATGGGATTAACTGAAAGTATGACATTGCTTTATACCTTCAATTAAGAATACTTCCTGTCTGGTCAACTAAAGCTCCTATGAGGAAATTTTCACATCTATGACAGCACCTGAGATTCATACTGATGACTTCTCAAGATATCTAAAAGCAAACAAGATCATCAGCAACAACACTGATGATTTTTATATTGTGATGTTAAATGCCTGAAACTGTTGGGAGCAGGTAGGTGTCAGCCAAGCAGCTGAATAAACAGCCCTGTTTGTACCATTTCCACATAAAGTATTCACAATAAAGAGACATTTGTGAATCTGCAGGTAGTTAAAGTATCATTTATAGTATCATAGCTACATTTTTTAAGATGACCTCTGTTTTTCAAAGTGGAATATGCGCATATGCAACAACTCCTTGAAGAAAGGGCCTCAGGACATCTTTATGCTTATGTATGACACTGTCTGTGTATGCGTGTATGTGTTGTTTGCAGTATGTGGCATTCACTGATATATATAATGGCCAGAGGGAAGTATTAGTTCTGTGTGAGGGTGACTCTTGGCCTAGTTTAGGACAAAGTTGTTGCCTGATCATGAGCCCAAGAGTTACGATGAGTTTCCCCATGAAAGCACGCACGGACATCCCCTCACAAAGAAGCTGTGCAATTACAGGGACCTGAGACTTCCCCGGGCCATGTCCTAGCTAACAGTAATTTCAGCTGGAAATGGGTTTAATGTTTTAATGAAAGTATAAATATGTAGCTAACTCTATTGTGTGACCTCGGCAGAAAATTGTCTCTGTGTGAAGAGGATTCAGACACAGAAACAGAATCAGCTGGAACAAATTGATAGCAGAAGGACTTTCTTTGAATATCAAACACGTCATGTAAATCAAAGACAAACATTGTGCTAATAGAAGGTACATGCCTGACTCTGAACACCCAGCTGTGCTCAGGACCACACCCAGATCCTTCCAGCATAAATCTGTGGTCACGTCTGCCGCAGGACACACATAATTAACCCTAATTAATCATGATTTTGTCAGGTTCCTTCTCATTAAACTGATGCTTGAAGTGAATCTGCTTCCATGGTACTGGCCTTCAGGTTTTCTTTGCATGTCATGCTTGGATTTCTTCAAGACCATTTTTGATAATTTTGCTTTTTTTTTCGTTGGAGTTGATTTTTGTTCTCAGTGCCATCTTTTAATATTTCATGTTTTGTATCTTTCTGCACAAACTTACAAGAGATAAAAGACTACGGTCTGCTGTTTGCACCAGCTCTCAGCAGGATATCTAACAGTACGGAGTGTGCTGTGTCACTACACTGGTCTAAAAGTATTAATGAATGGATTCATGGTTTTGGCTTGAGGGTGCAGTTTTGCAAAGGAGCTGTGGATGAGTTTGTCTGCCTGGCGCGGCATGTCCTGCGGGAGCTCTGGTCGACCAGCAGGTGGATAAGAGGCCCACTGTGAGCTGCAGATGGTGCATGGTCTGGGTTGGAAAAGGGGAGCGAGGGGATGGCTCACAAAGCCTGCCTCCACCCACCCCCCATCTCCAATCGACCCACATGATTCCACTGAAGAATCCCCAGTTGTGGGGCAGATGAAGGGAGAGAGGTTGGATTGTTGTCTATGTGCAGCTGGGTTACAGCGTCAAGGTCCCAGCCTTAGGGAGCAGCGCAATTTACTCTTAATGGAAAACAAGTATAGCCTGTGACCTCAGCTTTAGTCTGTCCCCATGTGGTCATTTCTGTTTCCCTTAACCTCTGGGCATGTTTTCTTCTTTGTGACACTGACTGTCTCATGGTCTGTCTTCTCACTTCTGCTTATTCGCTGCTGTCTGAGCTGTGAAATACAACTACAGAGAGCTGCCTGTCTGCTCTGATGTTGCTCATTTAAGGCTTGTCGGAAAAAAAGAGAGCCTATTTAAAGACGTAGGCACAACTGACATATTATTCTGCTATTCTTATGATGACTTGAAACCTCACAGAGTAGATATTTAAGGCTGCAAAACCTGCATGTATGTGTTTTAATTTTGTTTGAATAAGAGCTACTCATGTTGGATACTTTTATAGTAATCTATTCCCAGCAATCAGAAACCGCTTAACAGTAGGTCAGTGAGCCTTTGCTTCCAGGAAAGCCCATAAAGCTCAATTGTTTGATAAAGAGTAGCAGGGACTTGCAGTTGCATGCATTAAAGAGATGAAGGTGTGCTTGTGTTTGCTCTCCCAGTTGTACAGATGTAGCACTTAGGTAAAGTGGGACTAAATAATTGAAAGCTGTTTTTTTTTTATCTGTGGCTGTGCAGCTTTCCACATATATCTGTAGTTATTGTGTCACCCAGAGCAGTGTTGTTTTTGGCAGGCATTTTAGATTTAGTTTTAGTCTTAGTCATTTTGACGAAATGCTTCTTCGTTTTCGTCCCATTTTAGTCATTTCTATCCTTGATAGTTTTCGTCTAGTTTTAGTCCGACGAAAACTCAAAAGGTTTTAGTCTAGTTTTAGTCTCTCGAAAAGGTGCCTTTTGAGGTTCGTGGTGTTCTTTCCCGACAGTTTGAAGCTGCAGCATGAGGAAGCTGTGGCTCCACAACTGTCGCCTGTCTCGTCTCCCCGTCCCCGTACAAGACATTGTGTTTTATTGTCACTTGAACTGTATCTGAACGAGGACCAAAAATCATCCCTCTTTTTTCGGCCACCGGACACCGCTGCTGTGCCTGCCGCCACGGTGTGTGTGTGCGCGCGCCTCGTCCACCTGCCGCTCTGTGTATGTGTATGAGTGTGTGCGCGCAGCTGTGCGCGAGCGAGGCTTTTGGTGCGTGTGTGATGGGGGCGTGACTGTTAGGACAAAAAAAGCATGTTTTGAAACTTTGTTCGTCCACCTAATAACAATCTAGTCTCGTCTCGTTCTCGTCTGACGAAAATGAATACAATTTTCGTCACATTTTAGTCTTTACAGAGCTTTGGTTACGTTCGTCTTAGTCTCATTTTCGTCAAGGAAAAAAGGGGTCTGACGTCGTCATTTAAGTTTTCGTCCTGCCTGACGAAAACAACACTGACCCAGAGATAATTCAGAAGACACACATACAGCTATTCAATCAATGTGTCTAAAGGTGACGTCTACACAATGCAAGCGCGTCTTTGTGTGTTGTTTTCATGGATGCTATGTATACCTGTGTTTCCTGTGAAAACGCAGTCTTGTTTATGGAGGAATTGACACAAAGAAAGATGGTGAAACAGAAATGTGTGAGTGTTTGTGTGTGAGTGTGGGTGCTGTGAGATGTCTTTGATTGAGTGCTGTGTGAGTGATTCAGCAACCTTGAGGGATAAAGTGCCTCAACCTAAGCTTTGTGCATGATCAGAAGGCGTGCCTGAAATATAGCCTTCCAGAGGGAGAGTGAGTGTAGTTGGTGATGTATATTAAGGTTTGATATGTCCTGTGTGCACATGAGAAAGGCCTGAATTTTGACAGTTGAGTAATGAGGCCAACCAGCAGTATCTGCCTGAGTGTCCTTTTCTCATTCACATTCAGAGAGAGAGAGAGATATGCTGCGATTCATTGACAGGCAGAGATTACTTTCACATCCCTCTTTCAGAATAGAAGCTCCAATCTGCTCTTGGTTGGTAAGTGTAAGGTTATGAATTTGCAGCAGATTGCCTTTAGTTATAGAGTGGAGCACACTGTTATTTGGTTATGACAGCATCTTATTCTTTTAATTTTCAACAAGTCCTGTATGTTCAGTAAGCACCGTAGAAAATTTGACTTTCACACCAAGTTAAATATCACAATACTTGACACTAAAATGATACCTAAAACTGAAACAACACTGCTTTAAAACACAATGACTACATAAGAAGCAGGGAGTCTACAAGGGTAGGTCACTTTGGGTTTCATAGTTTATGAAAAAGTGTGATTTTAACAACAGACCAATTCATTTTTAAAGCTTTCAAAGCAACCAAGTCACATCTTCCTATATTCAAGAAGCAGTATGTTTATGATGTATGTTCACAAACTTAACATGAAAGTGTGCTTTGTGAACTGGCCTCACTCTGTGACGCTACAAAACCACCATAGAAGAGGGTGCAGGAATGAAGCCCGGTGCTATTTAGCTGTCGCACATGTGCGAGTCTCGCAAATAACTGTAGCTTTATACTGTACATTTGTTGTATTTGTACTCTGTTGTAATGCGCTTGTCATGTTATTTGGAATCCACTGTGGGTCAGACATTTGACACGCCACAAATACGCTGACATCATGTATCAGGGGCGATAAAATTAAAAAGCACATCAACATCGGAGCTAGTCTGCTAACTTATATACTCACCTTGGATAGGCCATCAGAGTGTCTGTCACTGTGGTTCTCGATAAGGTTTGACGCGTTTCCTCTCTTACATTACACTGTTTGCTCAAATGTTTCGATAACAGCCCTCAGGGTCACCAGTGCGTGGCATGGAGGATACATAGTTCCTGTCCAGGCAGGGGCATGTCTCTGAAGAGTTGGTATTTTTATTTCTGTGCATGCTTTCTCCACACACACTCAAAGGACATGCTAATTAGGTTACCCCTATAGTGTCCATGGGAGTATATACGTGGATGACTGGTTGCTAGTTGAACTGGTGACCAGTTCAGAGTGTGCCCCACCTTTCACTCAATGCAGCTCGAATCAGCTCCAGCCCATGTGAAGCTGAAAGGGATTAGCAGAAATAATGACAGACATCAGACTGGATTTGAAATTATATGTCTGTACTTAAAACTATCTATTCAGAATTACACATGTGCAATTATCTTATACATAGCGGTGGCAGAAAAAATCGATACAGCATAGTATCGCAATATTTTTTCTGGTGATATATCGTATTGTGTCATTCACCAAGTATCGACGTTTTCAAATTAATTGTTAATATGAAGTCAAATCTATGATAATGGAAAAATAAAATCAACTGTTTGTCCAGTGAGGTTGACAGAAGTGACATCATAGAGCAGGAGAAAGTTAGTACAATAAAAAAATATATATCTATAAGATTTGCAAGATGTGCTACATAAAAATAAAATACAGCGTAAATAAGACAAACATAAAGAAAAGACAAATGCTAAGTTTGCTAAACAGTTGAAAAAATGTAAAAATCGCAATATATTGTATCACAATGCTTTATTGCAAAATGTTAAAAATCGCAATAATATCGCATCATGGCCCAAGTATTGTGATAATATCGTAAATGTAGGGCCACTAGTGATTCCCACCCCTATTATACATAACAAGGGTATAACTCATTGTGCTCAAGTATATTGAAGAAAACAAAATATATTTATCAGTCTGAATTATTTAAGCTCATATGTTCACCTACTTTTGACAGAAATAGCTGTGGGTGGGCGCTGACAGATTCTACCTACTCCCTGAGATGTAAAGTCATTGCTGTGCCACTCCCAGTGTGATCAGTATTGGAAATACTGAGATATTACACCATCAGTAGCTCCCCTCCTTTTGAAGCCCAAAGACTCGAGTGTAATCTTAGACGAATGTTCAATGAGGAGGCATGCTGCCCATCGTTCAGCCACAGAGACGCATTGATTATCCTTTCTCCTGCAGCAAAACATAATGGATGCACAAAGATTATAATGTGTCACCTGCATGTTGAAAGTGTGTTTTTATTTTATCCGATTCAGATTTGTCGAAGAACCGCCTCACAGAAATCCCCCCTGAAGTCTGTATGTTCGCCCCCCTCGAGTCACTCAACCTCTACCACAACTGCATCAAATGCATCCCAGAAGCCATCATCAACCTGCAGATGCTGACTTATCTTGACATCAGGTAGGTCATCGCTAACGCAGCTTTCAGCTTTGTTCCTGATGTGTCTCATGTGTTCAGTTTAAAACCTCAAGAGAAGCTTCGAGTTCCCTTTTCACTGAAAAACAAGACAGAAAATGCTTATATGAAAGAGGGGCAGTTCCTCTATCCCCAGTCACCAAATACTCTCCGCTACATACTTCTGTTTACTGTTTGAAATATAGGTCATTGTTTTTTCTTTCTCTTCAGCCGAAATCTCTTGTCAGTCCTGCCAAAATACTTGTTCAGCCTCCCCCTCAAAGTTCTGCTTGTGAGCAACAACAAGCTGGTGTCTGTCCCCGAGGAGATCGGGAGGGCCAAAGAGTTGATGGAGCTGGTGAGCAGTGTGTTTGTTAGTATACTTGAACTTTTGCAAATCCTACTGCCTTTGTAATCAAATTCCTTGCACTCTGTCTCCCCTTGCAGGACATAAGCTGCAATGAGATCCAGGTGCTGCCAGCTCAGGTTGGGAGGCTTCATGCCCTACGGGAGCTCAACATCAGGAAGAACTGTCTCCACATGCTGCCTGAGGGTCGGTTCATCACTCAAGATGCTCTTTTTCCTTTGTGTTCTTAAGAAATCTCAAAATATTGATTCATTCTAACACTTTTGGCAAGTAAACCAATTCTCTGACATCCAAGAATAACATCTCTGCAGTGTTTGTCCACGTTGGGTGGTATGTAGCTGTCTGTGAAGTCGAAATCACTCTAAATGGATTATGAAACTCAGAGGTGTTGAAGCATGAGGCAAAAAGAAAACTACATATTAAAGAGAAGTCACTGGTGTACTTTTTGGAGGAATTGTTCCATTATATGAAAGTCGATCAACCCTGAAATCTGTCTGTGTGTCTTGGCTTCGCAATGATTAGGCGTTACCAACAAGAATATTAAAAAACACACACGTGTTGGGTGTAGTGCGTTAACTCAAAATAAAACTCCTCTTGTCTCTTCTTGCAGAGTTGGCTGACTTGCCCCTGACGAGACTTGACTTCTCCTGCAATAAGATCACAGAGATTCCTACAGCCTACAGGAAACTCAGGCAGCTGCAGCACATCATCCTCGACAACAACCCTATGCAGTCTCCACCTGCACAGGTATATGCATGCATTGTTTAATTTCATGTTTCCCTGTTACCTGCATGCTAAGAGTGTTTATTAGTCAAGCAGACACGCCCCTCACGCTCTAACGTTTTTGTCACAGTTGCACCATCTAGTGGATGAATAAACAAACTCCTCAGTTACGGTGGCAACAACTTGACTCTGGAGATATAATGCGTCCCTTTGTCTGTTTCAGATTTGCCTCAAGGGAAAAGTACACATATTCAAATACCTGAACATCCAGGCATGTAGGATGGACAAGAAGCCAGACACCCTGGACCTCCCCTCCCTCGGCAAGCGCTGCCTCCCCCAGCCGCTGACAGACAGGTCCTGAAACATTTATATTTATAGATTCAACATGGCATTTACACTCTCAAAGATGATCCCTCCCACTTGAACAGGATATTTACATACACCCTTGTGTCCTCGATTATAAATCTAACATTTTGGTTTGCACATATTTTAAAACATTTATTATTATCCACTCTGACTGTTACATGTTACAAAAATAAAATCTCTACTGAGCAATTTCTTTTTGTTTCATACAGTATGGAAGATTTTTACCCCAGTAAGAACCACGGGCCTGACTCTGGAATTGGTAGTGACAATGGCGACAAGAGGCTGTCAACAACTGAGGTCAGAGTTCAGACAGACAAGAATAATCAATGTGTTATGAACATATCATTGTGTTTGACTGCTTGCCATAATGCAGTGGTTCTCAAGTCCAGTCCTCGAGCCCCCCCCCCCATCCTGCATGTTTGGGATGTGTCCCTGCTCCAACACACCTGATTCAAATGATCAGCTCGTTATCAAGCTCTGGAATGGTTTAATAACGAGCTGATCATTTGAATCAGGTGTGTTGGAGCAGGGACACATCCAAAACATGCAGGACAGGGGGGGCTCGAGGACTGGACTTGAGAACCACAGCCATAATGCAACATGTAAAGATTTGCAATCATCAAAGGGAGAACAGGAATATTTCATGAACACGTGGAAACACTTTTGAGTTCAGGCTCGGGTGAAACAGACTTTTCCAAAAATAGCTGTGAGAGTGTCGACAAAATTGTATAGCAACCTGCATGATAAACAAGAAACCAAACAGGATAAAACTAGAAAAATAACACTCCAGTATTAGATTTGATTTGTTAATGTGAAGCTGGCCAGCAGGTAAACAGTAGAGGCTGATGGAGAATACTAAGACACTGGAGCAATAGAAGAGGTTTGCATGAGAAACAACCACTCTGAGACTCGTTGTAGGAGTCCAGTTCTGCTCGAGGCACAAGCAGCCTTACTCTCTTTGTATTGAGATAAAACACGAGATGAATGAGTGTTTCTCTGAGGAGGTCAGAAAAACTGGGCAACAGATGTGGTAGAGGTTGAAGTAAAGGATGTAAATTTTGCTCCACAGTCTTCACTTCTTGTTCTCTTCTCCTGCAGCCTTCTGACGATGATACCGTCAGCCTGCACTCCCAGGTTTCAGAGACAGCCCGTGCCGACGCCCTCTCACTCCTCTCCAAAATGGACTCTTGCAAAGGTTACCGAAAATAAGTATCACATATACCCTATGACAACAATAAGAGAGACACGGGGTTGGTAGAATGAAGTGCCTAAAAAATATGACAGTTTATGTGATGACCGCGGATGCTTCCTCCCTCTATCAGATCAGGATCTCTATGACTTTATAGAGCCCAACCCGGATGAGGATCCTGCTCTGTCAGAGTGTGACGGACAGCAGAGCACTCATGTGTCTTGTATAAAGGTATGAAGTTATTTGTTTATAAAAAAAAAAAGGATGGTCAAAAGCTGTCAGAAGAGCTGTCACCAGAGGGTAAATCAGTTTCCACACACATGGTCTTTGTTTGTGTGTGTTTTAGGAACTGGAGAAAGTTCTTAACATGTCTCACCAAAGCAAAGATAAAGACAGCTGGAAAGAAGAGTCAGGGTGAGTTGGTGACACGTTTCTGCAGTCAAATGAACGAACAGTTTAAGTGTCTTTGCCAAATCTTGAATCTAAATGCTTGCAAAACACAAACAAAGTCAGCAAAAACAGCTCCGTGGAAACGGAGAGTTTCTGACAGACATGTTTTATTGTAATGAGTCACCAGGCTGCAAAACACGACCAGTTAACTCGTTGTGGAGCACCTGAGTCTGTGTAGGCTAAAAAGCGAAGACACTGTACTGAGCTGTCTAAATTAATGTCTGAAACATTAAAGGGATATTCCGGCGTAAAATTAATTTAGGGTTGAACACTTCTGCAATAAGACTTTACAATGAACTGTAATAGAACTGGACTCACACCACCACTTTTTTCTGGTACTTAAATTGTATATATTGTATATACTTTTATTTTATTTTATCTTATTTTATTTTCTTCTCCCCTTTTTTCTTTTTCTAATTTTTTTCTTAATTATAACATTTATTTAGTTTCTTAATATCACGATCTTTATTTTTATAACTGCATTTTGCACTACCTTTGTCTGTGACGCTGCTGTGGCAAAAAAAATTTCCCCCATTGGGGATCAATAAAGGAATATTCTATTGTATTCTACTCTAACACACCATAACACCGAGTTGGACACCCCATGGAGGGATAGATGTTGCCGACCGCTTGCTTCTCTAGTTATACCAACTTTAGTAACAACCGCAAGATAGCAATACACAGTGGTTTAAGGAGCCATAAACAAACCTCAAACAAAACGCCACTCTATAGCCACAAATAATTCTCAGAACAGCACCTAACTTCATCAACAGTATATATAGAGTTCTAGCCACAGCACTAGCCACCAAACATCTTTTTAACTTTGCCTGATTTCTTTAGCAAAGAGACTAAACACAACACACCTACTCTCTTCCAGCAGCCGCTTGTTTGTAGCGAGACCTCAGGCCAGTCCATTGAAGGGTTCAGCGGGGTGACGCAGCTCAAAGAAGAACATTTATGATAATTTCTTCATGGAAATGCAATCAGACGGAGACGCTAAGGCAGAAGAACTACGGCGTCTGCAGTGCAAAATGATAATTATGATGATTATTACTTCAAGGAAATGATAAAGAAATGATCATAAATGTTCTTCCTTGAGCTGCGTCACCCGCTGAACCCTTGATCTCTTGATGGGGTGTCTAACTCAGTGTTACGGTGTGTTTGACCCTAAATTAATTTTATGCCGGAATATCCCTTTAACGGTCAGTCTTGATTAACTAGACCTGGACTCAAATACTAGCTAACACCGAGGGTAAATGGTTGTTTCAGATGTCTCAACTCATGAGTAAGTGTGTGTGCAGACCCCTTGTATACTAACTCACAGTGTTGTTTCCCCAGCTCTGATAAGGAGCAGCTTGTTGAGGAAGAGGACGATGAGCTGAAGGAAGTTCTGGATCTAAGGAAGATCGCTGTTCAGCTTTTGCAGCAGGAGCAGCAGAACCGGTGCGTGTAAATTTCACCACATACTTTCAAAAATTTCTGCAGTCTTTAGTTACTTTCTCTTCAGTCCTCACCATGTTACATGTCTAATCATGTCAACCAATCAATGAGTTTTTTTTTTAATATAGCGCCGAATCACAACAATAGTTATCCCAAGATGCTTTCCAAAAGAGCAGGTCAAGACCACACTCATTGTTTGATGTAATACAAAGACACAAGCGTAGGATGGGACAGATTAGACCTGTGAGTGAGTGACAGTAGTAAGGAAAAACTTCCTTTTAACAGGCAGAAACCATGAGCAGGACCTGACTCATGTTAGACAGCTACCTGCCGCCGCTGAGTCTGGGAGAAACAGAGAGAGGGGGAGTTATTGGGAAGGAGAAAGAGCAAGGGGGAGAGAGAGATGGCAGGTGGGGAAACGTGTGCGTTGTTCTTATGTGTCAGGCTGATTGCTTCATCTCCACTGTGTGCGTAGATTCATTGTTTCTGTGAATAAAACACCTTTATTTCTCAAACCCCCCAATATTGCTCCATTTTACAGTATTTTTCCTCTCACCTCTGCAGAATGACTCTCTAACTTCACCTTATTCTTGTTTTTTTCCTTTGCCCTGACTGCTGGTTGTTTGATTTTCTGCCTCTAGGCGGCGGTCCTTAATTTGCAGAGCGGAGAGTCTCATCCACCGACGGAGGGTGACCGGTAGAGCGCACAGGTAGATTGAGTTTGTTTAACATCGTTGATACAGAGCTTGGTTTTAACTCTAGTTTTGTACACACACTGGCACAGCAGGCCTCTACAGTTTTTATGTGTTACACTACATATTTAATGCAGTTTAAAACATACAGTCCAACTTTTTTTAAATTCATGTCTTTAGTTTTGTCCTCTATGATTCAGTCCACTAGTGTTGTGTAAAACGGTGTTGTTGGTTATTTAACAGATGCTATCATAAAGCGATGAATCCAGTGTGAGGATAAAAATCTCTTGTTTCCCAATTTGTAAAATTTCTGTTGAAATGGTTCCTGTTCCCCTCCAAATCTCCACAGAAACATAACTGAAAAAAGTTTACCTGCATGCATCATCAACCATGAATTGTTGCATGAGTCATCGCCATTGTAGCAGGGCTTGTCATCACGCAGGTCCGTAACTGCACCTGCATCTGAATGTGTCTGCAGGTTCTTAAGTCACTCTGGAAGTTCCAGCAGCAAACCAAGGCCCCCGCCCCAGACCGCTCGCAGGTATGTTATAGAAGCACACCAAATCACAACAGGGTCTCTCAAAAAAGAGGAAGTCTGCTTTGCCTCTGCTGGATAAAATCATTTAAAGGCTAATTCTGAAAATGATAAGGAACATAAAATCAAATCGCAAATAAAAACACCCAGAGGCATTTTTCTACTGAACTGAAATACAAATATTTTGATAGTAAACTGGTTCAGATCTTACAGTAAACTCCCACTCATTCTGCCCCACAGCAAGTCACTATTTTTGTTAAGTCCTTGACTTATGATTAATGCTTACAAAAAAAAAAAAAAAAACTGTCTGAAAAGTGGGCATCATGACAACTCACCTAAAGTGAAGCCAAACATTTGGAGCTCCCCCTAGTGACAGGAAACAGTCATCATGCACCTGGCCTCCTCCATGTTAACAAATTGGACAAGGGTGAAACTTAACAGACACTATCAAGTAACTTTTCTTATAGATGTTTTTTTGTCATCCTGCTGATTTACATCTTTTTCTTTCTAAGAGAAGTTTAGTTCTTATTCTGAGAGTTATGAGAGTCCCACACCCCCTCAAGGATCTGTTCTGCTTTAGCGATATTTCTAAGCGTTGTACTGGCACAGAACAGTCCACTATCCTATGTGTGACCTATAAAAACAAAGTTGACAGGAAAATGCGAGCACAGGTAAACAAACTGGCCTATGTCTACACACAGTTGAGAGGTAATTGGCGAAGTGAGTGAGAAGAGGGTGAACTGAAGTCAGATTATATACAAATTTAGGATCACATTATAAAACTGTTGCATGGTGTCTTTGAGGTTATTTTAAAACTATCACATGATTAAACCTGTGTCTCTATTTCAGTGCTTCTCTGGATGAGGGGAGCAGCGGAGCTTCCGTTCTGGGTGGACAGGTACAAACACCCTCGATTGAAATGAACTCCATTTATGGCCACATCTCTTCTCACAAGTTTAGTATTTTCTTTGAGCATCATACCGAGATTAATTGAATATAAACTGTGTGTTTTTACAGCCCTCTTCTTCCTGCTCCTTCGATGGCAGCCTGAGGACAGATAACTCAGACTCAGAACCAAAGTGGCCTGAAGTCCCACCTGTTCTCAACCAGAACGAAGACCGCAGGAGAAACAAGTACCTGAGAAAAGATTATCTCAAGGTGTGAACACGCTTCTTAATAACCGATGTGGTCTACTATTTTGCATTAATCATATTCTGCAGAACTGACCTCAAAAGTTGCCACGGGATAAAGGCTCACCTACCTTCAAATAAATTCGATTGAAAAAGCTTTGTTTGTCCCTGGAGGGGGAAAAGGCTTTGTAATAACTTGCTACCACAGTTTTTGGGTGTGAATAGGTATTTCTCTGGCCTGCTCACATAACAGAAGGTTTATTTTGGATTGGGACAGTCCACAGACCTCACCTCACTCCAAACTGACGACAACACTGTATCTCAAAAAAACAAGGTTGCTGCCAAGGGTTCTTATGAGAACCACAAACTCGATTACCCTTTTTTGTACGGGGGTGAAAATAACTCTCTGCATTACGAGGGGCCATTACTTCTAGAGGGATTTTTTTGTGTGTTTGTAATTTTAAGCACCTGTGAAATATTACCATCCATCCAAGAATCAGCATTTCCACTAATGGCTAAAACTTGAGAACAGCAAATAAGAAAAGAATGTTGTTGTTTTTTTTTTCATTTCCCAACAGTACAAGTGTCAGAGTGCTCGGAAAAACTCCAGTGGGAACGATGACTGTGAGGTGGGTCTCCACAAACATCCTGATTAAGAGGAAGATCTGAAAATCTTATCACCTCAGGACATCTTTCTGACACTACCTCTGATTGTTATGGGTGTGTTTCTCTTTCTCAAGGAGGGGTTGCGCAGCAGTGATTTCAGCACAACTCTGACTGTGTTTGGACTCAAGCCACGATCAGGTAACCCACACGCACCCACTTTATGGCTCCTCATGTTTTCTTTTGTCTGTCCTCTAATTAGAATAAAGGTCTTGATGTCGTTGTGGCTAAAAAAAAAAAAAAAAAAACATCTTGAGAGTATTGTCTTTCAAATTTTGTACGTACATGCATGATGCTTGTGCCTGAGGAGATTCAGGTCACATGTCACACGTACATGTCTGTTGTGTAACACCTTCCAAAGAAAAAAGCACAACACATTCAAGAAGGATGTAAGCCCTTTAGACTTTTTAAATAGAAACAGAAGCTTGAAGGATTTTTTTTATGTAAATGTCAAATAGTTCTTGGTAAAAAATAAATAAAGCAATAAAAGTCATCATTGTACCCTGAAGTTATAGATGATTTTTACAGCTATAAAGTTTAGTTTGGCTGATTCAGATAAAAAACAGTAAAATGAGTCCCTGTCCACAGTATCCTGGTGTTTTGTTTGACTATTCACAGTAAAACAGTGAAATCAGCGAATTGCTACCAGACTGGATTATCTTGTTAGGTTAAATGATGATGCAGGTAGTCGGGGAGAGCAACAGTTTAGAAGTTTTTTTCCCACAAAATGCAGCGTATGTTGCACTTGGCTCCCTTTGAAAAAAAAAAAATCTTAAAATGAAACATGGAAAATCCCCAGGAGAGTGCTCTACTTTCTCACACAACTCACCACTATTAAAATGATAACACATTCATCTCCTGTCAAAGCCCCAACTTTTTTTTTTTTAGGTGGAGCCCCAGCAGCATTTCTCTAGAAGTGAAGAAAGTTTCCAAGGAACTGTTGATCTGTTCTCTATCAGTGCAGTAGCTCTGAGGGTGAAGGCACGAGAGGACTGAAGGCTCTTTGTAAACACAGAATGTCTTTGACTTTGGTGTTCTCCAATGTCTTTTGACTGCGCCAAGAAATCCTGCAGACTCAATTTTCTCACTGTTAAATAACTGCTTTTTGTAAAACCTCAGGGACAAAGGAAGTATTTAAATCTCAGTTTGAGGTGTAATTACCAAAACTGTGTAAAAAAAAAATGCTCACAACTTGAAGCACGTCCTCAACAAGAATATTTACGTCATACATCAGATGCAAAGTTGCTCACTGCAGCCAACAGTCCCTCCACCTGTATTTAAGCTTCATTCAAGCTTTGTTTTGACAGCAGCACTTAAATACAGCAGTACATTGAGGCAGTGCTGACACTGAATTGTTCACTGGAGCTCGATAAGCTGTATCCAAAAGAACACCTCCAAAGGCTGGTGTCGTCCAGGCATGCACGAAAACAACCTGCCTAGTAGAGCTGCAGGTCTGATGTCCCACCCTTTCAACTAACCATCACAAGCCTCAATTCAATGTTTAAATGTTAAAGATCTCCTCAGTCAGACCAGATCCCAGTGTTGGTTTGAAGCAGACACAAACAGCTGTAAAAATGTAATGTTATCCTGTGTTTGTTACATTCTTCCTGTGCCCGGACCATCTGGTACATCGATGCTGCAGAAATTTAACAAAGCTTTTGATCAGTCCTCTTTTCAAACAACTGATTAATTAATAAAAAGACAAATAAACAAATGGACAAGAATCTGCACGATACGTATTAATACAGAAACCATGTTTGGTGAAAATCTATTTGGATTTTGTTGTTTTTTCAATCTGTGTTCCATCAAAATAACTGGAAGAGGCGGGGTTTGTGGGCTATACTGCAGATAGTCAGTAGAGGGAGCTCTACATCTGTTGGCCTAACAGTCAGTGAACTTTCATAATGTCCATTTCAGAATACAGTTGATGAAATAACAGCAAAGGTCGTTATAGATTAGTCCGCCGATTGTTTTTACAGAACAGTCAAATTTTTGGTTTGTAAAATTTCAGGAAAAATAGAACAGAAAATGAGAGAACTAAAGACAGCTAGATCACACACATCGTTTAAAAATCAATCCGTAAAAAGTTATCGCTGTAGCCTGTTGATAATGTGTTGAAACTGGTAAACATTTATCCCCGTTTAAGGTTTTTTGACCAATCAGAATCAACTATTCAACACAGCCAGGTAATCAGTAAGAAAACCAATACTAATCTTGAAGACCGAGTTCTTTGGGTGGTATATTAGATTTAGAATAAGAAAAATGCAAGCCAAATCATCAGATCTTCTCGCAATCTAATCTAAAGATTTCAAGAGAAGACAATGTTCATGAGCACTTACTAGAAATGTTCTTATCTGATCTTTCTTTCATTATGGGAACTGAGGATGGCATGACTAAAATTCTCCTCTTAACTTCCTATCCTCTTAATCTTCTGTTGCTCCGTTTCACAGCTTCGATTCTTATTTCTCGAAAAATAGAGTTTGAGTTTACTCAGATATCATCAGACTATGACTCTGGTTGTTTGCGTCACATTTGATTGGCAGTCTGCCTTGTATGATAAGTAAACCACATGCCCTAAGTTTGACCTGCACAAGCCGTCTTTGCTTTGTTATGGTTTTCTTCGTATCTCTCTGTGCGTTACCAAGAACTGAGAACAGTACCTTTTATTCTTTCAGCCTTCACAAGAGGAAGCCGCCAAGAGTACAACTCCACGGACCCCAGTTTCACCATGAGACGGAAGATGGAGCACTTGAGGGAGGAAATGGAACAGATAGGACTGTTGCGGCAGGTCAGAAGTCTCACAGCTTGTTCATAGCTTTACACAATGCACTAACTCATACAGAGGCTAAAGCCTGCCAGATCCTGCTTCTGTGTGAGTGTGTATACTTTTAAGGAAACAAGTGAGATTGAAGAAGATGAGTCACTCTGTGATGTTTTTCTCCCCCCTTCCTTCCTAAGTCATGAATGCTCACATCGGTGGTAGTCGTTAAAAGTCTGAGGAGTAATTCTAAATCAGTTAGACATTTTTATCGCCATCTATAATCTAGAAGCACTAACAGAGGCTTACTAGACAGTTTGAGGGGTAGGGGCAAATAAATAAAAAGCTGCATGGTGTACGCTGTGGGGCACCAGCCCACTCAAAGTTGAGACAAATGAAGATGTGCCTCCAGCAGCATTGGAAGACTAGTTTGAAAGCTCTTCAGCTACACATTAAATGGATTCAGCACAAATATTATTCTGTTTCTGATTTCACCCTTTCCTTTTGGCAGTCAGAAAAAAAATGACTTCCTGAAAGCATCAGCTGACAACACAGAGGAAATGTTTCATATTACTCCTAAGGCCTGACTAATTTATCGGCAAGCCAAATAAATCGGCCAAATTTAGCCCGTTTGAGACTGAATTGGTAATCGGCCAAATTCGCCGATTTTCACCGATATTTTCAGAAATAAAATGCGAAGAATAAGATTCGGTTTCACTTCGAAAAGGTTCCGCCATTCGAAAAGTTCCCCAACTTATCCTGTAGATGGCGTAGCGACCTCATGACAATCTTGATCCACTAACTACCTCACAGCACAGCAGAGTGACGAATTTGAAGCAGGCAGCTCAGGGACCCATGGAGGACAGTGGTACAGTTTGTGAAATACACAATAAGTCAACAAATTTCAGTTCAACCCACTCCACGATGTTCCCTGCTGTGCTGGTCTCGGTCACGCAGAGTTAACGGTGAAGCGCCATGTAATATGCAAGCTAAAGTTAGAGTTAGCCATCTGCTATTAGCCTTGCTACACTGTTAGCCGTGCCAGTAACGGTAGAATAAACAACAGTACACATTATGTGATCGAGCTACTTCTCCTACTGAGGCAACTGCATGTCTCCAGAAGAGACCGGACCGGACATGTGTAACGTGAGTTGAGACGTGGAGGCACCGATGGGCGCGGGGGCTGGGGGGGTTGTATTTGAAAACGCTTTTCTGGTCCGAGTTTGATCAGTCGGTCTTCCAGTCGGCGTGAAGAGCAGTAACCTACAATATCTACAGTATATATATATTTTTTATAATAGTCGCTATCGGCATTGGCCCCAAAAAATCCATATCGGTCGGGCCCTACTCTTAGTGTATCTGAAGAGCACAAACTACGTCACAAGCAGAGGAAAGAAGAATTTTAATAAATGGTGGACGAGAGCAGAAATGAACTAGCTAAAGCTGTTAAAATGCACAAGGAGCGGAGTCAAACGGAAAGGAAGAAACCACAAACAACTACATGGTATGTGCTTTGGCAGTGTGAGAAGACTGGTTAAGTAAGGAGACAGTGTTGACAGACAAGTTAGAGGGAGAAGAACCCGTCATAAACAGGCGTATGCTGCTAATGTGTCGGGATTGAAAATGGGGTTAGAGGGAAAAAGAGAGAGAGATATGGGGACAAACAACAACAAGTGCTCAAATGAACTTATACTTACAGGGCCTGTTATAAAGGGAATAACAGCATATCTGTTTGCACTAGGATCTTGACAGTACAGCCATCAGGAGCAGTATGTCATCACATAAACAACTTTTTTTACAGTGCCGACTCTAGTCTATAAAGGCGACAAAGTATGGCTGACTCATACAGCTCAAGTCAGGCCTGGACACCTTCCTCTGCTCCTTTTTGGTTGCCCACTCTGTCGTTCATTTGTACTCACACTTCAGCAACAACAGCCTGTTTCTGTGTGAAAAATGTCTTAACAGAAAGCCCAACTACATTTGAAAAAGTGATATAGATAAATGAATAAACTCTCCTCCCTTTAGAAACTAAAGTGTTCCTCTTATTTTAGGAGTTAATGGTTTCATTAAGTTACTGTCATTGTGTTCCCAGAACATCGAGTCCAGACTGAAGGTGCTGCTCCCTGATGATGTTGGAGCTGCTCTGATGGATGGAGTCGTCCTCTGCCATTTAGCCAATCACATTTGTCCTCGTTCCGTCTCCAGCATCCATGTCCCGTCTCCTGCAGTGGTAAGCAAACTGACCACAGATTAAAAAATCAGAAAGTCATTGTCAGCTGAACACCGTGTGGCTTTGACTCAGCATATAATATAACGGTAGCATTGTACATGTGGTTAAAAATTGGAAGCACTTGTCTTCCAAACTTATTCCTTGTGTGGTTTTGTAACATGTTTGATTATTTTTGCTTTTCACTTCTAACATGATTGATATTCTGGCCTCCAGCCAAAGCTTAGCATGGCTAAATGTCGCAGGAATGTGGAGAACTTCTTGGATGCGTGTAAGAAGCTGGGAGTCCCGCAGGTAAAATATACACAATCCATCACTCTCATTCGTGCAGCTGACAGACCTACTGCACTGCATGTATTTATTATTTTTGCGGCTCAGATTAACGGTCTACTTGTGTCATTTGCCGTTGTGCTCCTGAGAGTTACAGTAATAATGACACTGCCATTCACTGAGCTGGTTTACACTGACACTATGAGAGGAAATATGAGCTACAGTTGTCTCTTTTCTCTTGAAATCTTGTTGGTAAAGATGTCTGTCTCCTCTTTCAGGACAAGCTGTGTCTGCCTCATCACATCCTGGAGGAGCGTGGTCTGGTAAAGGTGGGTGTGACGGTCCAGGCTCTGCTGGATCTGCCCTCATCAAAGCCCTCACAACTCTCTGCTGTTTGACACAAGCCTGAATGTTCTTCCCAACCTGTAGTCATTTAATCAAGCCTAGCCCAAACCACACCTGCCTCCCCGTCACCAGGGACCAGAGAGCCCCCCTTTTGGGTGAGGACCCGGTGCACAGTGGGTCTTTGGGGGTCTTTTTTTCTGCCTGACTGAAACAGGAGACAAATGGGGGATAAACCTTCGTCTCTGTATATGATGTCAGCTGCAGCCCTCTTCTTGCTCATCGCATTTTCACCTGTGTCCTGTTCCCAGTTCCTGGGCTCTTCCTGTATGTGAGTGGACTAGCACCGTGACTGTGTGTTTGGAGAGATAGACGCAACAAAGGGTCTGCGGAAAGACCTGCATATTCCTGTCAACAAGCTCAGTTATTATTGAGCCTGCAAGTGCCAGTACTGACAATATTTCCAAGCTGGTGTTGGAGACAAACATGTGACTGTTTTTTCATTGAGGAGACCTCAGCTGCATGCTGTCCTCGCAGCCACAAACACCTGACTATGACCTCAAGCGTTCCTACTCTGTCTGACTTTATCTACTGTTTTCTGGGATTTATTTTTCCCAGGAAAACTTGCTGTTGAATTTATAAAAGTTCTGTTTGTTAGTTTTTTTTTCTAACTTATTTGCAAACTATCATTTGAGGTTTCATTTTTAAGGGTTTAAAACGAAAGGCTTTCCAGTGAAAAGTCTAATTTGTTGGAAACAATAGATGCTCTGAAGTGAACCAGATCACATCTTTCAACTCCAGTGTACAAAAAGTGACATTTAAGCACTGTGAGAATATTTGTGTGACTGTAACAAAAAGACGTCCCTGTTAAGTTGTAATTCGTTACTTTACTGTAAAGGTTTTTGTCCTTGAAAAATATCCTCATCAAATCTTTTTCTAATCTTTCTCCGCTATCATAACCAGCCATCACTTGCCAGTACTGTTGATTGGCCGTGTCATTACACTCAATGCAGTTTGGATTTCATTGCATAACCTCAGACGAAACATTTTAACCTGTTTAGTTGTTTGTTGGTCCTCTGGATCAGAAAAGGGTTCAGTGCTGCTCAGAGACCGTCACTCCTGCAAACCTTCCACACACGAAGGAGCTTCTCTTCCTGCCAGCCCACTGTGCTGTATGTTGTTCCTCAAGCATCCCATTGTTTAAAGAAAGTGAAACTATTTATGTATCTATTTATTATTTTATTTATTTGTTGTTTCTATGTGCATATGTTGCTGTATTTGTGCAGTTAAACATGGGACAGGTTGACTTAATGACTCCAAAGTTATTGTTATTTCACGCTTGGGTTTAAAACTAGCCGAGACAGGTTTAACACGAGTCCCTCTAACCTGGAGATTAAAATGTTAATCCTCATCTGGAGAGCTGACAGTACTGTTGAGAGAGTCAAAGGTCATCGAACAACAGGAGCTTGATTTTGTAGGATTCATTTCGCAAGAGTTAATCTTGTTTTTAGAGGCGGGCTTATTCTCAACTGAGGATATAAAGTGTAAAGATTACGGTGACTCCTTATGGAGCTACACCCTTTCACATTTTTAATGCTTAAACCTAAATGCTGTAAATTTAGGCTATAATCTGTGAATTCTTTAAAGTAAAACAGCACAGGTCTTGTCAGGATTTGCATTTTAGTATTGGCTCTCCTGGGTAGATCTCCCTGATGTAGCTGTGCTGCATCAGCTATTTATCCAATATTGAAATCAAAGTCAATTGAAGATTTATTGTAAATACCAGATGCCGAACTTTCAATAGATTAAATGCAAAACTGCTGCCGTTAAAACACAGATAATCCTGTATTTTAATGGATTCTTGTACATATAGTTTGAAAATTTGCCTGCAGACTCCTGATGCCAGACAACAGACAGGAAACTGAAAAATCATTACACCAAACTGTTAACATGCAACAGTTAAAGGACATATGTGTGAATAAACAGGGATTTCAGTATATTTTACATGGACAGGTAGTACACCCCGCATAAAATCAGCATTTAAACTCAGGCTTTGTTGATCCCAGTCAACATGCTTGCAATTCAGTCACACCTGGTGTTTGTGTTCATTTTGGTAGTTCAGTTGTGGGAGCCTATAATTGATGCAAAGTCCTGTATTTAAAACAGAAACAGGAAACAAAGGCGACTGGAGAAGCAGATTTACATCTACTGAACAGCAAACATGTATTTATTTTTGTTTAGCTGAAACATCTTCAAGGCCAGGCGTGCTCACTGCAACTTCAACAGCTTAAAATGTCTACAACAATGTCTGACAAAACTCCTGAAGAAGGAGCTTTTCTGTAGTTCCTCTGCAGGGGTGCTATCAGGTGCATTTTTTGGAATATTGCATTTATTGAGTGCATCTTAAGAGTCAACAAATGTCAGGTTTAACATTTCCCTTCTCTGCATTTTTTTGGAAGATTTGTGAATGTTTTTTATGGCCTTTGTTGAACAACCACTGTTGTACAATTTGACTTATTGTGAGGTTGGATCATATCTTTCATGATATCATCACCTGCATGAGAGTAAGGGGGATTTTATGTGTAGAATACCTGAGAACTTTGCTTTTCTCTGGGTAGATTGTACTGCCAAGCATTGTTCCACCATTTTCCAAAGAAGAGAAGACTCAAATTTCCCTTTCAATTCATCAGCCAAGAAGTGTCACAGTCACAAACTTGAGGAAGTCTTATATAAAGCTCTTGTTCATACAGAGTATTCCCTCGAATTTCTCCAAACATGTTACCAAGCATTTCCCCCTGACCTGCTGTTGAACCACATGACATCATTTAAAAACCTTTGGGAAACACTCCAATCTGATTGTCCTTTCAGCTGCTGTATGTAAGAACAGATAAGATTAAAAAAAAAAAAACATGTTACAATGAAAGGTCTGCAACACAAGCAGGTGTCACGGAAGCTGGCTGGCTGCATTTCAAAGCAGAGGAGGTTATCAGTGAAAGCAGCGTCACGTCTGCAGCTTCTTTGAACTGCAGTCACAGGTCCAGAAACAGAGACAGAATTGCACATGTGTGTAACCTACCTCAGATTAGCCGGGTCAAATATTGAGATTGTTTTTGAATTGTATTCCATGTTCACACACTGGTATTGAATGAGTTAAGACACAAAATTGCAGCAAAGCCTAACCATTTATTGTTGTTACTGTTGTTATTTTGAGCCACAGTGACGCTGGCTTTCAGATATATGGAAGAAAACAGTGACAAGGTAGAATCAGAGCACAGAGATGGACACTAACAGACCAATATATGGCAACCAAAAAGAACTTTCTTTAAAGCCAGACTGACAGTAAACCGTAACCCTTCACATGCTGAGAAAAAAACTCACAAACCCTGACCCCCCCTGTTTGTGTTACAGGAGCTGTAATGCATTTCACACCTGCAGGGTGCTCATGGAAACACTTTAACTGCTCATTTAAACATGTGATGCATGCCTGGGCATCTCTCAAATACGTTCTGGTGGGTTGAACCTCATGCATCTTTGTTTCCTGTCCAATGCTGTTAGAATTTTTTTTTTTTATTACTTTAAGTACTTACCCGTTCATCCACCTACATGCTGCTACATGGATAATGGAGGTGAGCAGGTGTGAGATGTCAAATTAGCATCTACAGCTGAGTTATTTCCACTCGGGGAAATAACTCAGCTGTATAATTGTGTGGTTTCCTCCTTCTTTTAATGTGTTTGTACCAGCACCTCACCAGAGGGAGTTGGTTTTCCTTATTTTTGTAGTGATGTGGGCTGAGTCACTCAAAATAACTATTTCTCCTGTTTTTTCTTTGTATGCAGTTTTTCTGTGCCCTCATTTATCAACACAAGGATGCCTTATGTTACCTGAAAACCCAACTGTACGGTACCTCGCCCTTTCATTTATTCATATATGTTTTTGTTTTTTTTACTGTTAAACAAGTGCCAAATCCTGAAGGCTTATGTCATCACAGCTGTCTGTGTTTGAACAAAAGCACCACTATGACCACTATGACCACTGTCAGCACTGTGGACTGTTAACTCACTGATCATGTAGCAGGTAAAAATTCTACTCGAGCACTGCCTGTGCTGTTCTCAAAAGTGTACACTGTGCCCCTGAGGTGTCACATTTTTATACCCATAAGTGACCATCATGCAGGGACAAAGCAATTACCTTGTGCATTCAAAATGATAGGTCATTGGAGAAGTTGTTGTGTAAGCTGTCTTGCCATTTTTGATGAACTCGTTTTAAACATTCACTTCTGGCTCCAGCTTCTGTTGTTATCATCCCGATGATAGAGCCACGTTTGCAGATGAAAAAAGCTCCAGAAAGAGCTTCATGATGACAGGAAGAAATATTTTAGAGTCATAATCTGTCTTGTAAAAATGCTAAACTGCATTTATTCAACAGTAAATCTATCAAAACAAAAGTGTTAAGTCCTCATGAGTAGCATCAAGAAAAACAGATTCAACTTTGAGTATTTAAGTAAAGCTAAATCAACAGAATAAAGGCAGCTCTTGGCTCTGCCCAGCACAGATCACTGATATTACACAACAGTAACCACATCATCAAAATACTGGTGAATAAATTGATAAATTGATGGCAAGTAGAATAATCAAAAGTTAGTAACTTATGTGCTAACACTTAAAACTATCACCCAAGAGGGCTTGGCAGTTGTCAGACTGCTGAATTTTAATCTATAATTTTGTTTTACATGAATTATGTTTGAATGAAGAGTTCACAGTATTTGGTCTTCAAGCATTAGACATGTGCTGATATCTGCAGAAACACAGTTTTAAAGTGGCTGTAATAACTCTTCTTGTTCGTACAAAAAAATCCAAGTTCAGACAAAGCTGACACGAAGCCCCTGCAGTTTTAGTGAAGTGATTAATGTGTTCATGTACTGTCTGTTTAATCTGAGATGTACTCACTGAGTTCCCACAGTGCTGCCTGGCAGAGAGGATAATTAAGACAGAGAGGAAGTCAAAGGCTGATTCTTTGGAAAATCCACACTGGATTTTGTCAACAGCTAAAGTATTCGTACATAGAGTGCGGACAGTTAATATCTTGTATTTGAATGCAATTAAAAAGGTCCTTCAAGAGCTGTTTGGACAAGGAAATAGTCATAGCTATTCCTCATGTGAGTTTTACAAAGTTTGAAACAGTTGATCAAAGTTAAAATGGTTGTTTAATATTATAAAAAATGTTTGTAATATCAGCTGTGGACGGATGTTTTACATCAGATCCACAGTTTCCACATTATTTGGTTTAACCGTTTGTCCAGATCAGACTCACAAGAATGTTTTTGTCTTTTAAGGCCAGGGTGCAAGTTTTAATGTTTTGAGGAAAATACAACAAACATAATTTCATTTGTGATGATTTAAGTTGATACTCCCTTTACAGCATCCACAGCAATACTTTATGATCAGTCAACAATGACTGCAACCAAGAGAGGTCATAGTGTAACACTGTTCTTTGCAGATTCAGTAGAAATCTTGATCTATATTTTGCTATATGTCTGTGATAAATCCACTGAAGGTGTTTCCTACATTATTGCATCAATAATACCTGTTTCTAACTCATTTTTATGATTTAAAGCAATTCATCCCACTCAAAGGGAAACAGTTAACAGTGAGTCATGTCTGAATCCTACACTGCCAAGAACATTCAAACTCGTGTAAATATGCTTTTTTTTTTGTATTTTACAACCTGCAAAATGCATGCAAGAATACTGAACAGCTGTGGCTGAAGCTCTGTACATATCATCTGTATATATGCCAGGGGTTTCTTAAAAAACATCCAAACATGGACAATGTAAAATAAAGTCAAATTGTTTGCATCTCAGTCTGACTTGTCCCTACATGCATCTCCAGGTGTGGTTAGGCAGCGATAAACAGTCTGCATACAAGAGCTCATTTTATGGAGAACTGTGACAACCCCTAACTGTTTCCTAAGAAGTCTTTTGAGTTAATAGACAAGACCAAACAGCGTTTGGCAGTTTTGTACAACTTCCAATTTAATCATTTGGGCAGTTCAATAAAAAAGAAACAACCACAACTCACTTTTGAAGTAAAAGTACAAATTAGGTCAACTGTTGTTTATAACGTGGTTCTTTATCTTTTTACAACCTTGTGTCCTAAAACACATGCAGGGTCAGACACTATGAAGGTATTTTTTGGTGCAAAAGGTTTGTGCATCTGTAACGTGATTTGTAGTTGTGTACAGCGATTGTGTATGTGTATTAGTAAATGTGAAATCCACACTCTATGAGTTGTGTACTTTTTTTGTGTTGTACCTGTAGATATTATTTATTTCCACAAGTACAACACAACATTTACACATTCACAAATCTTAAGTACAGGTGCACAAATCCTATTTTACTAGTCACAGATTCAAACTCTGACACGCTCACATTTTTGCTCCAATTGTTGCAGCATATTTGGTGCAAAACATATTTGTGCACCTGTATGGAGTAATGTGAAGTTGTGGACAAAATTTGAATATATGCAGATCTTTATGTGAACTTGCGCAAAAAATGTTATATTTATGTACACAATCACTGGACACAACTACAAATCACGTTACAGATGCACAAACCTTTTGCACAGTCCCATCTGTGACCTTGTTCCAGATTACCATTCAGATCTGTTGTCCCTCAGCCAGACCTTCTTCCAGTTTCTTCCTATCACAGCACAAGCTTTTCGTTGTTCACGTATGTTTCCTGATTGAGCTGACACATGAGTCTCCGCCTGTTCTTTTTATCCAAATCTGAAAGCAATCATTAGCCTAATAATTCATTGGAAAACACGCCCCTTATCTTTTATCTTAGCCTAATAATTCCTTGGAAAACATGCCCCTTATCTTTTATCCTAGTGTAACCAAAATGGTACCTCCAGCTCTTCATGAGTACAACTTGCAACCTGATTTGTTCACAGTAAATGTTACACACTACATGTGACAGTAGTTCCTACTCACTAAACAACTCCCCATACATGATAAGATGATATTTACTTAAAATTATCCATATTTGCGATGATTTTTACTTCGGGTTTGCACAGTGCAGTGTCAGAAAGAGGAAAGAGACACTGCATGCTGCCTCGTTTTCATTTGAAGTATCAGGACTTGGAACTTGTTCCTGGGTTTGCTGTAACATTTGGGCCAAGAAACAGCTGTGTTTCAAATTCAGTCCGTACAAATTCACATGACAGTTCATTTTCCTTTGATGCTCAAGTCATTAAGACAAAATCTCACAATGGAAAAGACAGGGCGTAGTCAACATCTGATGAACACTCGGCCAAATTCAACGGTAAAACAATATATTTCAAAGAAAATTATTATTTTTGTTTTAAAAAAAAGAAAAAGAAGACTCTAACTATTTCCTGATAAACTCATTTCATTGTAATAAACGTATTAGGCTATAGCTGAGCGCGTAATACATAAAGAAAACACACCCAAATATATTCCTAAGTTAGTCAGTAGTGAAATATGTCAGCATCACGGAGTAGGTTACTCATCTCATAATTCAACTCAAGAGTTAAGTGTGACGATAAATCACGCTCCTCCACTCCAGTGTTGTGATTCCCATCAACAACCTGTGTTTAAAAGACTCTTCAAACCACATAAATGGCAACTGTGCTTATTCAAACCACGAGGAGGAAATAGCTCAGCTTTGCACTCTTGACATAGCAACAGTGTTAAATCATCAACTGAGAGCAGAACTTCTTCTTTGCTGATAAAGCATTTCACATCGTTGATTGAGAAAGGCGTTAGTTTTTGGTCTTTATTGCTCAGTTAAGTGCACATAACTATAATATTGTCATTTAAATAGTGCTTAAAATGAACAAGAGTTTATAATACAAGTCAATGTGAACAGAAAAGTTAAAACTCAGATGTCTCTTGGGCATTTTTGTATCTTGTAAATCATTAACAGAATTATCCTTTACAATAACAATGCCATTGACTCAGCAGTCAGAATAAACTTGTCAGCTGCTAGCAGCTTGCAGTATTCTCATGTCAGCAGAGCACATACATAAACTTAGCACAAAAAGAAAGGAAATGTGTATCTGGTGGATTATTTCTTTGTTGTAACAATGCTTCTTAGCAATAAATCTTATACTCTTGAAAAGCCTGTTCATTCCATTTTTAATAGTGCCTTCTTTGTGAAGAATTTGTGCGATGAGCAGCAGAGCTAAGTATGTGTGTTGCGCCCATAAAAAGTTGCCAAATCTCCGCTGCTATTGCCAAATGGCTTATTTTACTGCTGCTATTGTCTAAGAGATCAAGGCAAACTTTATTCCTGCTAAGAGCCATTTGTTTCACAACCAGCAGTAAAAAAAACACAGTAAATACTTCTATAAAAGTAATAAAAACAACACTAAAAACACAAAAAAACTATTAATAAACTAAAGTCAGATGGGCACTGATTAATACAAGGAGTTAGATGAGTAAGAATAAGTCGTATGCTTGTTGTTTTAAAAGCCAACAGCTGCTGGGACAAATGAGTTTTTGCATCTCTTAGTCCTGCCTTTTGGTCGACTGTATCTGCAGCCAGAGGGAAGCAGATTAATTGTGCCCTCTTCAGTGTCATTTCCTTGTTCAAGTGAGCCAGACTTGGAAGGGTCTGGCCCTTCTGGTACCTCCAGATGCTGACTGATAGGTATCTGATTGGACAACCTCAAGCTGGTGTTCCACAAAACCAAGTTGCAACATTAGTTTGAGTGAGCCCTAGTACCATTTCCAAACTAAAGGCCAAGTTCCTTATCACGGGAGATCACAGACACAGGCTGCTAAGTGGCTGTCCCAAGAAGACAACCTCAATGCAAAGAGATGCAAAGTTGAGATTCTGCAGCCAGTGGCAATCCCATATTTCCACAGTCTGGTTTTCACCTCTATCCTCCAAGATGATAATGCTTACCCCCACAGAACAGGGTTTATCAGGGACTACCTCCAGAATTTGGCAGTAGAGACCAACACAACCCACTGGCTGACTTTCAACAAGGATGCCGTCCCACAGCAGTGTGTGGCCAGCATGAGGAGGATGTAGTTCCAGGCTGTTGCAGATACTGAGCCTCCTGTTTGTTTAATGAGTGATTGGTTAAATTGCCAGTATGTCTTGGTTCTTCACGCTTCAATCATCCTATTCACTTAACAAAGCCAAACAAGAGTTGACAGCTTAACAAGCTGTTTGACATCAAAGATTTCACAACTTTTTCATGGGCGCAATCCAAACTCAGCTCTACTGCTCATCCCACAAACACATGTTCCTTACCAATGTGGCACCATTTAAAAGGAACATAAACGGGTTTTTAGTATAAAATGTATTGCCATTCATGCCAGCAACACCTTCATCAAGTATGCAGATGACACCACAGTAGTGGACTGCATCACCGGAGAGGACGAGTCCGCCTACCGCAAGGAGGTGCAACAGCTGACAGTGTGGTGCAGAGTCAATAATCTGCTCCTGAACTCATCAAAAACAAAGGAGCTAATTATAGACTTCAGGAAAAAACAAACAGACTTGCAGCCCCCTCTCATTAGTGGGACCTGTTTGGAAACAGTCCGTGACTTCCGCTTTCTTGGGGTCCACATAGAGGAGAAACTGACTTGTGACAAGAAGACCACACAGGTTCGTCTCAGGAAGAACATCTGCCAGAGACTGCTCGAGTCTTTTTACCGTTCCGCCATGCAGAGCATCCTCACGTACTGCCTCTGTTCGTGGTTTTCCAGCTGCACAATGAGGAACAGGAAAGACCTCCAGAGGGTCACTAGGATGGCTGAGAAGGTCATTGGGTGCTCTCTGCCCACACTGGAGGACCTTCACAGCTCTTACTGCCTCAGGAGAGCCACCAACATCATTGAGGACTCATCCCACCCAGGCCACCCCCTGTTTGAGCCACTGCTGTCAGACAGACGGTACAGGGCCATTAAAGCCAGGACAAAAAGACTGCAGCACAGCTTTTTCCCAAACGCTGTCCGTTCCATCAACACCTCCATGAAAGTGAGATGATTGTCCATAATTACTCATATCCAAACCCTGTCAACTGAATTCATTTTGTTTCATCATTACATGAGCTGTTGTTGTTGTTACTACTGTTGTTTTAATGTGGCTACTGTCCCCTGTCTCTCTCACCCTCGTTCTCTACTCTCTCTCTCTCTCCCTCCTCCTTACGTATTCCTTCTCTCCACTCCTCTCTCTCTCCCCCTCCCTATCTCTCTGTACTCCTCCCCAACCCAGCAGCAGCCTGGTGGCTGTCTGGCATGTGTCTGGTCCTGCTCAAGGTTTCTGCCTGTTAAAAGGAAGTTTTTTCTTGCCACTGTTACTCATGTTAGATGAGATGGGCCAAACCCCATCTTTGATTGGGTCCTGATATTTCATCAAACAGTGAGCGTGGTCTAGACCTGCTCTTGTTCTTTGGAAAGTGTCTGTTGTGAATTGGCGCTATATAAATAATATTTGAGTGATTGATTGATTGATTTGAAGATGTGTTGCCAATGTATTTATGGGTGTAGTTTTAATTGTTCTACTAGTTTTAACTCTGCACTGGTTTTACTGTTTTACTATCTAATGTTTTATTGTACCTTTTTAAAGCACTGACTGCCTTTTTTCATTTTGTTGTGCTTGTCACAATGACAATAATCTGTCTAAGAAGAAGAAACACAAATTGCCTTACTTTATGTGCTCAGTTTAGTAGCTATTACAAGGACCTGTAACACAACAGTAAGAGACTTCTACAGGCACAGGAAAATCTCATCTTCACTGACCTCTTGTGGCTGTAAGTGTTACACCTGCTGCACCACAGACCTTCGGTTTGTGTAGTCTAATATTCAGAAAGTGCGACTCATTTGATGATGATTATTTTTAGTTACCGACTACAAACAGTAACGTGACCAGGAGTGATGGAAATGTAAGTCATAAGAAGCAGCCGATGAGTGGAGTCGAAACTGGATGCTGATACTTTCGTCAACACAACACCTAGGCGGACCGAGTCCCGCATAAAAATGGCTCAGTCTCCAGGAGGAGCTTCATTTATCACAGCCCTGATACTGTCTCAGCCTTATAAACTCTATCTGAACCTGCTGCACACGGACGACCCGCATTCACGTGAGTACATGACAGATTTACTGATATACCAATACGGGCTGTTATTTTTTGTCCGTATCACAGGAGAGATAATCCGATTTCATATGGCAGATTATAAAGGTTTTTTTTTTTAGGTAGGTCTTTTATTCCCTTGCTTTTCTAAACAAGTCTTTCTCGATTGGATCCAGATCAAACAGAAAACTTTAAGCTGTACTCTTTGCTATTTTTGCAACTTCTTCAATGTTTTTTATTTATTTATTTATTTATTTTTCCTTGTATCATCAGGATCGTGATGGCGAATAAATCCCGGCTCAGTCATGAGGTGACATTTCTGCTGCTTTACTTAACCTGCTGCGAGATCATGCATTGTGATGGATTCACAGGTTGGTCCTTATATCTCCTCAGAAATGTATGTATTCGTCTGTAGATGTATTTGTTTGTGCTGTGGAGATCATTTGTAGATGCTGCTTAGAAGTCATTCACTACATTCCTGTTGGGAATCCTCATAAATCACAATTTTAATCTTAAATCCCCCTAAAATTGAAATCATATAGCCTATTTAAAACACTTTGCATGCTTTGATTTTCCTTTTTTCTTTCAGTCAGTATAGTCATTGAGCTCAATGTCAAAAGTGAAAATTTCATTTTCTCACCGAGTCCTCAGCAAAGACAGGGTAAAGTTGCAAGGCATGACACGAGTGTGCAAACATGCCAGGTGAAAGAACTTTAACACAATGTGCGAATAAAATAAAAAAACGGTTCATTTGCAGTTGACCCTCCCAAAGACATTGTGATATCAGACCCTGGTCTTCTTGGATACCTTGACATTACATGGACCTCCCCTGCCAGCCTGGATGATATTGCAGAGTGCCAAATATTGTATCAGGTGGATTACTTCAACACCTATAAGAACAGCTGGAGTGTAAGTACATACCTTATATTTTACTTGCTTTACAAGCTGCTAAGACTAATTATCATTGTCATGTCCTGTCATTAATACCAAACACTGACTGATTGTATGATTTATAATCAGGGTTATATGCACGACCCCACAGAAATAACACTTCAGTGCTAACAATTAGGCAGGCCAGTCTTTCAAAGGTCCATAAGGTATAAAAGCCGGCCGGTCAGTCTTGATAGATTTTTTTGTTGTGTCTGTCTGGCACCTGATCTGCAAACATGGCAATAGATGCAAATCTTGATTCAGTCTTTCCATTGTTTTAGAGCCTGCCGGCATATGGTTACTATAAACAATAAGGAGTTGTTTTACAATTTTATCCTCCCTTACTCATCATCATGAGTCATCTGCAATTTCTGAAGAACTAGAGCGTGGTATGGTGGGTTTTAAACCTTCTAAAAGCAGGATTTAATCAGTAGCTATGTCCACAGGTAGAGTTTGGAGCCATTAAGTTCATCAGGTATCATAAAAGTGCAACATGTTTAGAGGTTTCAGAGAAACCCTGATTTGATTATGGGAAGAGAATGTGCTCAAAGCTCAGATTTTATGCAGCTTTAAGGCTTTTTGAGTTGTGGAGGCAAGGTTTGCCTGTAAACAATCTTTTTTTTTTTTTTTTTAAACCGTTGGTTCTTTTTTTCCGAATAGGAAGCCTACCCCTTCAAAGAGCATCATTTTAGGTTGTGTTTACTAGCTGGTTTTGCTCCCCTCTCCATAGCCAGAATCTTCATTTTCTTCTTTTTTCAGTCAAGATGCCTCAAGTCTGAGACATCAGCCTTTTTTTTTTTTTTTTTTAAACAAAGCCCCCTTTAGTCTAAAAAGCACGTTCTTGCCTTAAAAGGTAAGGATCTATCTTGTTTCTGCTCTCACAGTGACACATACGATTACATAATATTAATACTACATGGTAGTGATGGTAGATTGATGGTAGATTGATGGTAGTGATGACGACAAAACCATCTAGACAACAATGCCATATGACAGAAAAAATAAGTTTCTCCTTCACGGTATCAAACAGTTAAGACTGATGTTGTTTCAAGCAGCTAAAAAGTCTGAATCATCATTTTAATTTTGACACTTTGACAGGTATGAACAGTGTTTATGTCTTCATTTGAGTGCTTCAGGACATAATCTCATTTGGTAAACAGCTTTGATAACAGATCTATTCTTCTAGCCAAATTGGCAGACAACACCTAACCACCATGGCACACACCCAGTTCAAGCAAGAGTCACTTTTTTTCCAGATACAAAATGTTCTCTGTCTGAGACACCTCGTGATGATAGTTAAATCGGTGCAAACGAATAAAACAAAAGAAACTGCCAGACATAATCTAAATTAAGGGGTTGCATCTCTTGAATGGCAGGCTGTCAGGACGCCTAGAAGGAAGTACAGTGCCCAGTTTGACCTGATGAAAGATATCAGAGTGAGAGTGTACACCTTGCTGAGTGGACCCTGCACCAACGGTACATTGGTCAAGAGCACAAACTACACTGAGGTGGTCCAGCAGCCTCTTGGAACAGGTCAGTCCTGGTTGTTTCTACTGATAAAAGAGTGAAAATAGGGTTCAGAGTATAAGTAGACACTGATCGATTTTTCTCCTCTTGTCCGCTACAAGGCATCACGGGTACAGCAATTCAAAACTTCATTTGTGTGTACCATAACATGATCTACATGGAGTGCAAGTGGGAGCAAGGTCCGAAGATGCCGGCAAACGCACAGCAGAAACTGTATTTCTGGTGAGTTTTGTGCCAGTCAGAGACCCTTTTGGCCGGGGAAGGTTTCATCAAATCCAATATGGTTTTGTAGACCATCATAGTTCTCAGAAAGTGAACCCTAAAGGCTTGAGTGATCCACCGACAGAGGTTGTTTTTGAATACAATTGCTCAACAGAATTAGTCTAGTTGTTTTCACATTTGGACGTTTAAGACTCAAGAGGTTGAATTCAATTATCTGAGACATAACTCATTCTTGAATTTTCATCCTGCGCAACAAGCAAGACACAGGCGCGATGGCCTCATTGAGACGTCCTTTTCAGGAATAATCCACACTATCAACAGCAAAACAATGTCATCAGCTCTCATCAATTCTGCATAAATAGATGGTGCCTGTTTCAGCAGTGTGTCTGTGGACTGTCTCATCTCCAGGTACAAGGGTCTCGAGAAAGTGGAGGAATGTCCGAAATATCTGATTTCAAACGGATATAGGAGCGGCTGCAACTTCACAGGGATATCTCTTCCAGATTTCACCAATATCATCTTCTGTATAAACGGCTCCTCCCCTAAAGGACCCCTAAAGTCAACATACACCACTCTGCAAATCCAAAACCACGGTAGATACCTGTTCATCTCAGGTAGCTTATTCATGCCAGTTTCCTGAGGAGGATATCATAATTGTTTTCATGTTCTGAGGTTTTTAAATCACCTTTGCTGTTATCGCATCTGCCTTTTCAGCGTGTAACCTGTCATTACAATGTTTTTTTTCCAGTGAAGCCTGAGACTACAGAGACACTGTATCTGAAGGCAGGTCCAGACAAGCAGCTGGAGCTACACTGGGACCGTCCTGTTGGCCGTATTCCCCGACACTGCCTTGAATGGGAGGTGGAGCACAATAAGGAGGGACCAGATGGAAAAACTGCGCTGGTACGGAAGACTAAACATGTAGACTTTTCTATCTTCAAAACATAACACACCCACTGTACCTATTTTTATCACCCTGCAGAAAACAAGAATATGTTCTTTGTAGATTTACAGGCTGCAATAACATCTTCGAACACATTTAACTAGCTTTAGTTTTAATCCTAATCCTTTATACAAAATAATCCTGGATTTAGTGTAACATTAATCTTGTTTCCCAATGTGCTCTTGCTCTGTCATTTAGTCATTATCCTTGCTTCATCATTCACTCTTTAACTTTTCACTGTTGGGGTTGGGATGAAGGGTAGGGGATGAGGTGGGGCAGAGTTGTGTATTCTTTCTTTCTTTTGTATTCTTGTGTGTATAGAGCGCTTATTGCTAATCCGTTGTATGCAAAGTGCTACACAAATAAAGATTGATTGATTGTAGAAAGAAGTGCAGTTGTAGATTAAGAAATATCTGATGTCAACACTTGAATTATGTCTGTTAATGTTGGTCAGCCAGACAAAACAGTGCTGACATTTTTGACACTTTACAAGCCAGGATACTTGAGCCAGAACATGATCTCACACCAGATTTGATGAGGTACAATTACAATAATTATACATCACAGGACAGTTAGACACATTCAGGGCATGAATTTTCATGCCACAGCATTCACATACCACTTTATTATCTACCTGATAAAGAAGAAGAAAAACATTGAACACCTCCGGCATCACAGATATAAAGCTGTATCACACCTGCTGTCAAAATAAAGGAGATGTAGATCTTGGCACTAAATGAACTCTGTTCCTAACTTTACAACATTCAGATGTCTTTCTTTCCTTTTGTATTATTTACAGGAAAAGACTTTGACCAGACAGATAAACCTCACTCTACCCTTCATGCACAACATGAGAAGCTGCTTCAGGGTTCGTTCCAGATTGCATAAATACTGTGCAGACAAAGGGTTTTGGAGCCAGTGGAGCCATCAGACATGCAGTACAGGTAATAAAATAACAGTCCACCAAGTCATCCTCTACACTTTATTAGTAGATAAATGCAAATAGAAAGGAGCTTGAAGTCTGCTTACCTTATCAACGCAGGTTCATTATGAAAACCAGAAAAAGAAATTATGTCCATTATTCAGCCTGTTTCTGTCTCTATGAGATTTATTTTCATTTAATTAAGCCCTTGCTTTAAATGGTGTGACGTTTCATAGTTATGGGAACTCCAACTTAGAGATTTGATGGTTCTGAGTCTAAATTCCTGCAATTTTGAAGGACCTTAAAAAACATTAGTGGGTGACTCCATTACAAACTAAGCTGTAGGGTTTTTAAAGAGACATCATCCAACCTTAGTGGGAAAAATAACTTGGTGGATTACTCGCCCGAAGGCCAAGATGTTGTCATCTAATGTAAGTATTATTCTCATCATCTATCAATTGTATTTTTTGACTTATGGTGTCATGGCTATTTCTGACATTTGAAATTACTTTTATCAGCTTTGATTTTGGTTGATAAACTTTAGAAGAAGAGGATTTTTATCAGATGTAGAATCAGAGATACTTTATTTTTTCCCAGGGGCATTACAGTTGCTCTGATGCAGAAAGTAAGATTAAAGATGAGTATGAAGCTATAAGCTGGAGGTAGAATATATAAGTATGTACAGTTTGAGTTCAAATACACATGTAAAAAAAAACAAAATATAGAGAAAATTTGAGATGTAGAAAATAAGGAAATGTTTTGAAATAAGAATAAATCAATGTGTGAAAATGCGAAGATGTAAAAAATGTGGATTCCATAAGATTTATTTTATGAAATGTTATTTTATGTAGATTTGCAAATACAGTATTACAGCATACAGTAGTTAATTCTGACTATGAACTCTAGGTTGGGTTCATCTTTACATGTTTTTGTGTCCTAAGATTTTGTATTTAGAGGATGTTGCTGAAGCCAGATGTGTAATTAACAAAACCATGATCCTGTAAACACACACACACGATTGTGTGGGATTTCTGCCAGAGGGCACACAACACATGTCAAATGCTGGTATTAATATTTGAAAGTTACATGTGTCTGGACATTCATAAAGCAGATACATACAGGTTTTTAGGTTTTTTTTCTTCATGTTTTATTAAACCGAGGTGCATTTGTTGTTGATTTATATGACACCTCTTCTTCAGGTTTTTGAGATGCTTTTTGGTCAGATCTGATAGGAGGGACTTATAGGTCAGTGCGGCCTTGTGTGTTTGGATATTTTCTAATATCCATTTTAAAGCCCATTTGTCTATGTGTGAATGTAAAAGCCCAGGCTTGCTTTATTAAGCTTTTAAAAAGTGCTGGGGAAGAATACAGATTTATAATTGGCAAGAAACTAAACAAGGATAAATACCTTACTGCCAAACAGGGAGGGAATTAGGCAGATGATGAGAACTACACAGTTGAGAATAAGATAAGATAATGAGAACTTTATTTATTCCTGAGGGAAAACTCAATGTATGTATGAAAGGAACACCTAAGATTGATTATTTTAATCAATACTTACTATCATGATCATGGTTTATGATCATTAGGTAAGTATTAGCGATTAGTATGTATATTTAGGTATATTTATGTGTATTTTTAAAATAGGTATTTTATACTCTATTTGGCATAATATGATACACCTGTAAATTTTTAATACTTACACATCATATTTAGTCCTTTTGGTGTCCACATTGTGTTTTGCTTCATTATTTTGTTTTGTGCAATCCACATTTAGATTATGACCTAAGGTCAGATGCATTGTGGAAAATAACAAAAATATGAAGAAGAAGGAAATAGCAGTGGGGCTTCGAACCACGAGGATCAGAATCAAGAGGCACTGCGCTGACCTATAAGCTCCTCAAAAATTTGAGGAAGAGGTATTATATAAGCATAAATATATAAAGAATATAGATATATAAGTAAAATATGAAGAGAAAAAATAACAGTCACGCACACAATCTGAAAAAAAAAACACTGGATGAAATGTTGATGGGATGTCTTTCACTGGAAAAAGATTAAAAATGTTTTGCCTTTGAAATTTACATTCAAAACCCTCCTCAGTTGTGCTTCTTGTCAGGTTGTTTTTGTTTATTCAATAATTGATTGTGTCCTTTTGTCAACATAAACAGGACAAATACTGGAGCCACAATGAGACAACCCCCTAAGAAGCTGGGTCCATCAGAGCCATTTTTTGCACTGGCAGCGCCTATTTTCTCTACAAAACCAATGCACTTTTGTCAGCTCTCAGCTTCCAAAGCACTGAAATCCCTCTATGAGCAGTTTGATATAGTGCAATTTCAGTCAGACTAATGTGTTGACATGTATTTTGAAGGTCCAGTTTTGGTCGCACTCAGGCAATAAATTGTTTTTTTGAACATGTAAATGAATGCATGTCAGCTCCTTCTTGTTTCTGCTCTCATGGTGATCAGTTGAAAATGACTCATTCAGGAAAAGGCTAGACTTGCTCAGATAACTTTTCTATCACTGGCTAATCAGACCCTGGCAGGACTTGATTTGGTGTCAGTTTTTCCTAAAACAGTGGTTGATGAGAAATGAACCTGGCTCCGTTTTCAGGTCTGCTGCTGGTGCTAGAACGCAATTCTTGTTCATTTTATTTTCATCTTATGTAGTGGTACAATTTTTACATTTTTGTTACAAAAGCATTTCAATGTAAACATCACTGCTGAAGTGCCGTGAGACAGCTTTCACAAATCAGCAACAGTTAATACCACGGTGGAGAAATGGACACCGCTAATTCAGAAGACAATGTCAATAACCCTAATAATCACCGATATCTGAAGCTAGAAACTCGATTTTAAGGACATCGCTGTTACTTTATGTTCATGGTTATGTTTATGAAGGTCCACCATGAGTATTTCTTATAGATTTTGTCAGGGAATGAAGAAATGCACAGGGTCACTCTGTTCATTGACAAGAAAAATAAGATCCAGTTTTTCATATGCTCTCTGGGTACTTGAAGCCACGAAAACTCATAACACCCAACTCTGTTAAACTGGCCTCTGGTATTACTGTCTCCATTCTTGCGAAATTAACTTTCATTTGTGTGTGTAAAATTTTTGTAGCCTTTTTGTTCATGTGTCTTATCATGTCAAACTGCCTAGTTTCTTGCCATCTCCCCTATAGCAGTCTGGACTTTTTAAGTCCTATCAGTACAGGCTTGAAATATCTGTATCTGGGGGTTGATGAATGAAGCCAACCGTTATTTTGTCCAAATTTTAAAATGTTTTCACAGAATAAATGTTTCTGATTGAACTCTATGCTTGTTTGGATCTCCTTTGTTGCAGCATCAATCTTTATGCTGATGACACCTTTCTTTCCTATCGGTTATAAAACAGTACCTTAAAAAAAACTGATCTAATAGTCTGGAATGGTAAACTGAAGCAAGTTTATCAGGAATTGAACATTTCAAATTGAATTATTACCTCCGCCAAGGAGGTTATGTTTTCGGTAGCGTTTGTTGGTTTGTTTGTTTGTTTGTTTGTCTGTTAGCAAATTTACGGAGAAAGTTATAGACGGATTGACCTGAAATTTTCACCAGAGGTGCGTCTCAGCCCCAGGAGGATCCCATTAAATTTTGGTGGTGATCCGGATCACCTTCTGGTTCCAGGAATTTTTTGAAGGATTCTTTATCATTGTGAGATAGGGCAAATTTGGGAATTTTTGCATTTAACTCTATAAAAATGGCCAGAGTCTTTAGTAAAAAATTACACAAAAGGATCTCAATGAGTTTTATGAGTTGTCAAAGGTTGATCCTGATCCAGACAAAATTCCGGATACTGTGATCCAGAACACACAAAAATCAGGTTGTCATTGGAATTTTCAATGCTGAAAGATAACCAATGGGCGGCACAGTGGTGTAGTGGTTAGCACTGTCACCTCACAGCAAGAAGGTCCTGGGTTCAAATCTGGGTCAGGGCATTTCTTGTTTTAGGAACATTATGAACAGTGAACATACCAGTTTAAACACAAATAAAAGTGAATAAAAGACACGTAACAGTAAAAGTTTTGGTGTGAATCACAATATAAGGGGGGGACATGAGCTGCTTGGCAGAGGTCTGCGCTCTCTGAGTGCTTTTCTAGTTTCTAATGGGATGAGCTCTTCAAAACAGAAAACACCATATTATTAACTACACAGGAGTCAACAGATGTCCTGTACAGTCATCCTGCTTTCATCGTATTGCACCACTGGATGATATTTTCCACATTTGATTCATTAACTTCAGGCAGCCTTTCCCTTTTTAATGCATTACTTGAATATTTGAAGAGTAATTTAAAGGACAACTAAGTCATTTTAATGTAAAGGAGACTGAACTGATGATATACTAAAAACGTTTACATCCAATCCCATAAGAAGTGCTGCAAACCAACTTTGAACAGAGAGAAGCTGGTTGACTGAACTTTCTCAGCTGGAATTAACTGAAAGAAAACTAATTGGGAAAATTTGTGTTTGTTTAGCTTGTTTTTTATTGTTTTTTTTTTTCTGCTTTATCAGTTTTTCCATTTATATGCAATTACTGCTTCACTTTACTCATTTTTCTTAAATAACTTGTAAAAAAGTCTTCATTAAAAACAATCAACTGTGTAACTTATAAAGCTACACTTTACATGATGCCTTATTTGAGACCTGGAGTCCAGTATTCTTGAAGTCCCCTTAATTTTTGAACAATGTTCTTATAGCTTGACAATAAAAATCTGTGCTTTACCAACCTAAAAATAATGAGTCAAAACTTATATTAAAAAAATTAAAACTCCTCTAAAATGCATTAAAATAATACTTAAGTCTAAAAGATGGCTAAAAGGCCAGTAGTCTTTGTGCTGTTCATTGACTTAACTTTGTGTGTGCATGTGTGTGTGTGTGTGTGTGTGTGTGTGTGTGTGTGTGTGTGTGTGTGTGTGTGTGTGTGTGTGTGTGTGTGTGTGTGTGTTTTCTGCCTTTCAGTAATGACAGCTGCTGAACCAGAATGGGACGTTGTACCTGCCTTTGTGTGTATTGCTGTTGCCATCATCGCCACACTGGTGCTGTCACTGTGTGTAGGGGCAGCGCTCCATGTGTGAGTACACCTTTCCAGCAAATCATAAAAATACCAAAAACCCCAAAAAGAAGGTGAACTCTGTCTAAACTGTGTTTCTTTTGCAGGAGGAGGTCAAAGCGAGAGAAAAGGCCTGAATCTCTCCTCGCCAGCTTGTTTGGCAGAAATTCAATCTCTTAGGGACGGACAACAGAAAAGACCTGAAGGTGTAAACCTTTGACCTGAGTACTGAAGGGTCTCCGGCAGCAAATCACACACCAAAACTCCCAAAGGTGCAACATACTGTAGCCCTCACATGATATTGTTCCGACTGTTGATCGATTACTGAAGATACTTCGCATTGGGCTGAATGTTACAGAAACTGCAGTATTTTAATGTTACAACATGTTGTGCTACCTATTATATCTTTTAACCATTATCTGAGGTGTAACTTTAAATGTAACTTTCGAAGAGAAAATAATCATATCTGGTTGTAATTTTTTTTAATAATCATTATTTGCGACTCTTGCCAGCTGACACGTCAGCTTTATCACTACAAAAGTATTGCTGACTCTTTGGGGATATGTTTTTGATGTTTTACAGTTTGCCATGTCACTTGCCAGTGCAGTAAAAGCACATCTCAACTTGATTTTGTAAAATGAAGAAAGGAAGAAACCATGCCACTTTTCTATTTCTGTATAACCTAAATTTCCATTGATCCATGACTGAAAAACATTGTAAAACTCTCAAAACGTGTTTGTTGCCTTGTTTACAACAAATGTGACAACCAAACCTCCCAGTTTGTATAATTTAATTGTCTGATTTCACAACAGATGAGGAGTAAATAAAACAAACTAACATGGAAAGTCTTCCAGATATTTATTTCTCAACACATTAGGAAAACAAATTCAGAAGGACGCTTAGATTTTCTACCTTGATATGTTTGACTTTCATTTATAATCATCCTCATTTAGGAGTGTTACTATGCTCTGTCCTGTTTCACTGCACTTGACTGACTCAGAAGGCCAGACTGTGAAGAAGGCGTGTTGTATTTATGTGTATGCATTTAACCATAAACAGAATAAGCACTGATTAGTAGAGCTCTGCAGGTTTGCCAGCTATACAGTTTTCTTGCAGAATTGAGATCCTTTTCAGGTCCTGCTGCAGTAGATTTTTTTGTCAGTGGGTAGAGTAGACTTGTTTTGATGTGAAGTAAATGAATGATAGAAAGCCATACCGAGATAAAAATGCTTTTGATGTAGAAATTGGCAGATAAGTGGGTTTTCACTTGATCTGTTACACAGCCACACACATGCACTTACACACCAACACACACATTCCTGGAGTCAGCTCATGCAGCACACTTGAAAAGGACAGCACAGGAGATATCAGCACAGCAGCTGCAACTGTCCAGTTTTTTATATATATATATATATATGTGTGTGTGTGTGTGTGTGTGCTCTTAAGTGTGTAGAAGAAATAGTTACTCAAACAGGACTTCTTTCAACAATGGTTACAACAACTGCAGTGCATTTTGAAGTCAAAGTTGTAGATACATTCATTTATGGTCGGCTTAACAAATGACCTTTAAAGGACTTTCCTGTGAGAAATTTGTGGGATTTGAACCTACAGCTATAAAGTCAGAGGATTAATCCCACTGAAACTGTAAATATAAACTAAATCTGCTCAATTCCCTTATCAGGGGGAGGCTTTTCTTTTGCCAGTGGCGTAGAAGCGAAAATTATTCTGGTGTAGACTGTATCAGGGCCAGATTTCATCACCTAAACATGAGATGTAAACAGTCACGGGTAATTTGTTCTTTGAGATATAGATTGTTTTGAGAAAAAATGATAAGCCTACGCTCAGTATGTGCTTAACCTTGTCTGTAATCACTGAAATATTGTGGCGCAGCAGCCAGTGTTTTTTTTGTTTTATCGACCATCATAAAGAAACAATGATAACAAACGGCTTTATTTTGCATATGTTTCTTCAGCTGTTTTATCAAGTTTCCGAGAACAGAGGTTTGTTTCCTCAAAGTTGACCTCAGTTACCTAGATTTAGGTTTTGGAACAATTTATAACAAGCTGGTGTATTCATTTATATCCGTCAAAGAAAACAGTATGAATGTAAGACTCTGGGTTTTTACAGAGATCAGTCTCTTTGTTACAAACTGCTTGAAGATACAGAAATAAATGTACACGTAGACTTTCATTTGTCTCTTTACTTCTGAAGCTGATGGGATAACAGCTTGTATTTCCTAAAGTTCCCCTTTTTCATTGATTTGTCTGGTCCAGTGGTTCTCAAATCTAGTCCTCTAGCCCCACTGTCCTGCATGTATTGGATGTTTCCCTGCTCCAACACACCTGATTCAAATGATCAGCTCGTTATCAAGCCATTCCAGAGCTTGATAACGAGCTGATCATTTGAATCAGGTGTGATTTGAAAACCACTGGTCTGGTCCTTGGCTCATTAGTCGGTGTGTAAGGTCCAACATGTTGCTTTGATGCCTCTTTTCTCAGAGCTCACATTGCCCTCTAGTGTTCATGGGATTTCAAGCACTCCCCGCATTCCCAACACAAAAACGTTTTACTCCACAGAGAAACAAATCTTATGATTATAAATTGCATATATTTCACTGTAGACACGTGACTGTCAGTGCACACCACCTCAATCAATGTTTAAACACCATTTCAACCACCCTCAACAGAAAAGTCCCAGCACACATCTCTAACACGGCTCTTCAATGTGATTCTTTTAATGTGACTTTGCCGTTGCCATCCCAAACATGCCTCTCCAAACTAATCCATCTGCACTGGGGAGGACAGATCAGAGAAGGACTTTTCACCATTGCAACACTTTCTTCCATGCTGGGAAAGTAACCACCTGGCTCCCTGCTGAGTGTGTTTTTGGTGCTTGATCCAATATGCTTTGACAACCACAAGGTCAACGCAGCAGCTGTCTGTTTCTCACAGCCGGTCACCTTGGTCCTACCTGACTCTTCACATGCATGTGCGTGTGAAACCTTTTTTTTTACTGAATTGTGCTGAATATATAATTTGATTTAACAGAATAAAAGAGGAAAAAGGCATGCAGACACTCTTATACATGTATTTCTTACATTTGACTGCTGTGTGTCTCATTCAAATGTAGCCCACATCATTGCTGCAGTTCACAGCATGTGCAAGATAGGATCCTGTGGTACTGAATGACAAGTGAAGTAACTTTTTCCGGGTTAATATGTAATTTGGTGGAGCAAATCTTGCTGTAGGATTGGCTGACAGGTAATGTACAGCCCAGGTGTTACTTGTCACTCCAGTCATCCCTCTTACCAGTCTGCAGAGGACTTCAACTGCGCAGCATCTTGGGAGGAGTAAACCAGCATCAGGTTTGAATTAAAAACCATCTTGCATTTGTTATTCATAAGTGCATAATTATGACAGTAACCCCACCTTGTTCTTTTTCCACCAAGGTGTCAGAGCTCTCGCTTGTCTCTGTCCCCGGGGTTCAGTAACTGGAATCTGTCCCTGCAGAGTGATTGAGTGCAGGGCCTGGCTGGTTACTGCACCCAGGGGCCAGGCTACTCTGCAGGGGCAACGCTATCTCTCATACAAATTCAATTTAATGCTTGAGACTGACCACATGTGGCTGGATGTGTTGCGTGTCCGAACAGCTGGGGTGAAAGAACTGTCTTTTACTTTGGCTTTGTTGGCTGCAGTGTGTCATGTGTGAAATATTCAGCAATGAGAGCATTGAGCAGCAGCTGCAGAGGCTTTATTCTCCACAGACTTTGTAATAAGTGTGTCAAATCTATGCCATTTATTTCTAGATTAAAATCAACATTTGTATTCATGAATACTTCACTTTTATGTTGCTGATAGGCTGTTTTCTTGTGCCATTTAGCATTGAAACAGTTATACTTGAAAGCAGGTTTGTTTCATCTTAACTAAATCAGTAAATCACTCTACCAATCTTTCTGTTCCACCTCTTTAATTTCACAGAGCATGGAAAAGGGATCAAGATTCACTTTCAGATGGTTTAATACATATTCCACTGCATGAATCACCCTGCAGCCCAATGAAGAGCCACACTGTAAGCCTTGACTGTTTAGGTTTTTGATGTTTGTTTTTTTAGCTTTGCAGCAGTAAAATATTATCAGAGTTGACCATATGAGATTGAGGAGCAATAGACCTGAACAGAAATAAAGCAGTCAGAGTTAAGATCTGATATGAAAGATTAAAAGTGTTTTTTTGGGACGATTGCAGAACATATTCTTGTTAACTTTGATGCATGCAATCTAAGATGAAACTTCTGGTGATATGACCCACACAAAACTTAGTGTACTTACTATAAAACTATCTTTTATCTCATTTATTTCTTTAAAAATGACCTGAGAAAATGTTGGAATATAATGTGAATTCAACTTGTGGTGCACATTTATCCCTAAAAAATACTCCTGGGGTGTAATATTTGAGTATCCTTGGTCAATGTTCTACTCATTTAAAGAGAATAGTGTCCTTCTGCGCCATTCATTAACTAATGACAACATGCGTTACACGTGTCACACAAGAAATCACATCTTCGTTGTGCTTTACAAACTACACAGAAAGGTTTTCCCCCCTCTTCATTCTGCAGTTTAACCCCAGCAACTTTAAAAAAACCGAAATCACATTTCAAAGATTCCCCCGAGGTCACCGCTATTATAAGACAGCCACTTCACATACTCAACACACTGCATTTCACTACTCACAGGAGTCAAGTGTCAGGTTCTCATGCTGGAGCTGAAATTGAGGTTTTTATTTCCCTTTGGAGCTGTTGATTCAGGAAGGAAACACAGTCCACAGCTGGGGAGTTTTCACACGTCTTCAGCTGCTCGGATTGTTTATTTGCAGACTTTCCCTCTACAAAAGGTTTCTTTAACCAGCTGTTACAGTTTAAACCAAGAAGTGTGTACTTGGACACTTCACATCAGGCTGCTCAGGAGTGGATGTGCTGTCTTTTTTACACTCAACACTAAGGGGATATTAGGACTCTTTTGTGCTTGCCTCTCATTTGCACATATGAAAACATACATAAACTACCTAGAGTATGTTGTGTGCATGGTAGTCTAGTTTCACATAGATGGTACCTTTGTGTACTTTTAGTGTGCTTTCACGATTGTCTAACCCTGACAGAAAAAAAATAATGTGGCACGATAAAGATGATTTAAAAAAATTTACTGCAGGAGTTTAGCTGCAGAAGAAAAGGTTTTTCTCCTCCTATCAATAAGCGCCACGATCACACATTAACAAACTGCAAGCTAGCAACCCACTGATGTCTGTGTAAACATACAAAAAAGGCTTTCTCAAAGGTATGTTTGCTCTGGCTGAGGAAAGCTCTGCATTTCTGCCATTGCTGTCAGGTGCAAAAAGGGTGAAAGACTGCTGCATGGGGCGCATTAACAATAATTAACACCTTATACTCCCAAAACTACAATCATTTATTTCATATTTTCCCTTGTGTAGAAATACTTTGTACACATTTACATTTTTCCTCTGAAAAAAAAAAAAGATTTTCATATTAAACTATAAACACTTCATAGCTCTAGAGCTGGAGAAGCTAAAAAATCTACACTTCTGCTATCAAAAGGCTTCGCATTACTAGATATGTTTCAGCTGAAACGCACAGAGAAGGTTCAGCTTTTTAAATATTTAAAAAATGAAAAAAAAAAAAGATGCCATAAATACATATACAATAAGCTTTTCTTTTGTAAAGGGATACAGAAATAATGAAAAAAAGGAAATGAGGAAAGAATTCAATCCCTTTCAATGTTCAGTCACTGCACATTCATGTCCTGTTTCTGTAACAATAGAGATCCACATCGATACGCAGTGGAAACGTCCAGCATCTGTGCCCGTCCAGAAAGCTCTGTGTGCTTTTAGCTGTTGACACCTCACCCCTGATACCGGCAGGGCTGAGGGACCCACTGGCTGTATGGGAGGAGGGGTGCTGGGGGCCCTGGCCTAAATTAGACCTTCACAACCTGACTAAAAATAACAGTGAGAGCAAGACAGCAAGAGAGAGAGAGAGAGAGAGAGAGAGAGAGATGGGGGGCTGTGCTTACATACACGTAGGCTGTGTGCAGAGAGAAGGAAAGTAGCACACCTCCTGTTTGAGGATTTGTCTGTGTGATCATGTGGTGACGGGGGTTAAAAAGCTCAGTACATTGCATCCTCGTAGATGTCCGTCCGCAGGCAGAAGAGGATCCCTGCGCCCAACATGAAGATGGTGGCTCCCCAGCCGAGCCCGTAGCCCCAGTTGAACTCGTGATATGTCTGAAGAACTGTCCCATCGATGAACTTGATAGGGTAGAGGACCAGAGCGCAGGCCTGCAGAACCACTACGACAAAAACAGTTATCATGAGACAAATCAATTCATGATGATGATAATTATTTGAAGCTATTATGAGTAACTTTCAGTCTGTGTCAAATTTGGCTCCCCCTGTAGACAAAATAGTACCTCCTACACATTTCAATGGTGTTTTTTATTTAAATAAATCATAATGCTGATTTTCAACTATCAAATTAATCACTTGTTGAGACTCTTTGCTGTAGAAAATGTACAAAAAGGCTGCTTTGACATCTAACACACACACACACACAAAAAAAAAACAACAAAATATGTGTATAGCAACAGTCAACCATCCTAAGTCATAAAGAGGCATCCATATTAATCACAGTCTGTTCCAAGACACACACAGGAGTAAGTACTGATGCTGCTTCATGATCCATGAAAAGCAAAAAGACCGTAAGTGACAAGATGGATCATTTCTATGTAATACTTTTAGTTAAACCCATTTCTGCCTGGTACGTTTCATTTCCCCCCATCATTTGAAGACCAAATAACGACTACAGCTGCAGCTCTTCCTTCCAGACTAAATACTCCCTCTACACTATTAATCCTACAGTTGTTCTATGTTTGCTGCCAACAACATATCAGATTCTGATATGCAGGAAAATAAGGTTAAAGCTTTTTTTTCCCAGTTTGAGTCCTCTATAAAGAGAATAAAACACCTTCACTTGAAACATCCTTCTGTGGGTTTCTCTCTCCTTTGAGGTTTCTTTTCCTCCTTACAGACACTGAGGTCTCAATATTCCAGCACCCCAAAGTAAAGCTTGTGCAGCTTCTTTGTTCAATGGCATGTGGAAAACTTTTCAAACAATCATTATTATTCTTCTGACCTCCACTTCTTTGTGAATCATATTTCCCTTAAAACCATTCAGGATCATTGAGCACCGGTGGTAAATGTGTTGGCGCCACTGTGATTAATGGTGCGTGTGTATGATCAAAGGCACATTGTGGTCCTCACACCAGCTACTTTATTTCCTCTCCCTGCATGCGAGGTGACTCCTGGGGAAGGGACTCTGAGTAACCACGACTCCGCCTTTCCTTCCTACAGGACGCGGTAGTGGGCGTGCAGGAGGCAGCCCAAGAATGTGGCTGTGTTGATGAAGCCCAGACCGAGCCCGAAGTCCTCTGAGGTCATATTTCCGGACAGAAAATAAATACCACGCAGCCATGGTCCTGCTGAGGGGCATTTAACAGTCCAGGCCCTGTGCTGCTGCTCTGCTGAGGACTAAACGTCTGTGAGGAGACATTATCCTCCCAGGGCTCTTAAAGCAATTACACACAGGAAAGGATAACACTGCAGTCCCACACTTCGCTGTAAATGGCTAACAGTCACAACCACAGCCAATAAGTCGACTGAGCACACTGGTCCAGAGCGAGACAAAAACGCCTTACATTACAAATGAAACTTAATCACAAACACTCTTCCTCAATTATCCTAATCATCTGCTACTTCTTGAAATAAATGAAATCTAGTAAATATAATAAAAGGATACTTTCTGTAGCAGTGTACAGATTGGTAGAGAAATTGTAAGATCTTGAATACCTTTGCAATATTTATCCAGGTTTAAAACAACAAAGAGGATCATGCATTTTTCTTAAATAGTTTATGAGAATTACGCCTATTCGCTGTTTTCACTGTCAGCCGGTTAGCAGTTTAGCAATAAGCCTGGAATCCAAGGTATACACGGCAAGGTAATACACAAGCTCCTCTGAAGCTAACAATAACTGTGCCGTCTCGATTTATAATTAAAAATAATAAAAATGATAACTTTATTTGTATAGCACTTTTAAAAAACAGTTTACAAAGAGCTTTGACATGTAGTCATAGAGCACATGGAAAAAGACCGATAAAAACAAAAAGCTCAGTAAAAATGGAATTGAAGGCCATTTTCATGTCATAAGGAACCCAGACAATACAAGAACCATGCAACATAAAATGAGACCATGACATAAGATAGTTAAGAAAAAAGGAAAATGCAATTAAAAGGGGGGTCGAAAGCGGAAACAGGATAGTAGATATAAGAGGCAATATCAATAATGATAATAAAATAATAACAGGTAATCCTGATAATAAAAGCATTGATGAAATAGAGCAACAGAAATGAGCAAAAGATAAAACAATAAAAAGGCTTAAAAGGTTAGTTAAGAAAAGAGTACAAGTATAAAAAATAATAATAATAAAAAATAAATAAAAAGACAGTAAGGCCGAAATGAGATAAGAGATGACAGATAAAAGATAAATAATAAAAGACGGCATCACATAAAAGCAAGTCTGTAAAAGTAAGTTTTTAAATTTAAGAACATCTGAAACCATTTTGAAGTTTTATCACAGAATAATCTCGGTTTTGAGTTTGGAAATGCTACAAAAAGCTTATTTCCTCTGTTTTTATTCTTCTAACACAGGCTCTGTGTTAAATATGTATATCCTTAAGGTGGGTGTTATCTACTTATCCACAAATTTACACATCAATCTACAAATGTTATTTTTTCGCAAACAGAAGTATGACTTCTCCTGTTCAAAACACTTTTCTGTCCGTGTTTTTGTGTAAAACTGCTTAAGGAGGAAAGTCTGTTTCTTATATAGTCCACTTTTATTATGCACACTGGAAAAAACTGGGTACTAGTTAAGTAGCGGTGAGTGGTTAGTGTTACATCACTGTTTTTATTGTAAAGTAAGCAGAAGCTATAATTAAGGTGTTGCAACTCCTCAGCAGTGTACTGACCAGTGTGTTGGGATAGAAACCATTGGATTTCATCATTTGTTTTAGGAACAGATCCTCCCTCCCTCACGTGTGTCACACAAAGGTCCCCCTTACAGAGCATGCTTAAGAAGATCAGTCCAAGTATGAGGCAGTACTGCTGGCAAAGACGCCTGTGGTCGGTTATTTTCCCTGACTGACTTCACTTTGTTGGTAAGTCTGCAAATTCTGCGGCTGCTTTTTCTTGGCACATGAGCCGGCCGTTCTTCAGACTTCTCACCACAGAAAGAATGAGCTCAACCAGCGAGCCTCATTCAGCTGCTACTTTCCCTCTGCACCCGTCTATCTAATATAAGCGCTGGAACGAAAAAAACACAGCTATATGGAAATTGTTGTGGTTGCTGCTAGCACATATGCTCTCTCTTTAGTTTCTAAATGTGCATGAACATGATGTGTTAGTACACAAGATCCCAGAGCTGGTGTAAAAGTGATAAAAAAGGTGGAGGCACACATACCTGCAGTGAAGAGGAACACAGCCACGATGCGGTAGTGCTGTCTGTGAGTCCCCTTGCAGAGGGAAATCAGTGCCACCAAAAAAGCCACGAGCGTTGCCACAGCTCCAGCCACCAGCAGCACCAAGGTGGCAATCTGCCAGTCTGTAGGACAACACACACGCAGGTTTGAGAGGAGCAAAATGGTCAACAACAGCTCGATTCACAGAACGGGACTGCTGAATTGAACTGCTGTGTTGACAAACACAAAACAAGAGTTAATCCCACAGAGTAAAGAGAATGGAGCCGAGCAGGCGGCCTGCACCGGAGAACAGGCCTCATCAGGAACCTGGTCAGTGACTGGGAGAGCATCATAGTGACTTCATCCATGTTAATCCATTTCTGATACAATTTTAAAGTTAAAATGTGTTTTTTTTTTTCTGCCCTTTGGTTTCAGATGCATTTATCATCAAATAAACTTTATCGGTGTCTTTTTTTATTTATTGTACATTTGTCTTTATCTAGAAGATAATTTTTGCACAATTTTGCATAAATCTGTATAAAAGTTCACCAGATTTTTGTTTTGCTTTTACCTGAGAAGTGCATTTGTGCAGTTATTTCTTTGCTCATTTAGGTGGAATTTTCACTGGGGTGCTTTGAGACTCTAAGCTCAGGTTGGCGTGTCTTTGGTTGGTGTTGCTGGAGCGTCTGTTTGCGGCTGTAAGCCTTTTTCCATGTTAGTTCAGCTTTTGTGGCTCAGTCACAGAAAATTTATTCTTTTTATTCCAAACAAACTTCAGGGGCTATTTGTGGAAAGAAAACCCCTTACTTCCTCTCTGTTAGAAGATTTTTTCGTCTGGAGACTAAAGCTACACAAGGCATGGTTTTCAAAGCTTCTCCATTCAGTACGGTATTTACACAAAGCCTGAAACCAGAAATGTATTCTGAAAAAGATGCTCATAGTTTCCTCTCCTGCCTGTTCTTGTTGTGGGTGTCAGGAGAAAGCCTAAACTCTAAAGACTAACCTGTGAGGGAGATTTGCATTCGATGAAGCTCACAGACTGAGCAACATGATTCAGTGGTTGTTTTTCTGTTTCTCTGAGCTCCTGATTCTTTTGTCTTTGAGATGTCAAAGAGGAAATATTTCCTCGGTTAGCTCACATAACACCGGACACCAGGTGGCTCAGCAGTTTAAGTCCCCATGTTCAGAGGCAAGAGCCCATGTCACAGTGGTGACCAATATGACTCCAGACTACGCCCCTATGCTACATGCCATCTCTACAACCTACACCCCATGTTTACTGTCTCCCTCCCGCTGATCTGTCCAATTACAGGAAGATGGCTGAAAAAAGAGCCGCTGGTTTAGCTTTGCTGGTAAAGCAGTTACATGTATAGTGGTTATAGTCCTTTTGGGTCATTTCTAAGTCTAACATAATTTGGTGCACGTTATGTTATGTTACCCCCTACTCTCTCCCAACCTTTTCTATTTCTGAAGCTGTCCGATACACGAAAGGCTTAAGCCAAAAACTAGTACAAATAGGATTGATAACATCATCCAAATTCAAGAATCTGGAGTCAAGAATAAAAGTCCCTGCATTACAAATCTGCTTTGCCTTTTGGGGGGAACTGCCCCTTTAACCCCACCACGCCCCTCCCTTAGTGCTTTAATGAGCTCTGCAGACATTCAAAGCGACAAACCCCCTCCTATTCATCCAACACATTCCTCAGGAGCACCAAAACATCACATTTGTGGTGCCCTCTGCAGGTTTTTGTGTGGCGCCAAAAGATACTATAAAATCTAAAATATTTCAGCAACCCTTCAGCAAAACACTCAAACATTTTCGTCCAATCCTTGTACACTTTGCTAATTAACTTTTTTTTCCTAACCATTAAATAGTCAGCTGCTGGATATTTAAATGAGATAATATCAGCCAATCTACCGCAGAGATCAGCAGCTTGCCGCAGTTTAATCTGCTACATTAACTGTGAATCTCCTCTTCTGGTGGGTGGGAAAGGCTTCACACAGTTCGGTCATGTGGTCTCTCTGCTTGACAAAAGACGACCTGGTGGGTCCAGACCTACTGAGGAGGCTGGTGGGGAGGATGCTTATTGTGTCTCTTCAATCCCACTCAAAGGCCTTCTTCGGGTTGAAGTGGTTAACCCTTTGTTTACCAAAAAGATGTATCTCTTGGTGCAGCATGTGAAACTGGCACTTTATGTACTTTAAAGTACTTACTCAGCAATCACAATAAAACTGATAACACAATGGCTGATTCTATTTCAATATGCAATCAAACTATGCTGGCGTGGCTGAACTGAGCATCACGACAATGTGTTTGTTACAGTGAGTCCACGTCACAGCTCTGGTATGCACAGAGGAAATTTATCACAAGAAGCCCTGGATGCCTTAGCTGCTGCTCAGAGTATAAACAAGCCAACTAAAACATAAGCTGCCCAGGGGACAATTTCATAACTCTGAGTTGGAACATCTCATATATATGGTTTACATGTATTCCCTGAGTAAATACCTCACTGTAATTATCTGAATTGAAGCCATACTGCTGGGTATTTCTGTTGTTTACTTTCCTCCCTCTATGGTTACAGCTCTCTCTTACTTATCATCTCATAAAACTGCATAATATAAGACAGAATATCAAATTTAAATTCTTTATTCTTGATTAAAATCCATTTTCTTTCTTTTTTCTTTGTTTGTTTTTCTGAAAAGGTACCAAATTCACATCAGTACATCTTTTTTTTTTTTTTTTTTTGCTTATTTGTGTATAAAAATGATGTGTCCACAGTTGCCAGCCTATACTGCCAAACAAAAACTCTTCTTTATCTCCTACCTAGTATGAAAACCTTTGTATATGACTAAAAACATGTTCTGATCCTACACTGATGATCCCTCTGTAAACAGTTCCTCTTGTACAAAGTACTTCACTCACAAAATCATGTTACTTTTTTCAGCATCAATCAAAATCCCTGAGTCTGACCCCAAACACACAAAGTTAGAACAACGAGTGCAGTGAAAGTGTGGAAAAAGGCTGCAAAGACTGTTATTGATCCCTACCAGATGTGAGGGTGGAGAAGCAGGTCCACGCAGCCTCTTCTCCCGAGTGTCGTGCATCGGGCTGGGAGCAGGACTCCCACAGAGAAAGGGAGAAATGCTCGGCGGTGACCCAGGCTGGACTGAGCAGAGCCACCACGTCCAAACAGAGCGCGAGGAAGACGCAGAGTAGCGCGATAAGCTTGAAGGGCCGGAGCACGTGCACTTCGTTCACAGACATGTTTTCATACCAGAGTACAGCAACAACAGGTCAGGCACGGGCTGATACAGAGCTCACTAAAAGTCCGAGTACGTCCTCTCCCACCATAGCCTTCACTGGACTGTGCCTGCCAAGCTGGGAAAAAGTTGGCCGGGACATATCCGGCTGTTTGGCTTTTCAAAATAAAGGCCCGTAAATCGACGACGTTATCAAATTGAAATCTGTTTATCTTCTCGACGTTTTTTTTCTCACAAATAATTTCTTTTGTTGTTATTTAAAGTGGGGTATTTGATTTGCCGTTATAATTCAATGATGCCTTTAATTCATTTCGATTCAATACACATATCTCATAACTGTACTATACTTGCAATATTTTCTAAGAAGTCATAAGTTTGATCATTTTTATTAACATTATGCTTTCCATAACCACAGCCGTTTTTTGCTTATCTAATTTGTTATCTGTTCCCAAGGGTAAAGCACTTTGTAAATTGTTTTTTAAAAATGCTTTATCAATAAAAAATTCTATTATTGTTTTTCATTGATAATTCATTAAGATCTGAGTGTCGACACTCAGATCTTAATGAATTTTCATTCATAGCCTAACTAGCAGCTTTTAACCTTGGCTCCAACAGAGATAGCAGGCCCTTATTTACTTTCATGACAACACACGTTAGCATGGACTATTTGATGCTGTTGGGCCCACGCTGGCTAAATTAGCCACAAGCTAGCCCTCGTAGTAGCAACCAGGCTACATGCAAACTCGAGTTTAACATTTGCTGTACATGCATTTCACCGTCACGCATCATGATGCACGACGGTGGGAGGACCAAAGCTTGCAAAAATAAAAAATTTCTATAATATCTCCTTCAGCACCCACCTCTTTTCAGCAGAATGTATAACTCTCGAACTCCGCGACTCCTGTAACTTCTGGTGTAATCCGACGGTCGTGAGGTCGAGTGTGGACAGAGCGCAATGCTTCAGCCGGATGTTGTGCGGTCCACAATTTGAAGCCGTTTTCATGTTATGGTCCGATTATGGTACGATCTCCATACGGGTGTTAAACTGGGCTCTTGCAGAGCTACCAAATACTTTTTGTCGCCCATCTCGTAGTATTGCGGCTATGCCGATAACTTTTATCACGGACTACTTCGCTCTTGGCGGAATTAGAATCTACCCGAAGTGAGTGCACGGTGGATCACGTGAGCGTGCTCCACCAATAAGGTGGCTGGATTATTGTCACGGTGGCAGCCGGCGTTACCGAGACGGATAAAACACATGAAATCTAAGAATCAAATTGAATTTCAGCGACCAACTTTGTTGTCTTGTACTTAGCAGGACCCAGACTTTTCGTTTTTTTTATTTTATTTTTCTGCCGTATATGCGTTTTGACCGGATATGGCGAAAACACTGGTCACCCTCAGGAGTATGATAGTTCCATAGATTGAGATCAGTTCTGCAACGTTCAGTTATCATTTTAAATAATCAACTCTTGAATTGTGGATTAAAATCGATTGTCTAGATTCGGTCTATATGTAGACGTTGAAATGACGTATACATTTATACGTCTAAATCACGTCTAAAAATAGACCGAATCCCGACGTTGAAATGAAGTATAAATTTAGACTAGACGTCTGATATACGTCTTTTGCTCAGTGGGACACTCAAACCGAGACAGTGGATTTCCACAGAGTAAATGCGAAATGACGGTCACGTGGTTCAGAAATGAACAAATATGATAAAAAACATTCTATTGTTTAAATTAAGTGAATATAAAAGTGTAAAATAAGTGATTGCGGATGGATTACGAGTTTAGAGGAATAAACTGCTTTTAGATGGTGAAAAAATTTCGGTTTGTTTGAAATTATGTAATTAATAACGCCCCGTGGGAGTGGTCACAGTGTTCAAAAGAGGGTCACCTAAAGCTATCGGTCCATTCGCCAGCAAAACTGAGAGGAAGTAACACCTTCGTCCAGAGCACAGGTAAGGACTCAGTTGGTGATCGTGACATGAAGCCTCTTGAATCATTATTTCCATGCATTTGCTTTACTCTGGTCTGAAACTTCATTTGCTCAACTGTGCCATCGTGGACAATAAATGTAAAACAGGCAGAGTGATTTTCAGAGACACCCCCTTTGGTGTGCGAATCTCTGAATTGAATAAATGAATGAATGAATGTGACGCCATGTGTTTGGGATATCGATACAGAAATTATTAAGTTATTGATACTTTGTCTGTCTTTACGACACAGTAGCAGGGTGAAAAGGGGAACAGGACATAAATAGTAATGGAGACAGTTGTGATGTGAATGTGCTTGTGTGTAACTCGGTTTGTGACTGTGTGTTTGATACGGGGACAGCATCGAACACGTTAATATTTCATTCATTTTCATTAAAAACAACTTTTCGACAAGTCTTTTCGGACTTTTAGAGGTACTCCGTCGCGTTTCGCTGCCCGTTAGATTTTAAATCACCCGCCAAAACCGCGAGCCGTTTCCTGAATCAGTCACGTGGTACGACCGGTGTTCTGCCGTAGATTGCACCCCTGCCGTAAAATGCAACCCCCGGACGGAAGCGCGGTTGAAAGTACAGAACAAGGCGAAAGTTTTCCCTACCATTGGATGAATTAAAAAGTGTATGCCTTTAATGATTTTGTTCAGGTTGTCCAGATAAACCGAAAACAACAGCCCTCTGATTGGGAATATTTGCTGTCCCGAAAATATTATGTTCTCTACCTTAACAGCGTACTGTACAGTTTATATACCCAAGTACACCTCTCTGTGCATTTTTTAGACACAAAAACAGAGGGAAAGTTTGCTGCTCCATTTTGACATGTTGTCATGATCTAATACTCGTGTTTTGTTTTAAATATAAGATCATTTTCTCTCACTTTAAGAAGCTAATGAGTGGAGGGGATGCATTCCACGGCATAACACCGGCTCGCGAGGCTTCAAACGTTATCACATACGTCATCAACTCAAGCTTCGATACGCGCTTCGCCGAAATTTACTCGAAAAATTCGTCTCATATGGTTGTTGTTTTTTTTTTCCTTAAATTGAGCCAAAGGGATGCAAAGTTTTAAAAGCTTAATGATTGATTTTTATATTGATGAATCCACAGGCATATACAATCTCTACTGAGCTAGTGTTTGAACAAAATGGTCTTAGGCACGCTTTCATATTTAAAATGCTTTTATTTTCATGGGATTAGCATACAGGCCTGACGTGTTTAAGCACTAACAAAGTTAAACACAAGACTTTTGCCAGTAAATTTCCACTCTGGCGTCAAGTTGTAGCTTGCAGAGGGTGTGTGTGTGTGTACACTAAATGTCCAGCAGATGGCGTTATTCAGGCCACTGGGCCTTAAAATCCTCTGACAACTACCCTAAACATGAATCCATGACACCTATAAAAACATTTTAAGTGTTTTACTTTAATGAATAAGTTTGTTTTAAGGTTTCCATGATGGTGCCATGAATGTAATGGTCAGAGGACTGCATTTGGCCTTATTCTTATTTTTCTGACTGTATTAAAAGACGATAAGATCTCAAAGCCCAGTGTGAAAAAGCAAAACTGCTTATTCAGATCTGTCTTAGTGTACCCTGAGTCTGCAGTAGAAAGTGCTGTTGTTGGTGTGTACTTACTGTGCTTCTGTGTTTGTTTGGTTTTTTTCCAGCATGTTCCTCAGACCCCAGCTGACTTCATGTCCTCTCAGATGACTCCACTCCACTGAGGCCAAAGGTGAGACTGAGGCAGGGATGCAACTTTACAAGCCTAGAAAGAAAATAAAGATGAGGCTTGAAAATGGTCTGATTTGGAGCATGGCCGCCAACCATCATGCAAACATGAGCTGTTTAAAATGACTGGTAACACTTTACAATAACCAAAACTTATAAATGGTAAATTGACCATTTATGAATAGTAAGAAGATAGTTTATTAATATTTAAATAATTTATAAATGGCATATAGGCCATAAATAGTAAATTTTACAATTTTATAAAAACCTTACCCCTAACCCTAACGTTACTATAACCATTTAAGTAATGTTTATAGGTGGTTTATAAACCAATTATTAATCAATTATTATGGTTTATAATTATTAATAATTATCAAACATCAGTTACAACTTTACAATAAACCATCAAGTAATATTTATAGATGGTTTAAGAACCAAATATTAACCATTTACTGACACACATTTTAATCTAGATGTTTTAAAACCAATATTTAAACCCTCTTTAAACCTTTTAATAAATAGTCCATTAATAATTAATGAAAATTATCAATCATTAAAGTAACAATTAACTTACATTAATAAACTATCTATTTGGCATTTATAATTGGTCTATAGGCTGTTTTTAAATGATGATTAAACTTTAATTATCTATTTACCATTTATAAATTGTAGTTATTGTAAAGTATTTAAAATAGGGCTGAACTCATAAACTTGTGTGAAAGCTGATTATTGAAGGAGGTCAAAGAGGTCAAGGTTTTTAATTCTGAGTCTTATATTCAGGACTTAAGGATTGATGGTTGTGTATTTCTCTGTGTGTTAACCAGGAGCTGAAATTACGCCGGATCAAGTCAAACTGAGGCAGAACTCATGACCGTCCGACGCCTGGACCCTGTAAGGTAAGACATTGACTACTTCACTCCACGGACAGACCATCAATGAGGGACACTGGAGGTCAGTTTACTTTTGGTTTGACAACAACCGCACCAACAAAAACAAGAACCCCACCATCAACAATCAAGCAGTGCAGTTGTTCTCTGCCCGAGTAGCAGGTTTTGGTCTAGTTTTGGTCTGCTTTGGTGATGCAATTGTGGAGAGAAGTTGTTCTCTTTCAGAGAAGCAGATTTTTGTCTAGTTTTGCTCTGTTTTGGTGATGCAATTGTGGAGAGAAACTGTTCTCTTCCAAAACCACAAAAACAAGCAATATAGACCCCCAAAACAAGTCTACTATCAGATTTAATTAAACAAAATAGCAACTCGGTCCTCAAAAACGTGTAAATCAACAAATTTACCAAAACAAAAATGAGAGTTCACTCGAATTAAAATTTAACTTCCTGAGCGAAGCTTTAAAATAGTCGGGATGCGTCACAAGGATTAGGTCTGATTTCGGCAATGCGTTTTTGGAAAGCAGCGTTTCTCTGCCCAAGTGGATACTCCTCCTCGTCGCCCCAAACAACCTCAGATTTTCCCGACGTGCTTTTGGTCAAAGAAGAAAATGAAGATCTAAGAAGACCTCCGAAAGGTGTGAAGATCTTCAACGAGGGATGACTACCCAGTGCACGGACCCATATGAAGGACACCAACCAGGTTGATTTTTTTCATACTGCTTGTTTTTTTTCCGTAATTTGTATTAAAACTGTTGTTTTCACTCTTAAAATGAGTGATTATGAAAATGAAAACTCAGTAATGTTAATTACAGTTGCTGTTACAAAGATAAGGATTCAAGGCTGTTGTAAGGATAATTAGACTGAAAACGAACCCTGCTAAACTCAAGTGCACAGTATTTTGCTGTGCTTTATTTTGACCTTGTAGACCAGTTTAGCATTTCTATTGATTGTAAGTTGTGCAAAGTGCTGTGAGCTAACGCAGCAAGTACAACCTGAAGATATAAGAAGATCTCAAAAGGTGTGAAGATCTTCAACGAGGGATGGATGCCCAATGCACAGACCCATTTGAAGGACATCAACCAGGTTGATTTTTTCATACTGCTTGTTTTTTCCCCTAATTTGTATTAAAACTGTTGATTTCACTCTTAAAATGAGTGATTATGAAAATGAAAACCCAGTAATGTTAATTACAGTGGCTGTTACAATGATAGGGATTCAAGGCTGTTGTAAGGATAATTAGACTGAAAACAAACCATGCTAAACTCTAGTGCACAGTATTTTGCTGTGCTTTATTTTGACACTCTGAAAATGAATGACAACAAAAATGAAAACCCAGTAATGTTAATGATGGAAACAGGAGCTGCAGTGGCTGTTACCCAGGTAGAAGAAAATCTCTGAAGAGGGTCTGTTTTTTTTCTTCTTACATTTGACTTCAATATGATGATCACACTCCAAAAAAACCCCTAATGATATAATGTTTGTTTTACTCTGGAGTGACATCGAAACGAAAAAGCAGTAATGTTAACTTTGATGCAGTGGCAGTAACCGCTGTCAAAACTGTAAGGATAACTATGCTGAAAATGAACCCAGCTAAACTTGTCAAGTGCACAGTATTCGACTGTGCTTTATTGATTTGTCCAGCTAATCTTCAATTCTTGAATAGTATTAGGATCATGCTAATGTTAAAATGCAAAAACCTCAAAAGTTAACACAAGAAGATCCAGAGGAACTACAAGAAGGACAACAAGAACTTCAAGAACAGCATGACCATGTTGACATGGCTTTTGCTGTAAGGTTGGTCATCTTTCTGAGGGTAGGTGAACATCTCCTTGTTTGTGGATGTGATCATCTTTATTTAAAACTCAAAAAAAAAAAAAAAAGGTTTGAGGGGTGTTTTCCAAAACTTGATCTCAAATCCAGAAACAAGGTTCAAAAGGTTGCTTTTCATGACTTGATCCAAACCCAGAAATAGGTTCTCAACGTGTTTTCAAAGACTTGATTTCAAGCTCTACAAAGATTTGTAAAAGTTGCTTCCAAAGACTTGATCTTAAAAACAAAGAATGAGGTTTAAAAGGTTTCTTTCAAAAACTGGTTCTTGAACAAGCAAAGATTGTATGTTAAAAGGTCTGGTCTCAAAAGGTATGTCAAAAGCACCTTTTTTAATTTGACAAAAGCACCTAATCTAACAAGAGCACCTTCAAGCCTAAAAATAAATTGCCTCTACTCAATCAAAAGTTTTTTCTCAGGAGCACTATCACCAAGAACAAGTAGATCATTCACAGGAACTGAAGGAGTACAAGAAGACCTGATGTGGACCCTGTGTGTCAACGCCCAAACCTTTGAACAGGACTGGGTCTGTTTTTTTTTTCCTTTTACATTTGACTTCAATATGATGATCACACTCCAAAAAAACCCTAATGATAAAATGTTTGTTTTACTCTGGAGTGACATGAAAACGAAAAAGCAGTAATGTTAACTTTGATGCAGTGGTAGTAACAGCTGTCAAAACTGTAAGGATAACTATGCTGAAAATGAACCCAGCTAAACATGTCAAGTGCACAGTATTCGACTGTGCTTTATTGATATGTCCAGTTAAACTCCTATTCTTTCATAGTATCAGGATCATGCTAATGTTAAAACTGCAAAAACCTGAAGAATTAAGACCAGCAGATCCAGAGGAACTACAAGAAGGACAACGAGAACTTCAAGAACAGCGTGACAACATTGACATGGCTTCTGCTGTAAGGTTGGTCATCTTTCTGAGGGTAGGTGAATGCCTTGTTTTTAGATGTCATCATCTTGATTTCAAACTCAGAGGTTTGAGGGGTGTTTTCCAAAACTTGATCTCAAATCGAGAAACATGGTTCAAAAGGTGCTTTCATGACTTGATCCAAACCCAAAAATAGGTTCTTAAGGTGCTTTTAAAAGACTTGATTTCATACCAAAAAACAAGGTTCCAAAGGTGCTTTCAAAGACTTGTTCTCAAAAAAAAAAGGGTTCAAAATGTGCTTTCAAAGACTTGTTCTCAACCCAGAAACATGGTTCAAAAGGTGCTTTCAAAGACTTGTTCTCAACCCAGAAACATGGTTCAAAAGGTGCTTTCAAAGACTTGTTCTCAACCTAGAAACATGGTTCAGAAGGTGCTTTCAAAAGACTTGTTCTCAGACAAAGGGTTTAAAAAAGGTGCTTTCAAAAGACTTGTTCTTAAACTCAGAAACATGGTTCAGAAGGTGCTTTCCAAGGTATGATTTCAAAACAAAAAAAAAATTATAAAAAGGTGCATTTGAAAAACTTGATCTCAAACCAAAAAAGGCTTGAAAGGTGCTTTAAAAATCTTTATCTCAAACCAAAAAAGGCTTGAAAAGGTGCTTTCAAAATCTTGATCTCAAACCAAAAAAGGCTTGAAAGGTGCTTTCAAAATCTTTCTCAAACCAAATACAAGGTCCAAAGGTGCTTTAAAAAACTTGATCTCAAACCAAAAATAAGGTTCTCATAAGGTGCTTTAAAAGACGTGATCTCAAACCCAGAAACATGGTTCCAAAGGTGCTTTCAAAGACTTGTTCTCAAACAAAAAAGGTTCAAAAGGTGCTTCAAAGACTTGTTCTCAAACAAAAGGGTTTAAAAGGTGCTTTCAAAGACTTTATCTCAAACCCAGAAAAAAGGTTCTGAAAGGTGCTTTCAAAGACTTGTTCTCAAAAAAAGGCTTCAAAAGAAGTTGCTTTCAAAGACTTGTACTCAAACCAAAAAGGGCTCGAAAGTTGCTTTTCAAGGATTGATCGCAAACAAACAAAAAGGTTTGAAATGTGCTTTCAAAGATTTAATTTAAAAAAAAATTTTTTAAGGTGTTTTCAAAGCCTTAGTCTCAAACCAAAAAAGCTTCAAAAGGTGCTTTCAAATACTTTACCTCAAACCCCAAAAAAGTTTTAAAAGTTGCTTCCAAGGACTTCATCTTAAACCCAAAATACAAGGTCTAAAAAGGTTCTTAAAAAAACTGGTTCTTAAACAAGCAAAGGTGGTATGTTAAAAGTCTGCTCTCAAAAGGTCTGTCAAAGCAACTTCAGCAAAATCACCATCAACCAAAACTAAGTTTCAAAACCACCAACATCGCAACAACCGTCAAAGTGCTTCCAAAGGATCCAACGGAAACAACGACAAGACAGCAACGTTTGCACATTGTTTCTATCAGATGTAACTGTCAACACTAAACAGAACGAGGACAATAAACAAACTGTGTAGATCCTCCAACTGTTTTTGTTAAAACTGTAGTTTTTTTTTAATTTTTATTTATTCTTTGTATTTGTGTGAACCTTTTGAATCTCTGAAATGGAATCCTGAATTGTGCTTGTCATGATCTGCATGTGTTGTACTTTTTTTTTTTTTTTTTTTTTTTTATTTATTTATTTTCTGTATGTTTTGCCATGTTTCTTTGGGTGCATTTGTATGTCTCTGCTTTCCTCCGAACATAAGCAGGTCTGACGAGGTGACCACTCTTTTCCTGGAGGAACTGTTGCTGCAGAAACTCAAAGTGCCGCCTTCCTGTTCCGTCTGGGAAATCCAAGGGTGGTCATCTTGTTGAAGGTAAGATGAACTTTTTGACGTTATGTTTTCACCAAAGTAACCACAAGAAAGCATGTAAGAAACCAGGTCCTGCATTCTGATAACTTCATCCATATTCAGTTTCAAACAGATTTTCTAATGCTGCACCTCACCTTCACTGTTTTTAAGTCGAGTATTTTCTGCATTTGTATGTGTGTCTCTCTCCTTTTCCCCAACCATCACAGAAGTGAGCATCTTCAGTGTTGAACCTGGCAACCACCAACATCTTCAGGAAGAATCTAGATCACCTCTAAAGAGACGAAGTCAGGCATCCTTGTGCTGCAGGTAAGATGAGACAGGGAACACCACTTAACACACTGTTCTATTGTCACCCAAAAGTCTGAATGCTTCAACTCCAGAAACAACTTTTCTCTGGTTATTAAATCATTTTCACAAAGGCGCAATGTGACGTGGGTGTGCCTCAGCTGTTCTCCCAAAGTTAAGGCCCACTTGAGCTTTGCCTGTTTTTATGTTGATAACGTAAGTCTGGGTCAGTGTTTCCAATGTTGTGACTATAACCTCTCTTCAAAAACCAGTAGGTGAATGTCTCTATTGAAACACAACAGCTGAAACAGTCACAATACTCTGATGCAAAGATGCAACAACACAAGGTTCAATGATCAAAAACACAACAAACCAAAAACAAGGTTTAAAAGGTGTTTTCAGCTGCACAACCACAAACTAACAAGGTTCACAACGATGCGTTCAAAGACAATATGGAAACAGACAACAAGGTTCATGAGGCGCTTTCAGGGACATGATGGTAACACAAACAAGGTTTAAATGGTGCTTTCAAGGACCCAACAACAAGGTTTAAATGGTGCTTTCAATGACAAAAGGGCAAATCAACAAGGTTTAAATGGTGCCCACAGGGACGCAATGGTAATACAAGGTTTAGATGGTGCTTTCAATGACAAAAGGGAAAACCACCAACAAGGTGCAAAAGGTGGTTTTAACTCAAAAGCTTAACAACAGTCTAAAATCAAGAAATGCTGAAAACACTAAATCAAAATCAAACCAAAAAAGAAAATTCACAACCAAACGGAGAATAGTTCAGCATCACTCAAGGTTAAAAGGGTTTTATGACTTTAAAAAGGTTATTTCTGTTTTTATTAAACTTGGTTGACACGAAAAACTGCAAAAATGTCAGTTGCAAGTTTTACCAAATACTTGCTGAGCCCACAATAAAAAAATTTAAAAAAAAAAACGCAAAAAGCAAGACAACAACTCTTAAGGAAACAACAAATCAGCAAAGTTCACTCAGTTCTCCAAAAGGAAACCAACTCAACAAGGACAACCTCAACATCAACTACAACTTCAGGCCTCACCGTCTCCTCTACAGCTTCAACTAACATGAGGGGGACAATGAACTGTTATCATAAAATGTAATTTTGTTTGGTTTTTTTTGAGTTTGTTTTTTGTTTGTTTGTTTGTTTCTGTCTTTTTGACCCTCCAGTCTCTGTAAAAATCTAAGATGTTTGTTTTCTTTTTTTTTTTTTGTGGGGTTTTCTTTTTTTTTGTTGTTTTGTTTCTTTTTGACCCTCCAGTCTCTGTGAAAATCTGAGATCTGTACTTGTGGTTTTTTGTGTCCTGTTATTCTGTACGAGGTTTTTATGCCTCCCTTTGGCTGCACATGTATGTCTCTGCTTTTCCCCTAAACATGACGGAGGTGTCGAGCCATGGCGTTGGATGTGCTGACCACCACAGGGTTCCACCAGGGAGGATCTGACGCTCCATCCAGACTGGGAAGTTTTTAACAGTCACCGTCAAACTGAAGGTATCTGAAGTTCTCTTTTAATGATTCTGATATCATATTTTTATCTGAGAGTTCTTGTATTTGTCTTCACCGGAGGTCCAAAAACTCTAGCCTTTCTGGGGGTTTGTAGATGCCCAAGAGAAACTTGATTTTAAATCTGTCTGTTGAATCTTTTAAGTCTGTTTCCAATGTAGTGACTCATCTTTCTTGTGTTGTTACAGTCTACATCCAAGAAGACCCTGGCAGACCCCATCACCTGCTGGACTCCGAGCCTCTGCACACTGGGTTACAGGTGAGCATGGCGTACAGATATCACCACCTACAAAAGGAACCTGGTTTTATCTGATGCATCCAGATTTTCTAATCTCTGCCAACTTTAATCTCTCCCAAACACCAGTGGTTTGCCCACTTTGAGGGACAGAGCTTCTTCATTCTGTACCCCTTAACTGAAGTCTGCACCAGCACAGAAACCTACCCCTTGACACCATTGGACTCTACCAGATGTCGTGGGTGCCATCCCCAAGGAACCGGTACATAAAACAGAGAATGATTCACTTATAGGTTAAAGACTGTGCCGGTCCAAAGACTACATTTGTCCTTTTGTTTTAGGACTACACCGAGACGTCGATGACCCCCTCTTGCTCCAGGACCCAGCTGAAGAATGAAGACAAAGACTTGGTCCCCTGATTAGAGGTGAGTCAATCTTTGCGAGTGGTCTTGCTTGTTTCAGTCAAAGTTTTATGGTGATAAATTGATGTTAACAGTCCACTAACTGGATCTGATCCCTGTCTGCCTTCTGTAGTCACCACCCTGCAGGCGGACTTCCTGTCTCACTGTGAGCCCGTAGACCTTCAACCTCGTCCAGAAAACCCTTACTCAGGACATGGTGAGTGCGCCTTTCTCTTTCAGGCTCTACTTTGAGGAGCACACATGAGCAGCTTTCTAAAATCCTTCTAACAGATGAGTCCGTTAAGATGATGATAGTTGGATGTTTTTACTCGATGGGCACAGATGAACCTCCACAACCCATGAAGAGTGCAAGCTTTGCTATGTCACTGTCACTTATAGATCTCCTCCACCTTTATATCGCTGACATTATCAGTATTATTGACATTATAGGATTATCGCTGAGACCTTTTCTGACTGACAGAAAACGAGGCAGAGTATTCACTCATGACAGTTTTCTTCATTTACAGGAGGATACTGGAGTCTCGACTGAGGACCCAGTGATGAAGATGGATGACCTGTCTGTGACACAAGGGTCATAGAGGATAGTTCTGTACTGATTAATCTATAATAAATGATTCATCTGTTTGACCAGATGATGTGTTGTTAAACTTGCAAACATTTGAGTTTCTTTGGTGCAAACCTGTAAGATCTACAGCTAGTAGAGTCTTCTTACAATTGTAACCAGGTGGTTTTTGTGTTGTACTGAATTTGATTTCTCATTATATTTGTAAAACTAAATGTTTAATCTGAGCTTCATTTATGGCTTAAACTTTGTTAAATGGAGGCTGGAACTGTGACAGCATGTAGAGAGCTTTTTGTCCACTGGGTTTTTTTTCCTTCAATATTTTTCCCCAGCTGTTTTTTCATCTCTACCTCCACCAAACTCACTCTGTACACAAAGCTTGTCTTAAATGTCATCTTTTTGGATGCACATATTCTATTTTGCTCATATTGCTTTGTCTTTATTTTGTTCATTTTTCTGTCATGCTTTATTCCTCTCTCTGCTCTATGTCTTTTTGCATTTGTATTACACATATAACTAACTTTTCACATATTTTGTCTGAGTCAATAACTCTCTGACAGTGAAATACCGTGATTGTGTTTGGTAAAACTTGTCAACTTGACTCTGTTTTTAAATAAAGTTTTGTTTAAATGAAATCAAAAACTTTTCTCTGGAGGTCAGTTTTTTGTTTTGATAACATGCACAGTAAGTTAGAAACGCTAATTGTTTTAGAATATAATCCTCATTTATGGACAGAAGCTGGCTCATTGAGCGGCTTTATACTCACTTTCTAGTCTGCCTGAAGTCTGTGCTTTTATTTTGAAGGCCAAACTAGGAACCCGGGCTTGTTTACGCTCCTCGAAGACAGCAGCATCAGGTCGAGTAAAACTTGTGAAAACAATGTGCTTCTATAAGGTTTAAAGTCATCAAAGTTTTTGGAACAAACGTGTTTCTGCAGAGCAGTCAGGAAAAAAAAAGAGAAAAAATGGAAAGGTCTGAAGCAAGCAGGAGATGGAAATCAAATAGTTATTTAAAAAAAAAAAAAAAAAAAACAGCGAAGTTCACCTGTAGGGTCAAACGTACTTCAATTATTTTCATAAATTGCAGGCTTAGAAATGACATGCCGTAGCCCAGAGTGATGCTGATACTTGCTTACAGAAATAATATTTCCATTAAAAATATTTAAAAACACAATATGCACATTGTGTACAAAATGCTTTCACAAGCACAGCAACAAGGGAGTTTTTGTGATGGTTAAAGTTTTTGCAAACGTCCATGCAAATTAATTTCGAACTATCCCTTTAATAAGTGAAAGCAAAAGGTCAGAATAAATGTTGTAATGTAGTAAAGGTGCAGCAGATGGCAGTGATGTGTCGTTTTCCAAGCTGAAGCTGACAACCCTCCCATCCTAACGATGCTTTCACAACTTCTAACCACCACTAATACATCATGGCTTGGAAATAGAGCAGATGACAATTTCTCTGCTGTATCTGTAAAAGTAGCAGCCTTCATATGGACACATCGACCACAAAAATATGACATAAATCCATCACTTCCTGTAACATCATTAGTATAGACCTTCCTATGAGCTTTGGTCTTTTAATCCTGTTCTGGTTTCTCCACAGAGACAGTGTGTAGGCCGAGCTCACTAATATATTCATTCCATGTGGGAAATAAGGCTTTTGTTCCTGCTAATACAAACTGTGAGTCTGTTATCTCACAACAGCAACAGCGTTTTAGAAATACCTTCATCCTCAATCCTCAAAATGATATAACATAGAACTGGCAAAACTGGATTTGTCTATAGAGTCCTGTAATGTCCATTTACTTCCCAGCTTTTGGGAAATATTTACATCATATGGCAAAGTATAAATAAGTATCATGGTCTTAAAAACGTCCCCAGCTCTGCTATGTGTTCACCTTCTGAGGCTTAGATGACATGTTGTTGCACTGGCAGGGTTTAGCAAACAGTGATGATTAGGAGTGAAATAAAAGTGAATTCCCTCATTTCATTTATATCACATTTCATTAAACTGAATCGTACTGTGCTTCATCTTATTCTATTGCATCAAATTGGGTTGTATTTACACAACGCTTATCCTGTTCAGGGTTTGGGGATAGAGCTGTCTTTAACTGTCAGTGTGTTCCTGTGTTTTTTGTAGCATATTTACCATAAAATGAAAATTCTTAGATATTTAATACATTTGATACTTTTGTCCTACTTTTGTCTTTTGTCCTTTCTGTTACTTTTCCAGCTATGTTAACACACATATAACCACTTTGCCTAGAATTATACATGTCCTGAGCATTGAATGTCAAATCTACTATGCTTTTATACCCCAACATTGTTGTAGCTTTACTATTTGCTCTCCAAAATAAAGTTTGTCCATAAAGTACAAACAGACTCATCTGAACACTTCTAATCACCACTCCTCTGCTGCCTTCTTGCCCAGTTGGGTTTAATTCCCCCCCTATCATTTGGAGCTGAGATTAGAGGTTTTCAGTGTATCTGACATAATGAGAGTTTCAGACTAATGCCACCCTTCTCAGTCCTAATAGAGCTGCCAAGCTGCCAGCAGGGCATCTGAGTAGGGGGAATCTAGTATTAGGCGTATCCATGGACAGAGCATTGCACATTTCCTTTAAACGCCCCTCCTCCCCCGACAGAACGGGCAGAGCGCTCTGTCATCCTCCTCCAAAAGCCCCTCATTAGAAAATCTGCCGCGCAGACAGAGCTACTTGAGACGGCACAATAGTGACTCCCCACATGGTGATTTTAAAAGAGCATAAAGGGAATCCAGGTCATGTTTGACTTTTTTGGATCCTCTTTCCCTATTTTTTCACTTATCTGCCGGGCTGCCCACCTGCAAACCTTCTGTTAAGTTTTATCAGCCATGTTTTAAATGTCCAGGTATTATTCAGACCCACACATACCAATGGATTGACACAGAAAGTAAAAAGAACAAACCAGAATAGCTTGTTCACTGATTTAAAATGTAAACACATATGCAGAGGTGACTCACATGTGTGATTCAGCATATTTTACAATGATGATGAAAGTTTTATAGTCTGAAGGAGAAAAAGCTTCCTCACAAACTACTCATCACATGACGTCATCCTCTGTTGCTCATGCTAGTCTTCCTGGAGTGTCTGCCGCTGATTAGGCTCACAATAAGCCTCTCAAGCTTTTTCCGGCTCTGAATAAGCTTCCATGGTAACCGATGAGGCAGTGTTTAACAATGCTGTCATTTCTTCACGGGTCCGTCCTGCTCATCTCACTCTTTACCGTAACAACATCATCACACCAGCACGAGTCATAGTGTGGTCAGACTGCATGAACACACTGACCTGGTTTATTGATATCATTAATCCTCACGCTCATGTCCACCCCTCATTCATTCATTTATTAGTGGAGCTAATGGAGTTGATTGTAGGGATTCTTATCTGTATTGTTTCTTGTCACTTTTACCAAGCTTTATAAATCTATTTTATAAGTGGCATGCTAAGGCTTGAACAAACTTGATTCGAAGGTACTGTGTAGTGTTTTGTGGCATTTTTTGTTTCGTGGACAGCTGTGTGAAAGCATAACAGTTCAGATAAAGAAGGAGAGAGGTTGTTAATGTACACAAAAGAGTTTACATTGATAGGAGTTTTTGTCATGCTGTATCACAATATCATCTTTTCACTCACAGGAGGGGTGAGCAGGGGAATATTTCAGTCTTGAATCTTTCTTGGTATTGCCTAATGTTCCCATTTCTCCACATGATGATGTGAAATATTAACCATCATTACAGTGTTAAGCCTTGTTGATCCTAGTTTACCATGGCGACATACATATGTACTTTTTTAAATAAATGAAACAGTTGCTTTCATCAATTTAAACTGTTGATGTTGACTGAAAAAAGTGAGTAACTAAATATGATTGCTCCAATTTGGCAGCTTGATCTCAGTTTCTCACTATCACCTGCACTTTTTTAATCCAGTACATTTTATTTGATAACTTTACATGATAATTAGGCTACTTTGTGAACTCTGATCAAAAGTACAATTTAAAATTTGATTTAAAAAATACATGTTATTGTAGACTAAGACTAATGTAAACAAATGTTTCTGAAAAAAGGATTAAAGATTCTTATGATATAAAAACCAACCTGCATCATTTCATGTTTGGATGAATGTTTCAGTAGGACAAAAACAGCTTTTACTTACTGAGGCCTTTATTACAAATTATTCTTAAAAATTCACTTCATTATTGATGATAAAAAAGAACTTTATAAAGCTCCAACTTGGTTGTAAAAAGCAATATGTCCGATATAACATTGGTCCCTCGGTTCTTTTAGTCATGCTAACAACACAGGTGTAAATGGTAATATACTGGTAAAACTTTGAAAAATGTTGTTGTTAATGAGTTGTTTTAGGGATGTAAATATCTACATAGTGACAACAATCCATTCATTCATTCATTAATTCACCAGCACTTATATTTAGCCTTACATTGCTCCAGTAAGAGACTGACATACTAAACCACTCATCCTCTGCAGACTGTGTAACATATCCAGCTCATCAGTGTCCCTCCTAATCGAACCTGATATAACATTACTAATAACATGTGGCGGCTCAGTAATTGTTGCCTCCTCAATATCATAGCCGTCATACCACACAGGGGTTTTCCTCAAAGTCACCTCAAACCTCAACCTCAATGTTGACAGTTGCATTTTCTCTCCGTCACTCAGTCCTTCACCGAGTCCTCTGAGTCTGTCCAGCACAAGAGTTTTTGTCAGAGCAGCTGGGTATGAAGAGTCTGCCCCAAGGTCACGTTGACAGTTAATGTAGAGAGGCGACAACATGTCTCCTTCGTTTCCTGCGCTTTGATTTAGCAGCTTGCCAGAGGATTTAAACTCATGGCTCTCTGGTTCAGAATCTATCCTCACAGTGACTCTGCAAAATGCTGAGGTGAGTTATAAGCGGGGAACTGATGGATTAATGCGGGCTGAGGAGATGAAGGCTCTCTTGCTGCATCATCATCACTGTCTCATCATGTCATGACTCAAGCTTAGGGAAATCGTAACAGACAATTAGAGTGATAAAGGTGCTGCATTTGACCTCTTATAGTGCAGGGACAGATGGGTCTGCAACATTAAAACAGGTCCTTTAATTTGTCGCCATTTTACACACTTTATTAAAGAAAACTAAATCATTGGGTTTAATTGGTTAAATCGTTACAAAATATGTTGACAGGTGCATTTATGAGTCTTTTCCCTCCATACTTTGCTTGGCTTCACAGTCTCTCTGCTGTCCCACTGTGTTCCTGGGTGTCCACCTGTCTCTCAAAGCGGCTCGGCCACTCAGGGCCGCTCTGCCAGCTTGTGGACATCTGTTTACTTCCTCCTTCATCAGTTGTCATGGCTGCAAAACCCCCATCTACTACAGCCACCCTCCCCTCCTGCTCTCCCTCTCCTCTCCTCCCCTTGCAGAGCAGTCTTCCCCCACCCCTCTCTCGTGTTTCCCCCAGACACCAGCTGTGAACCACTTCTGCTTATCCTTGCAGTCCAACTCCTTCAGTCCTGTCATATTGAGGGTCAGCACAGAGCTCCATCTTGAATGTGTCACTGAGGGTTGTTGTGTGTATTCAAAGATGCTTATTGACACTGGTTATAAAGTATAATGTCTTCTGTATCATGTTTTACTGTCAATGGAGAACCTTCAATCTCATATATCTTCAGGGAGGATAAAAATGCAAAATATAAGATGGCCACAACTAAGAAAGAAGTGATGTAATGTATCAATGTGAGAGCAGTCCCTTTAACATTGTATTCAGGGCTGTCACATGTACTCTTGTTTCAAACAGGCACTTTTCTATCTGCAGGGCAAAATAGTTCATATTTAGAAGCTTTCTGTACTCTAAATAAAATCAGACTGTCAGTGAAATGCCTCCAACAAAGTGTTTAATGGCGATTTCATAGCCAAACAATGACCAGATTTGGAAAGTCTTTGAGTACATGTTCAGTTTTGGCAATAAATATCATGTGACACAGCACCAGACTGAGAGCCAGAGATTCAAATCTGCTCCCCTCCACATATGCCCCCAGACTGGTGAACTACCTCCTGCATCGACACTTTCTTCCCAGTCCCCTCTGGCAGACTGCAGGCAGTGGGCAGCAGCTCCTCAGGGATCTCAGTGAGGGAGGTACAGAGCAGCCAGTGATCAGAGTGAATTAGAGTTATGTGTGACATGCAAAGGAGAGGCTCCAGAATGTGACAACAGCTGAGTTTTAAAGTGAAGCTTTTCCGCCTGAGGGGAGAGGAATAGATAACAATGAAAGTCCAGCTCGCTGTGAAAAGAACCAAGTGCTTTGTTGCCTCTTAAACCAAGACCTGTTATCTGTTGGTCTCATTAAAGCAGCGGTCTATTCAGATTTGTCTTGGCATCAGATTTGAACATCTAATTAATGAACACGTGCTCCACAGTACATAAACTACTGCAGCACACTCCCATTGTTCATACCCTCACACTGTCAGTGGGTGAAACCCCAAAATGCAACACCATAAAATCTTCTTTCCATTTTTTTTGATAGACTACTCTTTACTGTCACATTTTAAGTGAGCTACAAGACAAATATCACAAAATATTATTCCAAATGTCAATATGAATCTGAGGATCAGATTTCATTTGCAGATAACAGGTTTGACTTCAACTGCAATCTACAGTCTTACTAGGTTTAAGAAATTATCATTTAGCATCAAAGCTCACATGACTTATTAAAAAATAAGAAGCAGATCTGAGGGGGGAAAGGTACCTCTTAAAGATCAGAAGAAGACAACATAAAAACAGAAGAAGGAAAAGAAAGTGACTCTTAAAGTTGTACTTTTGCACCGATGGAACCAAATGATGAAATCAACTTTTTTTTTTGTTTGTTTGTTTGTGTGCTTTCAAACTGACACAACTTTTATTAATCCAGTTAGTTTTTTTTACAAAGGAATAGCCATGTCACTTGCCAAATTGATTTTTGCATTTTGAATGGTGCCATCTGGGTTTTTCAGACTTATGTGAAAGGTTTTGGTGAGTGGTTGGAGCTTGCAAGATGGGCGGCTTGTGTTTGTGAAAACTTGGATTTTGTGGTAACTGTGATATTAGTCAAGATACTAATGTTGGCTTGATATTGACAACTGTTAGCTTATCATTGATAAACCCAAAGTAGCCACCTCCTGTTGGCCAGAGGAAAAAACTTACAGCTTACAGGCACCCTTACATCGGCCCACCCGAAGATATCTTTCTTTGGTAGGGTATATCCTTTGGTGTTCAAAAGATGGACTGTTTAGGGGAAAACACATATCTATCCTCTGTTTGCCTTTAAGTCAGTGCTATTTGAGCACAAGACCAAAGATGAACTCTGTGGAACCTCTTAAGTTGCCTCCATGACCTAGTTTTAAGGCCCAGAAGTCACCGCTGTTCAAGTTATTTCATAACAATGGACTTCAATTGTTTGCTGATGTTGCGTTTGTGCTTTTCTTACCATTATTGAGCCCATCGGGAGTATCATGTGACACCTCCACAGCTCAACATCTCACCTTTCCCCTGATGTATGATGCTGCCTGTGGAGTCTCCACCAACCTGAAAGAGCTGTCAGTGAAATCAATACCACATTACAATAACTTACACAAAGCCTTTTCATTACCCACAGCTAGCCCATAGCGAGGAGGTTAAGAGGAGTTTACGCCTCTGAACTTGTAATTTAATACAAAATAATGACCATTGTGAGCTATAGAGCTGGGTGCTTTGGTTTCCTCAGGTTGAAGAGTTGAAGAAAGTTTCCCCTGAAGTCACCTTATATTTTAATCATACACTTTCATCTATCGCATGAACTATACATAAAAAACTACCTTAAATATTTGTTCCCTTAGTCTCTGGGGATCATTCCTATCACCACATGTTGTATTTTTTTATAATTAGACACAAACATGTTACATTACCCCTTAGAGTTCATTGTCTAATCTTCCTGTAAGATTGTGGATTTTCATGCGTGTCCTTTGCCGTCAATTGGACTCTTGAGACAGCCACAGTTTGATGCTCTGGTCTGTTGGAGCTCTTTGTTGGCAGGAGATAAAAGCTTTAATGCCACAGTGCTTGTGTCTGACCTCTCTTTCTGGTCCTCTTAAAGGCGAATACAGTCATGAGGAAACTACACATAGGGGAGAGTGGGGTAAGATGAGCCATTTTTCATATTTTGGATCACTACATCAAGGCAATCATAGTTTTGTCTCTAACTAGTGTATCTGCAAATATTTCAAGATGTTGTTCATCCCTGCAAACCAACAGAATGAGTGTAAACATAACTGTCTTGATAATATAGCATGCCAAAAAAAAGTGGTCTCCTATGGTCAACTTACCCCGTGTATGCGGTAAGTTGACCATACACTCTCCATCCCAGCCCTCCCTAATCTTTTCTCTTCCTAAATAACAGTCACTTCTTCACATTCATGTGTATTTTTAACTATTTATATGCTTTTCAACTGGTACAATAATTCTTTTTATTATCATTATTGCGTATGACTGCTAAAAAACTGTTTTGTAAAAAGCCATTTTAACATGAGAATGTCTTTACTTTCTCAGTTGATCCACTGGATCAACTTACCCCAGAACTACTGTTATGACTTTATTAGTCCTTTAAGCTAAAATGGTGGACTTTTATGTTAGGTTTTTGACCTCATGTTGTAGCTCATAGATACCACAATTGATGTATAAACAAATTTAAATGAACTTTTTTGGTCTGAACACAATTCTCATAAAACTTATGACAGACTAAATTCACTTTCAAGAGTAAAACATGTTTTTTTTTTTTTAAATAAATGTCTAACCCCTTCACCCATGTGCTTCTAACCTTCACAGACTCCATGAATTGATGCCCATCTCCTAAATATTTGGTCACATGATCAATTTCTTTTACCCTTTCCAAGCAACAGTGGGTGGCTCAACTTACCCTTTGGCTTAATTTACCCCACTCTCCCCTATACAGTCTTGAAAATCAACGTGTCTACATCGTGTTAAAGAGGTGAGTGATGTAAAAAATTGCCCTGTCTAGTCTGTAATTGCTTTGATAAATGCAGATAGCCTAAGACCAAAATTGCTTTAGGCCTGACATTTCAGTTTTTGTTTATGGTTATGCAACAGTGACCTTACAGGTTTTCTCAAAGTCAATCTAGCCTGCCTGAAAGCACTAAAGTAATATCAACTTAGAGCTTTTGATATTTGAATCGCATTGAGCTTTATAATTTCATAACAAACTTTGAGCTTATTGTCCTAAAAGGCCTGTGTCATCAGAGGAAAATGGCTGCCACATGAATGGTGAGTGGGATTTAATTCAGTCATATTTGGTGACACTCTCCACGTGCTAGTGGGAGACTTTTGTGGTTTAGATGCTTGGGCTTCTCCCTGATTCCTCTGACAGAGACATACATCTTTCACCACTTACATTACCTTCTTTTGACTTCACAGTCCTGTTTTACACCTCTCTGTGGAGCTGATGTCAGCCCCTGCCCAGCCCCACGCTGATATCTCCAGTCTCTCCACGCGCAGTGGGCGGGTCCGGTGCTCGTTGGCTTTAGGACCCAGTGGCTCCTCTAGCGAAGGGAAGGCAGCGGCTCGGCTCTCAGACTGAAGCAGACAAAGGCGAGGGGAGAGACGGCGTGCCGCTATCCTGCAGCATCGACTCACACATTCACATACACTCCCCCTCACACACGCACTCCCTTCACTCCGCAAGCAGCGACGCAGGTGAGTCTGCCTCTAGGTGGGATTATCCACACACTTTACTGATTAAAGGAGGATTTAAATGAGCGTGGATTTATTTTTTGAGTGGGCAAGAAGAGGTGACATTTTAGTTTTTACTGTTAGGATGAGATTGTTTTAGGTTTTCGTTTTTTTTGGGCAGGTGGAGTGTGAGGAGGTGTGCGCACACCAAGCCCTCTTTTCTTTCTCAAGACAAACTTGAATTTTCTGTCGCTGCTCTCTGCCATGTGGCTGCACTCATTCATCATAGATGAGATGTGTTGCTTCATGAAACTTTTTTTTAATACATTTTGAGAGTGTGTTAAAACTGTCTCCACAAGCAATGGCTGATTTTTTTCAGGGTGTAGATGAGCTTTCATGGTGATGCCTGGTGGTCAGAATGTGGTGTTGGTTAGTAAGGAGTGTGTAGTCACCGGTCTGTTGTGTGGGTGGCTCAGACAGGAACACAGAACCAGCTTGAAATATCAGTGATAATGAAAAATGTTACTGCAGTGCTGCTTCATGGTCAGATCAGGCTTTTATTTTGGAGAATGGCTGCGTTTGTCTCAGGTAGTGCTTGAATTCAGGTACATTTGAAAGTCTGCAATGAATTGGTACACCTTTAAAGAGGTCTTATCATGATGTGAAGACAGAGGAAACCACAAAATGCTCTCTTAGGTTGTGAAAAGAAAGGACTATCTTTGAGGGGATCTACTTTCTGGGGCTGCAGCAGCAGAATCAGGAGCAGAAAAACGGTGATGTCACTCTAAAGGCAGGCCCCCTGTTTGAGACAATGGACTGTCCTAGATGAAGCTCCTCTGGGGAAGGGTCACCGTTAGCTCTGCCCATTAGTGCGGCAGATGGGCCTGAAACCTGGCCTTTGTCAGCTGAGGAGCATGCATCCCACTCAAGTCCCACCCCTAGCAGTGTGTGTGTTGGTGCCTGTCATAAAACCCCTGTCAGCAGCAGAGCCAGGGGTTAGCAGGGGATTGGAGGGCCTCACCACATGGATGGGTGGCGGCAGCATGAATCTTTCTGTTCTCTTTTAATGGCATCTGTTTGTCAATGTGGCCCGCCTACTGTACTGTGTATGTGCACCATGCGGACCTTTAAACATGGAGCATAATGAAGGATAACAAAGTGGCTGAGACTCTGATCAAATGAGCATTGAGATGTTGTTCATTTATTGCTTACATATACAGGATGTCCTTGATGAAGGAAGCACTTAAGGTTTCTGTGGAGATAGTTTTAGTCACCTTATGTTCATTTAAAATTAAACTGTGTGGTACGTTAGAGTATATTAATACAATTATCTTTGTATATTCAAATAGATTTTTTCCCATCAATCAATGAACCTCAATTCATTCATGGATAATGTCCAACAAGTAAAGTGACTCCAATTTGGTTTGTTAATGTAGGTTTTAAAGTATCACTTATTTTTAACTGGAAGCCCGTCTCATAGAGGGTTTGGTTAAAAGTTTGAACAGATAGGAACAATTCGCCATTTTTAGTGACAAGAAATGTCAAAAAGTGGTTTTCAAAGAGCCTTGAAAGTGAGCGAAAGAAATATAGATGTTACTGGGCCACGCTGATATGAGATGTGTTGAAAGACGAGTGACCTCACAGTCAAGAGCTGTAAAGGCCCATAAACTAAGTTGATGTGTCATCAGTTTTAAAGGCTTTACTTTTTATTGGCAAACTATTTTACAAGTTACAGTACCACATTTAGAGGTCAAGAATATGATCGCTGTTTGCGCAGTGGCAGTATATTGAAATGTGATTATTTCAGTGGTACGGGGCTTTAAACAGGACACAGATAGCTTCCTCTTTTGTGTGGGTGGGTGTGTGTGTTTTTATGGGTGTGTACTAGTGTTCAGTGTGAAAGATGTGGTTCAATGAGTTTTTGTGACTCTTTCAGTCTGAGTTGTGGTCAGGAGGTAGGAGGTGAAGAGGAAGAGACCAGTCTTCGGACGGAAAGGCCTCTCCAGCCTTTTTTGCAGAACATCCATGTAGTATAAGTGCTTTATTGTTTAGGAGCTGAACAGATGCATCGTTTGCATAATTTCTAAGAAGCAGGAAGGACTAGATCCCCTATGAAATTCAAGTCATGGCTGTTTTGGAAAAGAAATTGGGAAAACAGCTACCCATTGTTTGACCCTATGATAAATGTACTGTAGATGCTCTGACATCTGACATCACATACTGCAGCGCCAAAATATTGTATTTTTAACCTGTAGCCCATTCGGAATTGTTGATTTCCATGTTAAAATTACCAAGTCTTGACAGCTGATCTCACCTCTGTTTACTTCAAATTCAAAATAATATACACAGGAAATTATCTAACTTTTTTTATCTTTATCTTTAACTGAGTTTATGTCAAACATCTCAGAGTATTTTTAGGTTTTACAGTGTTTATGGTTCCCCAACAGAATCTCCACCTTCCAAAGTCTAGACCCTTGGTTCCCAACTGGGACATGTTCCAAAGTCTAGACCCTTGGTTCCTATGTGGTGGGTTGGGACCCTAAAAGGGATCCAGGAGCCATTTTCAATGGGTTGTGGATGATTTGTGGCTTAAAGTCTTTGGCTTACTTTTATTGATAAGGATGTGAGTCTTATGACCTTGAGCACTTGCAGTAGGAGGGGAGTTTCTTCACACTTCAACTTAGTAGGTGACAGTAATACACACAATCAGTGCTGATAGTCAACCACCATTAAATGACAAATTTCTAAAATCTGGGTTGTGACTTTCATGAGGGAAGTGATGGTGAATCCTGAGATGAGACCACTCTTCCAGACCAACAGTCAACCAGTTACCAAGTAGTCTATCAAATGATCATTAAGGTCTGATTCTTCTGTATTTAACAGCTGTCCAAGTACCTCATACTGATTCATCTGGGCAAGTGAGACAATTACACACAGGTGTATGTAGGCGGAATACAGAGGAAGAGTCAGAGACCTATCGTATGTGCTCTGTGATAAAACCAGCCTTTGCAGATGAGACGCTGGATTATAAAATTACTCCTAGAAATCATATTGCTTTGATTCATAAATTAATGTGTTCCACAGCTGTATGGGGCTAATGTATCCTGGCATTAGTGTTAATTAGAAAAACCCAATTAACACCCAATTAATCTCATATTTAGCTCTGTTGTTCTCATCCCTGTGTGCATGTCTTATTTAAAATGCCCTGACTAGGGCAGCCATTATGGCCACCAGGCTTGCCCTGACTCTATAGTAATTGTTGTTAAAATGACATTGAAAAGTTTGTATTGTTGGATATTGTTATAGATGTTATAGATGTCATATCTGCAGGAGGCCTATTGGATCACCACTAATATAAATATCCAGTTTACTTTGTAACTCCTTTAATACAAACAGGGTTGAGATACAATAATGTTCAACACAAAAACAGTACAGGCATCACACACTGATTTGTATACTCACATATGCTCATACAAATGTCCTTTGAAGTGGTTATAATTTGTTTGAGTAATGACTAACAAAACCAGGTTATTTTTCTTTGCAAGACAATTAGTGGTTTCCTTTGCTGTTTCCTTGTATGCAGACGATACCGTTACATCACTAAGGACTACACAAGTCAGTTCCCATGACCAAATCATAATGACTTCAATACAACTGAGGTCTCTTTTGTGTACCAAATACTAATGGCGATGAGTGACAAGAGAATTTGATACTAAATTCAGAGTAGTACACGGATGGGAGAGGAATTTTGCCGCCCGCTTGCTTCTCTAGTTACACCAACTTCAGCATAGACTGCGTAATAGCAATACACAGCGGTCAACGCCTCCACGCGCAAACTTCAATCAAAAAGCTACTCGTAGCCACAAATAATTCTCAGAACAGCACTTAACTTCATTAACAGTACATATACTAGCCATCGTTGTACTAGCCATCAAACATCTTTTTAGCTTTGCCTGGTTTCAATGGCAAAGAGATTAAACACAACTCACCCACTCTCCTCCAGTTGCTACTTGTTTGTGGGGGAGCACTGACGAGTCAATCGAGTAAGAAAATTTATGATTATTACTTTATGGAAATGTAATCAGACTGAGACGCTAAGGCAGAAGAGCTACCGCATCTGCAGTGCACATAAAAGATACACAAGAACTCTGGTTGCAGGGAAGTTTAGATCACTTTTGTTGCAGTGAAGACAAACAGGATGATAAAGGATTTCGGAAACCTGCCATTCATCAGTATCATGGTACTGATAGCTACAATGATCCTAACTTGCCCCAGATTCAATACTGCTAGCAGATTTTATATTTTAGCCAACTGGTTACTTTATTTTGGTCTTTCTTTTTGATTGTTCTGCTTTTTGGACCTGTATTTGAGAGGAGTGGACTGTGGATAGACAGAAAACGAGGAGAAAGGAAAAAGTGTAAAGTCACTAATTCAGAAACCTGGGCTACCTGCTTGAGGCATAATATTTTAATATGGTGTGTGCACTTGGACTACTATACCAGAGAGCCCCTTTTAAAAGCTTTATTTCCCAGTTTCTACGTCAATCTTCTGTCATTTGTGCTTTACAAAAAACTGTTTGCTGCATGTCCTTCCTGCATCTAAACTGGCTCAAATTAATCTAAGAGAAGCTGATGGCAGCAAGCGTAGATTGCTGTTATTGGAAAGTTTTCTCATTTGTTAAACTAAAATTAGAGTTTTGCATAGCATTTATTGCAGATGCTCATATTGTGGTAACAGTTACTTTATGAATTGTTGTGCAGCTCTACAAGCCAAAATGGCAAAAAAGCGTTTGACTTTATCATGGCTTACCTTTTGTTTTCCTTTTGTTCCTAGACTCTTCGGAGCTGGTCACCACCTCACATCTGTCACAACCATCACAGCTGTCAGTCGTCATGGAGCTAGACTTTGGACATTTTGACGAGCGGGACAAGACATCCCGTACCCCACGAGGCGGGCGGATGAATGGACTCCCCAGCCCTACCCACAGCGCCCACTGCAGCTTCTACCGCACGCGCACTCTGCAGGCCCTAACCAACGAGAAGAAGGCCAAAAAGGTGCGCTTCTACCGCAACGGGGACCGCTACTTCAAAGGCATCGTGTATGCTGTGGCCAGCGACCGGTTTCGCACTTTTGACGCGCTCCTGGCTGACCTCACACGCTCACTCTCTGACCACATTAACCTGCCACAGGGGGTCCGCTTCATCTTCACCGTGGATGGGACTCGCAAAATTTGCGCATTGGATGAGCTAGAGGAAGGTAAGTTGATTTAGCACTAAGAAGCACCAAGCCCTTCTTTCAGGTTGAAAATGTTAAAGTAAATATTGATTAGCCTTGATTAGAGTTTTTGGATGTTTATAGAATCGACTGAAATTCATATTGATGTCATCTTATAGTAAACAAAAGCAAACAAGACCATCGGCAGCTAGATTGATTTTACTCTTTGATTTTGAACACCTGAAACATGCCTAAACATAAACAATCAATGATGCACTTGGCAGTCTAAAGTCATCAGGATAAGATTTTGGTCAAAAGTTTCATCTTCAGTATGTAGAAGACAAGATAAGCAAATTTGATTTGTCCACAGGGGGCGCCAAAGGTGACACAAATCAAAAGTTCCTAACAGGAACTTTAAGTCACTACAGAAAGAACCAATATGTCAAAGGCAAAATAAATCAAAGTTTTTTGACAGGACCGATTTTGAAAATAACAACCTGACTGAAGTGTTCATTATTAGTCTGGATTGAGGGTTTCTTGGAGCTTCTTTTGACTGATTGCAGGTTTTTTATCTTGCTCTTAAAGACACTAGTAAGTTTAAGTCCCTCAGTTTTAGCTTCAGACTCCCACGGGGGTTTACACTGAGCTGTGAAGTCAGTTTGCTGCAGCTTGGCAGGATAAATGGTCTTTTAATAGACAACAATAGCATCTAATCCTTATAGAAATCTACAGCCATTTAGTAGCCATTCAACTGACTAACATCTCCATCAGCATCTGCTGATACAGCAGGTGGAAACCCTTTTTAGCGTTTTCCCTTTTTGTATAATTTTGGCCAATTATTCAGAAATCAGTGTATTTCACATCACTTTGTGTGTTACTGGTCAGTTTGTCCTCCTGTCTGAGACGGAGTAGTACAAATGATGGACAGCTTCATGAGCAGCTGCCACCATGCCTGTTGTGTCTGCTGCAGTCTGTATTTGGCATCAGAGTGCTGATGAGAAGTGGTTTATGAGCTTACAGATCCATGTAGTAATCCCAGCCAAAGATGATTTGGAATCTTTTTTGGTAAATGAATGAAGTCCTTCTTTGGCAAAAGATGAAATGAGCCATGTGTTTGTCTCACCGGGGAATGTCATATTTCAATGAATCCTCATCGAAGATGCAGTATTTGAACCTTTTATCAAGTAGAGGGTTGGAGTATTAAGACAAAACAAGGGGTAAAAGAAAATGAAAAGATGTTGATGCTGACCTTTGAGTCCCGTTTCACCTCCTGACCCACATAAGTTCATGAGGCTCCTTTCCAGAACCCGGGATGAGTTAAAGAGGGTGAGCTTGGGATGAAGCCAGGAGATAAACGGCAGCTTAATTTTAGTCAAAACGAGATCTCCAACTCTGCTCTTTGAGCTGCTTAGGCAAGATAGGAGAGTGCGTATGCCTCTCTTTGTGCTGTTCTACATGTGTGTGCTTACTGTAAAGAAGGGGCAGCGCAGTCAGCACTGTGGGTGGGTGGGGGGCACTTCATTGTGCTTCCTCTTGCGGGATATAATTAATTGCTCCATCTCCTCTGCACTGTGTAATCCCATTTTGTGCCTTTGTCTTTGCAGTAATTTCTCCACATTTGGCCTAATTGTTGCCTTCTGGATTCCCCCTTTTGTCAAAATTTCACTTTCTCTCTCCCTATCCCTCCTTCCCTCCCCCCTGCTGCATTTAGTCCTTACTTTAAATCATCCCCCAGACTGAGCCAGAGCAGCACAATCTGCTGTACAGACTGGAGGTCGATTATGACGATGAACATGGAAGATTGATTCGAGGTTAGGTGGGAAGATGAGCCAATTTAGGAAAGTACATCTGCATGGAGGCTGTTGAATATTTTAATACTCTGACATATTTGAGTAATGGTGAGAGACGGTCCCTAAAGCTTTCCATTAATGTCCAACAGAGATCCCCGACAGTTTTTTTTTTTTATGTCTCCCTGAGGGAAAGTTGATATAATGCAAGTCAAACTTAACCAAGACATACATGCTTTAAACTCGAAACATAATCAATCTTCAATCAGAGAAGATGTGTCTATATAGCACTGCACTTAACCTTAATGTGTGCTCCAACATGGGTACATATAGTAGTATTAATGTTTTTATTTACACCAAAACATTGTCCGTCTGCAGCGTGTGGTAGAGTGAACAAAGAAAGAAATGTTTTTTGTGAATTGATGTCTGTTGTCGGTGAAATCTAAGATGTTTCCTATTTGAGCTGTTTAGGTTCAAATGTTTCCTCCTGGGCACCTCTGGGACTCTCAGGTGTCAAAGCTAAGTGTGTTACAGCACACTAACCCAATTCTTTCTTTGCGCTCTCAGGGGAAAGTTACGTTTGTGCATCGGAGAACTTCTACAAGAAGGTCGACTACACAAAGAACGTCAACCCCAACTGGTCCGTGAATGTAAAGGCCTCGGCTAGCCAGAAGAACATGCAGTCCTTAGCTGCCAAGGCTGCCGGTGAGCCCAGAGAGAGCAAGGACTTTGTCCGACCCAAGCTGGTGACGGTGATGCGCAGCGGTGTGAAGCCACGCAAGGCTGTGCGTGTCCTGCTCAATAAGAAAACAGCGCACTCCTTTGAACAGGTGCTCACCGACATCACAGAGGCCATTAAACTGGAAAGCGGCGTGGTAAAGAGGATCTACACACTGGACGGCAAACAAGTAAGTCCAGAATTTTGCATAAAAAAACTCCCCAACCCCCTGAAACTGCTGTCTGTATTTGTTTAGTGGACATGGTTCTGCAAAATACAGGAGGTACAGTTCTGTGTGTAAGCATAGCAACACAATAGGAAAATTTGTGGTCAAGTTTGAAGGAAGTTTGCTATTCATTTACCAACCCACGTCCAGGCAGATATCAGGATCAAAGCAAGGCAGGAAACCGGATTATTCATTCAGAGATGAAACAAATCTACAAATATATCATTGTCAGTCACCACTCTCGCTTCAAGATGACACAGCAGATCCATGAGAACCTCCAGTGTCCATGAGAATGACCTATGTGCACAATGACTTTCATTGTATACTGTCTTTATCTGACTTTTACTGTGAGGAAACGTACCCTCCTGTCTTGTGGTTTAGGTCATTAGGATCCTGCCCACCAGTGTTTGTTGTGAGGTTAGTTTTTAGGCCAGTGGCATTTTTTCAGTTCACCAGTCACTGAAAAGCTTAAAAGTCCTGGGATGTTCTGTCTTTATGTTTAGTGTACAAAAGGCCAAGCCCCGTATTGTTCTGTTTGATCACTTTGTCCTCTTTGGAGCTGTTCCGGATGGTTCTTTTTTGGAGTTTAATGGAGCAGAGAGAAAACCAGTCCAGAAAAGCCTTTAGATTAACACCTTCAGGAACTTAAAACAACTTGGAAACTGAAGTTTGTGAACTTAATCTGCTCTTTAAAGCAATAGTCCTCACAATTTACTGAACTTTTCACTAATACAGCTGTTTCCTTGGTGATGTAATGGTATCATCTGCATACAAGGAAACAGCACTATTAAATACTGCTACTAGATAATGTTACTGATAATCTGTGTATGAATATCGGGCTCTATCAAATACAAAGTATGGTATTGTACAACTCTTTACATATTTTGGTCAGACAAACTTTAGCTTCTCCTCAACAGACACACTCTTAGGCATTCACTGTATAAATGTCAATCACAGATGAGGATGAAGTCCTTTTTTTGAGAAATTGCTGAAGTTGCATTTTTAAATTGAAAATTGTTGACATGACTTGGTCCATAGATCAGAAGACGTAGATTAAAAGAGAAAGTGTCGTAAGCCATCTTAACCATTCTCAGGTGTGGAGAGGGGACCCCACCAGCTCTTGCAGATAAGCTGAATTAAAAACGGATGCATGAGAGGAAAATTGGATTTGTATCGACTGTCTGCAGGTAGTAAAAACCTGACATGACACTGGATTTTTATTCTATTCCCTCATGTAAGCGTGAGACATCAGGTCGAATAATGGGTGTTAAATTTCCAAGAATCAAAACAAAGCTCTTAATTTTCATGATGAACCAACATTTCAAGTGTAACTAGTGTTTCCCCTATAGTGTATTTGGCAGGGGGCCCCGCCCTGCCAATAATACCCCCGCCATGCCAGCAAGATTCTATCCCAGAAATGAAGTTATTTTGATCAAAATGGTCTACAAAATATGGTTTGCACAATTTCAGACTCTAAAGCTTGCAACTGTTTGATTACTTCTCAGACATGACATAAACATACGTCATACGGGATGACGTATGTCCACCTCCTACCACCACAACCTCAAAAAAGCTAGAGGAAACACTGGTAACTTATTACTTATTGGCAATGATTGACATCATTTTCCTCTAGCTGGTTTGTAAAGCTGCCTATTAAGCCAATCTGCTGGATTCAGTGACGAGGTTTTCCCCTTGTGAGGAACTTTCAGTTTGTGTTGATTTTGGTGCCACCTGTGGACAAACATTATAATACCTTATAATCTTTTTCTGATTTTTTCGGTTAATGTCAGTATTATTTTTAACAACAACAAAAAACACTCATTATTAATTGGGGAAAATTTCTGTGTAAAGTGTAGAAGAAAAAGTTAAAAATGGACCTATAGAAGTGTGTGCAGTTGATCACTTGGATTACCAGCAGTGTCAGACATGTAAAATAGTCTCCATGTTGATTGTTTTGTTTGCATTTGTTTGGTGTCAGTTTAAGTTTGTTTCATAAGAAGCTAAAACTCATCACAGAAATTTAAGTTGATTTTTAGATTGTAAAGAAACTTTTATTATTCCCAGAACTCTGTCCAGTATTTAAGGAAGGTTTTCCTAAATTAACAGTGAAAGTGTCCAACTGCAGCCACAGACCTTTGAAATGAACATATTCACTTTCATGCTTAAAAGGAACATTGCACTATTTTTCATGTTCGATTGTATGAGTTACACATCACTAGTAAGGGTATTAGCCGCCGGTCAGCTTGGTCCCTTTACTGAGAAACTACCAGTAAAAACAGGACGCCAGGTATGCTGCCATTTTCAGCGGACAGGGCTGACTCTGCTTCATAATTTAGTTAATTTTGAAATACCGGCTCAAGCTTTCATCCTGGTAGAAGTGTATGCTCTACTCAGAATTTGTCAGCACTTGACTTTGCCATCACAAAGTCCATTTGTTTTTGCACTATATGCAAGCCATGCACTGGCCGGCTGTTCAGGTTAGCAGGCTTTCAGAGTCAGAATTTAACTGAACCACATGTTGAGTGATCCTTTCAGCACCAACTGTGGACACACAAGGTCAACTTTACAGACAGGAATTGGAAGAAGCACTTTCTGGTTTTCTGATTTAACTTGAATGTTGAAGAAAGTCTGCAACAAACGGCAGTGCTCAGTATGACAGTGTACTCCTGTAGGTGAATATTGCAGACTGCAGCCTTGTATGATCCGTGAGTTTATTTTTGATTATTTGAAGATCTAGACGTACTCCGGCCTTCCAGTTAGCACAGAAGTCTCTCCATTATCCTTCAGCGTGCTTAAAATGTACATGTAAACCAAGATGAGTGCTTGAGCCTACCAGAGTAGGCCTTGCCTGCAGAAAAAGAAAATGTGCCTTGCACCTTGTTTCTGCCAGCAGTTTCTCATTGCTGACCGGAAGGTTTTACATTGTGGCTAATACGCTCACTACTGACACTGTTTTACTTCAAATTTCAGATTTGATTTTCCATTACAAAGATGACAATCAAGTATGAGTTTTACTTCAGACCATTCATAATTTCATACCTGTACCTCCTCTCAGTGCACACTATATCGACAACTATACTTTACAGGTGCATTTTGGTCACAGCTGTTTATTCAGCCAATGAAAAAGTAATAAAAGGCGGCAGCTCTGGTGATCCATATCAAAGTTCATCATATGCTTGATCTTTGCCTAAGAGCCACTCCCGAAAAAGACCTTTACTGTGTCAGCATCTGTTCATGGTCAGGCTTTACTGAAGCAGTATTGAGGGATAACCATGACCACCATGCAGGGCCACCTTTTTGGAGGGCTGTAAAAAAGGAGGATGAGGTGTTCTAATGCTCAAAAGTGCAAATAAGACTCGAGTGAGTGGTGTGGTCAAAGACAAGCTAGAATATGTATAGGGTGGTTTATTTTATATAGCAATTTCCTGTGCCGTAGAGGTGACTTCTTTGACTAAAATCTCAAAAAGGTGCTGTAAATGATCTTCAAAATAAACACAAGCACTGATGAATCATTGTTGCTGACATGGTTATTGAAAATTGCACACCTGTAACTATGTGCCTAGATCAAATACCTGTGTCTCCTCGCTCATGTGAATCACAGTTTAATTAGCAGAGGTGGGGACATGAAGCAGGCGTGAAAGCATATGCGAGTATGAGCATGGACATCTGTTCGTCACTCCTCTCTTTGATATGCTTAAATTTTTGCTGATTCTCCTTCGGGGACTTTTTCTGTATTTTTCATCACAAATGGGCCAGGGATTGTGCCCTGCTGAGCTCCTTTTTATGTGTTCATCTGTGTTTATTTCAGCTTTATTAATAAGCCCTAGCTGAGTCTAACATGTCTTAGAGTGGAGGAGGAGGAGGAGGAGGAGGAGGAGGAGGAGCGCTGAGATGATTGATGGTGAATTTGATTTTTAATGCTATGCCCCGGCGTGGTGCAGTCTGGCTGCCCCAGGTCTTAGACTAGTGTTCCTCCAGAAGCACTTGCTGAATGCTGTGATCTCTTTAAGAATTAAATGCACCTTTTATATTGTGGTCCTCTTAATCAAGTTTCCTTTTCCCCCTGTCTTTACTATTACCCTTTTTGCTATCCATCATTGTTAACGTTGTAAACCACAAATTAAGTTTATCTTTCACCTTGTGCTGACCTTCTTAATTGGAGTCTGTTGATTATACCGTCACCACTGTGGATATAGATGAATTGTTTCATGATTAGTGTCTGCGGTTTCCAAACTCCTGGGACTCCCAGTATGCATTGCACTGCACAAAGTAGTGGTAATTGCTGCACACATTATTGCAGTGTCTTTGTGTGCAGGCACACTGCAGCTGCTGCGTGGTGGAGGTGATATGGTAGAGGCAGTATTGATGCAGTGCCCGCCCCTCCCTCCCTGACTCTGCGCCGATCCTCCTCTTCCCATTCCTTTGCGATAGATAGCTGCTGGGACTGGTTGCTAGGAGACCACATCCTAGGCACAAAGAGAGCCCAGCTGGTGTGGACCAGTCTGTCAGAAACCACATCCTGTATGTAGTGGGTGTGAGAGTTTACTATCAATGCAAGGCTTTGGTCTGAAAATCTCACGTCAGGATATTCATTACCTGTGTTATCTCTCTTGGTTCAAAATCACACAGAAAATTACAGAATTACAATCTCAAAGTCTCAGTTTCGGCAGAAAATATGATTCAGGTTGTCCTTTTTTAGCGTTTTTGCTCTGTCTGATTGATCTCAATTGTCCTTTTTGTCTGTAGCTCTGTGTAGACTGTAAAGGCTGCCTGCTCTCCCCTCTTTGTCAGCGTTGTGAACAAAATCACTCCCATTTTCTCCTCAAATGCTGCTGCTTTTCACTTCAATCGGAAAGGGTGGGGCCAGTTGATTCAGGAATCATTTTCCATTCTAGGAGCAAATTAGGATCATTTTGTTTTTAGCAGATGGGTAATAATTACTCCCTGTGTGTTAAAAAAAATCTTGATTTGCCTTGACTGCTCCTAATGTCTACATTAAACCAGAGGGAGTTTATTTAATTGCTGGCAGCCATTTTGTAGTCATTCTTTCTGCTGAAGGTGTCTGCAGAGGAGAATTGTCCTGATTTGCATTGGAGATCCAGTGCTTGTTTATCCGAATTGCACTCTTTCGAGATTTTACGCCTAATAGATGCCTAATCCAAATGCCATTTGTGGAACACGTTGAAGGTGGTGGTTCTGTAGTTTATCCGCATGAATTGTCATGAGAAGTCTGCAGTATTTCAGTGGGAGGATTAACAGGTTTGAGTGCCCACTATTCTGCCCTGAGGTTGCCATAAGTGTTTTTTTATTACCTGGAAAGAGCCACAAAAGCAAAAGAGTGGATGCTTCATGCACAAGGTCACACACTGTTGTTGTCGAGGAACAAAAGGTTCCAGTTTCCCGTTAAAGTTGATAACTCATTGTCAGGGATGATTTGCTGAAAAGGATACGGATGCAGACATTGGTCTAGGGCTTCATAAGGACTAAAATACACCCATAATGGGGAAGAAAATCCTGCTTTTTCCTGCGTTATCAGTGCTCTCGCAGTCCGCCTGCTCTTAGCCATGCTGCAGAAGCAGTTGTCATGGCAATAAGCTCTGCCGTGATGGAGCCTGTGTGTGACAATGGTTGTAATACGCTGAGTGTGCTCTTTACACAGGGTCTTACCTGCTTGCTCTCTGCTCCTTACCCTTCAACACAGCTCACTGCAGCCACATTTCACCCACACACACACACCCCTCCACCCACCCACAGTGTGAAACGGAGGCAGACAATCAGGCTGACAGAGGGGCGTGGTCCCTCGTCATGAAGCATCTTGAGGAAACATGGTAGTCTGTGTGTATCGTCTGTGCTTAAATCCCCTCACAACCCCCTGTCTGTGCCACATCAACAAGTGAGCATGACCTGAGGGGGTAGAAAAAAGGAGGAAGCACAGTTTAATAATGCTAGGGCCACATCAGTCAGCCAAATGGAAACGCTGCTTCCCTCAAGGTTGAGGAGGGGTGGGGTTAAAACAACATCATGCACCAGCTGCTCCCCATGACTGTGCAGATATATTCCTGCCTAAGTGGCTCATCTGTGCTACAAATGCATCCAGAGCACCTCGAGAACAGACACTGTGCCAGAGCACAGAGGTCACACATGGGTCAAAAAGGCAACTTGCAGTACCAGACTTAACTGTCCTGGGAGAATTACTGAAAAACGTTCACTGGTACTCGCATGGTGTCTCTATGTTTTAATTCAATAAATTTGATTGATATGTTCTGTGATTATGCCCTTCATGGGTTATGATGCTTTTGGCTTTATATGGACAGAGGGTACATTTTAAAAATATTTCTTTATCTGCCTATTTTGTCTCGTCCAGAGGAAAGACAAAGTCTGGCATCACAAATGGATTTTAATCTGTTCAATTAATTTCCTTTTTCCAGGAGGGCATTAGCAAGGTCTGCATGTGGAAGTGCCTCTCAGAGCAACGCACACAGTAACAGAAAATGAACACAGACAGCAAAGGAAAAAAAAGAAAAGCATTTTTTCTTCGATCGATGCTGTATGTGCAGTTTTGATGGAAACACAACACACCATTTGTTAAAACGTGGCAGTAGATTCCCAGATGTTGGAAACTGCTATCTTAGTTGTTAATAAAAAGGCAGAAGCAGCGCCCCTGTGTTGTTGAAGGACCTGCCGCATTTTTAAACAAAGGACTATAATAGGTCCGGTATATCAGAGAACTCGGGGAAATTGCTTGACAGTGATTCCAGACTACTTGTAGGCAAGAATGGACATGAGCTGGCTGATGGGTCTGGCAACAACAGCCGAGGAAAGTTGTGCTTTTTATCAAACAAAATATCACTTCAGTCTTTGCTTTACCTCTGCCTGTTGACACTGTGGCAAAAGATTTGTTTTTTCTCATTAGTTAAAGTTAATCAACATGGAAGATGGTTTGCTCTTGTTAAGAAAGGGCAAAAATTGGAGTAGGAAGGGATGTAAGTCAGTACGTTCACGTGTTTAAAAAAACAAACAAAAAAAAAAAAAAACGATTTATTGCCCTAAACTGGACTTTTAAAAACATAAACATCTCAGTCTGACCGTAGCGGTACTAAATTGAATATCTCATAGTCAGAATAACATACCTGGATAATACATTTGGGGATCAATTTTCTGTCTGCTCAATCAAACTGAAACTGTTCAAAGTGTTATTCGCCTGCTACAGTGTTTGTACGCCAGGCTCTGAGTCTGCGGATGAACAGCGTGGATGTGTTGCTAGGAAACCAGGTTGCCAAACAGAATCTTGACAGACAGTAATGATACAGAAAAGGACATTTAAGGATGAAACTCTCCTATCATACAAACTGAACTGTGCATGTTGCACATATAGATAAACTAAAGCACAATGATCACAGTCATAAATGGATCAAGCAGAACCTGTACAACCAGGTGTGTGTGTACCTCAAAAGTATCCAGTAAGACCAGGTCCTTAGGTTTCAGATCTTTTTGTACCAACACCCATCAAAGGGTCCCAGTTTAGAGCTGAATTTGTGTTACCCTCTTCAAGGACTATCACCTCTGTACATGTGGCAAGTGACTAACTTAGTGAACCTTGTCAGGGTATTTTTAATATTACTTTTACTTTATTTAAATTATGGCCATCTTTGAGCATGGGTGGAAGGAGAAGTCAACATTGATAGAGTTTGTGGAGAAGACCTTAACTGGGTGCTGTGGTCTTTTTTTTTATATATCAGTTCAGAAAAAAGGATTTCACTATGAATGAAAATGTAAGGTACAGAGTTAATACGACCCCGTGAGAATCCTGACTAGAATATACCGTTAGGCCATCAAACACGGTATTGGAGGGACAATTATTCAGCCGTAAAATAAATAATCTATAGATCAATTCAATGATCTTTAAATCAATAAGCAGTTTTGCGTTCAACCTGTTCACCTTGTCAGGGTTTTAAACCATATAACCACCTGCTCACTTTACATCAGCTCTTATGTGACCAAACTTGTTGCTTGTGCTTTTTTTCTCCTGCTTTTGTTGGTCATAATGAGGCTTTAGTTTTTTAATAGTTGGTTTCTTCTTAAGCTTTTTTGTCCTGGACTGTTGCCTCAGATGCAGACACCCTGACACCAGCTTTTAGCTGTGACATTTTTTTCTTCTCTTTTGTATTGTCTGCGAAACCCTCAGTTGAAATGGACAAAATGGAGACTGTGTATATTTTGAAGGAATCTTCCTCTCGGTGCAGAGGAGCAGATATTGATCAGGTCTGTTTGCCTGTGAAGGAAACCGTGTAGGAGTGTCCCTATGGGCTGCCTAGCAATGGCTTACCAGCTCTTTCTCAGCTTTTTTAAATCTGTTTTATGCCTCTCATATACGTAATTTTAAAGGAATAATATATTTGATGCAATCTTATCAAATGTAATAATAATCATCTTTATTTATAGATCTTTACTTGAATGTGCTCTTCTAAATCCTAAAAACATTTGCTAAAATGTGGTGATATTACAGTAGAAATGGAAGCAGTGATTTTCTTCAAGCAGAAGGCACCTCCCACAAACTCACGGCAGACTCTCACATCAGATAAGTGGAATTGGTTGTACTTGATTCTACTGATTTGGGCCATGTGCTGACTCATTATCATCAGTGGTAATCCGTTGAGCCAATCAGATCACAGCAGAGAGTGAAAACAGCAACATCATGAAACAGCTTTGCCTCTGCACTGGGATCAATTAACATGGCTGTGCAGAGTCACAGATGAGACGGATAGCAGAGAGTCATCAGTCGCTCATTCATTGTTACTCTGACTGTGCTGCTGAAAGGATGAGCTGCAGACCAGCAGCTGCTTGAAGGAAACAATAGAAGTGTGGGCTCTGGTTCCTGCTAGCTCAAAAACAGGATCTTGGATATTGATTTTGTTATGCAAATAAAATTGAAAACAGACTTCATTTAGCTGCTATCATCAGATTGAGTTATGGATGAAGGAAACAGGAATGATTGCCCCCACCCAAATCTCTGAAATTCACTTTTGTTGACTGAAAACTTGAAGTGCTGCTTGGCCAAAATAATCATCTGTGCCCATTTTCTTAATTATTTTTCACAATTTGTTGCAAAATATAAGAGAGAGAGGATGATGATGCCATTATTTATAACATACTTTTGTTAACACTTTACAATAACCATCATTTATTCATGGTAAATAGTTTATTAATGTGTAATCATCATTTAAAAACAGCAAATAGACCAATTATAAATGGCAAAAAGTTTATTAATGTAAGTTAATAGTTACTTTACCATTAACAAGTGGTTTTTAAACCATCTATAAACATTACTTAGATGGTTATTGTAAAGTTGCAACTGATGTTTGTACTACTTTGTAAATGATTAATAAGTGGTTTATAAACCACCAATAAACATTTCTTAGATGGTTATTGTAAATTTAGGGTTAGATTTTAAAATTGTAAAATGTACAATTTATTAATGGTCTATATGCTATTTATAAATGATGATTAAACATGATAAAATTAATAAAAATAATAAATACAATAATAATATAATAATAAAATTTCTGCTTTCCATTTATAAATGGCCTATTACCCTCTATAAGTTATGGTTATTGTAAAGTGTTACCTATAATTTATTATGTTACAACTTTTTTTCTGCCAAAAGAGATATAATTGTGTGTCTTTGTGTTTGGGTCAATTCTTCCTAAGCAAATTAAACAAAGTTGTCTGTTTTTATGAGCAGATCTTGAATTGGAATCATTGAGCGAAGATGCATAAATTGCACTGACATGTTTGCTTCTGCGTCTCAGCAGGGAGCTCAGAGTTACAAAACACTCAATTTCTATATTTACCACTTTACTGTCATGACCTAATGACAGCCTGGGCATAATTGGCCAGAGTTAGACTAAAGGAGCTCTAAATAATTTAGTCACTATAGTTGGTGGATCCCTGTGTGGCTGCTGGTGGTGTTGGTGGTTTTTTAGGGGGTCACATGGTCCTGACAGCTGGTGAGGCAGAGATTAGGGATGGGCTTGGTGGGACAGAGTGGTGGGCACCTGGAGTCTGAAAGGAGCCAGTTTTTTTCTTGAAACCCCGCCCACTTTTCTGCAAATAAACAATTATGTGTAACCAATCCGACAAGGTTTTGATCATATTGAAGTTGAATGTCATGTTGCCAGGCGGATCTGGATGACGCAGCTGACTGCCCTTTAAAACCTGCATCCTGATGGCTCACTGCAGCCTGGTTTCAAAGAGTCTCTGACATTTCACATGCAATCTGATCAAACTCTATCAGCGTGGTATTCAGCAACATTTCAAATAACTGCAGAATAATGTAAAAGAAATCATTCACAGCAGCTTTAAATCATTGTTAAAGGAAAGGAATTACTGATGGTGTCAATCAGAGGTTTGCACATGCAGATTTAAGTGACTTTAGTCAATCTGTTGAACATTTGACACACAATCAACATGATATATTTGTACATGCAAAGAAGAGTCTGCAAAGATCTGTACAGTAACTTTAATTATGTGGATCCTAAGTGACCCCTGTTGGGGATAGGATTAGAAGGACTGCTTGGAAGGACTCAGTGTTTGGAGGATAGTGCTTTCCAAAACAGTCCCGGATCATGGCAAAATTAGATTATTGTGTTCCTGTTGTGGAGTCGGAGAAACCCAACTTGCGGTGTTTATTTTTACCGTGTGAGGTATATCAATAATGCATCCTCTTTCAGGTAGATGAGTGGCAGACTGTGTGGCAAGACGGAGCTACTGTTGTCTGTTAGACGCCTGTAGAGAGGGCAGAGTCTTCGTCTCAAATGGTGGTTTTGTGAGGAGAGATTAAAGTCGCAGTCCGTGGGATAAACACTTTATCCCTTTAATCAGCTCTGTTCTTAAACCTATTAAAACATGGACCAGTCTTTAAACTCCCATCCCTATCCAGTCCATTTTCCATTTCCTCCTCCTCTGCACTGCTCTTAGGGGAACAAGACTTCTCCTAATGCCTCCATCTTATGATTAACTGTCAGGTGCCCTTGTTGCACACAATGGTTTGAACTACTAAGAGCAACATGTGTCTAATCTCTTGATAATGGACTCTGAAAATATAAAGAATTCGCTGTGAGTGTTAGTCCCAGCTGAAAAACCAATTATTTCCTGATCCCTGGAGTCAAAGCACCATCTCTATACCCCAGCAGAGATCTGCCAGGCCAGGGAATCTCATGGTTCTCAGAGAGAGGGTACAGCTGTTGGATGCCTCGCCAGCGAGTCACCACCGCACACTTTTAGCTTGTCTAGCAGGATGGAGAACCAACATGGCAGCTGCTGGGGTGCGGTGTTCCCAAATTATCTGCAGCTCATAGTTTGGATGTGTATCACAAAGGAGGCCATGATGCATCTTGACTATTCTGGCAAACTTCCCAACATGGGGTAAACTTTAGAGCCATGGACCTCTCAGGACTCACAGCATGCAGAGTCTCGAATCGGTAAAGGTCTGCACTTTGCCATTATTATCGTCTAGTCCTGCTATTTTAGTAAACTTTGCTTTATTTGACACAATACAAGTCTTGACTCAACTTGAATCTTTAGTTTAATCCGTTCATGAGTCTAAATCCAATAATTCAAGTGAGAAAGAATACATTTCAATTGGTGTTGACAGATAAACTGGAGATGAGTCTGAGGTAATTTTTCACATCAGAAGTCATCACATCTGCTCTGGAAAAGAAATAACAACAAGGGGAGTAGTGCTTTTAATTTGAAAAGCTTTAATAGGCGTGTCTGAGCCCGTAACAAGGTCTGTATAATGGAGCGCAAAAGAGAAGGTGTGTCCCGCGGACATCTGTCCACTGAGGCCATATTGTGTCAACAGCTGCTATAATGTGAAAAGACCCCGAGGAAGGAAGTTGATTCACTTAAACATTACGGCAAAGATGTAACATGATACCTCTTTGTTTGGTCTTTCTGTGCCTTTTGTGTTTGTGTGTTTTGTTACATGCAGCTACTGTAGCTAAAGGCATGTTAACATGACAAGTGAAACACAAAGACGGCCTACTAGCACCTCAGGCTGGCAAAATCCTTTGGCTGGCTGACAGAAAGAGGAAAAAAAAAAACCTTACATTCATTCAGTTAACAAACGAGCTTAAGTGAAATTATTTACTGAGCTCATCCTCTTTTAGGAAATTAAATTTGATTTGTCTTCAAATGTGAGCGTGTCCTCTGCACACTTTATCAGTAACATTTCCTCATGCTGGTGTGCCCGTGTGGATAACACTTCAATTCCCTTTAATGGGTTATGAATTATAACAGCACAAACATCTTCTTACTGTTACATGTAATCCTCTTAATGCATTGAATGCATCAGTTAGCATTAAAAACTAATATGTTCAGCATGCTAGCTGCTTGGCTGTGAGCATGGAAATCTAGATCTGTCAATCATCCCACCACTTCATCCCTGTTTGACATATCGAAGCTGATGTTGTATTTATATCACATTTACAAAAGTTATAATCCTAATCATACACTGGATATAAAAATATAAACACAACACTTTTGTTTTTGCTCCCATTTTGTTTTGCAGTTTATGCCACCATTTATTCTCTGAACAGGAACAAAATAGTTACTAGTCAGTCATTCAGAGTTGGCTCGTTACGGCAGCTCATGCCGCACACTACGAAGGATGGCTAGCTATATTAGCACCGGCGCTAGCTAGCTCGCTAATGAATGTACAGTGTTGTTTGTAGCGCTACTAAATGACGATAACCCAGTCAGGACTTCTCTTATCAACAGTAACAAAGTATTCAGAGCCCATAAGATAAGAATACAGACATTAATTCAGGGTTTTTGTAGCCCTTTACTGTAGATGACTACTTTATCTTCTGAACTCCACTGTAAAATTTCTGTCATATCCAGAGCTAGCCATTCTCTTTCGATTGAATGTTACAGAATCACCCTTTTCTGTCTTCGCTTTTTGCAATTCAACAATAGATGTCCAACTGTTTCCTGGTAACTATGATTCTCATGCTTTCCTGTTCCTTATTTGTTTATAATTTTAAGTGAACTGTTTAAATCTGTGTGTCCAAATGCCATTCTTGAAAAGACAAATAAAGTCAAATTGTTATTTCTTTTTCAGGTTACCTGCCTTCAGGATTTCTTTGGCGATGATGACGTCTTCATCGCTTGTGGACCTGAGAAATTCCGCTACGCCCAGGATGACTTCTCACTGGATGATAACGGTAACCCTGACACTGTATTTCTTATCATCATAATGCATTTACAAAGTACTATGCTGTACTTATACACAGAGTATTTTATCAAATATGACAGGAAAGAGCTGATAAGCTTTTTGAAATACATTTGATAAATAAAACCATGGGATAAATAAAACATTGGGAATACAGTATGAGCATCTAATATTTATGTAGAAGCATCAGCTAAAAACGTTAAACTATTATAGGTCCACAAAGATAAATGAACTATTTATCAGAAAATTCCAGCCAAAAATTTTGTCTTTACATATTGAGACGTACTTGTCAGAGTTTTCGTGCTGTTTATTTCCACAGTTTGGTTGAATAAAGTCTTATTGAATTGTACAATGTTGGCAGTTGATGTAAGGTGTGCTGTCAGTTCATGTTTTGCACTTAGTGTAATGAATTTGGCTGATGCCTTGGACTGAATCATTGAAAACACAGCAATTAAACATTTGTGTTTGTATGAGTCATGAGATTAAAAATAGGAGAGGAGTTTTTATAACACACTCGCTACATTAATGAGTCTCCTTTACTTTCAAGTCCCATCCAGTCATTTTATCAAAAACAAAAAGAGGTTTTTACAATCTGAATCAGAGAGTTATTTCAAAAGATACAGCTGCAAATTGAGTGAGACCCTCTTCATTTAATAAGTGGGGATAAGTCTTTATTGGTTCATAAATGTATTATGTGCTATGTGAATATAACATAGAAAAGGCCACAAAGTGAAAAATAGGAGTCTGTTATCAGCAGCTGGCAGCAGGGATAGAAAAAGGTAGAGGAAAAGAAGAGTCATTAATCTGTTTGGTGACTGGTCTAGGCCAGCTGATCTGTTCGTGCTGATACTGCTCAGAAGTGGGGGAGAGAAAAATGTACAAAACCAGTCCTCTCACATGGTCTCTGCTCCCCACAGACCTGAGAACCCTATCTTTAATGACCCACTTCCACCTTATGCCCCTTCCTTGAGTCATTCAGGATCTAATAGATGTCCTTTAACTGAAGTACAGCACTGATACAGGCTTGAAATATCTTTATGTTTTCCTCCTTTCTTCTCTCTCCCCTCGATTCCTTATTGAATTTTGGTTGGATGAAAATGCCTGTTCATTTATACTGATCTGGATTTTTGTTTTAACATGACCCCCCCTCTGAAACTATAAGTTAACTGCTTGATTTAGTCTATAATAAGCCTGGAGCAATTAAAGTGAAATGGCAATGAGACACAAGTGAGTTTGCGTCAGTGAGGGAGAGGACTTTATCTTCAATATGAAGTTACAGTATGATGCCACATGTGGATGACTGATGGCGAAATTCTGTTGCTTTTAAGGCCATATACTATATGGTTACTTTGACGAAGTTGGAAACCGTCTAAGACACACTTGATCAAATGTTTTGTCTATGCCGGAGATGTTTTTCCTTCTTACCCTCCACAACTGTCGTCTCTTTTAAGCTTGGTTTGGCAGACCTACCAAAATAGAATAAAACCCCTTGTGGTTATTTTTCCCACTCCTTATGTTAAACACAAGTTTCTGCTGATGGATGTGCAGGCAGAGGAACACACACATACCTGCGGTTCTTGTTTATGCTGCAACAGCATCAGAAGAAGAAGAAGAATCCATGAGCAGAGACTGAAGGCTATTCCGAGCCCTCTAAGTAGACTCGACAAGCTGCCAGTCTGCAGCTTTGTCAAAGACATAGTGGCACACCTTGCAAACAATGGTGTGCGAATGTGCGTCCGTATCCACCAGTGTGTGAAGGTTACGAGAGAGAAGACAGACATGGTGTGATCCCAGGAGACGGAGGGAGGACAGATAGTATAATTAGCATCAAAAGTAGAAGAAAGGAAGGATAGAGGGGGAGAGAGGAGAGACTGTGCAAACAGAGGGTGGAGATGCAGAGGGAGGAGTAGTGATGTCTGGAGTCTGTCTAGCCTGATTAATACAGTGACCCAGAATATAATATGCATCCCTATTAGATCTATACACATTACTGTGCATTTACATGAATTCACAAACAACAGTGAAAAAAGGAAAGTAAACTGGGGACAATGAAAATAGAAGTCAGCCTATCTGTATTCAGAGTACGACATACAAACAAGACAAAGAACATTTTTACCCTTTTTTTTTCTTTTTCTTTTTACAAAAGCAACACATTTCTCAAAGAAGATGTGGCCAGAACAAAAACAGTAAATGAAAACTAGTTGGATTTAAATTTGAATAAGGTAATACCTTATTAGAGAATCAGTAAAGCACATATAGATCTGACAAGAAATTCAATGCAGGCTGAAAAAAGAAGTCGCATATTCTGGTGAGCCTCACTGACCAGCTGTTGTGTCTTTTGGATGAATATTGATCTGCTTAACAAACCGAAGTGAATCAACAAAATCAATTCTGTGTGATTATCTCCACACAAGAAACTTGATGATATTCTGCAGGGGACAATCCAGTGTAGGTAGGTGGTACATTTCATGTCAAAGACATGTACATGGTTTCAGTGACATTATTTCACATTTTGGTTGCTGGAGAGGCGTTTCAAAGCCCAGTGATGGCAGCTGTCACTCTGGAAATGCTGACTCAACCCAACCCTCTAAACTAGAAACAAACGGATTAAGCGAGGGCGGGCTCTTATCCTTTTTACAAACAGCTACAATGCAACCCCCCAGTCAGTCAAATCAGCCACACCCCTATTTATGCAAAACTCATGGCCTTAACGTCCAGTAGATAGATGAGTTATAACCACCCTACTCCTCCTCTGCCCTTTCTTTGTACCTTATTTATTTAGACACACACACAAATACGAAAAAGCAAATGAGCTGTGCAGTTTTAAACGGTTTCTATCAGGTTGTTAACATGTTCAATCCTTCTGTAAAAATGGGCATTTTATTATGGATGTTCAGTGGGTGTCTTCATCCAGCCCCAAATGGACACACAAGGACACTCACACTTTAAATGCAAAAATGTCTCAGGGTGCAAAAGCTATTTAGGCAAGCCAAAACGCTATAGACGCTATAGGACAATCAGATCCAGAACGAACAGACTTAAAAACAGTTTTTTTCCGTCAGCAATAACTACCCTCAATGCCTAAAGGAAGTGACTGAATACCTATTTACTCATTTACTTTATTTATTCGGAACTTATTTATTTATTTAGAACTGCTATTTATTACTGTATTTGTTTTTAATGATGCACTGACTGTCTGGCACTTTTTTAATTTCGTTGTACTGGTTACAATGACAATAAAGGACTATTCTATTCTATTCAAAACAATACGAATTAGAGAGAGGCATTTGAATGAGATCAAATCAGACGTATTAATTGAAAAACTTCCACATGAAAACAAAAAATACCTCTCAGAGTTTTTTGAGTGATATTGTATGAGTGTTTTGAATAGATGTATAACAAATGACTGGAGAGAATAGACATATTGTATAATGTAGTCTCAGTATTATCAAGCCTGTAACATCTATTTAGAGATTAAACCTATTCTCTAATTTTATTGTCACATTTTTGAATACCTTGAAAGTTTTTCAGTGAATAACTCTGATGTCTCTGCTCTTGTCTCCACAGAGTGCAGGGTGATGAAGGGGGCCAAAGCTCAACGTGGTTCAGCAAAGAGTCCCGGACAAATCAAGCGCAGCAAGTCTCCTGCAGAGTCGAGTGAGCAACATTAACATTTCACCTACACTGTAACACTTTTTTTTGAGAGTACAGTCGGGGAAACTGACCTCAACTTGTTCAATAATTATAAACACAGCTGCTGTTCAACAATAGGGTTATTTCAGACCTGGAAATAATGAACTCAGATACAACTTTGAAAATGACAGCAGGGTGAAAGTGTTAGTAACAAGAAATATGAATGCAGCTCACCTTACTTTGACTTTACTTTTAAGTGAAAGGTAAGAAAATCCTCAATCCTCTGTGATAGAAGAGGATTTCAAATACATACACCAATGCATCTTCTATTTCATGATTATTTTCAACATTAATTAACATTTTTTAGATCTGAAATCTGAAAAAAAAGACTGAAAGAGTTAATATACCAGTTGTTCTTGTTGTGGTCATGTTTTGTTTGAAAAGCTCAAATGATCAGCTTCTTAATCTCTCTTTAACATTAGATAGAAACACTCAAAGTACAGCTTTTGTTTATCATAATACACCATCCATTTTTTTTGTCCTAAAACTGTGTGGGTTTGATTTAACATTGCCCATGCAGAGTCTTTAAAAGAAGGATATGAATAAAACATGAAACCTAAACAAAGAGAGTGTAAACAGCTCCGAGCTATTTGTTTGACAATCAGGGATTTTAACATTTAATAATATCCAGGAGGCAAAAAAAAAAAAAGCATCATAGTGTGGTGCTTACTTAAAAAGTTGCTTTCCTTTTTTATGAAATGCAAGTTCATAAAGCTGCACCATTAGCTGAACAGTTTGAGCCATGAAATCAAATCAGGTGCAGGCATGACAGAGAGAGCATTTAAGAGACTTCAACTCTTAACACTGGAGGGGAAAAGCATTCAAAGGAATATGTTCCACATAACAGCCTCAAACTGCATTATGTCAGGATTATATATTTAGCTAAAGTGTATTGTGTCTGAGCTTTTAATACATTACAAGATGATGGTATGTTTGTATTCTTCTATCTTCTTCGAGTCTGCCTGAACAGAAGAAGGTGACAGAGTTCAATCCCGGTGGGACAGATGCAGACATTCAGTGTTCTCAGAGGACGCAGCAGGACATCACAGTTTATCTTTCATGCTGTTTTACACCGTTGGGGGGGGGGTGACTCTAGGGTCTACAGCCCTCCAGGTTCTCTGGGTCCATCAGTGCTTTTGAATAATTTATTGATCATTAAACAAGGACGCCTGGCCTGAAGACAGCAGATGTTTGGCTGACAAGCTAAAAGGCAGTAAAGTGTTGAGTATGAAATAAGGCTGTTATACCTGAGCGGTCAAAGAGGTGAGAGTAGAGGTAAAGCAGTGATCGGTTAATAAAGACATGGATCATTATCAGGCTCCCAACTTCTAGAAGATGCTGAAAGTTTTGATTTCATAAAAACAAGTAGCAGTATAGGGCTTTCAAGAGAAGGATTTCCCCCAATTCTCACCTGATTTCCCCTTTTTTTTCCAGGGATGAAGGATTAATTTTCATATTTATGCTTTCCTATTGAGTCTTAAAACCCATTGTCACGAGTCTGTGCAAGGCTCAACTTAATCTTCTGGGCTTGACTTACCATAAATTAAAAGCTACAAAACAACCATATACATAGAAAAGCCTAATATTTTCATCCATTTACTATGTGAATCCTTTTCTCAAAATGTAAAGGATTATCCATGAACGTGATGATTTTATCACTCATCAGATTTATGGACCGGTAACTGGCATCGAAAACTATAAACTGCTGTGTCCTACCATCTGTCTTTTAAAGCTTGTCTTGCTTCTGCCTGGTTATCAGCTGTTTTAGAGACGTCTCATTGGCCAACAGCTCAATAATAGATATATGCAAATAATAAATAATGTATAAATATACATTTTCTGTATATTTCGCAGAGTCGGCTCAACAAACATCCTGACTTTGTCTTTTAGGGTTCACTGGGTTTACTGAAATGAGTTCAAAGTGTGTTTGGCACGGTCCTAGGACTGAAAATGCAGTGATCTCTGATTCAAAAGTCACTTTGAGATGGACTTTTAACACAAAGGAAGGATAAATCTTTCAAGTGTAGAAATGGAGAGGCTGTATCAGAGAGAAAAGGGTTACTCTGCCTCTGCTGCAGCTGAATGTTTGCTCTCTAAATAACCAGCTGCACTCTCTGCTCAGTATGTGTGGGGGGAGCTGCTCATGTTTAGATTTTCAGATTTTAGGACCTGAGATTGTGATTTCAGGTCCTCTTTAAAGTCTTCAAAAAGCTTGTTAAATGTGCATGTGTATATCCGTTAATCTGGCTGAGTGGTTAAATGAAGCGAGCAGCATAAAGCTGGCTAACAACAGCTCTTTATCCACATAGCGTTTTTAACACCCATTGGCTCAAATTTACACCGACCATCTGGTTCATAGTCTTAAGAATTCTTTTCATCTCTATACACAAAAACTCTTTGAAACCACTTTTACATACAACTACATCACTTTGCTCCTCTCTTAGATATAAACACAATCTACTACACAGAGGGAATCCTAGCAACATGGCAGGACGCAGAGAGAGTGAATAAAATGTCACCTAACAAACAGAAACCGTGAGCGTTGCTCTGAGCTGCAGCCAAACAAGGCCACAGTTCAGGATGACTTTTTAGCAGAGCCAAAGAAAGACATTCAGGCTTTTCTTACACACTTTCTAATCCACACTACTGTTTACCTCTTTCTCTCCTTTTGCCCTCCTCCTCCTCCTCCATTATCCCTCCCTCTCTCCTCTCCCCTCTCAGCCAACGGGACAGGCTCCAGCAGCCAGCTCTCCACCCCGATTTCTAAGCATTCCCCCACCTCCACCCCCAACAGTCCAGGCCTCAACAACAAGCAGAAGGTACCCGAACCGCTCTCCCTCTTCTGACCTCTCAGCTTTCATTGAGTCTGTTTTTTTTTATCAGTGCCAAATCACAGTGATGTTATCACTTTTTCATTTCATTCATCTGGACATCTAAACCTTTAACTTTGAGCTGAGTGCTTGCTGTAAATCTGATCAAAAAAGAAAGTTTTGAGCCTATTCTTGAAATTAGTGAGGGTGTCTGCCTCCCAGAGGACTGATAAATGACTCTAAAGGAGAGGAAGAAAGCTTGACTTCCTACACTACTCCTGGGAACTTTTAGCAAGCTGGTATTCAGGGAGTGCAACTTCAGGTAATGGAGTAGTGTAGGCTCTTGAAGATTTGATGGTGCCTGACCATTGAGAGCATAGATAGATGGATGGATGGATGGATGGATGGATGGATGGATGGATGGATAGATAAATAGATAGATAGATAGATAGATAGATAGATAGATAGATAGATAGATAGATAGATAGATAGATAGATAGATAGATAGATAGATAGATAGATAGATAGATAGATAGATAGATAGATAGATAGATAGATGGATGGATGGATGGATGGATGGATAGACTGTTTAAGGTGCTCAGTAATGTGTTGGGGTAGGAGTTTAAAAATGGACTATACAGCAGACAGGTGTGAGTCCCTGTCTGACATATGTGAGTTATTGAACAGTGCAATAGCTTGTGGCAGGAAATATTTCCTGTATCTGTCCCTTCGACAGCAGAGCTGCAACAGTCTGTTGGAGAAGGAGCTCCACTGTCTGTCCAGAGTGAGGTGGAGAGGGTTGTGAGGGTTATCCATGATGGATAACAGTTTGTTCAGTGTCCTCCTCTCCACCACAGCCTCCAAAGTGTCCTGTTTGCATTGTAAGTGAGGAGAAGAGATTTTTTTTACCATTACTTTAAAAACAGTGGTTCTCAAGTCCAGTCCTCGAGCCCCCCCGTCCTGCATGTTTTGGATATTTCCCTGCTCCAACACACCTGATTCAAATGATCAGCTCGTTATCAAGCTCTGGAATGGAATGGCTTAATAACGAGCTAATCATTTGAATCAGGTGTGGCTTGATAACGAGCTGATCATTTGAATCAGGTGTGTTGGAGCAGGGAAACATCCAAAACATGCAGGACAGTGGGGGGCTCGAGGACTGGACTTGAGAACCATTGCTTTAAAAGAAGCAAGAGTAGACAAGCTGATATGGGAGAAATCTCTTTTTGAAGCATCTTTAAACTCTTACGACCTGACAGTGGGGCACTGCAGAAATCGTTTTAAGGCAGACTGTACATAATCTTCTACATTTTTCTCTGTAGGTGGGAGAATCTTTCCTTGAATTGTCTCGCTGTCCCCTCTTGTCTTGAAATGCAACAAAGCAGACCCCTGAATTTACAGATGTGATTTTGCCGCTGTGTTCGCAGGAACTCTACTTGCCCTTATCTCTGGATGATGATGATTCAATCGGCGAATCGATGTAGACCCTCCTCCTGCAGCCTGCCTCCCCCTTTGGCCTGAAACACAGAAGTTTTTATACATCTGCTGCTTTCCACCTCCACTCACAGTGCCAGCCGTTGTCGAGGAGAACTGTTCTTCGTTTCCATTTTTTTTAAAGCCTTAGCCCGCAGAGCTATGAGACCATTTGCTGCTTGAGAATAACACAAACCACTTTTTTGAAACCAGTTTCAACCACATTGCCAAAAATCAGCTCACTATTGTTCAGGAATATGTTTCCATGTAAAGGTTAGCCACAACTACTCAAAAAGGTTCACAGTTCACTAACCAGCAGATTTCACGGGGTAAAAAAGTTCACTTTGGTCTCCAACATTTTTTTAAAGGATGCACTATGACTTCAATGTTTCAGTCACTAAATTCCAAGCAGCAAATGGCTCTTTTTAGGGGTGTTAGTCAGATCTGACTCAACTTTTGTATCACTTGTACTCGTGGTGTTTCTCCATGTCCTTCTGTCCTCCTGCCCCTTTGGTTAAAAGTGTGAAAGCTAATGGTCCCCTTTCAGAGGAAGTCTGCAAAGCCAGATAAAGTCCTTCTAACCTGCTGTAAATACTGTGTATAGCTTTCCATCGAAGCATCTCAGCCCAACGTCGATTAATGTGCTTCCATAACGTCCATACGGTGTCTGTCTAACATTTGCTCAACATAAAACAGGGTTTGGCCAAAGTAGAAGAAGAACCAAAATGAAGTCTCACTGCAGAGGGTGAGGATGAGTGGGCTGCAGCTCCTGACTGAAGAGGATGATTGGTCAGGAGCAAAACGCCCCCACAAAGCGAATTCATAATCCCAACTGAATATATGAAGTCTATAGATGAGACTATATAAAACCATCTATGAAAAGAAACTTTTAGTCCACATCAGCTGTGGAGGTTATAAAATCCTTAGATTGGTATTGATTGAAAAAGTTCCTGTCCAATCAGAGACCAGGAAACAACAGTACAAGAAAAAAAAACATCCCACATGACCCTCAGTGAATCCGTCATCTTGGTGTTTCCTCTATTTTGACCCTCTACATTCGTAGGCAGTAGACTACACACGGTTAATACCCTCTGTGTTTTAGATTTTCAGAATTTGCAGTGCATGATAATGAATGATTGATCATGAAGCTTTGGGCGAGTAAAACGTTGAATTGAAGGACCTAAATGTGCATAAAATAAGCGGGTAAGAATTAAGTTCCTTACCTACTCATAAAAACAACCAAAGGACAAAAAAAATTCAGGCCCTTTTTTTAAAATGAAAACATCAGTATACAGTTTTTATTCATCGAGTCTCGATAATTCCCTTTAGGTGATGTTTTATAGTGTGAAATTTAAAGATTAATAAATAAAGGTTTCAAAGCCAAAGTATGATTTTAGATCAAGAATTATAGTGAGGTGTAAATTTATCAGTTGTAAAATTCTTTAGAAGCACACCTGGAGATTTATGCATGTTACTTTCAACACATCCAAATACCATGACAATGAAATCATGCTCATCTGAGGCCATTAGAGTTTATCAGGGCACTCAATAGTAGTGGGATCTCTCCTCTATTTTGCATGGCTCAGCATAGTTCTCAGATACAGAGGAGATTAAAACACAATGGCTGTCTAAATCTATGTGTGGGTTTAAAAATTTTTATAAAGTCTATTAATTTATATCAATCGAAGGTACTTGTCTAGAATTCCTTTTCTAGTTTTAACCTGCTCTCACGAGCTCTAAACACATTTTTCCCAAGCCTCTGCGTGAAACTTTTTTACGGCAGCGTTTCTTTTTTTTTTCTATCATAACAACTTGTGTAGTGTGTCCAGGAAATCTACTGAAACAGGTTTTTACAGAATTGTGCAGTGAATCCAGCCTGAGAGTCACAAAATCAGACGTCAGCAAAGCACAAAGCAGGGAAACGATTGTTCATCACAGCAACTGACACTTTACTCTCGACTCGCCAGCATTTCGATGCGTGACCACAATTGATTTTTTGATAAATTAGAAAATATGCTGCACATGTAGCAACCTGCAGATTGGAATCTATGCATTTGGATCTAAAATTAGCCTTTTTTTTATTTAGGATTTGACATGATGTAGTTAACCGAAGACAGAGAAATGAACAAACTGAAGTTTACATGCAGTTTTTCTCTTGCAATGATGTGACAGAAGTCTGGGAGCTGTATGTCTAACTATTCATCTAGCTGAGCTGTTTTTAATACATGCTTGTTGCTCAAGACAAAAAAAAATCATCTAACTACCCGGTGCTGTAAGCTCCATCTTTCTCCTGCAGGGAGTGCTGTCACACCAGCACAAACACAGCTAATAATATCAGCCAATCCAACAGCAGGGACACTTCGCTTTACTGCCCATTTTGTACAAAAACCCTCTTTGTTGTCTCGGTTCTGTATAACCTTTCATGATAATAATAATCTTGTTTCCTTGATTTTTCTACAAGTTACTACAACATATAAACCATGAACAGAAACTGTTGGTTGTCTTGTGTTAACCGGCCCACCACCATGTAAGATGGTTGGTGTGAATTCATCACCTACAGTGGTGCCTTTTTTTTAAAGATTACAGTCTTTTGATAAAAAATGAAACGGGGAATGGAAGGCTTGTTCTTTGTTAACGGCTGTTTGTAAAACGTTTTTAATCGTCTTGAATGAGGAGGGCTCCGACACGCTTTGTTTTTGTAGAGTAACAGGACACTTAATCACGGTGTAAATATGCTCCCCTCCTGTTCTCTTTCATATGTATGCCTTTCCAGTCGAATGAATGACTTTTTCTGTTCTTGGGAATTTACAATGTCCTTTTTAGTGGTACTTTGCAATGTCACAGTGGCTTGTTTCAGTGCTTCATTCAATGTATTAACCGGTATCCTTTTGCAATTAAAACAGTTGTATTACATCTCTCTGGTTGTGAGTTTATTACACATGCAGATGTGGGTGAATTTAAGGGTCTGATCTGTCTCTGAAATCCTAAAAATGCTTTTGATTCAGGCTTGTTATCCACTGAAATCTTTTTTTACTATTTCTAGTAGAGATAGGAAAGTGAATAGATATAGTAAGAGAGCAATGGTCGGCTTTTGATATGTGCCAAAACTCTGCTGAGTGATCTATAAAAAGATAAAAGATAGGTGAGTTTAAAAATAGGATCATGTTCATTCAGAAATCAGTTGTACTCTTGTTCATCACCATGGGAACAGGAAATCTACCTCACAGCTTAATCAAATGTCAGTAGCCTATAAAAACATTTTATTAACCATTTTAAATTATTATACCATCATGTGGCATAATGATGTTACATACGTGTCATGCTATATTGCATTTATGATACCAAGATTTAACAGATGGCTGATTCATGTCATGATTTACTACTTTTAACATTTTTCAATAGCTTAATACTTCAGTGGGATATGAGGGAAGATGCTGCAAGGGAATTTCAATATGTTATTATTTTCGCACTCTTGCCTGTCATGGGCCCTTACAATTCTCCTAACTTTTCTCCAGCACCCCTGGATATGTCACACAGTCTTGAGAGGGATTTGTTTTATCAAAGAAGCTCTACATACATAGGATACAATAGAAGAAATGTATCCCCAAAGATGAAAAATGTTCTCCAGGACAGTTAAGAAACTGTCTAAATCTAGTCAGGTGAGAGGAGGTTGAAGTCTCCTGGTATTATTACAAGCACCCCAGGATGTTGAGTCTGTATCCTAGCAACGGTATCATGGAAAATACATGTATACAAGTATTTTTTATGATACAACTGAACTCCCTTAGAACATAATATGGCCGAAGAGCAAATGTCAAAAGTTCAACATCTGGGCAACATGACTTTTCTTGACAGTTATGTGTGAAGAGTTAAACCATCTCTGGTTAACAAATAAAGCCAGACTCCCTCCTTACTTCTTGATACTAGCTTTAGCATCTCTGTCTGACCTTTATGAGAGTGAAGTCAGGTAGATCTACACTGGAGAGTGAGTTGTTTTGATTCAACCAGGTTTCAGTAAAACACAGGAGACTGCACTCACAGTATGCTTTCTCAGTCTTTGCCAAGATGGCTGCCTGCAGTGTAGAGGTTGAGGCTGCTGCCTCACCAAGAACAGCTCCTAGGTTGAAAAACTCTGGATTCCAGTTCACTGTCAAATCCAAGCAGCTACTAGCTAATGCTGAATCAGAGGACAGACAAGATTTTCACAGCTCCTGTGAGGAACCTGCGTCACTTTGGCGCTCCCTTGTGGACGAAGTGGTAGGCTACTTGTAATAACTCAGCTTACCCTGCCTTGCACATGTGTGAACCCCGTTTATGAGCATTTGCTGTTGAAAAGTAAATGGAGGATGTTCTGCTTCGTCAAGTAGCAACCTCTAGTGTTTGAAAATGGACCAATGCAGAGGGGCAAGACATTGTAGTTCTTCTAGTCACCACTAGGGATAATTATAACAGTATTTCCCAATAAGGTACATGTAAAAAAAAAAAACAACACTTTTAACAGTAAAGGATCAAAGTGACATCCTGAAACAAACAAAAAAACAAACAAACAAAAAAAAAAAGGACATTTGAACAGCTTTTTCTTATTTGTTCAGACTGTACAGGGGAAGATTTTAACCAATCAATCAACCTTTATTTAAAGCAATTTTCTGAAGTCAAATGCAATTCAAAGTGTTTTACAGCGATTGAACTGAGTGAGTAAATACTAAAATGAAAATAGTCGAGGATGAACCAAACAACATTTAAATCTACATTAACCATCAAATAACAAACAGCTTTTTAGTCTCTACATAAAACCCAGACTAAACAGAAAGGTCTTTATTAGGTTTAAAAAATTGATGAATGAATTATATTTAACTTGTATAAAAGTCTGTGTCTTTTCATGAGCTTTGGGAGAGAAAAAAAAAGCTCCTCTTCTCCATCACTGCTGTTTTTAATGCCACAGATTCAGAGAAGTCAGCTCTGGGGCCTCTTGTGCAGGGCTCTGGTGTAGTCGCATGCTGTTTTAGCTGAACCTACATGGACACAGTTTCATCTTCATGGGTTTCCTGTCATCTGCTGGTTTTGTGCCTGTACTGCAGCGTAACGCTTCTCTCTTTGTGTGGCACTCATATCTAAGGAATGAGTAGAGGCCTCACCAAAGTTATCCCACGGATTCCAATAAAATCGACTTTTTGATTAAAATTGAGGAATGATAAACAGAAAACAGAACGGTACTGATCGCTATCTCGAAATGTAAATGCACTGCAATGAACTCTGTAAATGTTTAACAGTGGCACTGTGTGATGAATGCCTGTCTTTGTTACTGACCCTATCCGGTCATGAACCTGTTTTCAGATGTTATGATCTTAAAAAATTCCTGCATCAAAAAGTCATTTTTCCAGAACTATTCTTGAAATGTCCTCAGAAGTGAGACTGCAGGATGTCTGAGGATTTTCTGCCAAATGTCCAATAAATCAAGCAAAGCATCTTTCTTGTCTTCTTGTCTTTCAATTGCTAGTTCAACTATAAAAACAGCTTATTTAGGGTTGAAACAAATTCTGAATATTACTTAAAGCTAGAAGGAGCATCGCTTATTAGCCTTTCTGCCAGGATCAAGATTCATACAATACTTTTGACATAGTTGCTCTTTATCTTAAACAGAATTGGTTGCTATTATAAACATGCTTATCAGAAATATTTAATCTAGGCATGAATAACTCCTAATGTCTGATAATGTAAAGTACTATCAACATTTGTGAACATTCCTGCATGGCCTTGTTGACTCCTCATCTGTTCATTTTGTGTCAAAGAATGAACCCTCTGAATCAAACTCTTTTCCTGTCACAGTCGATCCTCATCTCAGTCTCAAAATTGGCCTCAGATTTCACATCTTGATGACATTATTGGTTTAAGTTCCTTTCCTTCTCGCCCTTGGAAATCATTTCCTATCACAGATATTGTCTGGATTTTTTTTCTATGGCCTCTTTTGCTCTGATCAAATAAAACTAAATCAAGGTTAGTTAGAGACAGGACAGTAGTGTAATTATGAAGCATAACAACCTGGGACGATTCAAATTTCTGCGTATGCTCTTGGGCACTTTTCAAAAATGTTTTTTTCTTTCCCAAAAATCATTAGACAAAGTTTAAAAGTGATTTGAGGGTAAAAATGCAGAGTTTGTCCTCAGGGTGGCACTAGAGGACAGCTGTCTAATAAACTGAATTATTTTGTTTCATAGTATTTGAGTCCATCAGATGTTACTGTTATGGAGATATCTTTGGCCTGAGTAAAATCTAATGGGGTATCCAGAGATCAAAATCTCAGGGTAATTGTCCTCAAAGGAGGATGAATGTAGTCGATAAATCTCATGATAGCCTGTGGACCTAAAGGAATGCACTGAGTGTGTTTGTAGAGGAGATGAGGGGAAAATGTCAGATGTTCTCACAGGAATTTATCATTCAGTGATGTATCATTTTTATTTTTGTTAAATTTAGAATTCATCTGTAAGATTGTCTACAAGATATTTTTTATCTAGACCAAATCATTGGCAAAAAAGATAATCAGGAAAAGTTACAGGTTGACTGGACCATTTAAAGTTTGCAAAATATTTTAAAAAATTATCAAAATATGGTGCCCTAAAGGATTGTGTATAATGCCAAAACAACACCAGAGAAAAATATTATATATGCAAAATGTAAAAGCATCTATCATTCAGTATTTTCATCAATTTTCATGATTTCACTGTTATTTTATTTCTTTATTTTCTAGTTTAAGATTCAAACAGGAGAACTTGCATTGAGTTCCCTGACCAAGACTTCATAACCAAAAAAACAAGACAACATTTACCTGTTTGTGTAACAGAGTGTGATTGTTTCAGAGGTATTTAGTGTAACTCAGCTGAAGTCCAGAAAAAAATAAATAAATACATTTGCAGTTTATTTTTGGTTTTGCAGTGCAGAAGAAACAGGGGTTGAAACACATGATTTAAAGCTGCAACACTCTCTTCTTTTCTTACACATCCAGCTGCTGTTGAGTAAATACACAGACGCTTATTTCTGACCTTCTGTCAAACTAAAAGTTTTCTTTTTAAACTCTGTGTAGGGTCTCCAACAACTGTTATGGGAAACATTGGTCTCTTAGGCTCTTAAATGCTCTGTTACAACCACCAAGTGCCACTAGCGTTGTTCAGGGCTGACCTGGGATTTACTGCTTCCTTGCACAACATGATGCATGAGAGCTGTAAGAGCTGACCAAAACAGTGAAACAGCAAAAATCGCCTCAAGCTTGAGTGACTCTTGCAGTGGAGGAACGAGGAAAAAATGACTTCTGTACTTCATCACTGACAGAGGCCTCTTTAATTTCTCTTATTATTGCATTCAAACATTGTTGTTTTGATATATACACCAGTACGAGTCTTTTTATTTTATAGATATGAGTTGAGTTTTCACCATTTCTTCTAATGTCCTATAACTTCTACACAGAACTCTCAGCCTTGTTGATTTTGGCTCCCTGAGAAGTGAAAGCGTTTAACAATGTTTTGTAACAGAAAATTTCATCCTGCAGCTTTTTAATGGTGATTACTTCATGAAAACATTCAGTCTGTGTTGAGAATGTAAATGGAGGCTATTTATGCAGCATGAAATAGCCAGGAAGTGACCGCTCTCTGGTTATCTATCTTTAACTATTGATGATTATTTTTTAACTCTAACTAGACTTAACCATTCTGACAGCAAATTTGACTTTTTCTTTATAATGAATGAGACTTTTTGGCACTAACCTTCCCATAAGGAGACTTTTTCAATAACTACTTAAGTCTGCAGTGCTGGGTGTAAATGCAGCATCTTTAAGCCACACTGAGAATGAAGCATCAATTTTTAAAAACACTCCTAACTCTGTTTCTAGATATTTTTCTTAGTTTTGCTCGAACATTTTCTCATGAACTTGTGGTCATATCTGAAGCTTCTCATCACTGCTAATCCAAATGATTTTCTCTAATATCAGGATTTTCGTCAGTCTGTCGACTTAGCTCCTGCATGGATTTACCTTATTACTGTTGGCTCTTTTTTAACATTCCTCATCAGCTTCATCTTTTGCCCTCTGTTTAAAAAAAGCTAAAATAATCCAGATGAGGTTAGTCTGTGTGAGGGGAGTCAAAGAGCTCCTTCAAAATAAAGGCAGGAGCATTGAAAGGATACAAGATCATTCTAGGCTTATTTTGAATAACCAGTTTGATTGACCTTTACGAATAGGTGTGAGAAAAAGCCCAGCACTGTGACACGGTTGTTGCATTAAAAGGGATTTTTCTGTTGTCATTAGAGCACAAAACACTGAAAGGGGACAAGTTTTTACTTGTTTCACCACTAAGAAGCCGGGCAGAGGGAGTGAAGGTGTTTTATTTCAGTCTCCCCTCTCCTCCCATGCAGTCTATATTAACCATATCAGTCTTTGCACAACACCTCAGGCTGCAGAGAGGTGCTCGTCAGACCAGTTCGACTCACTGTGTCTGTGTGTGTGCAGACTGAAGATCAAATTTGAGGAACTGGGATTGGTCCGGACCATCTGTTTTTAGTAAAACAGATCTTCAAAAAGAAACGTGGGACTGATTTAAGCTCAAACTACAGGAGCTCGACTGAACTTTGAAGGTGTTTTAATTCATCACAGTGAGGATCTGACAGCCCACAGGTGAGTGCTGCTTTCTACCTCCTCAGACTACGAGCTCATTCTTAGTTTCTTTTTCTCTTTTCAACAACTGTCAAAGCATTTCTCTACACTCAATAACACTATGTTATTGATTGTGTTTCATTTGAATCTTAAATCATAAATATTTCACTGTGAGAATTTTCTGTCCTGCTAGGAACCATTACACCTTTCTTTCTCTCTTTGTTTCTTTCTTTGCTGAATGACATGTGCTGACTTGTGTTCAGAGTCTTCAAAGTGATGTGGGTCATATTATGCTTTACAAACAAGCTCTCTTTGGTAAAAGTTGGTTGAAATTCCTCTTTAAAATGTGAAGTATTCACACATGGCAGCGGCTTGAAGACATACAGCATCTTACATAAGTATTAAGTAAGAACCTCTGTGAACATTTTAATATTTTAACATGATAAAACTCAATAGTTTGGCACATTTACTGTCAAGTGAATTGATTTCTCTTACAAATATCTGCCTTTTGTTGCTTAATTATATGTTAAAAAGCCTCAGTAAGTCAATTTGAAGTCCGGATAGTAACACTATGCTGTGAGGTAAAGTTCAAGGCAGGTGAATACTTCTGAGTACTACAAGGACTTTCCTTATCTGAGCTTAAGTGCTAATTTCCTTACTGTAAACAGCATTGGATACCACTTAATTCTACACAATGTCTGTACGTCACCATTGTTTATCGACATGTATGGCGGAAGCACCTGGAATTTTGAACCTAAGTTACCTTAACATATGCTGTTTAGATCAATCAAAGGATATGAGACAGATTACTAGAAACCTGCGTTTGCTTTTTAAGAAAAACACTTTTCACAGATGTTGTCTATCGCTATGATAGACGACTATCATCTGTGATCCGCTAAGGAGGACTAAAAATAGCCTGTCTGAACACAGTAGCTACAAACTCTCAGACAGAGACCGCACACACACATGGGGCAGATTTAGGGCCTTGTTTACCCCCTGACTCAAAACCCTCAGTGTGATTTATTCTCACAATTACAAAATGTGTTGCTGGAAGTGCTTAACTTCTTCTTCCTAATGCCAAATTCGAAACTTAAACAATTCAGGGAGGTAATAAAATCCCGAGTGATCTCAGGCTGGGTGTGGCTCTAGCTTTGCACATGCACATGTAGGCCAATGGTGAAGGGGAGGGTGACACAGCCAGGTAACACACCTGGAAACTTCCTTATTGTGGAGCAGGAAGGAATGAGCGTCAGACTGCTATCTGAGAGGTACGGAAGGATTCTACTCTTTGCTTACCTATTATTTTCTCCTTTTAGAGTTAATTTCCACGCTTTTCTTTGAGATGTACTCAAGATAAGTCCACATACTTTAAAGTTGTTGTTGTTTCAGCTTCAGACATGCCTTTTATCAAACCTGGTTTTGCTTTCTACTTCCCATGTATCTGCCACTTAAGTTCAATCTTTTTACCAATTTTTTGCTTCGAAATCCTCTCACTTCTACTAAAACGGTAGTATTTTTGAGCTCCTTGAGAAAAAACAACTTCCTGTCATGTTGGAGCTTCTTGCCTTGAGTAAATTAGATTTGATGGTCTGTAGTGTGTTCTTTTTGGCAGGAAGAAAATATCAAGATTCATCCAATATAATTATTTTGGCTCATATTGTCCAAACAAGGCAGTGACAGGTCAGTTTAAGAGGACCACAAGATCAAGAGTTAAAATATCCACAGTCCCCCGAGGACACAGCTGTGTTTTTCATCACTTTAACTTCCATAAATACAGTTTTATTTTCTTCAGAGAGAAACTGTTTTAAGATGTGTCGTCTGTCTAGTTGTGTGTAATGTATGTGACACAGCTTTTAAAGTTCCTAATGTTAGAGTAAATAAAGTTATTTGACCAAAATACTTGACAATTTCCATGAAATGTGACACTTGAGGCTACAATCAAACACAGTGAAGCCTTAAGAAATGTAGTTTGTCATCATTAAAGAGACCCAAGCTGTAGTCACTACCTCTGTGTAATGAAAAAGCTACTGTTTTGACTTGAAAATACTATTTATAACATTTCACATCTTACCATAAAAGCATTTACTTGTATTACTGTCTGGAGGGACTCTTGGTCACAGGCCAGTCTGCTGATCTAGGAATGAAGTAGTAGATTTACAACACACAGTTTTATCCAAGAAACTGCTCAGGGTCAGAAGTCAGAAGTCAGGGAGGGATGAGAGCCTGCCCACGTAAAGCCTCAACAAATACTTTATAAAGTCATAAACTGTCTGTTGTCTGTCATCACTCTGCAGCTGTGAGAGTTCAGCGTGTGCATCATGTTCTCCTCCACTAAAGCCTACAAAAACCAACACTATTCGGAGCTGAGGAGGGACTGTATCAGGGACAAGACGCTGTTTGAGGACCCAGAGTTCCCAGCCAACAATTCATCGCTGTTTTTTAAGAAACCACTTCCTGGATATGTGGAGTGGAAACGACCTGGGGTGAGTGGCACAGGGTCCAGCAGGGAAAGCAATTATGGGCTCTCTGCTATGCCCATGAACTTTGTCACAATTTACTAAACAAGGGAGCTTAGTTTACCCACACAAAGTTAATAAGATAAACAAGCAAGATTAAAAAAATAATAAATCTCACAGCTATAACTCTAGATCAGATAAAACAAACTTGCACTTACATCAAGTTTTCTGTATTTTTCTCAAATCTGTCTGGCTATTTTCATTCTGTTACAGGAGATTAGCAACGAGCCACGCCTGTTTGTGGAGGGTATCAGCGCCCACGATCTAAACCAGGGACAGGTGGGGAACTGCTGGTTTGTTGCTGCCTGTTCCTGCCTGGCTTTAAAGCCCGACCTGTGGAAGAAGGTCAGTGAACTCTATACTAATATTGTGGATAAGAGAGATGAGGGGCTTCTGTAATTTATGCTGAAAAAATAAAGAGTGAATACGGTTTCTCTTAATGAGGCAGAGCTGGTTGTTCAAACATGTGAGTAACTTCACAGCACTGTTCAAATCAGGACAACAGGAATTTACCTGAGGGGTTGACTCATGATTTACGGCAAACAAAATTCCTGTGGGAAAATTACTTCACAGTAGGATACTGTTGCGTTCTGTTTGCTTGAATACATAATAATTAACATTTCATAATCTTAACACACTGTTTTAAGACTCTTACACTGACAATTACAGGAGCAAGATTCTTTTTTTTAACCCAAAACTAAAAACTCTAAAGCAACTGAGAAACTCTTGGGTTTAAAATAAAGTTTCAATATCAAGTTTCTATCAATTTTTTCTTGCTAAAGGATGCAATTTAATTTTAAAACAACCTTAAAACTGTATCTGAACAGAAAAACAAGATAAAATGACAACAGTGTCTGCAAAATTTTAAAAAGTGCCAGATGATTAACCTTGCGAAGAAAGATTTGAGGGGAAAGTGTAAAGTCCTTTGTTCAGAGAGATGTCTAATAAAAATGCAAGAGATGGAGCCAATGTGAGTCTTTCAAAGCTGACCAGTTTTATCTCTTAACAACTTCCCTCTGGTTTGAAGATAAGACGAAGTGCCCTATCGGAGACTAAATAAATAGGATGTGTAAATACCAGATCCCCTTTACTGTGCAAACATCCTAACTCTGGATGTCGTATTAGGTCAGTGTCAGTGATGTATAACTTTGAGGTTTTTTTTTTCTGCCAATCACTTTACATTTGAGGCCATTTTCAGGGGCATGTTCAGGTGGGTGGCCAGGGGTGGCATGGGCCCTTGAAAATGTGATTGGCCATCACCAAAACCACCAAGACCGGCTGTGTTACCCAGTGTTGATGGCCCAAAATACCCTTTTTGGTTGTGTTGCAAGGCTTTGTGTAGCTTTATTGACTTGATTGATTGATTAATTGATTGATTAATGGATGTGCAGACACACAACACTTTATCTCACCTCTGCGCAAGTTAGAACAAGGGGTTTGGAAACCCCTGTCTACAAAGTCTGTACACACCACTGAACATTATTGACATTCTGCAAAGCTGCAATATTCAGTGGTTGGTTTGTCCCGCTGATATGGTTGATGTTGCTCAACTGTTTGTTTGTTTGTTGTGTGTCTTTAGGTAATTCCTGACCATAAGGATCAGGAGTGGGATCCCAATCACCCGGAGAGCTATGCAGGGATCTTCCACTTCCAGTTCTGGGTCTTTGGGGAGTGGGTGGATGTGGTGGTGGATGATCGACTGCCTACGATTAGCGGAGAACTCATCTACTGTCATTCCAAAGACAACAATGAGTTCTGGAGCGCTCTGCTGGAAAAAGCTTACGCCAAGTACGTCAACGTCAAATTTCAACTGCAGTTCAATGGGTCACCTAACGAAGACTAGTCATGTTATCTTCTCAGTGACTTTAAATGTTATAATGCTTGAGGGTGTTTTGCAGGAACATCATTGCAATCTTGAACTAGGGGGATAAAAAGTACTACTTGTTTTCTTGTTATCGATTTGGGAAAAAAGGAACAAAAATAACAAATAAATAAAAATTAATACAACTTTTAGTGAAGGCTTCACTTTTAATACAGGGCTAGAAACTGTTAGACAATGCGTCCAAGAGAAAGTTAACTTTTTAATCACACATCTCACTTTCAATTGGCACATAATCCTTGGACTTTTTCTTTGCAAAATCTCAACCTTTCAACTCCATCCTCTGTGCCCAGGCTGGCTGGCTGCTATGAGTCCCTGGAGGGAGGAAATACTGGAGATGCTGTGGTGGACTTCAGCGGGGCCGTGGCTGAGGCCATCAACCTAGAGACAGAAGCTTACTATAAGGACCAGAAAAAACAAGACCAGCTGTTTGAGGATCTACTAAAAGTTTACGATCGTGGAGGAATCATAAGCTGCTCCATTAAGGTCCGAACTCACTCTGGACGTCTGTCTCTTTGTCTCTGCACTGGGGCGATAGAGTTATTGTTTTCATGATTTCTTCTCCCTCAGGCACAGCCTCATGAGATTGAGGCCAGGATGGCTAACGGGTTGGTGAAAGGCCATGCTTACTCGATAACTGCAGTGAAGAAGGTGCGTTTGGGTCACGGGCTGCTGGCCTACTTCAAGAATGAAACCATTCCTCTGATCCGAATGAGGAACCCCTGGGGCAAGACAGAGTGGAAAGGAGCCTGGAGCGACAGGTAAGAAGAGGTTTAAGGTCAAACCATCTACAGGCGAAGGCTCGAAGGTGTTCCAATTTTTCGAAGTTAGGAATCTATTGATTTAGACTTTGATGATCACTCATATTAATGGATGATTTTTCTCAATGAGAGAAAGCGAGGCCATCTTATACCTATTCAAGAATAACGTGTGGTGATAATCAGTATCTACAGTCAACTCTGTGGAGTCAAGGCATGTGCAGAGGTGATCTGAGAGTGAAGATGCAGGATTAACATCACATCTCCCGTGCTGACCTAAAAATGCACATTTAACTTACAGAGACAGGGTCAAAAATTCCTCAGTTCCATACTATCAGCAGCAGAACAGACTCTACATCCACAGTTATAGAAAGTTCAATAACTCTTGTGTCTGTTTTTGTAATTCACTTTTCATTAGTTTCAACTTTTTCAAATATACATGAACATTTTAATTACACGTATCATATTACACAGGACAAGCAGCCGCTTGGTCTACCCCTCACAAAGAGACCAGGTTCATGTCCAGACCAATACAGTGATAAAAATAGGGCTAATATCAAACCGTGCAGTAACTTGTTCTGTGTTTTGTAATGGAGGAGGCAGTTTTTTGATCTACAGCGCAGCCAGTCTGAGGAGGGAACACTAAGAATTTTGTCTGTAATATTGTAAGCTTTTTGGAATTTCCCCCTGTGGGACTATTAAAGGAACATCTTATCTTATCTTATCTTATCTTGTCCATCTTCTCACATAGTTTATGGTGCAAACAAACATCTCGATCCTACTGTGTAATAACATGCTCCAAAGCTCAGTGGGGTTATGTACAATCGTGGAGATGAAAGTTGCAAACCAAATTGTGTCTAAAACAAAAACTTGAAGTGGTGTATCAAAAGTGATGGAAGTTAGCTCATACTCAATGTTGTTGAAGGATTGCTTTCTGCTATAAACCACTTTAATTAAAAAATCAAATGTAAGTTCAGTAGAGTTTAAGTTTAAAAGATATTCATTTCATTTTTGTATCTTCAACCAAATTAAAACGATCTTGTTGGTTTTGTGATTCGTCAGCTCTGAAGAATGGTCAAAGGTTGGTGACATGGAGAGGGGAAACCTTGGCATCGTTGTCGAAGACGATGGAGAGTTCTGGTGAGTGATCATTTCTCTCTGCTCACAAAAGCCTACACCTGCGAAGTTGAATTGCTGTTTTAAGAGTAAAGATAAAGTTGATTTTTTTCTTCTACACATCAACAGGATGTCTTTCGAAGACTGGTGCAAGTTCTTCACAGATGCAGACGTCTGCCGCCTCATCAACACGTCTCTGATCAGCATCCATAAGACGTGGCACGAGGTGGTTCACAGTGGGAGCTGGACCAAAAATGCAGAGCCGCTTTTAAACCGATGTGGTGGGTGTTATAACCACAAACAGACATTCCTGCAGAACCCACAGGTAATACAAGCTCTGAGCAAACCCTCCTCACTTTCTGTCTTCTTCCACATTTTTCATATATATTAACTTGATTTTTACCTCCTCCACAGTATTTGTTTGATGTTACAAAGGAAGAGGATGAGGTCTTAATCTCCCTGCAGCAGAAAGACATACGGATGAAGAGAAAAGTTGGTCAAGGGGAAAATCTAAGCATCGGCTTTGCTGTTTTTAAGGTAAATACATTAATCTCATCTTGATTTTTAAGTGAGCCTTTTGCAAAAAAAAAACCACATAAGCCCGGGGTTAATAAGTGTAAAATATTTGAAGAGTTAGTTACACATTACAAAAGGGTCACACTGAGACTAACAAGCTATGAGGTCATTTCAGAGGAAATCGTTTTCGTCTGGGACTAAGTGTTCATCAAAGGTCAGTTTATCTTAAGGGAGAACGGGGTCATTTCATCGTATTTTAACTTTCATTCTCCTCTAAAATTTTGGCTCTGTTTTTGACGCCTCATTTGTTGAGGAAACAGTTGTTGGGTGTTTGTAATGACAGGCAGACATGACCTGATACGTTTATCAGAAGAAATACAAACCATTTTAACAACCATCTAAATCAAACACGATTTAAACAAGATAAAAAAAGCACATAGTTTAGCTGATTGTTTCAAGATGAAAAAATACAACTCATCTAAACTTCCAGTAAGAGTTCAGTTTCCTGTGCTCTGGTAAGTAGCTCCTCTACTGAAATCTCGTGCATTAGGGGCAAATTTAGTGGTTGTAGGAGTTTGAAAAAATCATGCCATTACATTCTTTCCAAGTTACACACTGTGGATTTGTGGAACCACAACCTCACAAAAGTAGAAAAAATCCATTTCATCTGGTTTGGAGAGTTTTTCATGAGACATAATTACGTCAAACACAAAGAAAACTTGAGTCTGGTCAGTTTAGTAATGCGTTTTAAGCAGAAGTCCTGTTTGTAAAACTATGCAGTCCTCTTTAGCAGCAGTAAAACTTGCCAAACCAGACTTTATCCCATCGCTGAGATTAGATTGTCACATTATAATGAGGCTTTGTAACCTTTGCAGCAATCTGACATCGCATTTCCTGTAATGTGATTTACTTGCCAGAGATCTGGCAAAGTTCAAACACACACTACACACACTTATCATGCCGATACGAGTGCTGCCAAAGGGGACAAAAAGCTGCTGCTATAAGGAGCATGTGATTAAAAAAAGCCACAGCTGTGAGCTTCAACCTGGATTTAACCACCCTCATGTATGGTCACCACGTGAGAGATGAATCCCCCTACTTCATCAGACAGGCTCCAGACAGTCTGTTTATATTATCATTTATCTACAGAATGTTGTCATCTGCTTCACTTTGAATTTCCTCTTTTTGAGACGCTAATCTGTGAAAGAGGGGGACATTCAGGCATTAGTGACTTGATCAAAATATCAAAAGATGTGTCATTAAAAGTATGTGGAAATTTCATGACATATTTTATTATTAGACCAAAATATCAGGGACATCTGAGTGAACATCTGGTACATCAATCAACACCCTGAATTCAAGAATTATGGTCATCATGTTATATTTCATTATTAGCTATCTAAACCTGAGGATTAGGCAATTACTTCCTTTTGTTACACTGGAATAAAGTAAAATAGTAAAAACTCATGAAGACTGTTCATTTGCTGATCTGCCACCAGGGGGCAGGAAAATATATGTATGCAATGGAGAAGAAAAAAAATCCTCCTGGACACTGCTCAGATCCTAGAATATGGAATTTAACTCTCATCTGTTACCTTTGTATTGTACTGCATGTAAATTATTGGGATATTTGAGCTTACCATGCACACATTGAGATGAACATGAATTTAAGAAGTGATATTTCAAGTGACTATACTGTGTAAAAAGTCCAAAAACAAGCCTTTGTATTTTTGCATTGTAGAAACATTCATCAAACCTAAAGTAGATTAGAAAGTAGGGCATCTTTTTAGTGTTTTCTTAATCAATACTTATATTCTTGTTGAGAATCGGATTTTTGATATGACATTTACATAGAGTCTTTTGAACCTGGTGTCAGTTTAGATGCTCTTTTTGCTTGAAATGGTCCCAAACTGAGTGATAAGAGCTTTTTGAAATCTCTCAGTTATAATGAAAAGAAGCTTCATCACTCCTTTACTATTTCTTCAAGCAAAGGATACACCTTTAAAAGAGGAGGGAAGATAAAATATAAGATAATAATATATGTAATAAATTGCACTTATTTTATGTGCACTGCTTTGTGATTTTTATCTGTGAAAAGTGCTGTATAAATAAACTTGACTTACTTTATTAAAGTGCCCCTTAACAGTTTAAGCCAACTAATTTCAGAGTGTCACACCACTTAACCACGTGTAAAAACAAGAAATCACCTTGACCGCTATTTAGCTACATAACCAGGATGTGACAAAACCCAAGTCTACACCTTTTGGTAACACACTCATCGCAGAATTGCCCCTAACTGAGAATCTATTAAATATTCTCTTCACCTCTACACCAAATCAATCCCCACTGTTCTTCTCTTCCAGGTGGAGCTGAACAGGAAGTATAGGTTACACGACATCCTGACGCAGCAGTGTGTGTCCACGTCCACCTACATCAACGCTCGCACAGTGTTCATGAGAATCATGCTCCCGCAGGGACGCTACATCATCATCCCCACAACCTTCCAACCTCTGACTTTAGGAGACTACATGATCCGGGTTTTCACTGATGTGGACTCAGGATGCAGGTATGGACAGCTGTGATGGAGGTGTGAGGTCAAACCAGAGGGAGGCTGGGTTTTATTTTCTCAGACAGAAACTGTAACATTCACATATTTTATGATTATCGGGTCTTAAGAGACTCTAAAGGGAGAGTGGGAACACTGCAGCATGGAAAACTTCCAAGAAAAGCACTTGAATGAGTGTTTTGAGCAATGGGAACTAAAAGTCTTATTCCTTTCAAAATTAATTTAATGTTACAAATCCCTTCTACTGCTATTCTTGGACATGAAATTGTTTGGTGTCTGACTTTTGCTTTGGCAGACTTTAACACAAACCCAAATCATGTTTGCTCACAAAAAGGTCATCCAAGCCGGCTCCTCCTCAAACAAGAATTGTGTCTAAAAACCCTAAGCATGATGTCACTTCCTTTGTTTTCTAATTAACTCAGAGGAACATCAAGGTCAGAGTATCAAGTTACAGGATATTTACTCTTAACCCAGCACTAAAAGTCTGCTCTGCTCTCACAGAGAGCTGACAGACGATAAGCCAAAGGTGAGATGTTGGAGTTCGTTCCTGGGGTATCCACAAGTAGTGTCTCATATCTATGTCCATGGAGCAGAAGGGTTGCAGAACCAGGAGAGTCCAGGAGGTAAGGGGACTTGATGCAAACCAGATTTTGCCCAAAGCCAGTAACCCTCTATTTTAGTTTGCTAAAGTGGATCTGTGCATTTTTTAATGCAGGTGCAGACCCCTATGTGATCATATCCTGCGAAGGCCGTTCAGTGAGGTCCACCATCAAGAAGGACACCTTACAACCTGAGTTTACAACCAGTGCCATTTTCTACAGGAAGAAGCCCAGAAAACCCATAACTGTTGAGGTATGAGGCCATCTTATGATCTTAATGACCTGCAGCATTATTGACCATATTCCTCCTGAAACCAAGTGAGTTAGAAACAACAACTTTGAAGACCTAAAGAAACAGTTTAGTTGTAAGCCGAAAGACTCTGACTGAAATGTGTAAATATGGAGCATAGAACACAAAATTTTACACAAAACATAATACAGATACTGTCTATTATGAAGTACCTTAAAGGAATAGTTTGTATTTTTTTTTAAAGCATTGCCACCTTGATTCATATGAGGTAAAAGGGACCTTGTATGAAATAAGGTGGAGGGACACAGTGGGCCGACTGGTGGCAAACTAAAGGACTAAAGCTGTTCTAAATGAAGCATACATATTCACTGACATACATGTTTGGGTTGGAGTTTCTTAATATTACCTCATACAACTCCACAAAAATGAAACAAAACCAAAAACTGAACTATCCCTTTAATAAGCGGTCCCTTACACAGTATACTCAGCTTTCAGCCAGCGTGAAGACTTACAGACTAAAACTTTCACATGCAAAAAAAGGTCGATGTACAGTCACTCATGAGCAAAAATCTTCAGGACAAGTCCTCGTGTATAAAATCAAATAAGATATATTTTTATATAGTGTGTATTTCTTGTATATTCTTATAACAATAATTTTATTTATCCTTTTTTTACCTTTTGGACTCAAGATAAACAGCACAAATTACCTGTGTGTCTGTGCTGTGGTGTCTGTGCATGTTTTTTGGTGTCAGTAAAGTTGCAGTGAATAAATACAGCGACTTACTGATCTTGATGTTTACCATTTAAACTTTTTTATTCCATCTCTCAGGAATAAAAAGTAATATGTACAAACAAATGGCAGTTTATAAATGTGTGTAACTGAGGGCAAAGGAGAATATTTTCACTTTCTAGCATCATTACATTGACTCCATCAAATCAGGGTCACAAGCCCTCTAACTCTTGCTAAAAATCCCCACTTCCTGTTCCTCCTCAGGTGTGGAACAGTAACACTGTGAAGGACGAGTTCATGGGTCAGGTGGTGTTGTCAGGGTCAGTGAAGGACTCGACCGACCCTCAGAGGCTCCAGCTGAGGAAACGAGGGCGGCAGATGGCTGATGAGATGCCCGGGAACATCAGTCTGAGGGTCATCTCAGCTACGCAACTCACTGCCATGTGACCCTTATCAGTGACCTCAGAGTGGGCGACCCATGACACAGAGCAAGATTTAAAACATTCAACTGTACATCGGTGTTTTTTCTTATTTTAATTCTATGCTGTGCACAACTGGACAAACTGTGTGACAGTTTGTTTTTACCACTTAAGTCAGTCTTTAATTGGCTTGTCTTATCTTTTTAATCATTTGTGTATAACTTATAAATATTTTGTGTTGACATTTTGCAAAATACTTGTGAAGATTTCATTCCGTTTTAGAGACCTGATACTGTGAGAGAGAGAAAAAAACAGCAGTAATTTGTGACTGTCTTAAAAATCTTTGTGATTTCCTCATTTAGAGTCAGAAAAACTTGCCACATGTATAATCCATAAATGGTGAATCATGTATTTTTCTAAAGAACATGCAGTCATGTTTTTAAAGTTATTAAAAAAAGCATAATGAAAAAATAATACAAGGCAACAATCATTGCCACGACTCTGGTTTTCTTCCTCTTTTTATTTCAGTCCAGTTCCCAAACTGCAATATTTTTTTACACTCAAGACACAGCCATGCACAATTCAAAGTTCAAAAAGTCTATTGCTTCAACCACAATTAAAAATAGTTTATCCAAAACCTCATTTCCCCGTCGCTCATTTGTCCTTTTTCAAAGGTTGGGAAAGGCCTGCTGAGGTATGCCCGATGGATCAGCAGTTTTTTACAAAGCTAGACAATAAGAGTAATAATAATAATAATAATGATAATAATTTAAAAAGCAACATTTTTTGTCTTTGTTCCATTCTCTTGATACACATTAATAGAGGAATTTTCACACCACGTGTACAGGTTTACACATTCAGAAGAGAGGAATGTACAGGAGCAACCACAGAAAAAGGGGCACAGCAGCGGTGTCTCTCATCCCAAAAATTCACCTTTGTGCTCATAGTTCAGACCTGTACATGGGGTCAAAAACGTCCCAGGGGGGCCGGCGGAGCTTCCTGACAGGCCACGCACACCTACCTACACACACACGCACACACATGAACAAACACTCAGAGTGCTGCATTCGTGGGCTCTCTGTCCAGATGAAGGAGCGTCTGATAAAAAGCCCAAACCGGAGATCCAGGAGTGCAGAGACGGTGTGTGTGTGTGTGTTTGATTTTCTTTTTACCCAGGGTGCAAAACATTTATTGATACATACCATAGAGCAACCTGAATATTGTCATTTTAAGTTACATAATTCTGAAAAAAGGGGATGTTTTCCCATCATATTTACATACATACATACATATCCTAACAATCTTAACCTATTTGAAGATGAGATACAGTGTACAGTTTTTGTTTTACATGCATGAATTCTGTTGCATCCTCCTGTCTACACATCACTCCTTCATCTTCTGTACAAATGGAGGTACAATAGGACTAAAGCAGCTACCCTGCACTTCAGAGTCAAGGTGGAAATACAAGTGAGGCATCTTCTAGTGCAGATTGAGGTAGCCCCCTAACACACACATACACACAAACAAACACACACACAGAGGGATGCTACATGGGAAAGGCTGACAAAGCTACCAAATACCCACACAAAGCAGATGACCCCTGTACAGAAGTTAAGTTTAAAACACGAACAAGGTATGGGAGGAATGCTATAGCAAACAATCAGAGCCTCTATGACAGTTTTAGCACTCAGCAAAACAACATACAATCATGAGATGGCACTCAGTACTCGCTTCAAAAGATCATTTCCATTCTCTAGTCTGCCAAGAAATCAAATTTCACTACAGAAAGGTTGAATTCACTTTAAAAAGAAGCCACAAAAGACAGCAGAAAAGAGGACAAAAGACGACTGAAGCATGAGTGAGCAGCATGTTAAACACCAGAGGAGAAGACAGGGAGGACAGGCCACTACCTCTTTCAACATGACGGTGCTGTGCAATCAGGAAGGCCGGAGTATCATTGACATATAGTCACAGTCATGTATTTATATTCTGCAGCAAGATGATAATCAGTGATCAAGTACAAATTCAGCTTCCTATATGTCTGCTTTGTTATTATTGTGATATAATTATATATCTTTTTGACAAAGGGAAATTCTCCCCACTTCAAATTTAAGGTCACAGTGATGCATGGGTGTTAAGAGAGTCTGTGACGAAAGACTAAGTGTTTACAGACCTTCAACTCACTACAGGTTCGAGACAAGAAGCTGTCTGTTTTCCTTACTAATCCACAATCCATCACTAACAACAGGTATTTCAATTGAACCCCTATATTAGCCAAAATGATACTGATTAACTTTAACATCACAAAAGCAAAAAGAAAGGCGCTTGTACCAAGTTTCTATTGATATCCTCATTTGTGGTCCTCGTACACAATAAAAGCTTTAATCTATTGTGTATGGGGTTATGGATTTGCCTCTAAATCTGACTCTAAGCGATGCTGGCTCTATTTAAAGCTCCTGTGAGGGATTTTAAGCAGATAATGAAACATACAGATGTTAACGCTGATGCCTTTCTATGGTTATTTCATGCCTGTAACAAGCCATTATCAGCACACAGTCTTTTTTAGACATTTTCCACAAAACAAAGATTCATTGACAAGCAGCACATCAGACTTTGAAAATTAGGCAGGATGAGATTTTAGTTCAGGAGGAAGATCAGCTCAACCATAAGCGCCACACTTTGATCACATGGGGCATCTACTACCATCACAGGAGCTTTCATAACCATTTTAGTTGTTCCCCTCACCTGGAAAAGAGCTGTTTTCAGTACCAAATGTGAAGTGCAAACATTTTCTCCTGAAGTTGGCAAGAAAGTATGTCATACGGAGACCTAAAGTCCAGTGATCTTCTATGATATTTTCAAGTGTCATTTACAGATGTGTGTAGTACGCCCTGTTGTTAAAATCAGGGCTTTATACAGGCAAAATGTTCAACAACAGTGTTTTCGGTATCTTAAATAATCCGAGAGAAAATCAGCAGATTAACAGCAGCTAACCTGAACTCCAGTGACTCTGTTGGAGACACTGTCTGACAAAGAAGAAGAAGAAGAGACCTGCATCTCTTCACTGATATGAAGCAGATTAATGACAGATGTTTAAAGCTGGTATAGGTTATGTTGAAACCGCACTTGACTGTTTCCCCTGTAGCTGCACCCCTACACACATTCACCCACAAATACTCACACACACACACACATACACACCAAAATATACCCCCTTGACACACGAGGAGTAGCGATGTTTCTCCGTACAGCCATAGTCATGCAGGCAGAGGTGGGGTCCAGAGTCCCAGAGTCACTCTCTCGCATCAGTGCAGATGCAAGTGTGGCCTGATTGTGCTCCGTGGAGGGTCCAGAGGAGAGAAAAGTGACCCACGAACTGGGCAGGGTAAGAATCACAGGCCCCTCTTCACTTTCTCCTCTTCACGCTTTGAGTTCCATCTTGAAAACGAGCACATTTCCTGTTTGATTTTTCATCGTGTTTGTTGTTTTTATGAGAGACTTTTGCCGAACTGGACATATGACACAAAGGGATGTGCACAGTTTTTGTTCACACACGCATACACACACACACACGCTTGCACACGCGCACACACTTGTGATGGACTGCTCTACATGTACAGAGTGCTGGAGAAGTAAACGAGGAGGCAAAGTCTGTTCAGCAGCATGGGGCCAAGAGGCTGCAAGGCCAGATGTCCATCCTTCATGAGAGGCCTGGGGGTCTTTTGTCCTTGTGCTGTCACTGTATGTCACACAATCACCCCCCCACGCCCTCCTTGTGCTGTCACTGTCGCGTCACCCACCATGCACACACCCAAGCCCCTGCCCCCATGAACGCACGCATCCCAGGCAGGGCTCCAGCCTTGGGTGGGGACAGAGAGCGCACCCTAGCGACTGCTGTTCTTTATGGCTTCCTTTGCAGCTACAATCAGAGGTGTCAGGCTGGAGAGAGGCTTCGCCAGCTTCAGGAAGGAATGCTGCGGAGGCCAGAGGAGGGAAATGTTAAAAAAAAACAAGCCTGAAAAGATGCTTGCAGATTTAGATATTTATTCATTTCTAGATCTCTTGAACTGCTCTTCTAATTAAAGTCAAATACTAACGCTTTAGTGCAGCTATCGACTTAGATCACAGACTGTTAAAAAAGATGAACAACATGACATCTCTCCAAAAGTGAAGCAAAAATTATTGACTGCTTAAAAACATGGATGAAGTCCTCGTGACATCCCTTATTTGTTCCTAAAGAGGATTTATGAATCTGATAACTGAAGCTGTCACAATCGAAATCCTGTCTCAGTCTAACTTTAAGTTTATTTAGAAACAGGCAAAGAGGTGGAGCAGAAAGGCATGTTACTGTGACATTACAAAGACAGCTGACAGGAATTGTGTTGTAGCATCAGCAGCAGCTCCTTTCTCAATTCTCCTTCATATGGACTCTTGCTGTTGCCATTGTTGTTGAAAACAAAACTCCTGCACCGTCTTGATTTTGGTGGAGAGCCAAAAAAGTTCAAGAAGTTCAACTTTTATCAGCTGTGGGTGTTCAGGGGGCATTAATAAAAAACAGCTGACATTTAGGGCCTTTTGTGTTCAGGTGGCTTAACGATGAACTCTTATTGGTTTTGAATAAAAAATAGGTAATGCGAGGACAAAGCACAGCACCAATAGATACAGGCCCTAGTTCTACCTCACTGTTAGCCTCAATTAGGGCTGGGCGATAAAACGATAATGATATATTCCCTCAATATCGATATGAAACATGGTCAATGTGCTTTTTGATAGCCGGCATTCTGCCATGTTTTGGTAGACTATACGAATAGCCAATGAAAAGGGGACTTGCTTCGGGTCGCTAAAGCAACCATTCAGTCCGCTTTCTCTAGTGCAGATGCAGTAGCGTAGCGTGTTGCAAAAGACATGCTACCAATAAGCACTGTTAAATTACATTTAAGAGTAACAGCGAACATTAAAGATTGACTAGTGATTTTTTTTATATCGTGATTTATATTGATGTCGACACAAATAAAAAATATATATATATTGTGATAAACTTTTTCCCATACCGCCCAGCCCTAGCCTCAATATAGTCATGTTTTTTCTTTTTTATTTTGTGGGTTCGACTCATGGTTGAAAACAATCCTGAGGTATTTTTTCATCCTGTTTAGGCATGCAAAACGAAAATGGAGTGTCACAATGTGAATCTGAAAAAGATGCAGCAGAGCTACCCCGTGTCTCCTATTTGAGATGCCAAAGGTGTGGTGGTAGGACAGAGGATCTGCAATGGTCTGAACAATCTTTGTTTTAGGACAAACTTGCAGTGAATGCTCCAAAGATGCAAAGTTGAAAACACACGATAAAGATAAAAAAATAATGCGCTGCATAAAGTCCAAAACAGGTGCAGCAAATGCACAGCAAACAAACGCAAAGCCAAGAACACCAAAAGCAGATCAACACTGCACTTCCATACATTTTAATGGAAGGCTCTAGGCCTGTAATGGTGCGATGTGAAACAGCATTCTTGTGCGATCCATTTACCATCCGCTTAGGTCTCCTGAGGTGATGAAAAATTATACCCACACCCCCCTCACACTTCTCCTACCCCCATCCTCTCTTTATTATTACCAGACTCAGAGACTGGGGCAGATTCTCCTGTCCACAGTCATTTTAATGTTACTCACTGACATAAGTCTTTCATTTGCAGTGCATTTCCAGTGTTGGAATCATCTGCCCTATTCAGTTACTACAAAAAGGTCTATGATATCAGACAACTTGGAATATGAACGTTTGGAGCTTTTCTTTATGTAAATACAATAATACAGCTGTGTGTGTGTGTGTGTGTGTGTGTGTGTGTGTGTGTGTGCTTTATTCGACCTGTAGCAGCTCCTTTGCAGAGCCTCTGCGGTCCACATCCATCTCAAGACAGCGGTTTAGGAAGTCTCTGAACACTGACGACAGCCTCTCTGGGTTCTGCAGCTCTGGAGTCCCGTTGGTAGCTATCAGGTACAATGCCTGGAAACACAGGAGAACTTAGTCATCGATTTAAACCTTTATTTGAGTCTTTAAAATCACTGAGGTCTCCCTTATTCAAACTAAAGCAGACATACAGGATCATAACAAAAGTGACAAAACCCAGTGAAAACAAATGGTTTGTGTTATTGTCTCAGAAATGTGAGTGTTGATTTTGAAAATGTGCTGTTGCATAATAAACAAAGAGCTGTTTTCATGTTTGGACAAAAACCCACAGAGCAAGTTTGGTGGAAAAGATTAATCAGGATGAAACATGAGGATCATAGAAACGTCGGGTCTTGTGTTGTAGCTGTAAAATGTCTCTCACCCTGAGTGGATTTTCATTCAGATACGGCGGTTCTCCCTCCACCATCTCTATTGCCATGATTCCCAGAGACCAGATATCCACCTTAGGGCCATAAGCCTTCCGAGTCACCACCTCTGGTGCCATCCAATAGGGCGTTCCCACCATCGTGCTGCGCTTGTTCTGCTCAGGAGTGATCTGAGCGCAGAAGCCGAAGTCAGCTGCAGAGGGAGACAGAAAGAGAGAAATGCTTGAGTGTGTTTTACATTCATACATTTTGAATTTTTTTTTATCCCATAAAACATACAGCTTCATTTCTTCTTTTACATTTACTGTAATCATCATGACCATTATTTAACAAATCTTGAGTTTTAGACACTTCTCTTTGGTGCTTCTCATTTTAATTCTATCATAGTAAATTCAAGGCAAATTTAGAAAATTTCAAAAAAAGAAACTTACTGAGCTTGACAGATCCATCCATGCCCAGGAGAATATTATCACTTTTTATATCTCTGTGGATCACCTGGTTAGAGTGTAGGAAGTCCAGCGCTTGGAGACACTGAAGAGAGAGAGGAGAAAAACTCACAAAATAAATCAAACAGACACCCACTCTTACGAGACGCCTGAACTTAACACATATTTATACTGTTTTATCCTCAGCCAGGGGATTTGTTAAACTTTTATTCAAATCTTTGCATCTGTTGACCTGAACATGAAGGTGAGGCGGTCATAGGGGTAGAAACAGTGTGTGGTATTGCTGATGTCTTAATTTGGCTTCTTACCTCTCTGCAGACTGCAGCGATCTGGCCTTCATCCATGCAGGTCTCGGTCACTACATCTGTCAGCGAGCCCCCTGCCAAATACTCCATCACCACCCATAGCTCATCTCCTACCAAGTAACTGAAAAATAAAGAAAAAAATATAGTCTCAGTTAGGATGGAAACATGATCAGGGCCTCCTTTTAGTCGCTGCACCCTGGTTGACACTTGAAAAATGGGGACATTAAGTAGCCTGTTTACAGTTTATGATGTACTTTGTGCACCATGATGCAGAGTCAGTTACAACACACAGTGGGTGCTCGAGCATGTAGGTGGCAGCTGTGAAAAACGGCAGCAAGATCAAAGTAATTAAATCAGAGTTGATTGAAACAGATGCTGAAAACTGTACCCAAACTGATTCTTATGTGGTTTCTACTGAGCTTTCAACCAACAGGGGGCAGTGATGTTCCTTTTGAGGTTCGCTGCCTGCTGTTAAAAGGCGAAAGGGGGAAGAAGAAAAAGATGAAGAGGAAGAAAAAAAAAAAAGGATCTGCAAAGCAGGCTTAGAGGATCCCTCAATGTCACTATGGTAACAGCATGAATTGACCTTGAACTCTAAGTTCTGATCACAAATCAGCCGCTTCAGGCAAACCTACATCAGCTATGTTCACATTTCTGTGTCGATGTATTTGTAGTCAAAACTCTGTCTTAGGAAAACATCAATAAGATATATTAGTTCAAACAGGACAAAGACTACAATAAATATCAATTTATAAATCGACTTACAGCCCAACATTTTTATCACCATTTGAAATCTTGCAGATTTTATAAAAATACTCACATTCAAAAACATCTGCTTTCCAGATGATTCAGTGGTCTGATGGTCTGCTTTCAATTTTCTATAACTTGATTTTAATGGCTTTTGATTTTGGACCACAGTATGATAAATTCATTTTTTAGATTGCTATCTTAAATAGCAGAAAAGATTTGGCCTTAAACCTTTTTTTTGAAAAACCACCACACTCTCATACAGTACAGCCATCAGTAAACATCCGTTCTATGATTTTTCATCATTTTTGTGAAATGTAACCCAACAAGAGAAAACCGACCTGTCCAGGTAGTTGACTATGTTTGAGTTTTTGTTTTCCCTCATGACAAGGATCTCGTTGATGATCAGCTCTTTCTTGGGCTGCTGCTGCAGGTTCATCTGCTTGATGGCCACCTGAGAAAACAGACGAGGAATGTGTTGCTCGGTGAACGAGTGAGCCCGCTGGCTTAGCAGGGAGAGAGAGAAAACATACAGCATGTGAAAGTTTTTCAGTCTAAGAAAGGATCTCACTCACCTCTTGGCCGGTTGCTATGTCGATGGCTGTGTACACAGTGCCGGACGCTCTGGTGAAACACAAGTCAAATAACTTCAATTATAAAACATGTGTGTACTTTCCATGAAACAGAAAAGTGTAATTATTTCTCAGAAAATGGTCAAATGTATTCTTCTACTTTTCTTGCTACAGGCCCTGTAATTCTTTTTTGAAAAGTTATAAAAAACTTAAACACCGGCTTATCAAAAGTTCATATTTAATCATTGCAAACAGGATTGAAACACAGCTTCAGGATTATGCTTTTATTCCTCAAACAGGCTTAACACTAAACAGTGCCACCAATCCAACTGTGTTTCCACAGAGATCGGCTGAAGAAGAAATTTAAACATGCAAAAATCAGATGTTTTTGAATTTTACTTCGACTCACTAAGAAAAACACCTTCGGCTGAAAAATACCAGACGACCTACACTTGTCTTTTAGTGCTAACTTCAGTGCAAGTATCTGTTTGAATATGTTTAAGTAACTATCATAAGCTTGGTTGTAAATGTGTGATAAAATGATAAACTACTACTACACTCAGATTACAATCTTATCAATCCCTTATTGTAAAAGAAAGTCTTTTGCAACTTATGCAACAGAAACTCATCTGCTATGAAATAACTCAAGCATGAATAGTTAGTCAAAGGAATGGTATGTAGCCGTTCTCTCCTTATTTGGAGATGACAGTGAGGGAGTTAAAAAATCCTTCAGCTGAGGATTTAAACCGAGTGGTAATTCTCTCTTTCTCTTGTTGTCAGCTTCACCTGTGTGCTGTCAGAGACTGCGAAGAATGGAGCACAGTTACCGGCACTAATAAGCAGACAGTGATCTACTGTTTCAGATAGGAGCTTCCTGATCAAATATAGAAACAGAGAGCGTGAGCAGATAAGAACCGCACAGTTTTTATCTATGCGGATGTGAGGTGAACAGGCAGAGTGAGAGGAAAGCAGCAGCCACTAAAAACTGAAAGACAAGACAAGGGAGAGAGAGTGAGAGAGAGAGAGAGAGAGAGAGTGAAAGAGAGGGAAATGGCTGAGCTAATCTGGCCCTTGGCCATTTCAGGATACAGTTCTCATTTCCTCTCTTCTTACTTTCTCCTAGTCATTCAACCTAACCCTCCCAGTTCACCACCGCTCCATCTCCCCTGCAGAGACTGACTGCTCTTCAAATCGCCCCATTTCAATAACTATGACAACCGGCTCCTGATCACGGATGAACTTACCCTTGTCCTATTTTCTCGAAGCGTGTGTACTTCTTTTTGGGATCCCCCACGCTCACAATACTCCCTGAGTCAGAGAGAAAAAAGAAAAAGATAAATAATGATTGAGGCTGAGCCTGTGTGGGCGCACAGCCATGACTGCCTTCACACAAATACACAAAATGTAACAGTGCAAACTCTTTCCGCTCTTTTATTCAAGACATGTGCTGCCTGTTTAACGCAACTGCTCTGAGTACATCTTTACTTCTTTGTGCAGAATCAATGAATAGAAAAAAAAATAGTTTTTTTTTTGCCTGAATTTATGAAATGTATGCTCCCGAAAACAAAGTTGTTGCGCTATAAGTTATATCTGAAAAACAGACAATTTAAACTAAATATTTAATCTTTCTACTGTGGTTTAAAGCTTAATTCTGATTCAGTTGAACTTGAATAATAAGATCAATGCCGCAGATAAACAGCTAATACATATCATATCAACTCGAACCGGCAAAAGGAGTATGGCACATTTATTACTATAGGGTTTCAACTCTTCCCATTGGTAGAGCTGCAAAAACAAGAATTTAAAATTATATCGATTAACAACTAGTAAGATGTTTTTAGGGTTATTTGAAGACTACAAAACTCTAGACAGGTGGTCAATGGCTGAACCGTCACCACATCGTGCATAACAATATGCACCTTATACATAATCCTTGACTTCACATCTGTGTCCAAATGCTGTCACTGTCTACGATTACAGATGGTTTATATGTATTTTTAAAAATTTGACTGAATTAGATTCAATGATATGACTTCATATGATATCATATAACAGTGTGTAAAAATAGTCCTGAACACTACCTGGAAGAAGGTGAGAAAACCGCAGCATTCATATTCCAAAGACCAAATTGCAAAACTGTTTCATAATTAAAATAAATGGATACTTGAGAAAATGTCATAATGTCTTAAATTCACATACTGAGCCTCTCCAGAATCTCCTCATCCGTCATTTTGGACTTCTTCCTCTGGCGGTCAGTGTTTCGGTACATGGTGTTGGACGTGTTCTCCGGCTGGACCTGCGACTCCGGAGGGGTCAGGACTTCTTTCACAGGGGTGGGGGGCTTTGGTGGGTCCATGACAGAGCGTGTGTAGATCTGCCGAGAGAGGAAAGTGTCAAAGAAATGCAGAGAGGTTTGCATATGAGGTCGATTGGTGTCATTGACCGGGTGAACTTACAGATTTGGTATGCTCGGGCCGAGGTGCAATGACAGGGGGCAGCTCGTCATCATCGTCCTCCTCTTCCTCCTCCTCCTCCTCTTCCTCCTCCTCTTCATCCTCCTCTTCTGACACAGGCGGAGCGATTGGCGGCTCTGACGATGATGTTTTGGCTCCCTGGAGGGTAGAGATGTAAGTCAGGGCGATGTATGTGTGATGTAGCAACAAGGGATGAAAAATGTGTGAAGATCCTTAGATGTGTCCCAAAACTCAAAAGTTTTCTTCAATCTTTGATCAGTTATCGCAGATAAAATCCCAAACAAGCCATGTGTAAGGTTTTGATTCTCGCTACTGAGTTTAAACGGTAAGTGAAGGTCAACTACTCTCTAAAGTGCTTCAGTTACATAAAAAATAAACCACAATGTGTGTTTCTAATGTGGTAAAAATATGATATGTACAGTGGGTCTGCATAGACTTCATCATTTTGTGATACTTTACCCTGCGAAAGTACAACAAAAGCAGAAATGAGTGGGGTTAGAGTATCAGGAACATCTGAGTTAGTAGTCAAAGGAAGTGTTATGAGTCTAAGAGCTACAGAGACAAGCATTAAAAGAGAAAAAGGTTTCATTCAGTGCAGTTTAGCAGTTTTTTTTAGTAACTAACAGCTTTACATAAATGTAACTTTGCTAAAGGAGAAAACATGCAGCCACATTGCAGCAATGTGCAATATGGTGATGGGCTTCCTCTGCATGTGGAAGATACCTTGCAACAAGTCTTATTAAAAAGCCTCAGGCATATTTATAATGCCCAGTGCTCAGCCTTTATTTCCCCCATCCAAAACTCTGCTAGCCTTGGATCATCTTCCTCTTTAGGAATGGAAACATTTCATCCATTTCCAGTCCCGTCATGCATAAATGAAGCAGTGCAGCTTAGTTCTAGTGATTAAAGGGAAAAGGGTCTGGCTAAAGGAAAGTCCCAGTCCCAGTCCTTCGTTCAGATGTACTGGGCCTCTGACCTGCTCCAAGAAAGAGAAGAGGGGGGCTGGGCCAAGACTGCAGTGCAGAAATGAGTCGAACTATGAGCGGTGCCATGTGTTGTTTTAATCACAGAGCCATGCGGTAATGTCTACAATGGTGATGAAGGAACAGGCACGTTATTGGGACTGTGGATCAGATTGTGAGGATTATGAGCTCATACATGCAGTTTGACAGTCATCACAGCCCTCTGTGGCATGCGCCCCTGCCCTGCCATTTCAGAGAACGTCATTTTGAAACAAGATAAGAGGTGCTCTTGTGGAAGATAGAAATACATCAGACAAAAAAGTCAAAAATTAAAAGTAAAAGGTTCAAAGATCCAATCATACCCCCCATGAGATTTGTGATGATGGCTCTTGAATCAAATAATTATATGCATTTTTTTGGGAAACTAGAAGATCAAATTTAGCTTTAAAGCCAATGCAGAGATACATCATGTGGAAAGTAATATGGAGGAGTTACCTTGTCAAATAATGCGCTGCAGGTTCTAAGGCTGACAGGAGGCCCAGATGACAGCAGCCGGTTCTGAATGTGAAGGTTGAAAATGGGAGGATTTTACTAAAAACAAACCCACACAATGTTTAAGAGTATTCAGGGGAGGGAGGGGGGAGGGCAGGGGTGTGCTACCGAGAGGTCGACATTGAGTCCATAAACTTTCCTCCAAACACTTAGCATGAGGAGGGGACATGACAGAGACAAAACCTGCCGAGTGGGGACTGTCCTTGAGTAACATGGAATACATTAGTCCCCCTAACCACTTCATGATTTCTCTTCAAGAACAGAAAAAAAATACTTTCATATTATTTTATTTGAATGCCAAGAGGTGGACAAAAACTTCAACTTTAAATTAAGGTATTGTGTCTAATATCACTTTTTCTGACTACAAGGATGCAGTCAAACAAGCACATTCAAAGTCATATGTTTCAAATGTGTAAATAGTGAAGATTATCATTAAGTATCTCTGTTGGCGAACCTGATAGTTTTCGGTGACGCTCCAAATTAACTGTCAGGATATCTAATAAAATCATTGTTGTGATTTTCTTCTTAAGAACAATATCAAAAAAGAAAAAGTTCTGCTTTTCCACATGAAGATTGTTTGTTGTTTTTGCTTTTTGGATACTGGAGCTGTTTGTTATTTTAACAGGAAAATAGAGTCATTGTTTCTTAAAGAGTAATCAGTCTGAGTAAAATTATGTGTCTGCTTGAAACAAGTAAATTTTGTTTCTTCTATACTTTAAAATAAAATCATCATTATGGTGCTAGTAAAGGGAAAAACTTCAGTCATAATTTTTTAGTTATTGAGGAATTAGAACTTTAATGAACTCTTTAGCTTAAACTGGTGGTATGTGACTCAAATTACTCCTTTTAAAATAATATTTACTGTTTAAACTGAAACCTCTGGTAATAATTAATGTATCAGGACAAACAAAGTGTCGACTGGATTTAAAAGCTTCAAGACTCTAATAAAAAACTTGAAGAGGCAAACAGACATCACAATGAGCAGCTACATAACAGGAAAAACAGTACCGACTTGAAAATCCCATGTAATTAACTTACTACCTTTTATTATTAAACTATGTGAACTTGGTTATTTTGACAGCAGTCCAGCAAAGCCAACATGCTAAAGTTTTATACCCAGAACTTCTTCGATGGTAGTGGAGTTGGTATTAAACTATAGTGAAACAGCTGGGCCAATACAGGCAGACAGACTCTCAAAAGAAGGTTATTTTGTATTTCTGCCTGTAATGGATCCAAAATGTTTGTTTTTGGCTTTGAATGTATCTTCCATGTATTTGTTGTCTAGTAAAGGGAATAAGAGTGACATTAAGAGCAACATTCAGCACATTAGAGTGGACTAAGCCAGTGATTTTCAGCAATACCAATGATTTATTTTTAATTTTCTTATCAGGTCCCAGACTCTAAACTCAGTTATTACATCCCGGTCAAGCTATGGCTGCATTAGGATGCAACACAGTGTCCCTGGCTCCATTATCAGCAGTTATAAATGTATGCTGGACTAAGGTCAAGGTGAGGCATGTGATCAACCAAAGACATGTAAGACTGGCCGCAGAGGATACTACAAGAGATCTTACCACAAAGAGGAGGAAAGATCGCTCATCATTGTAAGAAAATGGTTTATAACAGTTCTGTTACTTTTTAAATTTTGATAGACATTAGACATAAAAACAGCAGGGCTGACATGGATTGTGATAGGGGGAAAAGAAGCATGTTATTCAAGAAAAAAAGAAGAAAAAACAGACATCCCTGAAAAGGTTAAACCTGCCAGGAAGGTAACTAAGTGGTCAAATTAATACCAGAGAAATAGCCGAGAGCTCAGGATGGAGTTAGCATCCTCTGAAAGTGATATTGCTTCTGTTATTGATCAATATCAGCTCATTCCTGTCGTTCAGTGCAACAGCAGGATGAGTCTGAGGCACCGCAGCCAATAGCTGAGTCACTACTGCAGGCCATGCACTGCTGTGACAGAAACTCTTTAATACCCTCACTGGGCTTGCACAACCTTTTGGACACGCCGCCACACCCGCCTGCCCTTCAGAGGCAAAGAGCTCTCTCAGGCAATAGCCCTGCATTAAGTGAGCCCATTGTCGTTTGCCCAGGGGCAGCGAATCCCACTAAACAGACGTGAGCTCTACTCCTTCACCCGACTGAGCGTGTTCAGGCCGAGGCATTCAAAGCATAGATTACTCTGGTCAAAGCCAGGAATGAGGTCAGCACAGCGGGAGTCCCTCTAGATGCTGCTGAGCCTCCGGTGGAGCTCGTCTATGGCTGTTTTTGAAATCTGGTTAAGTAGTGCAGATTGGAAAAATAAACAATGAGCAGAAGTGGCGCTCGCAGGAGACATCATTTTTCTGCAGGAGTTGCAAACTGATCGGCTTATATGGGAAATTTGGAGTATTTTGCAGCAGAGTGAGGGTAGTAAGCCTCGAGAGGGGAATGCATATGATTTTCCCATTAGAGGTAGCAGTCTGTGTGAAATAAAACCTGCAGGGATAGAAGAGTCTATCCCAGATATCACTCCAAAGAGAACGTCAGGGTCAGGTGAGAAAGATTCCCTATGATGGCGACTGAGAGTTATCATTTCTCTCAGGTTTAAGACCATTGATTAAACCAGCATGCTGCTGCAACTTACCTGAAAAATCTTTACATCATTACACTGATATAAAATATTTCTCCTTTCATATATTACAAAGATTTGGAAGGTTTCCAAAGCAATGAAATATGGCTGCGATAGTACCTGGCTAAAAGGCAGAGACTAGAAAGCGCTAAGCCAGGTTAAGACAATGAATTAACTCCACATGTTGCAACTTACCTGATAAATCTTAACACCATCACATGCATATTAAAAATGTTTCCCTCCATATATTACAAAGATTTGGGAGGTTTCCAATGCAATGAAATGTGGCAGAGATATCGCATGGCTAAAGGCAGAGACTGATTTAATTTGTATAAGTAATTGCTTTCCTATAACAACCAAGCAAGTGAATTTGAGATAAAGCGCAGCAATAAAATATCTTTTAGTGCTGACAATGAGTTAACCTCCGGCAAAAAGGAGCCTGTTCATTTAACAATAAACTAGATCATTTAAAATTGTGCTTTAAGGAATTGTTAGGCATCAATAACTTACAACTATTTAGTCTGATTGTGAGTAATTTAGTGTGTTTTATATCAAAATATTCAAAGTAATCATCAAATGTTGCATTTAGGGATGTAAATAATCAAAACACAATAAGTTTGATACTCACCAGAGTGTTTGCTGCAATGTACCCATGTGCAGACTTGTCTGAAACAGAAAGGGACATCATGTATAGAGAGAGGTAATATACAGAAACTTTGTTCTGTCATACATAGAAATAAAAAGGGGATGTTTTATTGATGGTGTGGATTTTCACTGATGAGTGTCGTTGGTGTCGTTTACCTCCCGAGGTGAAGCTCATGTATTTCTGGTTGTTCACAGTCTCTTTAGAGTCATAGAACTTTAAGACGTCCAGCACAGCCTGCGGATTCTTCTTCTGCTCCAGTTTAGTGATGTTTGAGGTCTGAAGGAGCCGTGCCCACTGCTCTGGGATACCCTGTGTAAACGGACAGAAGTTATAGGAAAATGGAAACGTAGCTTTTGTTTTTTTTTTTAGCAGATTTGGTCAGAAAAAAAGGAACAGGATAAAGCTAGATATACTTTATAACAATAATCATAACACACTATAAAGCATTTTATCATAACTTACAAGGTCAGGTTTTATAATGTGTTATAACTGTTAACAACTCACTGACAATGCCCACATAGATAGTGCATTATACATATATTCATGATGTGTTATAATTTGCTTATAAACTTGTACAACCATCATTATTAACACTCATTAATTATCATAAGGCTTTATAACAATAGCATAACACATGATAATACCTGACCTTGTTAGACCTACAAAATGCTTTATAATATGTTATGATTATTGCTATAAAGCATTATGATCATTTATGAATGTTTATAACTACAGTTATACAGTGTTATAAAATGATTATAACGCATTATACATATATTTATATTGCATTATAGAGACAGTCATCAAGTAAAGTGTTACCGATTTGGGAACGCATGAGCTCACATCTATAAAGTCTAATAAATGCATCTATAAGACATTATTACAACCCTTATAAGTGATTATAAGCATTGATAATAACAACTTATTAATGTATGGTTTACAATGCATTGTACCAAGAGACTTAAAACTGTGAAAACAAGCTTTAGAGGTTCATCTTAATGGTTCTCAGCCATTAGACAGCGTTAAGCCAGATTAGGTTTCTGCTAATGGTTATTTCAGCGTCTGATTCAACAACCAAGTTTCTTCATGCAATCACTGTAAACCTGTGGACATGGATACTTTGTGTTCAAGGCCCTGAGAAAAGATGCTACTTGGAAGAGGATCAAAGAGAAAATCAACAGTAAATGACTGTTTTCTCCCAGAAAAAAAGAAAGCAGTAAAATCAAAGTGCTTTAGTCTAAAACTGTTTTAATAGGGTGTGTGTGCGTCTCAGTCAGACACAGCTTATCGAACAAACAAGGGAGCATTTGTTGCTGATGTCATGGAGCTGATCATTTGGGAGTCAAATAAAGCTGAGGACATGAAGTTTCCCTTCATGGGGCTAAAGCTTTTTAGTACAGTGTCTATTCTTTCCCAATAACAGAGAGACGATATCTAGAACATTTTAATAGTGAAATGTAAATCTTAAAATTAACAACCCCTGAAAAAGTTTAACTTGGTGTTTAAAGGAAGAACAAAATTTGTGATCCAGTGCCCTTTTTAATTTGGCATAATAATAGGAAAGAATAAATATTGCTGCTGATAAGGGACTTTAAAAATGAGCACAGAGCTACACTGTTGTTAAACTACACACTAGATCATTGGGTTTTATAGAGTGGAGGTCGTTGTATTTCTTTATGACGAACTTCATTATACGTGCAGAGAGGTTTAAGAGTTGTGAATAGCTTAAGTTTAGTGTAAAGACTATTAAAGAGTGTAAATAAAAGGAAATACTGTGTTGTGTTTAAGAGTAAACATAACTTGCAAAGTGAAAGTGCAGCTACAAAGCAACCAACAAAAAACACTTAAGGACCCCAGTGCCGGTTTCACCTGAGAGTGAGGGGTGATTATCATTTAAGTCACTCGTAATACCAACTCCTCATGGAGAGGAAAATATATCAGTAGTCGACTGGATCACCTCAGGGAAATGTGATTTGAGAAAAAATGTGCCTGGGAGAAGAATTATAGGAGCATATCAGTGTGAGTTTCCACTCCTGATTGTGAGTGAGAAAGCTACTCACTGTGAATTCTCCCGTTACAGCATCAAAGCCGACATGAATGGTGTGTTCAAAGTCTGAGGGCAGGGATATCTCAGGACGCTCCTTCTCCTTCTTCTTGTTTGCTACAGGAGACAAACAAAAGCTTATTACCAGCTGATCTTGTGAATCTTAATCACAGGAAATTAGTAAATCACATTCATCTGCGTGAGGGGAGAGATACTCACTCTTGTCTCCCCCGGGGAAGATGGAGCGCAGGCGAACTTTCTTGTTTTTCTCTTCAGGAGCCATTGGAAGCGGTTTAGAGGCGTGATTCACTGATGAAGAGTCTCGGGAACTACTGTTCATTCTCAAGGGGGGGGCTGGTGGTTTCTCTTCAATATCGACACTATCAGACATCTTTAGTAGCACTCACAATGTCCTACGAGAGACAGGGAGAGAGGTGGAGAGGAGCATTGTTAAAAAGGGTCCTGGTATGAAGCACTATGGGTTCAGACTTATACAAAATTAACAGAATCTGTTTGATACAAGAAAACAACATTTTTTAATCAAGTCTTACTTAACCCCATAACAACAGTTTTTAATTCTCAACAACAGAAGTGATGCCAATCTGATTCCACATGTCATATCAAATCAACCCATGGAGAGGAATCTAGCTTATTTCAACTCTGCCTGTTAACCCTGTGGCAAAAACCGTAGTTCATGTTAGCTCATTTCCCTCAAGGTGTCAAACCCTTGAAACCCTCGAAAAGAAAAGGAGCTGAATGAGGACCGAAAAATCAATATTCCTACAAAAATTATGTTCATCTTTTTTAAAATTTTTTTTAAAAACTTTTTTTGGTGGGAATTTTCAATTTTTACGCAAATCATGACGTAACCTCAAACGTTCAATTTGACGTCAACAGTACTGAATGTGAAATTGAAGGCACCATTTTTATATCCATAAAATAACCTTTAAAAATAATTGAATTTCCAGTGTTGGTTTCTTGAATAGTCAGCTAATGACTACAATAAGTGTGTGGTTAGCAGACAAGAATCCTGACAGGGTGAAAAAGACCCTGATACATATTTTATTTGAATACATATTATATACAAGTAGGATTGACCAAGAAACTTTCGGGAAAAGTGTGAAATTATTCTTTTATCTTGATTTGGTTGATTCTTTTGGTTTTAGTCTAACAGCCTAAAACCAAAAGATTTTATAACCAATACAGATAAAAAGTCTCAATTCAAGCTGAAATACATGAAGATGAACTTCACCATAACAGACTATTAAAACTGAGTTTTTGTTGATTCTCTAATCAATTAATTCTTACAGGATTACAACTGTGCCAAGACTGTTTGCTCAGTAAAAGTTTGCTGATTGATTCAAGTCTGACACTCATTAGTTTTGTACTGGGAATACTCATGGTGGCCATGTTGATCTTTAACATACTGAAGGAGAATTTCACAAGTGCTACAAAATGTGACAACAAATCAACTGAATTCAGAGCGTTTCCAGAGTTCTGTTACAGCTGCAGGTTACAGAGACTCTCATTCAGTTCACTTCTGTACGTATCATGCTGGGAAAATCTTCAAATTTAGAAAAGAAAAAACTCTCCTTAAACGGCGCTCTGTCTCCTTAAAGGTGCTCTGCTCGGCTGTGAAAATGCTCACCAGGAGCTGATTCTAAGAGAAACTGGCAAGAGTAAATGCTCCCATCACTCACCCTCTCATCTCCCATCCACCCTCATCCCACTTCCATCTTAAACTCCTTCACTGCCTCACCCTGAGGCCAAGCCCATCATGTGATGTGCTGCATGAGCGTCCCAGAAAAGCGGGCAATCCAGGCTGCCCCCTTAGTAGAGACCTACATTAGGAAACAAAGACCACTCACTCCTCGGCTCTTACACCGCGCTCGCTGCCTCTGACAAATCACACATGTGCCTTCACAGTGGCCTTCACTACTTTACGTAACCATCTCCTGTGAGAGATATGATCTGACTGATCACACCCTCCTCCTTGTTTTTTTTTGTAAAAGGACTGGTGCTAAATTGAGGAATAAGATGTGGCATTTTCAAAATATAATTATTCAATCAGGTATGTCGAATACAGACGACATCTTTCCTGACTCAGGTCATGAAGATCTTGTAAAAAGTGTTTGTACGTAATGTGTCATTTCCTCGTGAACCATTCAAGGACAGAATAATCAGATTCACAAAGAACAGTCTGTCTTTATAACCCTGCAGGGGCTATTTAAGTAGATTTTGATGCAGATCTTATTAAATGGATCGACCAACCCCTGCATAGCATCACAATTACTGACTGATGGGTATGAGAATAGTTCTTCTTGACACGGCTTGTTTAAAAACCAGGAAGCATGTCAGAGCAATCAATTCACTCATTTGGTAACATCTCCATCGAGCAGCGCAGTCTCCCATCGAATCATTCCTTCTACCCTTAAAATACATGTACTCCTAACTCTTTATGTACAAAAAAGACGACTCTGACAGTCATTGCATACAAACTAAACAAAAAAATACAGCATTTTTAAACACTTGGCGTGTAAAAATCTGGAAATATCAAACATGGGCCTGGAATAAAAGATAACCAACAGACTTCTGAAAAACTGGACAGTGTAATTTTGTCGTTCTCTGCTGGTGTTGAGTTAAAAATAAGGAAAATTCGGTCTCACTTGGCAAAAGATTGTAACAGAGAAACTGCACTGTGATCCTTTTAATTAGGCAAATAATCTCTGCAGGGAATTATTTGGCAGATCGCTGCCTGTACTTGCTAGCCTTCATATCAGAGCCTGTAAGAGATGAATATTCATGTCTTACTCAAGCAGTGGTGCAACAAATGATTTTATACTGAATGAACAAGAAGATGGCACCAAAACTGACTGGTGTAATTGTACAAGAATTAAAAAAAACCTTTTATTTAGCTCGAGACTACATCAGTTGTATCCATGCAGAATTACCAAGCTACCATTTCCTGAAACAGGTCCCTCCTGACAGAGTGGTTAACTAAACAAATAACGTCCACATGTTGATCCGGTTTAGCTGGGGGGCATTAAGTGGTTGTGAGTAACTAGACATCAGAGAAACGCCACCTCATCTCTAAGCGCTAGTAAATTTTTAACATTATTTTCATAGTGTACTTCCAGGATCTGTGATCTTAGATCTAAACTGGTGATTGGGAGGGGAGACTCTTTCAGCAGTTTCTACCATGTAAGGTGAGTTCAGACCGCAGCAAACAGGTTCTCTTAGGTTGGAGGATAGGCGTGTCACTATCAACAAAACCCAGTAAAACTCTGCTTACTCTGCGGTCTTTAAGGAATGTCACAGAGGTGATATTCTGGAGCGACAGGGAGTCACTCACAGCACAACCCATCCTTTAGCGCCTGAGGGAAATGTGACAGAAAATTGCCACCTGAAACAGTGAGCCTGGATTTAGTTAAAGATGTCAGGATTATTAGAAAGAAAACTCAATTCTTTTAAATCAGAGCTACATGAGGAAATACATCACAACCAATCAGGGAGGAGGTCATAAATTGGGGCAACACAGTGACCCAAAATTATATCTTCAGCAAACACAGACCGATACCGCCAAGACTAGCTTTCCACTTTAAACCACTTGACATGATCAGCTTGTTGTTACAGCGGGGTCAACAGAGCACAGAGCTAAATGAAAAAATACATCTTAAAACAGAGGAAAGCAAGACACAACTCCACTCTGACCAAACAAAAAAAACTTTTAGAGATATATTCTGACAAGTGAAGATACAATCTAATTTGAAAGTCATTCGTCAATACTAAATGATAAATAATCAATTCAAAAACAACACTATGAACCCTTGCTACAAAGACAAACTACTAGCATTTACCTCTGCAACCCCACTGTATATATCAGAAATCATGTCAACTTTGTCACATTTCCAACAAACACCAAAAACTGTTTTTTTTTTTTTTTTTTTTCAGCTGTACTTACTAAGCTTGACTCTGGGTTGTCTACATTTTAGACACATGGCTAAACATTTTAGCATCAAGGCTAGTTGAGGAAATGCTTCTTACTATTCAGGCAAGCACAATTTGAGATTTCCATTTTCAACATTCAGGAAACTAATGAGTGTTTTAATAGACATAAGGTAAAAGTTAGATGGACACAAATGTATTAACACAATAAAACAGTTTCATCACTAATTAGCTTTGCCGCTAACACAACATAGCTAAAATCTCCTGGACTTCAGAAATCAATGGTAACATTTTTCAACAAATTATGGGAGATGCTACTGAAACATAGGTTTTACCTTTTTGCCACTTCACTTAATGAAAGTGAATTGAGTTAAAGGTTTCCTGAAATATATATATATACTGAATTGTTCAGCATCAATGCTAAGTGGGGAAATATAATAGACAGTGAATCAGGGGAACAAGTTTTGAGTGTTCCTCTTTGAATATGCTGGAAACAATACATGCTTTTAGAGATCTAATTTAAAATGAAAAGACAAAATTATGTTTATGCGATTAAATCATTCACACCTTAATTAGTTTTACCAATGAGACAAGCCCATTAGTATCTGCTGGACCACAACCCCACAGCATGTGACAGAAAAGAAAGTGAACTCTGCAAAGTTTCCACAGAAAAAAAAGACAAACAGCACAGCACTTTTATTAATACATTTCTTAGAATTTAGCCCTTACACTAAAATAAGAGAACAGCCAAATGTTATGAGAGAGTTGAATACTCCCTTGTATTCAGCTTGTCTAGATTTGTTTTCCATTGTATTCTCCTGTTTGAGGTTTTCGAAAAGTATGATTCACTGTGTTTACTGCACACAAACGTCATCATGGCCAATTAAAACTTTGCCATCCAACCTGAAAAAGAACATCCAGCTACGTAGCTAGCCAAACATTTGTTTTATTCCAGACGAGAATTTTAGACCAAGATGTCTCTGCTTGTAAAATCAGGTGCCATTTTTTATTTCATAAATAATTTTTTATAATTTTTGTTCCTTTTATTTTGGAGCTGCATGTCTCTGTGTGTGTCTGTCTTCAGCTGTCCTATCCAATAAAGGCAAAAATGCCCCTAACACTTAACACATTAACCAAATCTAACACTTTTATAGTCTTGAATACATAGGCATTGTGAAAATTCAACAAAGTTTAGTGGTATTTTTATTGAAAGTTTGTCTAAAAGTTATTCCTTCAGTACTTCATCTAAAGTAGTAATCTGACTAAGCAGCCTCCCCTTGTGTCAGAGTAATATTTTACTTTGAGTATCTACACTTTGACTCAGGTAATGAAGATATGTACTTAGTTCACATTTGTTCACCACTTGAGTCACATACGAGCCACTCGATCCCATTGAGCCCTGTGCAGTTGTGACTGAAGCCTCTTTTAATCCATTAACATAATCTTGTGAACATGGTTTGCCAGCTCCAGTGTGTAATACAGCTTTCATAAGTCGTGCGCAGAAGTGGATTCACTAACATGTGCTCATTGCACAAGCAAAACCTAACAACAACATCAGGGAGTGAATCAATCGGGTCACTATCTGGTCTGCAGACTGAGGTAAAGATCAATGTCTGCAACACCAGATAATAAAGAGGTGACTGAAGGTTTTTAACTCTTATATTTCAAGTTGAAATGCCTGTGTCTTCCTTTGGAGCATGCAAAACTGAGTTCACTTACATAAAACAGGTAGGGTATGGCGTATGCTCATAAATATGATAATTCTGGTACACAAGTGCCAGTGGAGAGCCCTGTGTATGAATTATGTAGCTGTGAAATTCCTCAGCGTCTGACTGTTGTCATTTCTGTATCCGACGGGAAGTCTGTGCCACCTGCTGAAGAATAAAACAGGAAACTAAAAGAAGCTAAATGATATTTTTATTGCAAATCTCCAACTCTGATACTCCCTGCTGTGTGTACATTGTTCGGTTGATCATCTGACTGCTGCAGTAGCTCTTCCGAGTGGTCAGACGGCTAAGGATGGCAGATTCATGGAGGCCCAGACATTACTGAGTCTTCACTCACATAAAACACTGACCTATTTACTGTGCAGACTGACAGGGAGGCAAGCAGTCAGGGAGTGCTCTGTCCCTGAAACAAGCAGCTCCTATTTCTGAAACACACATAGCCTAGTCTCTCAACATTATAAATCAAGTCTATGCCTGCTTTTGCCTGATACTGAATATGTCCTTTTAGAAGACTTTAATGTGTGAGCATGGAGGACAACTAGATCTTTAACTCACTGATTTCTATGACAATGTAAACAGCTAAAATATAGCTATACTCTCAGGAATAACAAAAGTAAATTTCATTCAACTTGACTGTCTTTGATGGGATGTGAGTATTTGACAGCTATGTATGAACACAGAGGGGCTCACCACACAGACACACAGACATAGACACACACACCACCCTGGTACTCAGATATTACAGGGAATGTTTTCACATTTCTCTTCCATAAAATATTAATCTGGCCATGAAGAGCAGGCATTTTCTCTGCTCTTTCAAACATTAATGCTGAATTTGAATGGCTAACACAGGAAGAGGCTCTAGCCCAGTAATGGCCCCGTAGTGTGGGGGGAGGGCTCCATAAGCCCGGCTCTTCATGCCCCTGATTAGGACACGCTCTCTGTTTGACTTGGCTTTAGCTTTGGCTGCGCTTCTTTGAAGGATGCTGATTACTTGGATGGGATGGACGGCTAAAGGACGTTCAAAGGATAAAGATGAAGGAGGGGACACCTTAGCGGCAGTTATCCTTTGTTATCTCCATCATCCTAGCCCCGCATTACTCCTAGTGACAACTAAGAAAAGTTTGACATTTCTACTGTTCATAAAGCGAAGAAAGACAGGACCAGCTCATCTGACAGCCCTTATAAAACACAGACACACACCAACTAAGAGAACCTAAAAATAACTAAACAGACATTTCAGGCAGACATTAGAGCGGTGGAGGCTGACGACACACAGATGTGATCATTTTGCAGCACAGAAACACTCCTCTGGTTGGCCTCTCAAGGTCAAAGTGAAACACACAGTAAATGCAGCAACCCCCCCATCGCCCCCCCTATCTTCACCCTTAACTTTCAAATGAAGGTTGAGAGAGCAGGAGGAGGAGAAGGAGGAGCTGAAAGGGGTATGAGGAAAATTTTTGGTCCCAAGATCAAAACCTCATGTGATCAAAGAGCTTATCTAATCTAGACTTGTGTTTTTTTATTTATTTTTAATTGCACATGTTTGGGTTGAAATGCTATGAAACGGCTACATAAATTGATCAATGAACAGCTGCATCTACAGTGCATGGACATATTTGGCAATATCTAGCAATCAGAGTCTGGACCGAAATGTTCCTTTCCTTACCTGTCACACTGGGAAAGCTCTACAACAACAATGGCTTTCTAGGACAAGAAGCTGCAGTGACAGAAGCAAAAATGTACAAATGGTCTTATGTGCTTATGTGACAAATAAGACAAAGAATAGAGTAATTGTTGTAGGCAAAAGAGTTAATATTATTTGATGTTTTCAAAGTAAAATCTTGGCAGATTGGGGGTCATACTGATGTGTAATGTAGAAACAAGATGACGACCTCTAAAGAAACAGACCTGCTCTTTAGTAGATACACCAGGCTTATTAGTGAACAAAAACAACATGTTTATATTCATTGTATAAACTACTTTGAAATAAATGCTGTATTCAATATCTACTGAGTCTGTTCTGCTAAATGCTGCTAAACATTACACACTGTAGCTTTAATTTTCACAGTCCAGTTGTATATTATCCAGTACATGTTGGTACAGATAGTGATTTTTTTCTTCCTCTTTCTCAGTGTGGCTGGTCTGAAAGGATGGCATGTGGCTCGAGTAGAGGATTGTTATACAAATTCATCCCATTAATCGCCTCACAATGAACATCAAAGTGCCATCGACAAGTCTCAGAGAGGACCATGATTACTGATAATTATGAATGATTCTGAAATGCCCACTGTCGCGCAGTGGAAGACTTCACAGAGTAAAAAATGTTTTTTTTTTCAAAGGTTATCAAAGTCAAAGCTTGTCAGGACTATCAGGGCAGCTGAGAACTCCTGTTTGTATAAAGCTAGATGGGGTGGAAACTAAGTGCTTCTATTTACAGGGTACAGAACAGCAAATACCAAACATCAGCTGACAGTCAGTTCGCTTAACTTGGCAAAACGACTAGAAAAAGCTAAATTCGTGACATGTTCTCATTAAAATTAAAAAGACATCCTGGTGATTTTTGTGAGTATTTATATCGTTTGATGCTCAATAAAACATTTTACCTGAAAAGGGCCAAAGTCTAAGATTTTGAGGCCTCTGTTCAATAAAATCTTCCTCTTTGCTTTTGTCCCATACTGTTAAAACTCAGTAGCTCTGCTTTGCATACAGCTGCCAGCATTTGGTTCATGACAGGAACAACACCCAGCTTCAGTTTGCCTCACATGGTGACAGATGAGACAGGTGTATGAGGTAATTCTCAACTCTGAAGCTTATACTAACTTGAATTGTTTCAGAGATGTTGAATGACATGTTTCATGGGATAAAAACAAACTTCCCTCCATCAATATCTGCAATATTTTTAGCTGATGCCTTGAGAGACAAGCATAAAAAATGTTGACTATGTACATCTTATTATCCTGTTGGCATAAAAGGTTTATGAGCGTTCATAACATGCTAACTAGAGCATGATTACACAATATCAAAGGCAAGGCCCTTTGAACATGCACTGACCTATTACACCCATGTGTGATCCACATAGAGGGTTCTGTCAAAATCCTTATGCAAAGACAGAAAATGACATTGTACACCAATTTTTTGAGCATTCATAATCAAGTTATGCAACTCTTTTTGACACACAGAAAGTGCAAAAACATCTCTAATCAGTAACCAGTGAGCTATTTTTAGCAGCCAGCCAGATGTCTGCGTCTGATGTGGCGTTTTTTCCAACTAGTCGTCCACAAAAATCACTCTGTATTATGGCGTATTTACAATACCAACCGTTTCTTTTTCCTTCTTTTATATTTTCAGCACACTTCAGTTCTACCTGAGAAAATAAAGATTTTGCTTTTCACAAAAAAAAAAAAACATAAAAAAATGACACATAACAGTACAAATCAAACAAAAACATATACAGCACGAAGTCAGAGCTCAATATGAGAATTCTGTGAAAGTTATTTTGAGTAAATACCAAGAAAGTGCCAAGATTCCATGTAAAATGCACACCGTAAAATGACACAGCAGAGAAAGTGGGTCATTGAGCAGTTACAAAACTAGATTTTTCTGCCGTGGATTTAAAGATGAAAGACAAACTGAGGCCCTTCAACTGTACTGTGCGAAATCCAACCCATATCTCAGGTTGAACATTTTGAGTTTTAATGTTTTCCTAGTAAAAACTACGGCCAGATTGCACACAATTCTGTAATTTAATCCTCATCTAATCCAAACAAGATTACTGCAGAAGTATTACCTTTTGTTTGGGTACTTGGATTGATCTGACGCTAATCAGCCACAACAATAATCTGATTGTAAAAGTATGTTGATAAAGAAAAAGCTGACCCTGGTTACTCTGTAAGATTCAAGATATGTTGTGGTCTTGCCATATAATATGTCCCTGGCTGATTTACTGCTATTAACTGACAAGTTGTGTTTAAAAAAATCCTGTTATTAAAACAAAGCAAACCCATTTATTCACCACAGCCTACAATCCACCGTGACTCTCATTTTACCAGCATGATCCTCTCCTAACTCCCCTGCTGGGGAGGCTTGAGAGCTTGCTCCGTCATTTAATATTTAGTTTGGGTGAACTCCCTACCCCCAGCCCTGCTTTCTTAAATCCAAACATGCACGCTTACACACACAGGCACACACTTCAGCTGTATTATCCGTCTCAATCCTATCAAGCTAGTTTTCTCATTTGCATCAGATTTTTGCTTTAAGAACTGATCGTTTTTGGTATGTGATTCCTGTTGATTTTATTACAACATTACACTACTGAATGGTCCCACCTGACAGAGGTGCTGCACTGTGTTGTGGCAGTTCAAACAGCTCATCTGAATGAAACACCAGAGGTATGAACATGCTTCAAATTGGAGCAGGTTATTCTGTCATGTGGAAAAACAGACAGTCAGATTAATTAAAGTGATGAAAATATTATAGCAGAGTCTGCCAATCAACAAAAACTATTAAAACCCTGCATAAAAAGCTCAAACTCATCCCATCTAATGTTTTTGTTTTTTGTATGCTGGTTGTCTATTTAGACAGAGTTCTTCTCATTCAATGACCCTGTTTTCATTCGGAGCACATTTCTGTAACGGCTATTTTATTCTGATCGGCATTTCCTGTCTGACAGAGGCTATTTGTCATACAAGTTTATCAAGGTGGATTATGTATTCAACCTGACACTACAACTGATCTTATTCCTCATTAAAGTGGAGTCTATCTTGACATATAAAGTCTTCTGCACTTTGCATATTCTACTATTCAACCTTTTAGTCCCGATTTTCAGCGGTTGTACTGAAAAATCATCACATCTTCATGTCCAAGGAATGTGCAAGATGGCAGCAAAAGTTTATTTTTGGCTTGTCCTGTGGACTCAACAGCTTTAGTGCATATTTATTACAACTCTGCTTATTTTAAGAGCTGGTTGTTGAGGCTGACAGGAACCAGAGGGAGTCATCAAACAGAAGGTGCTGCACTTATACGTTATGGCCTTACGCCCCAAGGCCACATGGAGCCCCCCAAAAAACCTTAAATAGCTTGTTAAATTTTTATATTCCAAGTCATAGTAAAGCCTGTTGAGGGTTGTGATCCATGGATGAATTCATTGGGAGTAACGAGCCATTCAATATATATCATCTTTCAAACTGACAACCAAGTGATGGCACTAGTTCCCAGTAAGCATCTCCATTGTCCTTCACACTGACACGTTCTCCATTGACCCTCAATGAAAGCGCCTCTTCGTTTGAGGTATTGTATAAGGGAATTTTGATTTCATCCTTCACCTTAGACAAAAAAGGGGTTGCTTGTTGAGGACACGGCCGCACTCAAATCAGCCTCCGTGGTTTCAATCTATGTGAATAAAAACAAACCTGTCAAACTACCACCAACAGGCTGAGTTGTGACTTTACTCAGAGTGTAAATCTCTCCCTCATGAGAGAAATCCACTTATATTTTTTTACTTATCAACTGAGTAAAAAAGAAACGATTTTACTTTCAAAATAATATTGATATGTTTACTAGTTCTGCAAGAGAAAAAGGACTAAGCCTACTGTCTAACCTGAACTAATAATAAACTAAGGTCTTCATCTGACACCCATGCACAGTGTAGGCCAGTTGGGTGGAGACATATGAACATTTTCCACAACTAACATAACAAAACTTGGCTTTAATGGACTTTTGAAATGAAATTCTTCTTTTTACAAGTAACAAAAAACAAAGAAATTAAACAGTAATAACAATGGACTAATGCACTCGGACCACTAAGGTTACCAGTTTAGATTAGTGAATCTCAACACCCTGAACCTTTACCCTGCTAAAAAATCAGAGTTAAGATTCAGGGACAATCTGTAAATTCAATTCCCATGAAGCCTAAGCAATAGTTTATTATGAAATTCTGAATGACAAAGTTCAGATGTTGCCAAAGCTATTAAGTGGCTTCTTTTATTTCATTCTCTGTTGGGTCAATCTCTGATGAGTTGTTTGCTGTTGGGTTGCACTTTGCTGCGGTTTGTTTTCCTATTGGATTATGATGTTGTTTTTGGTGTCCTCTGCCTTTGCCTGTATGTCAAAGCACTTTGGTAACCCTTTGCTTTTGGAGGTGTAATACAAATCCAAAGTCATCAATTTTATAACCAACGATTTGTGATACTGAACGTGGTCATATTGATGGCGAACAAAAAAAGTCATGTATGTTTTAACTTAAAAATCCTGGATCTCATTTTCAAAAGAAGAAGGATCTAAACTTCCAAATGAGTCCTCATTCATTCATATTTGTTTTATATCTTACCACAAGCGCCTATTGTTGGGTATGTCAGTGACAAATTTGAAAAACAAATAAAATTAAACGGACAAGGTTAAATCCAACGACACTTTGGCTCCTTGCTCTGTACCTATGACAAACATGAACAGCAAGACCAGATGAGGCTGCCCGTATATTGTTCACTATACAAAGTAGTAGGGAAAGTGTATGTTTTGTAGGTATTTGCATTACTGTGGTATAGGAGAGCATGTCTGAGTGCCAGCTGGAAGCAGAGAGCACAGCAGAGTTCCTCCTACAGTGCCAGCTGGTGCACCTGCTCTGTGTAGAGCTGACAGGGTTAATAACATGCACTACAGTAGGAGAGTACGGGCAAAGTGAAAACACATTACAGAAACAGTTTATAAATGATTTCACACTTTTTTCCCACAAGAGTCCCATGATAAGTTTTAAATGTAGCTCTTATGGAAAATTTCATGCTCTAAAGTGCGTTCCTATCTCTAGAAAAGCTGACTCCAAACTGTCCTCCAGGTATAGTTATCATAACCACTAGTCATGTTTTATGGCTACGCCTAGCCATGCAAGACATTCAGCTAATCCCTCTCCTGAAAAGCTCATAAAGCTGTGTTACGATTTTGCATTGAAAAATGACGCTATCAGACATATATTTGTGTCAACAAGTGAATGAACAGGGAGGCAGAAAGTGTGCCACACACAGCAGCAACACCTCCACACAGCTGAGAGAAAGAAACCAAATTCCTCGTAGTTTATTCGGATCAAAGAAACAAGTGCAACAACTCTGCTCTGTCAGATCAATGCTGTTATTCGTTTCTGACAGATCAGTGATACCTTCCTACCTGGAGATACAAACCTTATTGTCTGTGCTGAGGTTTTTTCCAATAATTGAACTTAATTTCACCAGGTTGTGGAAGCTGGACAATATATGAGGACCTCACCCCAAAAAAACAACAAGTACATCCATAAACGAGCAATCACAGCTATTTTTGAACAAAAATAGTAAGAGCAGTCAACTCTGAACCATTGTCATTCCTTTCACTTTCTGAAAGACTCTTCACTCTCAACGGCCTCCGACTTTTCACACTGTGTAGCCGCTGAACAGATCCAAGTTCAGACACCCCTCTTCAACCGCCCTGCAAACTCTTGACCCAGCGAAACTAGTTAATCTCTTAAACCACCTGAACGCTCCGCCACGCTTCTCTGCAACATTTAGTCCTTTATTCTCTACAGTCTCTAACCATCTGGGACGTCTCCTCCCATCACATCATCTCACTGTAATCTGGAATCTTCAATTGCACCCCCACCCTCACCCCACACCCTTCTCTGGCTATCTTAAAAGCCATACTTGCTTTTTTTTTTTTGATGCATTGCAAACAGTATAAGTCACATAGGGACGATGTGTGTCACAAACACACACACAAGCGCAAACACACAGACAAGCGGCCTTATTCTAAGTAGCAACAGACATCAAGTAGGGAGATTACACAGGGAGCTGTGTCAATGTGTCAGTGTGTGAGTGTTTCCTCTGTTACTCTCTCTCCCTCTGTCTCTCTCTCTCTCTATCTATCTCTCTCACTTACTCCCCCTCCCCTTTCTGAGACAAAATGGCCAGATGGCTTCCAATCCTACATGCTAATCCACAACACACAGACTGTAGCTCTCACACACCTACCACCAAGACTACCGCTCTCCTTTACACCACTCTGCCCTTAAAAAACACACAAAATCCCCTCGTGAGGCCTCTGAGCATTTATAAACTGCCAACCACACAGAGCCCTGAAAGATAACTGCGTTGAACAATAGCAGCATAACTCATCCTGACTAAGTCCTCAACAGATGGAGGCCTACTTGTATGTGCTGTGAGTCCTACTATCAGATTTCAGGCAGTCCAGTTAGCAGGCTGTGAGCCAAGACAAGGTTCAGTGTCTCCTGCTTTTGTTGGCTGAGGTGAGGTAAGAAAAGCTGTGTGTGTTGGGTTACACAGGTCAGTGGAAAACATGGGGAAGCCCAGAATGGCACACACTAAGCTATGGACACATTCTGGAAAAATAAAGGCTTCGTATTGCTTCAGTACACTAATAAAGTCCACCTTATATTGTTTGTTGACTATGAAAGCAGAAGAGTAATGTATGTTTAAACAGGGGGGCAGATTAAAAATTAACCCTTTTGTTTTGGTCTGCAGGTCCAGTCAGATGATGGTACTCTGATACGAATTAAACTTAGGACGAAGGAAACATCTGTTTCAGGATATGAAGGTCCTGGTTGGTTTCTTTAAAAGCCCTTATTTAATCATTTTCAAAATATTGACCTGATGGCAGTTTTGGGTATATGCTACTTGCTGGCAAGGGTCAGTTGTGAGAAATATTCCATCAAAAGCAAAGACGTGATATCTTTAGCTTTGCCTGCACTATTCATGTTTATACTACAAACAGTATGCTTGAGGGTGCAGTTTTTTACAGTGTTTTAAGTAATTAAGAACGCATGTGTCAGACCAGACTACTAATGTTTACTGTCTGCAAGCTGTCTTAGCAAATATAAAATTTTCATGAGGCGCATCTATCCTTCAGAGACAAAGGCTGTGTCAGTACTTCCATATGATAGTGAGCAGCTCTATTCAGATATATACTTAAACATATACTGTTGCCAGTGGCTGATGTGAGCGGATAAAGGTGTGGTAATACATATTGCATATGGCATAAAGAGTGTCTAAGACTCAGAGCAGCTATCTACTTGAGGTTTCATAGCTCTGTTTAACAGCACCAAGGATTTTAGCTTTCATGGTGTTTCACAGCACCCCTGTTTAGGCATCTCTCCACCTTCTTGATAGGCCTGTCACCTTTTCTGCAAAGCCAGGTGCAGTGTATTGTCCAACACTGGCGGAAACTACACCAATAACACAAAATGAAAGGAACAAATGTCATTTAGATGTTTTCTTTTTAAAACTAGATTTGTTTGTTGAAAATCAGTTGTGCTGTTGTATTTGTGGCTGAGAGTTGCAGGGTGATTCAGGCTGCAATACGATACAATATGGTACAGTGTGATATGATACGATACAATATGGTACAGTGTGATATGATACGATACAATATGGTACAGTGTGATATGATACAATACAATATGGTACGGTGTGACACGATACGATACAATGTGATACTGTGCGATACGATATGATGAGACGCAATACAATACGGTACGGTGCAATACGATACAATATGGAATGGTGCGATACGGTGCGATACGATACAATATGGAACGGTGCGATACAATACAATACGATATAATATGGTACAGTGCGATACGATACGATACAATACTGTACCGAGCATTACAATACGATACGATGAAGTACAATATAATACAAACAGGAAAGATATGATGTGATGCAGTGTGATGTAACACAACATTCATAGAGAAACATATACAGTGCAAAAGGATATAGAACAGGACACAATGTATAACTCAGTGCAATGGGATAGGATGCAATAATATGATATCACAATCTGATATCCAGTACATGGGTAGCTGATGATATTACCATGATTAAACCATTATTCTGTATCTGATTACTTGCAGGAAAATCACATAAGAATTCATCACCATATCTGATTAACTGAAAAATTCCCCCCGCATCAGCAAAAAGCAGGTTTAATGCCATTAGCTCCAGAAAGGGTGATAAAGTAGTGGCCCAGACAGTCAGCTTGGGAGGAGAATGTGTTCAGAAAGTCAAATTATTTTTGAATTAAAATATTGATATTTGGTGCCTGCTGTGTGATTATTGTGTTGCTCTATTCAGGGTAATAGTATATTGATGTCTAACTCAGTTAACTTCACAAAATTGAACTTTTACAGTACACCAGACTGTGCCTTTATAAAATATCTGCTCTTCAGGTTTTATGAATGTATATTTCATGCTATCACAAAGTCTCACCTTGGATCACCGAGTGAAACCCTGAAAGGAGCATAGTCCCGTGACAGATGATCTTTCACCATTAAATAATTTCAAGGAATATAGCAGCAGACAAACCACAAAAAGTGCAATCACCGTGCATTCCTTACATCAATTCAACAGGATAATGTTGAAAGGGAGTATCACCTTCACCATCCCATCCCCCAATTCCTCTCTACAATCATCTCACCCTCCCTCCATCACTGACATGACTCCCTAACATCCCTCCCTCATACAACAGCCAGACAACAGGTCTCCCATCAGGCCTTGCTCCTCACAGACTGGAGGATGACTGAGCTTGCTGGGGGAGGAATCATCTCTCTCCCCCTCTGCATCAGCTCTGACACCACAATCTAAACCCAGCAGAGGGGATGGAGAGACAGCAAATCCCTCCATCTTCTTCCACCAGAAATGTCTGAGAGAAATCGAGGCAGAATAGCTCAGCTTTCACAGCACCGGCCCCCACCCCCACTCCGATCCCCAATGAAGTCAGGTGACCAGATGTTGTATATCTCCCTGTCACTACAGCCGCCATGAAGCTGCTACACATATCCATGTTAAAGCCGGGAGACTTAGGCACGTCTCTGCTCAGCTTTGCGTGTGTGTGGGATCATTTAAAGGCAGAAATAGAAATAAAAGACATTTGCCTGTAAAATCCTCCCTAGAAAGGCCGTAAGTGAGGCATAGCAGAGATAACAAAAGAGCATCCATCAGCATATTAAGCATCCATCACCCCCACCATCCATCCACAGCATATAGAGCTCTAAACCAGCCGTCAGCCTCGGGTCTACAGACCTAAAATAGCCTTGCTTCTTTTTTGTTCCACTGCAGCTGCTGCATTTCTCCAGCACACACATACACACACGCACGTACACACACACACACACACACACACTTGGACAAACACATACACACTCTCAAGGCCCCGTACAAACGCCACCATTGATTCTAACACCTCCCCATCAATAAAGATGCTATTTGTGAGGCACAGGGGAGAGCACACAGAGATGATGTGATGCAGAGTGGGGGGTGTATGATCATACAATACGTGATGCAGGCATCCATTTCCATCTCGCCCTCACAGACACACTGCTGATGAAACAGCTGCCTCCATGGCCGGGCAGAATGCAGAGTTGAGGAAGAAGAAGAAGAAGAAGAAGAAAAAAAAAAGAAGGCTACAAAGCAACCCCTACATACACAGCCTCCCCCTCCTCCTCCTCCTCTTTCCTCTCCTCTCTTCTCCTCCCTCCTCTGCCTCCCCCCTCCACATCCCATATTGCATACACAGAGAGGGAATTACCTGAAATATGTCTTCACATTCTCTTGCTGAGTGTTTCTCCTTTGAGCCCCGAGCTCGGGTGGATTCATCGCCAGCCAGTCCTATTGACAGTTTAAAGGCAGGATTGCCATTCTCTTGTCAGACCAGTTCCTGACCCTAAAAGCAAGCTTGTTCGGCAGGCTGGATGCTTCACTGGCTGCTCACTGTTCCCTAGTCCATGATGTCATCCACCCTGCTCCTCTCATTGGCTGAGAAACTGAATATTAATGCAGGCAGCAGGTCTGGGGGAGGAGGAAGCCAACGGGCAGACGCTGTTGGTTTTCTGTTTGACAGAGCAAACCTGCTTAGTGAGTAGAGAGGAGGACGGGTTGAGATGAGAGCTGGATACTTGTGGAAAGTTGGACTTTTGAGGCAGGGGTCTATATCACTAATCTTTCAATACATCTGCATTAAACAAAAAACTTTTCATATAGAAATATAAAAACTGATAAGGCCATGAAAGGGTTGTAGTTTAAATGCATCCTAAAACAATCATTCACTGTATCATTTCTTGAATGTATCTGAAAAAACATTGACTACTTTTTATCATAAACATATGTAGAAAGAAAGGATTTTTGAATTATGGATACAATAAGATATACCTATCTGATATAGAGGATATTGGCTTAATACAACAGAGGGACAGAGTGATCAACACTGACATATCAGTGAAAGTAAAAAACTGTGTAAAGAATTAATAAATATATATACTATGCAAAATAATACTTAGATATCTTTCACTTATTGATAGATTGGATTTTTTACCGGGACCTTCAGCTGCAGTTGAAATTTCTTTCATATATGTAGACACTGTTGCTTTAGGACACTCACATCTTGTCTATGATGTAAATGCTCAATAATAAACCCCTTTCCATAGCCTTGTTTTTTTGTCATAAGGTCTAATTTTGTTAGAAAAATAAAGCAAAATTCACTTAAAGACTGGGTAGTCTTTTACATCAAAGATCATAGTGTAAGTATCTTTTAAGTAGGAAAAAACATAACTGATCTCAAGGCAATTTTTGTTACGTATAAGTCTGGATCTTTTATGGGGCGTTCGTTACAGCTGTTTCTTTTTGCTTTTTAATTTCTATTTTTAAAGTCTCCACTTCTAAAAGTAAGATGTTGCCTTTATGCAAAATATTATATCTGCCGAACATTACAGACTTCTTATCCTCAGTCTTGATGTGGCTCTGAGTTCATGAGCAGGCGGTGACGGCAAACAGAATACCCGCTACATTTGCCCTAATTTGCCTATGATGTCATCTTTTTCCTCTATCTCACCTGCCATTGGCTGACTTGCACAGCATCTGCTCAGTCTCATGGCTAGTGCTTCTAGCTCAAGGTGGAGGCCTATCTGAGCTCTGCAAATCATGGCTGGTTGTCCTGACAACCCTGTAATGTCGATTCCTCATCGGAGAGTAATATGGCTGTTCTGTGACAGGGCTCGCTAAAATAGGGAACCTGGTGATTACAGGAAGGCAGGTTACCTCATATCACTTTATTCCCATCAGAAGGTGGCTGTTGTGATGTTTTCAATAAACTGAAATAATATTTCCTGTGAAACTCTTGAAAGAAGTGAATCTTGAAATATATGGCATTAAAGGTTACGATAAATTCTGCAAAATACCTGAAATTAGTAGTAAAACAATAAAACGTTAGATTAAAGTCTCAGGGAATATAAATATCTTTGATTTCAGGACATTTTTTGTTCTTTCCAAGCAGAAAAATGTTACAGTCCTGATCATATTTGTCCAACAAAAGCAGGAAGGTAAGATGCAAGTGTTAACATTTGAGAGCAGGGAAGCTCTGACTCCTGTCAGCAGACACTAAAGATCACTGTACACCTACGCAGCGGCAGCGAGGCAGAGTTGATACAGAAGAGTGTCAGATACTCTTAGATCTAAAGCAAACAACTAGTTTGGCAAAACTTTAAAGCATGTCAAAGAACAGCATCTGTGCAACGATGGTTGATGATCATCATTCAGTTAATACTGTTTTTAAAAATCTATGCACATTTCTTTTGTTTGTTTTTCAAGTCTAATCCCTCAGTGATGTAAGACAGCAGCCATCCCTTAATAGTTTTCCAAACTTATGACTTCCATCCATGTGATATTAATTACTAATACCCATCATCACAGTGGGGCTTTCCCAGCAGGCATTTGGCTGATGAAGAGGGAACACTGTGGACAGGTCAGCTGTCCATCACATGTCCGACATGTGGTATAACATACAAACATATGACTGTTTCACCATCACTATAATCCTTACACACAAGACTTTAGACTCAACAGAAACCTGTCAAAAATACAAACAAAATCCAGCAAGAGGAAGTCACCACTGTGAGGTCACAATGAGCCACCAAGCTGCCAAGGCAGGAACCACAGTTGATCAAGCTCTGTTTGTCTCTGTATCAAAGCAACCACAGCTTTGTGCTTTTGGCCAACTGTGTTGCCACCCACACTGAATGTCAAGGCATAATGAGCTTTTTTTCATGGTTATAGAGGGTTGTAAGTTCACAAACTGTAGCCCATCTGTTGCTTTGAGAACTTCAAGTCAGTCTTTTCAAGCCAATCAACAGGGTCAGCCCAAATATCTAAGTAGTCCTCGCCTAAATCTGCACCCATCCAAGAAACCGCTCGCACAGACAAGCCTTTACAGTGTGAGCGCGATTACATGGCTCCCCATGATGCTTCAGGTCGTCTGTGACCTTTCTGTTTGCCAACACTTTTGGAAATTCAAGTATCAACATGCAAAATGAGCAAAGGATCCTGGATTAACGTGCTATATCTGCACCGTAGGAAAAGCAGGTGTTTCATTCAGAGCTTTGAATAAAAGAAAACAATGACTAGAAAAGGTCAGAGACTTTCAGTAGTCACTGTGTGTCCTTTCATACACAGGTACGTGGTTATCATGTCCTTTTGAAGTAGTGACCCCCCACCTGAGCCCCCTCTGTGTAAGCCTTAGATAAAAGCATATAAGATGTTTTAACTAATAAAAGACTCATCCAAGACTCATCCAACTCTTTTTTCACACTCTAACTACTCAATGTCTACGCTCTGCCAAATGTGTGATATCTGCTCAGGCGTGTGTCACTGAAGGCAGGTCATGTCCTAAAGCTGTACTGTAGGTACTGAAAACTCAGATCAGAAGCTGGCAAAACAACCTGCAGCTGCAGAGGGGAGGGGCTATAGGCGGCTGTCTGTGATCAGGTTTATATAATGATCCTATAAATATCTTCTGAGGCACAGAACCGCTCTGTGATGATATAGACCTGTCTGAAATTTACCAAAGTTATGAACACAGAAATAAATACTTCTTAAAAACAGATTACTACCAGTTTTATGACTAGCTAAATACTGAAAAAACACTGCTGAAGATATTTACACATACCCATCTACATTAAAAATACCTGTCTAATGTTTATATTGGTGTATATAGTTAATCTCGACTCAAAAATCACAGCAGTTATGTCCTAATTCAGAGGCTTCATCCTTAGAGACCAACTGTGTCGCCATCAAAGGATGTCCAATTCAAGTGTCTCCCTCAAATTCTTACTAATCCAGTATGGCCCTATACCTCCTAAATTTACTGTGTCCATTCACAGGACTCTCAAGCAGTTCAGTAACACAGCATTAAATGTTAAATGTTAGTAACTGTTTAAAGCTGTAAGTGCATACATACAGTTTTATAGGTTGCCTTCATGGCTACAATAGCTGTGAATAATGGTTTTCTTTCTATCTTATTTGTGTTTTATGAGTATTAGTGTTTTGGGTTTAAGAATGGTTTACCTCTTATTGGTCTATTGGTTCAAAGAAAATGGCTAATTTGAGGGAAAAGGAAATATCATTCATTGTTTCAGAATGCCAAAATATGTTTTCTATGAAATAAGTTCAAATTTTGTGTCCTCTACAACCAACACATCAAGGTAAACAAAATGTCCACCTGTAGAAATATTGTGTTTTCAAGGCCATTGTTTAAAACCTGAGCATGATTTTAATTATTGCTTGTTTCTAGCAGTGATCCTGATTATATTACTTCATCAGCCCGAGAGAAAACATTATTTTGAGAAATGGAGTTACGAAATTTGAGACCATCGGTTCCCTGGTCTACAATCAAATAATCACAGCAGTGGTCATTTAGTCCGGTATAAACCACATTAAATTATGGTTTGGATTATTATGTTATGGTGGAGCTTACTGCATCTTGGGAGCAGAGGCAGAGGGAAGCTTCCAAGAGAAATGCAAGCCTCGCAGGAATAGGTGATATATGAGATACGACAAAGTGTGTAGGTGAAACTTCATATTCTGGTATGACTCGGGGAAAATCTCTCCCTGAACACAAAGCAATACGTTTGATCTCTTTGTTTAAGTTGTTTTTACTGACATGATATCTCAACCTGCTCCCTTGAAACAGTCAAATGAGTTAGTCATTCTGAAAAAAGGTTCAGGATATATATTTTTAAAAAGCTAAACTGTATAAAATATAATTGTGCAGCTAATTCTCTTCTTTGCTTCTGAGGCATCTGTATAGATTTCACATAAAAACTCTTCAAAAGATCTTTTAACTACTGTCATCAATAATGAAATTGACATTGATACTATGAGACTCGACCACAAATATTCCTTGTATTTACAAAACAATACTATTTTTTTTCTTTGCAGCAGAAAGTGCAAAGTGCTGTGAAAGTACTACTATATTTTAAAAGAGGAAATATACTATTTTGATTATGATATATTCACAATATGAAGCAAATTTAAATCAAGAACCTGTTACAGAGTCAAATATCTACTACATTATTCAAAATTAAAAACAACTTCAACAGAAATCTTATGTTTAGGAACTGTTCCAGTTTATCCCTTGACAATACTGATCCCCAACAAGTGCATACATGCAGCTTTATAGAGTATTTGTCCTAGTGTGCGGGTGTCAGACGATAAACAGAAAAAAAACATGACCCATGTATTAAATATGCTTCATGTTACCACATCAGATTAACTTCAGTAAGCCCCACTTGTAACTTGGCATGTAAAAGATAACAGGTCACGCTCACCCATGCTTCAGCTCCACTCACAAAAAGCAGAGCTACTTCATGCGGTAGCACAGCAGAGATTACCCCCCTAAGGAGAATAATTGAGGTTAGTAGGCCTCTATCCTGCTGATTACGGGTAACCTATTGATGAGTTACCCACTGTCCTATAGGAGCTTGTCAAGTCTATTTGACTTTTTTGTTTTTTACTGTGAAAAAACACTCAACAGTGACAGCTAAGCACAGTAATTACAGATTACAGCACAGTTTAGTGTTGTGTACTTAACACCTTGGCTGTTTAGTGGGATTTTAAATGCAGGTTGAGTTACATGTTTCACATTGCTTACAGAAATAAAGATGCAGAAGCTGAGAGAGAGTATTTCCTCTGACTTGTGCTCCCAGATGTTTGGGATCATAGACACTAGTGCCATCAAACATTTTTCCTTAATCCTTACACTGTTAATCTGTGTTTATGCACAAAGATGGCGGTGTGTGGTTCTGCATAGAGAGGGGTCTTACTGACAATTTACAGTATCATAGTCTGCTGTTTCTAATGTGTTTAATGTAAATTGAGTTGAGTTTTCATCAAGTAAATATAATCTCTGTGTTGACAAAATAAGATGATATAAACACTGTTTTGCTTGCACTCGACTCACATCCTGGGTAAAGGTCATTAACTTCCTATTTGAACATATGATGCACAATCTTATATCTATGTCTATAACTACACGTACATTTTCACCCTTTAAATCCATGCTGGCAGCAGCTGTCTGTATATACTTGATTTCCTTAAATATGACTACTTTTATGAAGATAAAAATAAAAGGCTATTATGAAAGTATCAACATATGAGAACTCATCCAATGAAGAAAGACAGTATGTAAACTCTGAATAAACCCTATCTGCCATAAAAAATTCTTGATAAATTTGAATTGAAAAAAAAAAGGAAATATGGTGCCTAAAAATACAAGCTAATACACACACAGCACCCTGTGTGTTCACAGTAATAGTAAAGAGAGACCTAAGCACTGGCCAGGAAACAGTTATCATCTGTTTATTCTCTGATCCTATATTCTGTGTTATTGACCTAAATGATCAGTGTGTAGATGGACTCTACTCTCACCCACTCATTCAGCCCTCAAATAAACCCCTTCATATTTCACCATGCCCACCTTTAATGGGGTAGACTAGAGTTAACAATCCAACTTTCCCCACTGGATGATCTCCAGATTGTAAAACAGTCTGCTTAATCCCTTCTTAAAAGGGATCAGGGATTTTTATTATGACATTTGTATTTCAGTGGTTTCTGAAATATACAAATCCATCTTTCACTAAAGGGTCTTTGACTTTAAAATGAGACACAGACTCTTAGATGTTATTATGATACAGAACAAAGCAGACCAGGCCTGACAGGGAAAAGCAGGTTCAAGCCATGCTGAAAAAACATTAACTCCTCGATTCGTCTAAAGGTGCTCAAACTGGCCTGCTTTATCATCACTAACTTAAGAACAAGTCTAAAACTTTGCACTTAGCATCCCAGGCTCTATATGAACACAGTGTAAGGTACTGACATGACAAGTAATATCACACACTTTGCAAAGACATCACCTTTGATGCTGCAGAGGAGACGCACAAGACGACACCTCTGAATATAAAACAGGTGTGGGGGTGGAAACTGAGGGACCTCCAGGGATTAGAGAGAGGGGTCTGTGTAGGCACATGTAAAGGTCAGTTATTATTCCACTGTTATACAAGTACTATAGAGCAGACGGATCAGGTCAGTAGAAGCAGAAGCAAAATACAAGAAAATAAAGCAAAAAAAAAAGAAAAAACTATTTGAAGTTTGCAGAGAATTCCTTCATTTTATCATCATGTCAGCATGCAAGAGTTGCTCTACTGCTTTGCTCAATGCCTCTCCAAACAGAAATACATAAACAGCAGAGTTTCCATGTTCACTTAACCTTTGCTTGCATGTCTGCGTCATAACACTCTGCCTCAGCTCTGCTAACTTTACTGTCCTCAATCAAGCCTTGTGTCAATATTAATCAGTGCATGGCGGCCCGGCACACAAGAGCACCTATCAGCTCTCAGATGGCAACACAACACAGAAAAAAAAGTTCTATCCATGACAACGCTGGTCTGAACAAGCCCCTCCCCCTGACAGCTGGCTTATTGTGTGCTGTGCTTCTGTGCCTTGTTTCCCTTCGCTTGGACAGTTCAATAACTAATCTAGATGCAGCCAGGAGCATGTATAGCTTTGAAAATGAGGAGGGCAGGGCCGATGGAAAGTCATAATCTGCTTGTCTGTGTTATGTTGGGTAACTAGGAGGTTACACTGCCAGTTCACACGAGGATTCAAAGGTGGGGCAGAAACAGTGCACACACCTGAAGTCACAGTAGGCTGTTATTTTCATATTTCATTTGCAGGTAGTCTGTCTTTCAATTGAGTATCTATGTCAACTCAAACTCTCTTATTAAGAAACCCTTGAGTTCCAAATCACCAAGTTTGATTGAGCTTTTTAAAGTACTTTCTTTCTTATTTGTCAAACAAATTAATGAAAAACTAATAGGGCAATAATCGTTTTGTTTCGGCCCCTTAGGACTTACTTTAGGATCTGGGAACGGGAACAGACGAAACGTTCTATCCTTACACTGAGAAAATCCTGTTCCATTGTTTAGGTACATGTCCAATTCCATATTTGTGAAATACTTTTTAATTCATGATGATTTTTTTTTTAAGTTAGAATACTTGTTTGTTGAGCACATGCTATTATTAGATTTAAACCAAATATTTATGAATTATGCATAAGATTCAGAGCAAAACAAATCAGTTAAAAGATCATCCGTGATCAATCATGATATCTCTGATATAATTTACTTCTGAAAAAGTCCCCACAAAGAGCATGTTGACCTGTCAAGTCATCCCCCAACGGTTACTTCCAATGACATCACCGAGCAGACACTCTCTGCAGAACAAACGGAAGGATCCCCCTGATGTTTTTGCACACAGGGCACGCGAGCGGTCCCCCTCCTTCCGTCACATGAACAACAGGCTCGTGCTCTCCATGAGGAAGCCTTTTGGGCCACAAGAACCACGTCTATCCTCCACTTTCTGCTTGGACACACACAGACAATGGGACACGTCTGGAGTGCTTGGGGCCCAAACCCTGAGGAAGGGCAGATGGTGCCCGGGATCGAGGGCCGCACCCACATTACCATGAGAAAAGAGAGGGACAGAGGCGGGGGACAGGTACCCTCTCCATGTTTTCCTCTCTATAGAGATTAAAGAGGGGGTGACTCATTTAACTAACAAATCCTGTTCCTCTGATGTGGAACCCAATTAGGAGCATGCTGTCAACTGAACAGCAGAGAAAATCAAATCTTAGTGGTCTGGACCAAAAAAAGTCCTGTCTATGGTTGCATGAAAAAGGAACAGTTTTTGTTACCCATATTCAAAAGTACAAGCTCATAATGTGTTCCAGAAATTTCATTTTGCTTCTGCTATGTTAGCTTGCCGAGGTATAACTAACCGAATGCATTTTTAATCGTAGTGTTTAAGACTAAAAGGAAATATGAGAGCCATTATTTTTCCGTAAAAAGAGTTTTAACATGAGTGAGCACAGTTCAGTATTCAAAAATGTCAGCAGGGTTTCAGTAACTGGTGAGTTAAAAAATAGTTGTATAATTGCAATTTTCTGGTGTTGTAATGTTTTAATGTCAGTGGGTGGTTTAATCAGTACCTTGTTTATTCAGCTGCAGAATCTTAGATTTCAGTGGAAGCATACACTTTTATTTCGTGTTGCTTTTGCAATGATGCCTTCAACAATATTCATGAACATATACTGAGAATATAAGCTTAATGTTGTTTAAAAGTAAAATATCTATAATGGACCATAAGGTGGCATCTGAATACAGTACATTGGCTGTTTGGGGGTTTATGTCAATTTTCAAGTGTACATCCATCATGAAACTTATCTGGGGAAGCTGGTCTGCAAAAAAGCATGAAGAATAGTAAAACTGTGTGAAATATTCTCACTAATTCCATCAGCTTCTCAAAATGAAAGCTAACCAGATCCCTTGAAGACTGGTTGTGCTTTGGTTCCTTGCCTCTGGAGGCATCTTTTACCTAAAAACATAAACAGTCCTGTTGCCACAGCTGCAAACTTCACACTGCTGGAGCCTCTTTCAACAGGCCACTCTGTTGTTTTTACTTATTCATCAACCCAGCCACTTCATGAAGATAGCCGTATTATTATGCGTATATGAGCTCTTTTCTTCCGAAGCATGCCAACCTAGTAAATATGCTGAACCTTAACACTCTGAGATTTAATTCCTGTTGACATAATAGTAAAATTCATGCAACTGCCATCACGCACTGCTGTGTGATAAAGAGGACTGAGAAGCTGCCACTGTCCATTTCTGTCAGTGTACAGAAGCCCATGATGCACAGATTGTTAAGCTCAGATTCTGTCTCCCCCTAGTGGCTCTTTTGAGCACAACAATGATAGTAAATTCAGACATCCCACTGGCTCTAACCATCTTGGCTGTTTCATCTGTTTGTATGTTAACTGTGTCCTATAATAACAAAGCAAGCACAGTACAAAATAAGGCAAAAACACAAATGGCTGTATAAGTTCATGTTATAAAGAACAAAGGTGCAGCCCTTCTTTTTATGAATTTTGATCTAGTTCAGATGGCTTATATTCTGCCAAGGAAGTAAGACTTCTTTTTAAAATATTGTTCCTTTTTTTAATCTAAAATTCAGCATTTTTATCTCAAGGTCTCTTTATTTCAAGAGGTCCATCTTCGCCAAATCATTACAGTCTTTATATAAAGCTGTATAAAAATGCTATGTGTTGCAGATATAACTGAACCATGGGCCAACTGTTAACCTTAACAACCTACTTAACAGCAAAGACAAAATACTTTGGTGGTTACTTGCAAACATGATTTTGTTTTAAAGTCATTACCATACTCCACTGACTAAAGAAATGCAGATCCAAGTGTCATTCAAAAAACTGACTGCAAACTGATTTGAAATTAAAGATGTCTTTTTTCAAGAATTTTGGGCAAAATGGACAGAAGTTGATTGTAAGCATGACTTAACAATAAAAGATGTTGAAATGGACCAAAAAGGTTGTGTTTGCAAAGCTGTATTTCTCTAATTGCTATTTTCCTCTCTTCCCATTAGATCATTTTTGCATCGTGAGCTTTGATTAAGATCCCACAGAAAGTCAGATGGGACACATAAAAGCTCCTAGTCATACAGAGCTGTTCAGCTCTGGCAGCGTGCACCACTTTGCTGACTAAATAATGGCAGTCAGTGTTTTCAAACACTGGCCTTTATCAAACCCTGTCATTGGCTGCTATGTTGTGGTGAACGACCACAATTATGATGAGATGAAAGTGACAAGAAGCCACCCTGCTACCTCAGCAAACTTTTCTCTTCGTTCACACTTAAAGCTGTAATTTCAGGCTAACTCTAGACACTGGTCAGAAACAATGACAGGGTGAACAAACCTACCTTGTAGATTGTTGCCTTGAAGTTGACAGTGGAGTTGTCATCAGACTAAACCACCAACCACTGGGACTGTGGATTGTTGTCATCTCTGTGATGCCACTGTAAGAAAAAAGGAGGGAAAGAGAAAGAAGTCTTTGGTTTTACGATGGCATACTTCAACATTAGTGTTTTGACCAATTTTGTTAACACCCTTACCATTATTCTGAAGGTACCCACACTCTATATCCTTCAATTGATGCATCTGTACAGAGAGAAGGAAGAGTGTGTAAAGGTAAGGTTAAAATGATCATTTTTGAAAGACATTTAGCCTGACTCTGGTGCTACTTGGGGTGCACCATTACATATCAAATGCTGTCTTTTATCATTTCTATCCATCACTTTTATGAGGAAATTCTGCAGTTTGTATGAATAATAAAACTTTCATGGTTGCTGAATGACAGTTACATTCGAGGCCTTTATATGTGTGAAGTCAAATATGTTGCTTTTTTGTCAAAGTTGCATCAGGATTGCAGTAAATTCAATATAAATATACTTGACTCAAGATTACCATAAAATGTGTTCCTGGCTGTCAATGATGTGATTAAAACATTGCTATAAAAACTCACAGATATAGTGGTAATATATGGTTAAAATACCCAGGCAAAAGACTTGTTTTTGTGGGGACACACTGTTATTGCTTGTTTAGTCATTGAGCAATTCGTCACTATTCTGGGATTTCGAGTTATCAGCATTTGCAACTTCTGTTTCAGACTACATGGTTGGATCTTTCGAAAACGTCCCTTCTTCTAAACAAAACTTTCAAACAGTTTATAAATCGACTAATTATTTTTGGTCGATTAAGTAGGGATTTCGACTTATCAGCATTTGCAACTTCTGTTTCAGACTACATGGTTGCATCTGTCGAAAACTTTCCTTCCTTGTAAACAAACCTTTCAAGCAGTGTATGAATCGACTGATTATTTGGGTCGATTAAGTAATCGACCAAAGCGTGATCCATGTCTGCAGACCTACATTCAGCCAGCATGATGAGGCTCATTATCATATTCCAGTAAAGGAGCTCTTCTCCTCCCAGTCACAGATCTCCGCCCCAGTCATCTCGAGCTGCCGCTGCTGCTCGGAGCCCGGATGCGCCGCCATGCCGACTCTTCCAGCGAATGGAATAATTTATTCACCAACCTGCCTGACGCTGGGCTTCAGGAGTTGACTGAAGAAGTCAAGGAGACCGTTCCGAGGGTGGAGGAGCCTTAACCGCGGACACACGGGCACGGATTACCCGCGCTGTGTTTACGTGTGTGTTTGCGTCACTTGACACCGTTGTGTTGATATAGGGACACTTGTGTGCTAGCTAGGCTAACGTTAGCTCGAGTGTGGAGAGTGCGCGGTAGTGACAGTCCGGCCGGAGGCGGGGAGAGCCAAGGGGTGAGACTGTTACTTTGATGGTGACTACTCTGTTGACTGTACGCGAATAGGTGGACATCTGGTGCATAGTATCACTTTCATAAATGTGAGTCGCGGTTTCAGGGGGATTCGGGCAGCAGCATATCGAGGTGGGTACTTAACTGTTTACCTAATAACGTATTTTGGCTGGAGTGGAGCAGAGCGTTGAGTCGACGTATGGCCCACGATACAGCAGCTAAGAGCTAGCCTGCTAACTAGATAACTGTACAACACAGGGACCCCTAAACTTTTCAGGTCGGTAACCCCAAAGGGGAGTCCCTTGAGATGCCAGACCCTCAATTTTATGTTAGTATTCTTCGTCTTAAACATACATATTTTGAGTTAAAAAAATATATATGTATTTATAAATGATAAAGGAGAGTAAACGGTGAATCAATGGTGCATCCTCAAATGTAAATACAAAGTGATTGCTCATGACGTCATCGCCACTGACCCCCCATATTTTGAGGTGACCCTTGGGGGTCCTTGGACTAAAGTTTTAGATAAGAAAGAAAAAATAATTTAAGAGTTCTGTGTATTAGTCAGAATGAAATAAGATGCTCCTGCAGAGAGAGGTTTGAGTAGTGGATAGCTGAGGGTGCAAGTCACGTGATTAACAAGGAAACCATGTAGACAGTGATAAAATATATGATCTTGTGAAAAAAAGATGCAATCATGCTGTTAAATTCAGTGGCCTGTGAGCAACCTGAGACTATTATACAGGTCTATTCACTAGGACTGGGCGATATATCGATATAAGAAATATACCGATATATATTTTTAAATGAGATATGAAATTGGACCATATTGCATATATCGATATATAGATATCAGATGCCATGTTGACAGGCTGGTGTTTCTCACACAAAGAAGGACACACTTGTGTGTCCTTTAATGTCCACCTCAAGAAAGCACTAACTTATCAAAGTAAAAACAAAGAGGGGGAAATGTTTACTGGGTTCATATTCTGTTCATAGTCTAGTGCAACTGATTGAGACTGAAGAAAATAAGACAGATAGGTAATCTCAAAATGATGTTAAAAATCAATTGTCTTAAACTGAGCACTTTATTTTGTAGTGTAAATGCTGCCTGTACTAGGGTTTGTCATAGTTAATTATTTTGTAGTGTTCATTTGCATCTGTGGGTTTGAAAGAGAGGAGAAGAAAATCTGCAATTTGATTTTATCAGGCCATTTATAGTTGTCAAAATGTTGATGCTTTTCTCATGTAAATAAATTAATTTCAGAAAAAGATTGGCCTATTTTACTTTATGGGCTATTTTTATTTAATATATATTTTTCATTTAAATGTGCACCTTATGGAGTTCCAATTCAAAAAAAAAAAAAAAAAAAAGGTACTCCTGTGGTTATACAGTATTTATGTTTACACTTTATTGTTCTTTGAACAGCTGAGCATAATTTCATCCGGCCAGTTTAAATAGAAATACTTGTGACATGTCACATTTGGCTTTGACTGTGACTAAACATTTGCTCTCACTTTGCGAAAACAATATCAGGATATATATCGTATATCGATATTCAGCCTAAATATATCAGGATATGACTTTTGGTTCATATCGCCCAGCCCTACTGTTTGCCGTGACTTATTACTATCACATCATCCAAAAATAAGAAATGACATTTTTTCTGGACTCCAGTCCTTAAACTCATGTGAGGTGTGTTTAGCTGATGGTGAAACAGACTGAAATTTACACCAATCCCTCTTTATGACCAACAGAAAAAAAAGAAACATACCCTTAGCTGTGAGGTTAAGTGATTCTCCGAGGTGGTGTGTAATGCTTGGGTCCACTGCAAGTGGAAGACTTGAGATGTGACAATTCACAGCATGCTACTGAAAGTGTGTCATTTCCTATTTTTCACAGCCAAGTTTCTTTGAGAGAAACAGATTTGAAGGTCCAAAGACAAACGTTTAATGACAGGACAATATCAGATATAAAAAAAGGAGGTACCTATTTGACTGATCTCCTGCACAGACCCTTGAGACAAACTAAGCAGTTCTTAGAAATCCTGATATAAAGACTCAAAAACAAAGAGGATCAAGCTTAAGCAGTGGCTGCTCAGTCTACCTTTTAAATACAAGATCTGTTCAGCCTCCTGATACTTAAATTTGCCACTAAAAGACCCATCTTGTCTCCATTGCCTTCAACTGGAGCTAAGCTTTCTCCTTTTTATACCCTATATTTGATAATGTATACCATGTCCTTATGGTAAAGTTTTTGATTGTATTTTGGCTATAGATTTTCTTTCTCTCATATATTATCTGGTTTTTATGTACAGTATATCATGTGGTGTGCTGGTATTCTCTTTTGGGGGATATTTTCATTTTTGTTGTTTCCTTGGTTGTACAGCTCCTTGTTTTTTTAGATGTGCTTTATGAATAAATCTGATTTGACTTGACTTTAGGGGATACTAAAAGTAACACAAAGTGCCTCTTGTGGCATTAAAGGAAAAACAATATGTTCTGTCAATATAAAGATGAAGAAGAAAAAAGGAATTGTATCCCACTTTGTAGATTTTTGTATTTCAACAAAGGTTTATATTTATTTCTGCACATTATGGATGATAATGAATCATAATTATTAAATCTGTAAATCAATGGCTCATTGCATAGTTAGTCTTTGCTGCAATCTGGAGACACTTCCATGAATCCTAAATAGACTTACATCATGGTAATATTTCAGAGTTCTTAATCTGACCACCTTTGTCTTTTTCAGATCCATCAAGATTTCCATGTCTGCATCAACTCTGCAAACCAAAAGAGATGTCTGTTGATGAGGATACTGTAAAAACTGGTAGTCCACAGACCAGCCCCACTTCCCCTCTGCAGCTCTCAGAATGCACTGGAGGTTACAGTAATATATCTGTGATGGTGGAGGGTACTGCAGCAACCCCTGATTTTGAGGTTGCTGCTTGTCCTGTCATCGGCACTGCAGCCTCACCAAAACACACCAGCACGACCGATGCACTCACTCACTCAGACAGTGCTGGACAGAGAGCCAGAGGGAACGAGAATAACTTCAATCGCAGGAACAGCTTTCATCATTCCAAACAACAACAGACAAAGCTCACAAAGCGCCGCAACACAGCCAACTCCAGCTTCAAGCATCCCACATCTGGCAAGAGGAGACGGAGGGCTAACTCTGAGAGTGACTCTGTTCTGCCCAGCAACTTTCTCCTGGGAGGGAACATTTTTGATCCATTGAATCTAAATAGCCTCCTGGATGAGGAGGTCAACAGGGCACTGAACGCAGAGACGCCCAAGTCCTCTCCGCTGCCAGCAAAGAGTCGAGACCCTGTAGAGATCCTCATCCCCAGGGACATCACTGATCCGCTGAACTTGAACAGCGGGATAGCAGATTGCAGCTTTTTGGTTTCTCCGTTCAAAAGTGGTGGCAGGAGGAGACACCGCAACAGACATCATGGAGGGGGAGGAGGAGGTGGGATTTCGACCACACAGATGAGCCTCTCAGAATCAGGAAAAAGCGAGTTCAAAGCTGGCCCCTCTGCACCACTTCAAGGTATGTTAGCATCCTGCTCTGCACCAGATATCTCCAAAGAGTCCAACAGTTTCTCCAGCATAACAGGGGACTCCCATGAGCACTCAGCTGACACCTTAGGCAGCAGCAAGGAGGAGATAACACTGGTATCTCTGGATGATTCCACTTCCTCCGCATCAGGGGGGCCAAACCAGCAGACAAGCAGGCGTAAGCGTAGGCGCAACTCTGGCAAAGCTGAGCCCCCTGTGACCCATTCTACGCCCATTGGAAAGTTAGGAACAGCAGACAGAAGTTTTGTTACAGGGGGGCTGAAAAATTCTCAGTCCTTCCACACACCAAGGAGTGGTGGTCCCAGGACTGGGCCTGGAGGACGCCCACACCAGCAGCCCCACAGTCAGGGAAATCAGCAGCATCAGAAGAAGAAGTTCCAGTATGGAAATTACAACAAGTATTATGGTTACCGCAACCCAGGCTCAAGCGAAGACCCGCGAATACGAGTGCTCCGTCCAGAGTGGTTTGAGGGTAAAGATGTTCTGGATTTAGGTTGCAACTCAGGCCACTTAACTCTCTATATTGCTAAAATGTTAAGACCCGCCCGCATACTTGGCCTTGATATTGATAACGGTCTGGTTCATGCAGCACGAAAGAACATCAGGCATTATCTGTCTGAACTGCAGACCCAAGAGGCCAGACGGGCAGTGAAGGGCACCAAACAGGAGGAGAGGAATGGGAATGAGAGTCAGGCAGGCACAGACAAGAAGCACAATGAAGCCGAGAGCGGGGATGAGAATGGGAGAGCAGTGAAAGGAGAAAGTGGCCCTGCAGAGGCTGTAAATGACAACGACTGCTGTCACACAGATGAGGCAGGGACCCAGAGGCAGGACGGCAAAGCAGAGGAAATGGAGCAGGGAGATTGTGATTCACTCCCCGCTGATCACTCCGTGAGCTGCTCTTTTCCCGTTTCCCTGCGGATCTCCAGGGGGCCGATCGCTGCACCTCCGCTAACAGAGACGTCCTCCACACGGCCGGGGGAGTTCCCTTCAAATGTGTCCTTTGTCAAGGTAAGACGGCACATCTCCAATTGTGTAAACATTTGATCACAGCATGATTGAGATTTCTATACTATTTCATCATGGGAGCTTAGATTAAATCTGTATTTCACAACCAGGCACCCGCTGTGTGGGCAGGATCTTATACCTGTGTATATATAAATACATATGAGACAGCCAAGATACTGAACCTTTATTCTCTGTAAGACATTTTAAAATCTATCCAAATCCATCTCTGGTGATGGCTGCATGCTTTGAGAAACAGTCGGAGGTTTTACTGCCTTCTCAAGAGGAACTTGGTACAAATTATTTGCCCACTTGTTCACCCTGAAGCCTCATTAGGATAATTATCTGGGCTGTTAATTGGGTCTGAGTGTTCAGGTTGCACCTTGTATCTTATCTGGATTAATAACAAGGAATGCACTCACCATGATGATTAATGGCAGCTTTCATTACCACACAAAGTTCACAGTTTCATCTGGTGAATTTCAAACAGTTGGATAACAGGGCTCGACCGTGCGACCGTTTCACTCGCATTTGCGACTAAAAATAGATGTGTGCGAATTGTAAAATGTTCTTTTCATATAAATACCGCAGTGAGTTAGTTTTAGGTTTAGGTTTACTGTAGATCTACCTGTGTCTTCTCACTCACACAACCGGGAATAGCAACAGCAGTGCGGTTGAATCTACTCGGCATCCTCGCTGAATAAGAAGAAGGGACTATCAATAAATTACTGGTTGATGTTCTCAGAAAAGGCTGTTTTCCTTCAGTAGCTTCCATGTCATGTGGCCAGTTGACCTAAAATTGATTTCAAATAGCAGTACTTGTGTCGACCAATAAGACAAACATTATTTGATTAAGTTTCAAAGTTCTTTGTGTGCCCCTTACAATTTCAACTTAAGAGCACATGTGCTCCTTGTGAAAATAGTTAGTGTCAAGTCCTGGATAAATCTATTTAAAATTGACAAGAATTTTAGGACTTTTATGATGATATTGTTGTTTTGTTAAACAAAAAGATACCACAGTCATCCTCACTTTTGACAAGGAAGGATCAAAGAGTATCAACTGTATGTTGGCCAGTAGGGATAGGCGATAAATTATCCTTCATGATACATCGCCAGAAAAATCCTCCATGATAAATATTTGCCATCTCATGATAAATACGATAAATGCAAGTTGATGACGTAAGCAGGAGTGGTGGACCCTCAGCCATAGCCCACACAGAGCAGAATAACAAACAAACATGGCCGAAGGTAATGAAGAAGACGTTTCTGAGCAGCTCGTACTGAACGAGGTTCCACATGAGGGACTTTCTTTAAGATTGGGGCTTAGATGAGGACAATCAGTTATGCCTGACATCGGACAGTGGATCTGCTGCTGTTCACTCTGTGCAATAAGAGTTTTCAACAAATGTGTTGAAAATCTTGTTTGATGTCATTAATTTTCTCCATAACCCACCACTCAAACTTGTGGTTAAGTATCTTATTTGACTACCCCAACTGGTGTTCTCAAGACAAAATGAGTCAAAAATATAGATTGGAACTATAATATTTTTATCCGGACTTTTATTGTTATCGCCAGAATGGCAAATCTTATTGTGATAATTTTTTTTAGCCCATATCACCCATCCCTATTAGCCAGTTCATTGACTATTTTATGGGTCCTCTAACAACAAAGCATGTGTGCAAGTTTCATCTCACAACAGATGATCTACTCTTGTTCAAACTCTGGTTGTGGAGGGAATGTCCGCTCGTTTTTCCATATTGGTGTCTTTGAATCTGTTGCCAACTTGTAGCTCACTATTCTCTGAAGCTGCTGGTGATACATGGAATCATAGTGAAGCTGGAAGCAGCAAAAAGGAGCCAGTCTGTCCTTGTCTCCAGTTTGATGTTGCTATGTGGCTGGAAGCATTTCTGATGGCATCAGTACCACCCTCAGGCAAGAAAACGCCAGCTATTACAACAGCGTTTTCATATGAATATCAAGGATTTTAATGAAAAGTATTTTAATTCTAAATTCCATCAAGGCTTTGGGCCTCACAGGCTTTGTGTGGGCAGCTGTATAAATTGGCTGGATGCAGAAAGCGTAGTGTTTCTGAATGAAATCAATAGTAGCCTCCTCCCTGCAATGAGCATTAGAGCTAATGGAAGAGCAGCACAGAGCTTATCCTGTAAACGAGCCGAAAGCTTGAAGAAGAGTGCTTGAGCCCCACAGCCTGCACAATTCAAAATGGATTAAAGGCGGACATGTCAGGCTGCCTTCTATTTCTTTGACAAATCTCGCCTGAAATTGGGTTAAACTGAGATGAGTGTATTTATATTATGAAGTCACAGACGTCTCGATTTACTCCATGTTTCTTTCATTAATCACAAAAATCTTTGTCACCTCTCTTTCACCTTTTCTGGGTGTGTGTGGAGGTGAAATTCCGGGTATTTTTTGCACCTGTGTATTTCCTGTCATAGATACCACATTCTGTTCTGATAAAGAAACCACAACCTTGTTGTCATTCAAGAGGAATATTTGCTTTTTGAATAAAGCGTGATTGTGATTGAATGACTCTGCAGATGTTTCTCCTCAACCAAGTGGTCTTATTACCTTTTTTGTTCCTTCAGACACCAGTTATTAGGCGTGGGAGTACAAAACGATACAGCATAGTATTGCAATATTTTGTCTGGGGTTATATATAGTATCGTCTCATTTGCCAAGTATCGATTTTTCCATATTAATTGCTAAAATGAAGTCAAATCTATGATAATGGAAAAATATAATCAACTGTTTGTCCGTTGAGGTTGGCAGAGGTGACTTCATAGAGCAGGAGAAAGTTACTGCAACAAATATATATAAGGTTTGCAAGATGTGCTACATAAAAATAAAATACAGTGTAAATAAGACAAACATAAAAGAAAGACAAATGCTAAATTTGCTTAACAGTTGAATAAAATGTATTAATCGCAATATATTGTATCGCAATACTCACTGTATTACAAAATGTTAAAAATCGAGATAATATCGTATCGTGGCCCAAGTATCGTGATAATATTGTATCGTGGGACCACAAGTGATTCCCACCCCTACCAGTTATGCAAGTTAATCTGTGCTGAAATGGTAGGGTTATACCTTGCAGATACATTTGTCTCTTAGAAATGTTTGTACTTGTAACTATAGTTATTAAAACTTTTAGCCTTCTCTGTTCTTTAAAACAAAGTGCTTTTAATGTCATGGAGAATTAGACAAAAGCTTTCCTATTATCGTATTTTTCACTCTCAATGTCGAAGCAGTAAAATTATTTTTTTAGGGTTTTTTTTTTCCATTGACTCCCTTTTAAATAATGACAAAGACCCATCTCAACTGTCCAATGACTTGTATGTTCATTTACTGAAGCAGGAGCCAGCTGAATGCAAATTTGACTATTGTCCCACTCCTCACTAATAGCTCAAAATTTTGTGGAAGAAGGAGTTTAAAAATACTTAATGATTTTTCCTCTATCCTGTTAAATGTGATGATATGAGAGAGCTGCGTATCACTGCACTGCTCTGTCATATAAACTCTTATACCAGTGGTTCTCAATCCAGTCCTCGAGGCCCACTGTCCTGCATGTTTTTGATGTTTCCCTGCTCCAACACACCTGATTCAAATGATCAGCTCGTTATCAAGCTCTCAAATGGCTTAATAACGAGCTGATCATTTGAATCAGGTGTGTCGAGGACTGGATTGAGAACCACTGTCTTATACGGACTTAATTCCAAATGCATTTTCAGATACTCGACTTTCAGCTGTTGTGATGCCTCAGATGTTTCATGTATCAGCAGGTCTCTACAGAATTGAACTCCTAACACTCATGTACATACCCCTTCTCTTTTTCAGGCCAATTACGTCCTGGATAACGATAATCTTCTCGTGACCCAGCGGCCAGAGTACGACGTGATCCTGTGCTTGAGCGTTAGCAAGTGGGTTCACCTGAACTGGGGAGACAGCGGCCTCAAGCGGCTCTTCAAGCGGGTGTACAGACATCTCCGTCCAGGAGGCTTGTTCATCCTGGAGCCACAGCCCTGGGAGTCCTATGTGAGGAGGAAGAAGCTAACGGTAAGAAACTGGAATGGCAGGGCTATCGTGAAATGAAATCACCCTGGGCTACACCAGGCGCGCCTACTGAATTTAAGTTTTCTTTAAATATTTCTTTTTTTTTTTCATTCGACAGGATAATATTAACAGGAATTATCACAACATCCGCCTCAAACCAGATCAGTTTCCATCATACCTCACAAACGAGGTGGGCTTCACCAATTTTGAGTACCTTGGAGCCCCCAAGTGTTCAATTAGAGGTAATGAAATGAATTGTTTGAACAAGTTTCAGCATTTGATATCATCTCACCACTACAGCTTGATGTTCAACCGTTCTCTCCTCTTCAATAGGTTTTCAGAGGCCAATCTTCTTATTTCACAAATGACCGCTCCTGCCTTGAAGATCTTTGAATGTGAGTAGCCTGAATCACCAACCAGACAAACAAGCCAGTCAGCTGCCCTGGACTACATGGAGTCATCTCACTCCTTCAGTTTCCCCTAGCTACTCAGACGCTGGAGATGAAATTCAGAGAGAGGAACGGGACCACGAGTGGAAGCGATTTCACAAGGATGAGATGTTTCCAGGAGAAACACCAATCAGAAATACAGAATCCTCTTTGACTGCAGTTTCTTCAAAGAACAACAGAGTGAGCGCAGAGAGGACTCCTCCGTGTCTGACCAGAAGACGAATGTCCAGTTTGAGCTGACTGCAGAAGAGGTGCTCACCTGACTTTATCATTTCCTTGAACTATCCTAGTGCTAACGATGCCCCAGTTTGGCCATAAATATGACTGAATATCTTTGGCCACATATCTCTACGTTCACAACCTTGTTCTGTTCCACCATATCACCATATTGTAAACATATTAGGGTTGGGAGACAGGATAGACTTTTCCAATTGATCACTGCCTCTAAACTCTAAAAAAGCCATCATCTGATCATACGGTCAAGAAAAGCAGCACCATTGTGTGGGTGATATGTTTCATTCAATCAGTGAGGCTTCACGGTACAGATTATGCTGCAGCAAGTGATGGCAGAAGAATCAGGACTTGTCATTGAAGAACATTAGAGCCCATTCAGTTTAGTGATTTAAAACGGCTAAATTACATCAGCCAAAGATTCTTAAAATGAAATGCTGATGTTTTTTGTACTATCTCCCCACCCTGATATTGTTGTCATTATTTTGCAAAATAGGCCAAAGAGCTGAATGAACTCTAATCTGTCGAGGAGCCGTGAGAATTCAGTACTCGTTTCAAAATTGTACTTTATGAAAGCTCCTAAATTGCACAAACCTGAGAGCCTATGAAGTGACAAGTGTCTCGATTGAGGGTTAGAGAAAGAAATGCACAAAGAGAAAGTTACATTCGAAACAGCACAGACAGAAATAATCTGGTGATTTGTGAATTCTTAAACAGTGGATCACAAAGAGGTTTTGAAAGGATGGTCCTTTAAGCAGTGGTTCTCAATCCAGTCCTTAAGTCCCCCCCCACTACTGTCCTGCATTTTCTGGATGTTTCCCTGCTCCAACACACCTGATTCAAATGATCAGCTCGTTATCAAGCTCTGTAATGGCTTGATAACGAGCTAATCATTTGAATCAGGTGTGTTGAAGCAGGAAAACATCCAAAACATGCGGGACAGTGGGGGCTCGAGGACTGGATTGAGAACCACTGCCTTTAAAGGACACTGAGTTCCTTTAAAACTATAAGTGATGATGCAGTCATCAAATATTAAATGTTTTTATCACAACATTAAGACTGTACTTAGTTTTGAACATGCCCTGTCGGTTTATGTTGGACTTTGACAGCTACATCACCAAGAGTAAGAGATCCCCAAGTGAAACTTTAAATACCACATTTTTAGGAGATAATATTCTGGCTTTTTAAATGTAAACTTTCTTTGACTTTTCTTGAGTGTCTTGGAGTAAAAAGCTGGTCAGGAAGCAATGAATCACTTCATGGGTTCTTAAAGCCTTACTGATGCTCCATCCCAATGGTAGGGGGCACATTTGAGCTGTGTTGACACCTCGGTGTGAGCTAAGCTCTGAATAATTCAGCACAGAGAGACCACAAGGACTATTTTGCAAGGTAGATCTGTAGCATGCAGTGATGTGTTTCTTTTCTGATGACGGTAAAGCCATAGTTCCTCTTCATGTGTTGTTGAAAATTGTCCTTCATGAGGTGCTGACTGAGTGACTAATTAGGAGTGCAATGAAAAAAACTAAGATCCTGTTATTATTGATGCTGTATGACTCTTAACATATGCATCATTTTAAGTGGGCTAATCATAACTACGGAACAGGCTCTAATTTAATCAGCAGTTTAATCATTTTCTAGCTCTTTAGTAAAAATAAACTTCTCCAAGACTGGGCAAACATTCACATCTGTTGAAAAGAAATTGTGTCTTAAGTGACTATAAAGAAACCACAGGACCCTTTTTAAATGAGTGTGCTGTTTGGGAGTACTGCCAACATTTTTATAAGGGCCTTTTCTCTTGGATTTAACTAAATATCCTATCAACTTATTCGTCTTTATCCTCATGAGGACTCTTAAGAGTTACAGGCAGTCGGTCTTTGTGATTGTATCTTTATTAGATTGCACCGCTGCTGCTCATCAACTTTTCATTTTCAGAGACTCGGACACAAAGTCCTCCCTGTTTTGTGGCTGGTTCATTTTTATCACTTGGCATACTAGGAGAGGAGATGATGAAGAAGATCGGCGATTGTGTGTGTCTATTTTAGTAAATGATCAATGTAAATAAGTTTCAACATTTTCTTTCACTGTTGTCTGTATTAAGTTCATAACTGCTTTTGACTTTTTCCAGTGGATTTTTTTTTGTCCTGTTTTTCAAATGTTTGCTGCCAAGTTGTGTGTGAGTCAAAGGTCAGAGTTTTTGACCTAAAATGGGCCACTGATCCGGCTCTGTATCAAGAAATGAGTATGTACATTTCAAAGCTCAGATGTGTTTGATTTGTTCTGTCCTGGCAGGCGAATGGATTGTTAGATTGGCTCTTTATTTTTTTATAAACTGTTTGAAAGGAGTGTCGTTGTCAATGCACTCTCATTTCACATCATTTGACATATCATAGCCAGTTGAAAAATTTTCAAAAAACACACATTTTGCACATTTTTTCCTGTCAGATTTTTATAACAAGTTGTGGAACACTGACTATCCTATTAAATGAAGCTTCAGGTGAAATTCTAATGGCGCATTGGACACAGCCCACCAACCACACCTCTCTTCTAAGCTAAGACAATCTGCCTCTCAGGCTTAGATAAACCCACTGCTGTAGCTTCATGGGCATTTCTCGTTTTGCAAATCAAATCAGTCAGAAATATAACCATTTCACATTTATGGTGCTCAAATGTGTTATATGGAATAGAAAAGTGAAGTGTGCAATTGTTGCTCTTTAAAATTATAACTCAACCCTTTGACCTTAAAAAATATTCAGATTAATATCAATTTTAGTATTGTAAAAAAAAGTTCAAAATGTGACTGTAGTTTGAAATGTGAAAGCTTTTTTTTTTTTTGCATCGAAAGCAAAAATCACAAGTATAATCACAGTAGGCACCAGTTTTTCCTGGTGTTTAAAATCATTCTCCTTATGTACAGAAGCTTTAGTCCTAAGGGGCAGAAACTATGAGTTTGATTCCAACTTGCAGGCCTGCTGCACCTTACTAGATGTTATTTCCTTCTCTTTCCTAGTTTCTTACTCTATCCACTGTCCGATCCTCTCAAAAAAGCATAAAATCCCCAAATGAACAAACAAACAAAGAAAAGGTTAAATAACAGTGAAAGCACACTTGTATAATGTTTAGTTTTTTTTTAGATGTTATATGTCAGTGCTGTACAGATCACGTCAGTCCTGCTTTGAGCAACTCTTCAGAGTGCTTCTCAAGAAGGCTTCACATTTAAATATCGACTCCTATTTTCTAACTTTCAATATGTAGCTGCAAGCCTATTTTTTTTATAATAAAGCAGCTCTAGCAGAGAAATGCTGGTAGAGTATTTGCTTGACATGAAGAAGCACTGATTTAACAATAACCATATTTGGTGAAGTGGGTGAAATTAGATTTCCTTGCTGCACAAAAAATACAAAAGTCAGGAGTGTATGGTCACCTCCTCTCATTGAATTTGCACTGATGTGACTGGAGAGAATTAAAAGTAGTTTAATTACATTTTACAGTTAGAGTTTGTGTATTACGTGTACCCACATTTTCAGGAGCAGTTTTCTGGAAAAACTTGGAATAAGCATAACTTGACTGTCAGGGAGTCCTTTCATTTTCACGTCTCTTAACAACAAGATGGATCTGAATGTTTTTCTGTGTTCATCTCCATGAATTAAAAGTGGTTGCAGATTTGGTGTTTTGATTTTTGCTCGTACAGCACCTTGTGAAGTAAGTTCACAGGAATCAAGTTTTTTTTTTTTTTTATGGAAGTAGGTACAGGCTGTTGCATAGCATAGTACTTGTTTTACTTCTGTGATATGGTAAATGATCACCAAGTGTTGACATTTCACTGTGACCCTCCATATCAACTTTGAAGAGATTCGGTTTCAGTCTTAAACCTTCTCTTCATTTCTCCTCAAAACCCAAACAAACAGTGTCGGTACCTTAACAGACTTAAACTGGGAACTATTTAACAATGTTAGTAACATACTTGATCAGATGGAATCCCCAACCACATGTTTGCATTGAGAAAAAAAATCATGATCACTCTTCAAATATTGTGTCAATTCAGATGTTTGGTTCCCTAAAGAAATGGACAATCCTTTTCTGTTTGATCGTTTAATGCTTGACCCCCTTTCTCTGCTCGACTTTCACAGAACAGGTGTCGTATTCTCCTCCTGGGGGGGTAATCCTGCCAGTCCCACCTCTGCTGGTGCCACAGAGCTGGCCAGTGTCATCAACTGCGAGCCATCTTTCACAAATGTTTCCCCCTTTGCAGCTGGTTCTACGGTTCTTGCTTTGTACCATTTCGTCTGGAACACAGCCAAACTCCCTTGTTGTAGAGGTAGAGGAGAAGGTTGGTAGCAGGGCAACATCTGGCTGTGAGAAAGTTGCAGAGATCTTTAGCTGAAACCTCAACTGCTGGTCTAGATTGACCCCTAATTGCTCTCATATCTAATAGTGAGGACAGACGACTCCTTTTTTTGGCTGATGTTCTGAGCCCCAACTTCTGATAACTAAGATTGTACAACTAGTTACTATGGCTGTGTCCGAAATGGATCCCTAACCCCTATATAGGCAACTATATGGGGGTGAGCGCCATTTTGAGGGGTGTCCAAAACCTGAGTGATCAATTCCAAGGCCCCGCACAGGCGACTCAAAACCTCCCATAGAGTATTTCAAAATGTAGTGACTATTCAATGGTCACTCACCGGTGGTGGGCATCCCATCATGCATTGTGTCTCCAGCGGCAATTCAAAGATGGAAGTGCACCATGTAGTGTCTGAACCCTCCGGTGATTGAGCTTGCTTCATAGTCAGCTATACAGTGAAAGCCCGTATGGGGGTTAGGGGTTAGGGATTGAGTGATTCATTTTGGACACAGCCTGTCTTTTTCAAGCTGCTTTTTGGAGGTGGCAGTTAGAGTGATGAGCAGGTAGAAACATGTTGCTGAACTTTGTGGGCACCCTATTTTTGTGTATGCCTGTCTGAACTCCTGTAGAATTCACCATGACTATGAAATGTCGGGACTCCTGTCTTTTGGTGTTGATGTAGCCGTTGCTTCCACATCAAGCAGGTTGAAGCCTTTGAATGACAGAAGTTACGGCTCATTTCTTCATCAAAGGGGTAGACTGAGTCACCCAAGCAGCACTCTACAGTCTCTCCTGTACCGTCAGCACCTGAAGGAAGTTCTTATATTCCCACATTTCTTCTACATCAGCAGATCTTACACATAGTTGAAGCGACCAAAGAGGAAGTTTACTTGTGCCTTCTCTTTTCCAGTCCAAGCTTACAAATATGGACTGCCCATTTCCTGCTCCTCTGATTTCCACTTCGCAGCCTGGTGAAACTACTATTCACTAACCTGAGGATTTGATACTTGCCTTCCTCTTTGTTTAGGGGTGATCCCTCCGTGTCTTTCTGGATCCTTCTTTCTTCTTTGAAGGCATTCACTTATAGATATCTTCACGGTATCTGCTTGTGATTTGGTGATAGCACCTCTATGATTCATAGAGGTTTGTCATTGGTGTTCCTTCTCTTATTGCTGCCACAGAAAGTTTGTTTCACCACAGAAACTTTCTCTGTCTGCAAGATTGGGCTCAGCAACACAGTGGTGCCAGACTCTGGGCTTTAATTGTCTCACCTCCAGATGCTGCAAACTTGTTTCTGCTTCATCTCCTGCACTTTCCTGTCTCTTACTGGTTTCATAAACCTTGATCATTTGTTTCTGGATCTTTTGTCATTCTAGTTGGCTTCGTCAGTTCTGGTTGGCCCTTTATTCCGATCTCCCAGCAACCCCCTTGGCCGTTTTCTCAAATGAAATTGAAGTCTCAGAAAAACTGAACGCAAGTCACAGATCAACTATAACCATATTAATCTGGTTCTTAACCAGGATATAACAAGTCATTTTTTCCTTACCAGCGCTCAGAAAGTTAAATGTGATTCATTATCTACAAACTGTAATCTCTTTGCTCTATAACAAGTACACATTTTTTTTTAAAATGTATTGAGCCTGTAATATCTTTCAGTTTTAAGCTGTCGGTGTCAGCTTTGTGAAGACAGACAGCCTCATGTAAACAGGTTTGTGAGGGGTTTTACCCTTTTGTAGTTGGGTCACGCTGCGCTGTCTGAATAGTACAAAGATTCGACCCAGATGACAATGCAGAGCACAATACAGCGGCTGATGTTTACAAATAGCATCCATGCCTTTAACACCTACAAGCCTGGGCCAGTCATCAACCTTCTTCAGGTCCTGGCCCGCTGGTAAAACATTCAGTGACCACGTGGACAGAAAAGTGTTTAAACCTCGGAGGCCATTGGCAATTGGATGTCTGTATTTCATAGTGCCAGAATTCCTCTTACAATGGTGTTTACTCTGTTTGTTGTATGATAATATTAACTTTGCCGACCAGTAGAAACTAAAACCACAAAGCAAATTCCCCAAACAAAGACATTTGACCTTACAGACGGAGATAGGCAGACAATATGACAATGAATTTGCTTTGCAATCGTGACTGCTGGGTTGTGACGTTGTCGGTCTGTTCCAGACAGAGTTGTCTAGACAGACAGAATGGCGAGACGACATAAACACAGACAAGAGACATTACACTTCATTCACAAAAGCTCTATTCCATCACAGCTATTTGGGTTAGTCACTTGACCATCATTGTCTCCGGTCAGATCAGGGCTGAGTGAAAGCATGCCACACTAAACTCAGACTGCTTTCCATGCTCATATTTCCCAAAGGTCAGGCTGTGTGTAGTAGTGTGTACTAATGTGGAGGGATAACACTTGTTTTAGATGTTTGTTAGGAGCAAAGTGAAAGAATCACTCTGCTTTATGATTTGTAAAGTATATGTTGACAGTGTTTAATATCAACAAAACAAAAATGAGTTTCTCTTTTTAACGGCTTTATTAGATCACTGCATTTCAGAGTTTAAGGGAACTGATTAGTATGTTTGAGATACAGGATTGATCACACAAGATTTCAGGCAACACAACTCTAATGTGGATAATATGGTTTCGGCTTCACACAGAATATCTACTAATACAAGAAATTCACTTCAAAAGCCATCATAGTCAAACTCCACGGCAGCATGATGAGGAGGTCATCAAAGGGAACCGCTGTCTCCTGATACATCCCACACCTGTCTGTGCTGACAGATCCTCTGCTGAAGTTGCCAGAGACATCTCGCAGACATCATCAGACAGCAGGTGCTAAGAGCGTGCGGCACAGCACCTGGAAATAAATGCAAAGTAAATGAGCCCAACAAAAAAACAAAACTTTTCTTTTTTGAAACATTTACAACGTAGTGTTGTCTTATCAATTCATACAACAACTATGTAGCATATCTTGCAATGTTATGCACATTCCACTGGATGAATTGTGCTGCCTACCTGTATCTACGAGGGCAACCATGATGACCAACAATGTACTCCTGGGCATAGCAGAACCGTCTGCAGAGTCCTCTATACCCACAAGTCCAGTATTGCATGTCTGGATCATTGCCTGTAGGTTATTATGAATAAATCACATGTAAGTTCTCAAGAACTTTAATAACATTGATGTTGGAATAATTTTCAAATCCCATATTTGATGATTGTTTCCTCCTATTCAGAGCCATGCAAGCAGGCCTCAGTATGAGCATAATGTATTTTGAGCATTTGCCAGAGGTTGATTTGCTTGGTTTGATCTCACACAACAGGAAAATGTGAGTATCCGTTCATTTCTTACCCTCCCCAACTGCGAACATCAGGAGAAGCACAAGGAGAACCAAGCTCAGTCCCTTCATGTTTGGGTACCAATAAGCTTTCAGACACTGTTGTGGACAGGCTGATGCTGCATTTATACAGCATTTCCACCGCGGGGGAGGAGTCCGTTGTGCTCTGTGCAAATCACAATAACAAAGTATGGCTGAATGATGGCAGTCTGAGAGATGAAGGTCAGAACTGTCAGCTTTCCGCTTAGTCAACAGCTGCAGTTTCTTGAGGATTTTAGTTTGTTAGTTATGATCAACAAACAGAGCAAAAGTTTATTCTCCAACATGTTTGGGAGATACTAGAAACAAGCTGCTCTATACACTAAAACAGAACTTTACATGAAAAAGGCATTCTTACCTATAAACAGGCCTATGGTTGGACACATTGACCACAAAGGACTCCATTAAAAATACAAACCTAGCAAAGGTTACAACATGAGGTAAAGTAACTTATCTATTTGTTTTAAACAGATAAATTACCGAAGAAGAATTCTATCTGTCTGTCTCTGATTTCAGGGTTGCCCAAATTCTCTGCTACCCACATCTGAATATAGCAGTGGCTCTTGTGTTATTGCTGATGCTGTGAAACTAAAATAAAACTGCACAAAACACACTGCTCCAGTGAAACAGGGGAGGCTTGTTAACAAAACAGTAACAATAGAAGGCAGGAACACAGAGACATTAACATGTATGGCATGCCCTCTAGTGCTCATGACAAAATGTTTGCTTGTTTGTTTGTTTTTAGTTTAAAATATATCAAGATTGCAGTCAGAAGATACTGCAAGAAAGTAATGCCATGCTGTACGGAAAGTACTAGAATAATTATCAAATGATGAGTGTTATGTTATACTTTATGATTTTACTTTATGACTCTAATCGACAGACTCAGGCGATGGGTGGGTATCAGTGAGAGTTCTCTTGACTGGTTCTTGTCTTATCTTTCAGATGGACATTTTTCTGAATCACCTGGACCATTCATGTCAGAATCAGCCACTCTGTCCTGTGGCATACCTCTGGGTTCTGTGTTGGGGCCACTTTAATTTTCACTATACATTATCCCACTAGGCCATGTAATTAATCCATTTTATGGTATTTCCTACCACTGTTACACTGACGAAATTTGGTTATATGTTTCTTTCAAGACAGATGCTGTACAGAAAATTACCAACTAACTCAACTGATTGTCTTCCATTAAGGAGTGGATGGATTAAAACTTCCTACAGATAAAACAGCGGTTCTTGTTTTTCCCCTGACAACATTGCAACCAGGGTTCCTTCTGCTTTTGGCTCCTTCTCTACCACTGGGAAGACAAATTTCAGAAACCTTGTTGTCATTTTTGATCACAGAAAGCTCTTTGACAGTCACATCGAATCATTAACTTGTTTATTTTTTTCCTAGTTAAGAAAACTTTCAAAGCTTTGGAATTCAGAATTAGAAATATTGGTCCAAGTTTCTGTTTCATTCCGGCTTGACTAGTGTAACCCTCTATTCACATGTCTCAATAAATCCTCCCTTGACCATCTTCGAATGATTCAAAATGCTGCTGCAAGACTGTTCACCAGATCCAGCAGGACAACCCACACCAGCCCTATTTTACTTTATTTGCTTTGGTTGCCAGTCAAATTCTGAATTAATTTCAAGATCCTTGTGTTACTTAGAAAGGCATCCAGAATTAAGCTCCAGTGTATATATTTCTGAGCTGGTCCGTCCTTACATCACCAGTAGATCTATTAGGTTCTTTGACCAGAGTTTACTTGCTGTTTCCCATGCTTAGACTGAAAACAAAAGGAGATCTTCCTGTTGAACTTGGGGCTCCGACTCTTTGGAACTGTCTTCCTATCCAGATACACTGTGCTGTCTCTAATGATGTTTTTAAAATGCAGCTCAAGGCGCATTTGTTTAAACTGGCTCTTGACCATCTGCTGTAATTATTGCCTGATAGTATTATATTTGTTACTATCATTACTTTGATTTGTTTCAGTCTTCTCTTTATTATTATTGTTGTTCTTGTCATTACTATTTTGTGAAGCACTTTGTAAATCTGCTCTGTGAAAGGTGCTGTATCAAATAAACTTTACTTACTTACAAGTTCAAAAAAGAATGAAATGAATTTTCTATGATTAAATATTTTTATGTCAAGCACAGATCATTATCTTCTGCTTGCTAGGTAAAAGACTGTAGAAACAAGTTACCATCTTGTGCGCACCAGGCAATAAGCCTTTCTTGCATGTGTTAGCTTTTGACCTGTGGGTGCTTGCAGCTGCAGTGAGTGCTCCCACCCATCAACTATTCCCATCACAGTATATTATCAAATTTAAAGTCATGTTGTGGAAACAAGTTACTAACTCATAGGTACAAGTCCACTTTTTTGAGCATGCAAGACATAAACCCGTGCAAATGTACAGGTTGTGAACTCTTGCCATCATTTTTTTTTTTTAAATAATTTGACATTAAATGCTGAAGTTTAACAGTAATTTGTCTTCATCAGCATGCAATAGTGTATACAGTGTATTCAGATGGTGAAAGTGCTAAATGTCAAACAATGTGGTAGAGAACCTCTGAGCATAATATCAGACACTTTGGAGGCTCTGTGGGTTTGCTGTAGATTATGTTCTAACCCATTGAGCTTGTTTTTTAATGAAAGGTATCTTTGAGACAAAAGTATACGTTTATGTCGATGAATCTTCATTTAATCATAGGGTAAAAGACGCTTCTAAACAGTTTTCGTGAGCACGCGATGAGAATAAAACATGTGGACCCTGTAGTTATACGATTTTTTTGCACAGCAGATGGCGATCGAGGTGTAAAACGCAGTTTTACGCAGAGAAGAAAAAACTCTACCCATCTGCGCATGTGCAGTTCGTACAGCTGCAGCCGACAACAACAGACTGGACGAGCTGCCCTTTCATTCCAAGATGGCGGACTTACTCGGTTCTATCCTAAACTCGATGGAAAAGCCTCCAACCGTCGGCGACCAGGAAAGCCGACGAAAGGCACGAGGTACAGGATGAATTACTGAAGTTAAGTCTTAGCTGGACTCAGTTTGAAACACATGAATTTGGTATATTTGGGGAACTGTTCATAATTTAAACAACAGGCGCAGTACGGGGAATCTTCGCCTTACCATTGGCCGCTTCTGCCGTCATGCCGCGTTAAGCGCATTTTGGTCGGTGTAAGCCCCGCCTCTTTGTAACATGAAGCCACGCATGTCCCGCAAACTACCGCAGACTGCAGGTCAGACCTGGTCTGACTCTAGGTCCACAGATGTAGGAAATATTGATATTTTCAAGCAGTAAAGCCTGCTTTTATACTCGTGTAGAAACTAGGACTGTAAATGGTGGTCATGTGTTTGCCACTATTTTGTGTCACAAATGGGTTACAGCTAAAAACCACAAATGTTATCAAATACTTTAAAATGAACAGTATTAATGCTGAAATAAGGCCATTAGAAGCGCTTAAGATAACGATGTATAGACACATGCAACCAAAATAGAAGCAGTCACATTCACAGGCTCTCCTTTCACATGTTTGTGTGTTAATAAAGCCTGAGAAAAACAGGAGAGAACTTCAGGACTACAGTATTTACAATCTGGCAAAGCTGAGTGCAGTGTTATCACAAATAAATAACTGTATTGACTTTCCAGCAGTAAAGCCACAACATAAATTAAAACCACAAGACGGCATCATCAGCTGTTATGTGAAGGCTGGCCAACAAAACTCCAGAGGCTGTTTGCCAGTAAACAAACGGAACTAATAGGATTTATGTGACCCTATTCTCAAGCCCTGGGTGATTGTGAAAAGTGGTTTTAGGATGTCAGGAATTCTGTGTCTTTATCAGCCTTGTTGTGACAGATCTTTAGAAAGCAGGACGGTTGAAACTGTTGTGCTGCAGGACCTCATTGTTCATAGGGAGGAACTTTGAAGGTGATCAATAATGAATAAACCCACTGAAAACTTTTGATTTCTGTTCTTTTAAGAGCAAGCGGCAAGACTGAAGAAGATGGAGGAACATGAGAAAAGAAAGAAAGCTGAGTTCAGGAAAAAGGTAAAAGCTTGAGTGTCACAGCTTAAGTTTCAAATCACCACCCACTTGATCAGGAACATCTGCAAAACCTGATGCAATCCTATGCAACTTTTTTGTTCACTTGTTTGCCTTTGCAAAGTTTCTACATTTATCTGCTGTAATTGTTGATAATGTGTAAACTTGGGTTCACCTAAAAGACTTGTAAATATTCTTCATATTCAACATGCAATTCTATGACCTCAATGCAAAACTTCTGTGATGATTAAACATTTACCACCCGTCATAGAATCAAAATATGGCAAAGGAGTCGTAATGTTTGCATTACATTACAATGGACTAGTGTTGATTATAAAGTGCACACTGAGTGTAGCTCCTCTTTTTCACTTTCAAAATAACACTGTCCCCTGGCTTCTCTTTTTCAGATGGAAAAAGAGGTTTCAGATTTCATACAAGACAGCTCACAGCAGAAAAGAAAATACAACCCCATGGGGAAGATTGAAAGAAGTATATTGTAAGTAATAACTTTTTTAGATAACTCCACAAGGCAAAATGAATAAAAAATAAAATAAAAAGACATTTTTGTCATTACTCAGACACTGTTCACTTTAATTCTTCCTATCTCACAGGCATGATGTTGCAGAGGTGGCTGGTCTGACTTCTTTTTCTTTTGGGGAGGATGAAGAGAGCCGTTATGTCATGCTTTTTAAGAAGGTCTGTAAACATACAGTTTAATCCTTACAGACTGTTGTTGTTTATGAAAATAAAGAAACTATGAAGGTTTTCTCTCATTTGCTCTGATAGGAGTTTGCTCCATCAGATGAGGAGCTGGAGGCCTATCGCAAAGGAGAAGAGTGGGATCCCCAGCTGGCAGAGCAACGACGTAGACTCAAAGTAAGACGGGATCCTCCTGCTGTATTTCACTGAATACTTATTCAAATATGCATCCTGCCACACTAAATGTGATAGCTCTGCATGTCAACCTGATGTCAGAAAATACAGGTAATCTTACTTATTGGAGGTTTTAACATTTGTGGATCGCTTTGTTTGTGTCACTGTCATTTCATTTCATTTCACAGGGCAGCTTTGACTTCTCTATCTATTTATAAGGCATGTAATTCCCTTATTGTTACTGACATTTTCTTTCCATTTCTTTGTAGGAACAGGCTGCATTAGAAGAAACAGAATCCAGTCAGACAAAGAAGGTTGAAGCGTGTCCCAACTCAAACTACAGGGATAAGTACAGCCACCTGATTGGTACCTCGGCTGCAAAAGACGCCGCGCACACACTAGAGGCCAACAGTGCTTATGGCTGTGGTGAGTACATGTTGCTACATCAGCCTGGCTTTCAGAAAACTCTAACTTTCTTTGAATCATATAATTCACTCTCTTTATGTACTTTGTATTTTTGTCCCCTAGTGCCGGTGGCAAACAAGAGGGACACTCGCTCCATAGAGGAAGCCATGAATGCAATCAGAGCAAAGAAACGTCAGAAACTAGAGGACGACACTGGAGCTCACAGCAGCAGCAGCTCATGAGCCTGCACCTTTTTGCTCCCTGTTGACTGCTGAGTGTGTGTATGTGTGTGTCTGTGCTCGTATTGGCACAACAGTGTGTCAGTCAAAGTCATCTTAACAATGCAATATTCTATCATTCGGACATTTAAGACTTTAACTTATAAGACAGGTGTTAAATGTTGTGGCAAAGCTACTCTGACTTTGTTGAAATTAGGTTTAATGGAGGACGCTCAGGTGTGTCTGATCCAGGAGGTGGATCATTATATATGTTGAATATTTTTCATGATGCTTTGCTCTTTGTAAAGCCTTTTGCACAAAACAAAACCCTATACATATGAGGAACTTGTTTTGGTTAAAAAAAAGGTTTGGTAGATGTTCAGCAAACAAAAAAACATCTGTTATACATGTGTAAGTTTTTAAGACTTTGTTTTTTGGCCGTTCTGTTTAAGATTTACAGTTTTAGACCCTATAAAAATATTGAAGTTTAAGCAGTTTTGAGCTCTGGGTCCATTTTGGAAGCAGTTTTTAAGGCGAAGTCATGGCTGGAAAGTCCCATATAACAAGCACAGTATTGGAAAGGGATCGGTTATGTTGTCAGTTGATTGTTTATGGTTCAACTTGTCTTTTTTTTTTTCTAAGGGTGAATCTGTGTCAGAAACTTTTTGTAGACGCCATTTCTGTCACTGCAATAGGAAAGTACCATTATCTGGATTCTGGGTATGTTTGTCTGACTGTGAATACAAGTATTTTGCCATACTACGTGTATAAATCCTTGTGTTGGGTACAATTGGTGTCATGGTTGGGTGGAGATCCTGACTCGGTCATTTGTGACCCACCTTTTGTCATATCTTCAGAAAGTCTGAAGTTATTTTGTGTATTTTAACATGGTTGCACTGATTTATCCCCTATGTGTGTTAATAAATGGAGAACTGTCAGATAATTTCCCTCTTTACAAAGGCCTAGTAATTGTTTTTTTTTGCTGCTTTCAACTGGTTTAATTTTTCTGAAAAGGTCTTTTTTTAAAAATAATTATTTCTTTATTGAAGAGAAACAACATCATAATTTTACATTCGAATGTTTCACATTTTGTTTAAACACCTTCATGTCACCCCCCCCTTTTTTTTCTTTTTTTCTTTTTTTATCGACATTGTTGGTAGATTGCGTCCTTCCCCATGTCCATTGTAGTCAATGTCCTTAACCTTTCCCCATCGAGGGCATATTCTTGAGAGGAAGATCAACATCCTAACCTCCACTGTGCAACCAAGAACCAGAAATAAAAAATAAAGCAAAATAAGAAACCACCAAACAAAAATATTTACAAATGAGCTGAGGGTAACAAAAAAAAAAAAAGAAAATATAACCAATGGAGAGAGGAGTGGTTACCAAATTTTTAAAATATTTTAGATATGCCTTTTAAAAAATTTTCTGACTTAACATTTTCATAAAAATGCACTTCTGATTTACAGTTCAACAAACAACATATTTTATGCTGCTGTCTTTGAAATGAAAAAGAAAATGTCATTTTAAGGAAATTAACTGACTGGTGAAGTCATGATGTGAACAAATATGTTGTCCTTGCTGTGATCTCAGAGCACTACTTCACACAAATTAACCTTGCAATCTAAAACTTTGCTCATGTATAGAACTAACATCCAAAATTTTATCTTAAAATTTGTTTTTGAAATTTGAAAAAAAAGTGTAATACCATCTATTTGATGTAACTTGAATGCATTTGTGTTTGTAGATTTGAGTGGGCCTAATTTTAGATTGTACCACTTCTGCCACTTAGTTTAAAGTAGGCCTACTGCTATTTTAGCAGAGGTGTTAGTACATCTTTTCTGTTTGATACTATTTAGGGCTTATTCGTTCATCATACTCTCATACCTGTGTGTCAGCCTGCACTTTCTTCTGTGTCCAGAGAGAGGCGCCAAACATCCCTCGAAAAAAAAACGATTTTTTTTTTTTTTTTTTAATTCTTTCACAATGTCCCGCAGTTTCTGTCTGACAGAAACACATTTTTATTGCGCGCTGCAGACTCAGTCACGCACATGTAAATCATGATGCCCATGTTTTTGTTCTTTCTCATCATTTGGATTGCAGATGCGGAGCTGAAACCCCGGAAAGGTAAGATCACACCCGGCTGATGCTTATTCTCTCTTGATAAAACGTGACGGGCTTGAAATAAGGAAAGGTATGAAAGTGTGGCTCAAAGGGGGGAAAGTTACGTCGGTGTTAGCCAGTTGATAGTTTGGATTTACTTTGTATTTGTTTTGTAGATAAGTTTGTCCCTCAAGCGAAACTTTTTACCTTATTCTGTCTTCAGTAAAGTTAAAAAAGTAAAGGCTTTAACCAGTTTTAATGCTTAGGAAAGATTTAAAGTAATGTCAGTGACATTTGAGGGGACCCTGGTTTTCTCCTATTTTTTAGTACTCAAGCTTTGTCTAAAGGTTTAATGAAATAGGCCCACTTCACGTTGAAATGTCTGTTTTTCGTCTTCGGTTGATGTGCGCCACATACTGTAAGAGTTCATTTGCTCATCCTCTTTACTTTTTGGCGCCCAGGGTCCGGGGTGGTCTGTTCTTTCAAAGACAAGACGTACAACCCTGGAGAGAGCTGGCATCCCTATCTGGAGCCATTTGGGATTATGTTCTGCATGCGCTGCGTCTGCACAGAGGTGATTTTTATTTTTAATCTAATTGTGTCACTTCAGAATAGGAATTAAAGGAATATTACGCACAACCTGTTCAACTCCAGAAAATGAGGTTGGAACAGAAAGGTGACCCTTGCTCGTAAACTTTACTTTCTCCTAGACAGGTCATGTGAAATGTAACACCATCAAGTGTCCTGCTCTTCCATGTGAAAACCCAGTAACTGAGCCTCAGCAGTGCTGTCCAAGATGCACAGGTAGGCTGGACCAGACAGAAACCTTCTGGTATTCTCCTTTTTTAGAAAGATTCCTCTGGTTGTGACTTCTGTCCTTTACATTGTCCCTCTTCAGATGAGCCTAGGATCCCTGCAGGATTGAGAGCCTCTGTGAAATCCTGCAGGTATAATGGAACTGTTTATCAGCCTGGAGAAACCTTCACAAAGCATGACCTATTCCCATCTAGACAAACCAATCAGTGTGTCATGTGCACGTGTTCTGTAAGTTACATCTCATTTACATCTACAAATTGTCTGTTAAAGTCTGTAACCTTAGGTGTTAAGATCAGAGACTGGATGCAAACTTGTCATTTAAAGCTGAGTCACAATGTGCTGTGCTGACAGACGAAAAAAAAGAAATAGCAAATTTTCCCTTTTTTATTTACACTACTTAACCGCATTCCTCTGCAGTGAGACTGTTTGAGTGCTCCACAATAATGCATAAATAAAATTTTCCTCATAAAAACATATCAAGGGCCAACTAACACAGCTTAAAAGTATGTGTGTGTGGGGCGGAGGGTCTTCCTTTTGTCTACTTTTTTTTTAAATACATGTTTCGTGCTAGAGTATCTTATCTTGCCAATTTATACTGATTCATTGGTGATGCGATACAGTAAAAGTGGAAACTTATCTGTACTTTCCATAACTATTTTCTATCAATATTGTAGCTGATGCAAACATCTTGTGCTGGTTTGATTGTTGGCTTTTTTTAGTCATGTGAGGCACAAGAAAACGGGTTTAGACAACAAAGGCAGATTCCAGATAGGAGCACGATGAAGGGGGTATTGAAATCAACCTGCTAACAGACGGCAAGATGTGAGACGTTAACTTTATGAGTTGTTAATTAGTGTCCATTTGAAGATGTTTTTATGTCTCCAAGGTGAAATCACACAACATGTGCCTAATGAAATGAATACCAGTACACATTCAGGAGTGCTGCTGATCATTTGTAGTTTTTCATGAGCGGTCTGAGGTCTCTCAAGTTCAAGAGCAGGTTTTATTTTACTCAGAGTGTTGCTGGTCAAATATCAGAGAGTTGTTGAGTAAGATACTGAACCCTTCATTCCTCCAGATGAGCAGGACAGCAGCTCAGCCATGTACTTGTGTGTGGTGATAGAAGTCTTAATTTGTTTTGGACCAAAGCCATTCAATGTATTGTCTTTTTACAGTTTTGAACTTGTGCTAAGAATGTGTCATCTTATAAGAGATTTTTACGAAACTGCCTGGAAATTAAAATCAATGTTAACACACTAACAGGTCCTGTGTAAGTGTGCCTTGAGTTGTGTTTGTTCATTTTGTTTGATAATGATAGATTTGCTTTTTTTTACAGAATGGTAACATCTTCTGTGCTCTGAAAACATGCCAACCAATCACCTGCCCTTCACCTGTCCCAGTTCCTGATACCTGCTGTTTGGTGTGTAAAGGTATTCAAACTCCTGCAAGTCTAGAAAATGACTGTACTTTGATGAAAACCGTGAAAAAGTCCAGTTTTGTTTTAATTTTAATGATTATGGCTTGTAGCTAGGGCTGGACAATATGGGAAAAAGTTTATCACAATATATTTTTTCATATCAGTCGATGTCGATATATGTCACGATATAAAAAATGAAATTTAACAGTGCTTATTGGCAGCATGTCTTTTGCAATACAATAAGCTACTGCATCTGTGAGGTCTTTGTGTCTCATCACGATGGCGTTGCGCTAGAGAAGGCGGACTGAATGTTAAGCTGTTTTAGCTGCACAGGCGCCATGGGCTCCTTGCTCCACTCAGGGTTTGTCACTGACAGTGCTGTTGGCTTTACACTTTATAGTGCTATGGTTGCATGTAACTGCAGCCTGCTACTACGCAGTTGTTTGCTACTTGGTTCTAATTCAGCCCATGATTGGTTTAGGGTGAAGCAGACCCAGAGAAACTCCCCTTTTCATTGGCTATTCGTATAGTCAACAAAACATGGCAGAATGCCGACTATCGAAAGCATATTGACCATGTTTTATATTGATAGTGAGGGAAATTAATTTTCGATATATATTGGTATCATATTATCGCCCAGCCCTACTTGTAGCTCATGAAGATCTGAAATGTAACATCCCAGATTGCTACAACATTTCCTAATACCAATAAACAAAAGATTAAAAATACAGAAATGTCCAGTTTCTTAACAATATGTTTATTTACCCACTTAATATTGATCAGGGCCCCTGCTGAAATGTTACTGAAGTCCAGGATGCTTCGATAGTTCCTTCTGCCTGTCCGTATTTTCGGGTCAAATGTTCGTCACTCCCCTCAACAAATATCCCAGAGATTTTGTGTGGGTTCATGTCAGGTAAATTGGCTGACCAGGACAGCAGAGTAATATCATGGTTAGCAAACCACATTCTTGTAGTTTTGGCACTGTGAGCAGTGCGAAGTTCTGCTGGAAAAGGAGATTGACGTCTCCATAAAGCTTGCCAGCAGGTGGAAGCGTGAGGTGCTCTGAAATCTACTGGTGGACTTGATAAAAACACAGTGGACTAAAGCAGTAGATAACTTGCAACCTGAATTCATCCAAATTTGTAGAAACAGAAGTCCTGTAATTATCTGCCTTGTATTTTTGTACTTATTCAAACGCCCTCACACTCATTTTTGTATTTTTTCTTTTTTTCTGTAGATATTGGCTCCAGTGGCTCCTCATCAACCGAGGATGGAAATCAGCAACTCAACAGAGGCGTTGTAAGTTTTGGTTAGTTTATCATACATGTATCATCTGACTGTGGCATGGCTGTCATACAAAAACCATGTAGAAGAAGAGGACAGTAATATTGTGTTAGCTGCAGCCCCTTAACTACAGAACTTGGTTTTAAATCCCACAGGCACAGATTACTCTGATAAAGAGTCCTTGAACACAACACTGAGCACATTAAAAGCTTCAGAGTAGTTTCTCTGTGGCTCTCTGTTTTAACAGCTGAATAAATGGTGACATGAGCATTATTTCAAAGATCTAGGGCCAGTTTAATTGGAGTCCTTCAGGAATAAAGGTGAAGTGAACATGTCAATGATAACTGTTTTATAATATCTGTATTTTAAAAAAGAGGCATTCAGTGGACCAGTGTTCAGGAGATCAGGGCAGGGCGCGCTCTGACCGTGCCACTCAACCCAGGGTCAGGGCTTCTCCCAGAGGTCTAAGCCTCAGCAAACTCAATCTCAAAGGAGCTTCAGAGACCACAGTGAAGATTTTGTTGCAAAGGAAACATCAGAGAGGTGAGACTTTGTCAAAACAGAAAGATCCCATACACGCATTTAATTTTATAGACGTGTTCCTCACAACTTTACGATGGTTTCCACATGTACCACATTGCTCAGATGTTTTCCATTTCTCTCAGCTTGTTTATACAATGGAAAGACATACTCTCATGGAGACATGTGGCACCCAGTTTTGGGGAAGGTCCTGGAATGCATCCTGTGCACTTGTACTGATGGCCTCCAGGATTGCAAACGCATCACGTGTCCCAGCCAGTATCCATGCCAACATCCTATGAAATCAGCAGGAAAGTGCTGCAAGACATGTCCAGGTAGTCAACTGTGGCTCATAACAACCTAAGCTGTTTATTATGATAAGATACTGACTGGCTGTAAACATCGTCCACAAAACTTGTTTGTGCTTTTGTGCTTTGTCTCTTCAGAAAGTAAAGCTGAAAGTAACCAGACCCAGTGTTACCTTGGATTTAAGAGTAATCTTCTGGTGTATAAAGTCGAATCCTCTTTAAGGGTCGACTCACCGAATACAGTGAGGGTTATCGTTGTTGAACGACAAAGTACGGCAGAGGTTGAAGTGCAAGTCTGGAACACTGTGGAAGGTACTGTAGATAGTGGTGAAAAGGGATGGTTTAAAGTCATGTGAAAGTTTACTTTACTGCTCTGAGCTAAATAAGGAGAGACTGTTACTCTGTAACCTGTCAGATACAGAGTGGAAACAGAGGCCAGCAAGAAGAAGCACACACAATTTTCAGTTTTACTGTATATTTAGTGGAGAGATATCAAATTTCTGTTCTAAAGCTAGAATTATTTGCTCTGGACTCCACTTTAGTGGATAAAAAAAGTTACATTTACCCTCATCTTTACACTTTTTATATTACAATTCACTGCATGGACCTGCTAGTAAGCAGTATCAGACATAAGCCCTACTTTATGGTTTGTTGTTTTTGTTTGTTTTTAGCTTTTTTAGTTATCGCCATTGGCAACATTTAACTGAAGTTTTAAATAATCTCTGAATGTAGAAAAATAAAACTTAAAAACAGGATCATTGAGTTACCAATCATCTCAGTTTTGACAGATAAATTGCTGTTCAGATTTGGGAGGTCTGAAAGACCCTCAAAACATGAGCAAGAAAGCACATTGGTATTATTCAAAGACATGTCAAACCTCCATTTTGAGAAATATGTGGTGTGAATGCAGAAATATACTGTTATCACCAGAATGTCTTGTTTTGTACAGGTGTTGTACAGCTAATGGACATTGGTGACGTCCAAAGGAAAGACATCGTAGATCATCCAGAGAATTATACATTACTTACAACCCTTGATGAAGGTCAGTTACATGATGGTCCTTTATCAAGTCTTTTGCCTTTTTTGATACATTATGGATGTGTCCACAGCTTTATGTTGATTAAATATCTTTTACAGAGACGTGGAAAAAATTTAAAGAGGAGGGGGGAAATCTGAGTCAAGCTTCCCAGGCCACGATCTGTGAAGACGGCATTCGGGAGATGGTGACTTTCCTTAATCCCAAGCAGACAGAGGACCAGTGTTCGCCATAGTCCTTCTTTTTCCTTTCATTTTGATACTTTCAGAACTACATGTTAGTTTACAGTATATTTTTTTAATCATACATGTTGCACTTTTGGGACCAATTTTTCTTAAAATAGTTTGTATTTTTGGAATATGTTGGAAAAGGGGTACATTTGTCACGAATGTAAAGGGATTTAAAGGGTGTTAAGTGATAATCAACATATTTATTGTAAATACAAAAGGAGGTTTTGTCACCTTATTTAAAGTGTTTTGGTTCTTGTGTAAATTCAATGTACATAAATGTGACTGTGTGAATGTTTTTGCATGACAGCAGTAGACATTGCATTTTGGTTCAGTCTGCTAGTAAAAGCACAACTGTGTCAACACTGTGTATTGATAGTAAGAAAAAAAGGCCTCTCAGTTTCTTTCTGGAGTCAGATATAGACACACAGTTGAGCTTTGTTATGCAGCCACAGGATTTGGTTTGTTATTGTTGCCTTATGACATTTTACAAATACACATACCAGAAATAATTCTTTTGTAAGTGGTTATTGTTAAAGTAGATCAACGCTCTTTGTACCTCTGTTCACATTTTTTTTATACATAAAATTCTCTGGGTTTTTCTCTATTAAATGCTTTTCTCTGCTTTGATTGTGGCTGCCATTTTCATGTTGAAATACAGGGTCATTCAATCAAAGAAAGACTGGTGATATTTTTTCGGGACAGGCTTGTGTTGCAGTCAAGATCTCAACTTGCTGATTCATTGGAGGTTTGTTTATCAGCTACAGCAGAGGGCTCTGAACACTGTTGTGGCCTGGAGGCTTCTATCAAATAGAACTCCGGAAGGCTGGATCAACCACTGTCCCGCTAGAGATGAAATGTTATCAAAAGCATGGAAATCAGAAGCAGAAGTTTGGACTCACTTTAGTCCCCAAACTTTCTCTCTTGCACGATTTGACCAACAATTTCACCAAAAGAAACTATTATCACACCCCTCTATATGATTAGACTATAGGTCTTGTGATTTGTTACCTCTGTCTTACAGCTTTATAATTATTCTGGTAAAAAAAATAATCAAAAGAAGAGCAAACGTGTATTATCTGCTCTACAATCCCAAAGAGTTTAGTCCAAATGGCCGATATGAGCCAGAAAACTGCCGCACACTCAATCCAACATTTTTATAAAGTTGAAAAACACTGGCGGCTTCATTGTTATGTGCACAAGAGAAATGGGAATCTCCTTTCCTTTTTCCTAAAGCAATAGGCTACGAGCTCAAAAGCATTGTTATGCATATATTTTGTTGTCTGGGAGCCTATTTGTAAGGAGCTGCCTGATAGCAATCTTTAAAACATAACTATAAATATGCAGTGGATGAATTTCTTATCATTCAGGTTGGTGTGAAAATAAAAAGCTGTTTGATACTTTTGCAGGTTTATATTCAAGAATTACAATCACTGACTCTTTATCTGATTATGAAACTTCCTTGAATATTTGGGCCTTTGTAGCGCCTTAAAGAGAAGTGTTTGCCCTACCAAACCTTTGGCCCACCTGACCTGTAAGTGCAAACACCAGATAGTAGAGTGACTGTGAACTAGTCACAACTGCTTTACATAGCCTAGTTGGTATTCAGCAGTTGGAGAAACATATCGGTTAAGTCGGTGGAGACCATAAACTTCATACTGATGTGTCATTTTAATTGTTCTGTAAGGTGACCTTGAGTGCCCTGAAAGGCGCCTATAAATAAAATGTATTATTATTATTATATCAATGATTTGACTCTATATCTGTATGTGTAGCTAAACAATTTTTTGCTAGGACGTTAGCTAGCAGGCTAACTTAGTTTTGGTGGTTCCAGATAAGGTCTCACCTTGCTTTTGTTGTCCTTATGTGACAATTAATTGCATGTTATTGCACATGTGACCTCCCTCAGGGGTTTCATTTTATACGGCTTTTCCAAAATGGAATATATGAGGTTGCATCCTGGAGCAGTGTAAATTAAATTAAAGTGGTGAATGAATGCAAATATCGTTGCCAGGCAACAGCAAAATAAATGTCAAAAGATCAATCATAGTGTTGCTTATTTTCTTTGTAGAAATGCTAAAATAAAATGATAAGTAATCTGTGTTAAAATGCCATGCAGAGGAACGAGAGACAAGATCACGAAGTTAACCTTTCGGATTAAGAGTAGTTAAAAAGCCTACTGCATCTCCACAGAGATACCACTTTACTGAGCGCTTTTTGCCCTCCAGGTTTCTGTGCTAGATAACTTTGAATTTCATTTCCATGCTTTCAACTTATAAGATACAGCAGCTCATCATTAAATATCGGTAGCAGGAAGTCCACTGTTGTTAATGGCTTGGACTGTGCAGTTTTATTCAAATATAAGCCAAGAAACTCAATGTGACTGTATTTTTTCAACTGAATCAAGAAAGTATAAAATAAACTTAACAAACAGACATCAGTGCCACCAAAAGCGAATCAAAATCTTGGAATAACATGTCTTCAGCCTGTGTCAAGGAAATAGCTTCCTTGAACCTAGGAAAGTGGGATCTGTGAAAGCAGTATTTTTGCTCAGCAGCTCTGTGTGCAGTCTGTCCACAGGCCCGTTTGATCAACAGGTGTCAAATTATCACTGAGGATAAATTCCCATGACTCAGTCAGTGTGTGACGGCAGATTTGGTGGACTGAGAGGGCTCTTCAGAATAATATTGCTTCCCTCCTCTGTGAACTCCCCGACATGCTCTCTCTGTCCCCACCCCTTCTACAATGACTCATTGTGTTTCTTTCACACATTGCGCCAGACAGCTCTGTCTGTATCTCATTGAAGGCATGAAACAATATTTTGAAACAGACGCACTTCCCTTCTCTGCCTTCATTATTCTCTCCAAAGGGCCGTCATAATTTTCGTAAACTGTTGGACCTGGCAGTTTCTAACAGTCGCCCTTTAGTTATCCGAAGAGACGGTTAAAGTCAACAGAGTGAGAAAGGGCTGTTCTACTTTGGTGCTGCCAACATAAATTAGTACAGAACATTTTCATGTTGCAGTTTTCTCATGCACCCTGTATTGATGAGTATTATATATACAGGTTTTACTTTTCGCCTGGCACTGCATGTTTTGACGTCTTTGTCCATCGTTTTTGATGGAAATCCTATTAGTCCTCATTTTGTGGATGTTTGAATTCGTCTCACGGGCCAATTCTGCTATGCATGCTTAGTCTTGGCTCTGGCAATTGTAACAGCTGGGGGCAGTCAGTGGGTATAAATCATGCAGTCAGTCAGCTCTCTGTGTATGTGAACTCCACCCTGCTGCCCATGCTACCCATAGTAAGCACGAAGTGAAGAAAATGTGAGTCAGGGTCACGACTCGGCTCAAGATTCGAGGCACTTCTGAGCCATTATTATGACATGAATAAATCTAATTTCCTGGAATTTATTATATGTCACTTTCTCACGAGCTATTTGGACCAAATCAACTCATGCATGTTGCAGAGGAGACTCCTCAGCGCTGATAAACTACTGTGGTATTCGTGATAGATTTCTTTGCTATTTGACACTCATGCTGAATTGCACTTATTTCATAAGATCTGAATAAAACATTTCCTCATTCTAAGTTGCAAATTCCTCCATGATACATGTGCCTGTGAGGAACTGAAGCATTGCAACTCAATCAGGCAGCCTTTTGATTTAAAGCTAGCCAAATTGTGTTAAGTTAATCAAGCCTGATGGATGTGTTTGCTTTCATAGCTGATTAAGGTGCTCAGCAGAACCCCAGAGTTTATACTTCATCAAAATACTTCCGAAATCTATCAAGGGCTCTGTTTTTTACACCCTCGCCCTCTCATTAATTAAGTTGGCCCTGATCATTTTAGCTGATGTTTGGAGGCCGGCCAAGAAAACTTCATGCCCTCATCCTGAGTGGCTCGGTGTAAAGGTCAGACTTTTAAACACGTGCTTGTAATGACTGTAAACTATTACGGAGGGAACACAGCGAGATCTATTGTTGCGCAGAATCAGGAAGATCAACAACTTCATGATCCGTGATGAATAATGACCTCTTTTCAAATGTCAGCCAGAGTAGCTGAAGCCTTTCCAGGATTACATGATAAGTGTGTTACAGTTCAATCGTCCATCAAAAGAAGATAATGAATAGGTCCAGTCTGCAGTGAACTCATTTGGCACTTGAATAATGAGGAGTGTTGATGAGGTATTCAGGCCTTTTCTTCCTGAGCCAAATACAGTGTCTGAGTCTCCACAGGGTTATTCTCAAAGCTTAACTGTTGGCCCTCAGTCTGAGAGTCAAACAAATCTTACCCAAACACCTCTCAGGCTTGATTGCAACTATGAACGCTCCAGATGTGCTGAAATCCACCAACAACAAAAAAATGCATCCATGTATAAACAAGGATCTGCTTGCCCAATACTCAAAACACGGACGCCTTTCTGCACCATGTCTTTTGTTATTTCTGCGTTTGGACAGAATATCTCTCTGTCCTGCCAGGATCTGTTATATCACCAAGAGAGTGGATGAAAATGTGTTTTCAGTTAATTCCTCACCTCATCAGTTCTTCGTGGTCAGGAGTAAAAGAGGTTACAAAGGAAAACTTTAACTATGCCTTTGTCTGTGTACTCTGTGTTGGTGTTAATTTGAATGATGAAGAGAGCGATAAAACATGATCTGCTTTACTTTCAGTCAAAAAGCAGAACTCCCTCTCTGCTTTTTACTGAGAAACTTCTGGAAAAGCTTTACAAATTTGACAAAAACAAATCACTGACACATGTGGGCTGAGAGATTATCCTCAGCCTTGAGGTAATTTGTCACATTAGTAGACAGTTTTCACTTATCTTGCATGCATGCCGCCTTCAGGGTCAGTTGGGGTAAGACACAAGTACTAGCAGGCCAAAAAACAAAGAGTGATTATTGCTATTTTTACAACTTGTGTTATCATACTGAAACACAATGAAGGTACGACAATGTAATCAAAATATACACTATCTCCAAGGGTTTGGCATGAGTACTCAACAGATTTTCAACATCAAATAAGACAGCTTTTTAATCTTTTATGATGGTTGTTCAAAAGGTTAAATCTGAATAAGTATGATCAGAATTTGGAGATCCACCATTGTCATGATCAGTTAATCCATCTCCTTTTTTTGCAGATTTTGCAAAGACAAAAACTGGATTGAATCAACTTTATCCATATATTGATTTATAAAGACGACTGAATCCACATCAGCAGCATGAAGGGGACCTCTCACTTCAAACTATGTTCACAGGGGGCACCAAAGTCCACACAAAGTGAACAATCATGACAAAGGCTCTCCAAGAATAATTTCACGTTGAGATTAGGAGCTATTTAGTGAAACACTTGATGGGAACAAAATCCTCAGTTTGTTCTACAACTAGTGTACCGTGTCAAGCTAGCAATACAGCAATTCAAAAGCTAAATAAAGAGCAGTGTCTTCAGGCACTTCAGTATTGTGAAATGTTATTATGTTTGGCCAACTCAACTTTTTTTTATTTGTCTGTAATTCTACTTGAATGCAGCTCTCTCTTGGTATCATTAAAATCCTGTTTTTTTCTTCTTTAGTTTTAGTCAATACAAAATACTGGTTTGCCTCTGGCTGCTAAATAAGTCTAAAATCAATATAAAGCAACCTGTCATCCTTTCACTGCGCTGTAAACCTACTCTGAAAAGGGATGCAAAATACAACTTACCTAGATTTGTATTGGGTAATTAAAATACTTAACTAAATGATCCATTGACTGATATTATCTATCAGCAAATACAAAGGTGAAAAAAGATAAATGGTTCAAACTAGATCTGTAATAGGCACCAACAGCAAAATACAGATATTCTTATTAGGTACCTAAACATTTTATGAGTCTGTGATGAGGTCAGTCGGCGCCTCTACAGCTTTCACCTCTGATCATTGCTGATTCTTGGCAAAATACATGCATTATGATAATATCTCTTGCACAATCGTACTTCTTGTAACAGAAGAGTCTTCCAGAATGAGAACACTGCACTTGTGCAACCATAAAACTAAAACTTGAAGAACTTAAACTGCTTTTTGGTCGGGCAAAATAAACTCATGCCAGGAGTCACTGGCTGAAGAACAAACCCCATCATATCGAAGACAGCAACTACAAATCGTTCTAGGACTTTTTCTTCAGCTACTTCAAGACTTAAAAAGAGGGATGAGTACTGTGGGGAAAAATGTGATCTTAAAAAAGAGGCTTAATAAAATTTGATAGAGAGCAACTTAATCATGTTGAAAGTTTGATGGATTTAAAGCAGCGTGGAAAAACGTGTTTCTGCAGCACGCACTGTTTGAAAAATCCATTTAATGGTACTGTTCATTTAACTTTATTTTAGAAAGTAGATTTCTTTGAATACATTTTCTTTTTGTTTTTGATTTTATTTAAGTTTCACATTAACAAAAAACAAGGTTTTGTAAATTTTAGGATTTTTAAGTTGCATTTTCAAGTTACTGTCTGAATAAATTAAACTGAAGAGAAAAGACAGAAAGCAGAATGAAAGCAATCAGTCGACTGTAATGTACTAGAAATTAAATAAACATGAACAAGTGAGCCCCGCATAGCAGTAAATTACTCTGGGGATAATCGATTGAAGATTGAATGTCCTGGGTTCTAGGGTACAAATCAAGCATTTGAATAACCACAATCTTCCAGAAAGATTAGTCAGGACAAACAAATCTTTCTAACTGGCAGCTTAGTGTCACTTGAACCACTGATGTCAAACGAATTTGAAGGTCCTGGGTTCAAATCCTTGCAGCGACCAACTCATGTGAAATTAGTATCATACCAGCAGGGTCTGAACAAAACTTTTAAATCAACACAGTGCAAAGAAAAGGAGATAAACCTGACCAAATAAATTCACCAAAGCATCGTCTTAATGTGGCTGTCAAAACTGACCATGACCGGACCATGCTTTTGAGGGGTCATATAGTGAACAGGTGCTTATGCAAATTAGAATCTCTTCCACTTTGCTTAACAGGTAAAGCTAAGCACCCCCTTTCCCGAACATAACAGCTAAAATAATATCCTTAAATTCAATAAAATGACAATTTGGAGCAAACATCACAAAATGAAAGCACACTAGCCATAATGAATCTTGTGTTTGATGCATAATGTACACTGCTGGCAGTCCATTCAATATTAACCATTCAATTTATACAGAAGCAAGGAAACACTCTGGTATGAATCTCATGAACTATCTCCACAGTGTCTATTGATGTATTCCAGGTGGGCTCAGAGTGCATTCCACATCTACGAGCTGCTGGAAAGAAAAAATAATTGAAATCATATGAAGGAGAAAAGCGTGAAATCAAAAAGGGAATGAACAACACAAACAGAACATGAGCAGAAGTACAAAAGCTTCCAATATAAGCTTGTAGCGAAATTCAGTGTGACGTATCAACCTATGGAGACTCTGTGGACTTGATCCTGGATTACAGTCAGGGTTAGGTGAAACATCCAAACAAGATAAGGATAAAACTTTTATGTTTTTAGTTAGCTTTAGTTAACTTATAGATTGTGTCCTGTTCTTGATCATTTTCCTTTATCAAAAAACTTGAATAAATTAATCAGTAGTCACCAGTAAAGCGGATTTGCCATAAGACATTCAAGAAGGATAGGGGGGAAAAACACACAATTTTTCCTCAGTCTGATAAAACATTTCACTAAAACAACCAGTAAGGTCATCAAGTATTTTCCCATGTGCGCAGATTGGACCGGCATGACCAAAATGTACACAAACAGTTCAAACCCACAAATCCCAAGTATCTGTTTTATAGCAGCAGCTGAAGAGACACACACTCTCACAAACAGAGCAGGATGCTAGGCCTTATTGCAGCTGCTCCATCATCAATCACGATCACTGTATCTGTAACAGAATTAATCAGACTGACTCCTGGGAACAGACAGTAACACATCCTAGCAGATGCCAACTCGTCCAATAACACACAGATGCTTGTACTTTCCTTTAAATAACTCTGTAGTTCCCCCTATATGGGAACGATTGATTACACTTCACATGTATTAAAGAAACAGACAGTGTTTGTCATAAGGACCGGCTGCATGCTTAAGACTGGATTCAAGGGCATATTTAGATGTCAAAAACGGGGATGGCCAAACTTGGCCTCTGACTTTGGAAGAGATGCCCATGCCCGTGCTTGAAGACCCATAAAAAGTCAAATTTTTCACCACACCTGAGGCACATGCAACTTTTAGGGTTTTTGAGCAGACACAGAATAATAATCTCTTTACTTTGAGGAATTCCTTTAGTGAGAATTTACAACAACGTCTTTAAACAACTTTTCTTTTTATAAATCATCTTGATATATATGTATATATTTTTTAGATAATTTAACTCTTAACATCAAGACACAAGCCCAAGTATATGACCCATATTGAAAAGTAATGTTTTGACCCTTGTTGTTCTTTGTTGGTTTTGAGGAACCAGTCTTTAGTGCATAAGAAGAAAAAAAAGTTCAACAACCACTTCTTTAAGTTTCGACATACTTTTCATGTTATTAATTAAACTCACACCAATTATTAGTCAATGCTATCCAGGCACAGATGAACAATGACAGGCAAATCAAGCACTTGGGATTGAATTTGAGTTCAGAGGTGGAAATTCAGCTCTGTTTTGATCAGTGTCTCTCTCAGCCTGAATGCTGGCAATTTGATCCATGGCTTTCTTATGGACCATCTTGTACTTAGTCTTCATATCCCTCAGCAGAGACTGAATCTCCTTGTGATCCTGCTTGGTGAGACTTGGGCTATTAATAGCACTGCCTGAACAAAAAAAAGTGTCATTATCAAGAAAGGTAACAATAGCTGATATTTATTAAGTCATAAAGGTTCATACTTAGTGGGACTTGTCTTATGGATGAACTCTCTTTGATTGCCTTGATCAGTTCATCCAGCTTTTCAGTCGGCCGCTTTGTTAGTTTCACAGGTGGAAGTTTTTTAATCTGTGCACAAAAAGTTGTTTTAAGTCATACACAAAGATACTTCCTTTGGAGGCTGATTATACATTTCAAGCATTAATAACTACAGAGTAAACTTTTGTAGTAATTTACAAACCCTTTTCTCTCTTTCTCTGTACGGTGTCTGGAAACTATCAAGCTTTGGTTTGGAGTCTCTGTAAACATTGAGATTCTTTGGTGTATAATCCAGCATCCGAACAGCAGTTTGAATTCCTGTAGAAAGAGAAATTGAACTTCAATATTCCTGTTACAATCAACTGATTTCAAAGATGAGCTCTTATTCAAGAGATGAGGGCAAATGTGCAAAAAATAAGCAACTGCAGGTGAAACTTAAAGTCCTCACCAATGGCCTCCACACCAGTGTTTGCTTTAGCATTCATCAACACGTATTCTTCAGGAATGTCCACCATCTTTCTTTTCTCTGCTGTTTCTTTCCCATCAAAAAACTCCAATCGTGGAAAATCTGTTGTCTAAACATGGAGATATTATTAGAAATGTAAAGACATGCATTTAAAAAAGAAAACATCAATAAACTCAAATGTCATAAAATACCTGAGTGACAAAGAAGCCATTTGGGATTTCTTGGGAAAGTTCTGGCGTTTTCTCATCAGTTCTCTCTTTTTTTCCAGCCTGAGTTTGAGCAGAATAAGGTTCATCTCTCTGCTTTGACTTCTTTGTCACCTTTGAGCTCTTTTCTTCTACCTGCAGTTCAAAGATATTGAAATAATTTGGGTTAAGTGGTTTAATCCTGAAGGTCATCAAGAAAAAAAAAACTCACCTTCCATTTCAGGTCAGTGGACATCTTCATTGGCATCATCACAGCCTCTTGGTACTCCTTCCTCTTTATTGTAATCCCCAGTCTCTCTATAAGGTAGTAGGTGAGTAATGGAAGCTCTCCTGTGTTCAGACAAAGACATGACAGTGATTTAAGAATTTGAAACTCTGACTTCATCTTTTTAAAAGTCTTCTGATTAGAGAGTACAGGAGCGTTACTACTTCTCCGTGTCGTCAGCGGGTTGGAGCAAATATTAATTACTCTGAGTGATGGGAAAAGGGCGGCAGCCATTAGCGCGTCTTCCTCAGCAATCTGATGAGGAAATACTGATGAGACAGATGAGCTTGTTTTTCAAAAAATGGGGGTGGGTGCGTCGTCATTACACACAATGTACTCACATTGTTGTCAGCCAAATTCAAGTACTGAAGTGCTGGTAGAGGCAAACTGGATTCTCCACAGAGCTCCTCCTGGTGTACAGCCTGAGGTGACTGACACAGATATTATAAAAATGGAGAATCATTGAAGCAAAGTGTTGCGACAGCTCTAACACCAAATGAAAAGATGAATTACCTCTGAGATTTTCCTGATATGTTCATCAATGTTTGGGTTCGATTCAGTGAGGGCTGCATCCATGGGTTCAAAATGATTTAATAATTAATTTTCCAAAGATGCTAGAATGCAAGTCTATAATTAAATCATTATTTTGTCAGAACTTACAAAAAATCTCTTCGTCAGATTCTTTTCCAATCAAAGGTTTTAAAGAGCCAGGCAGCTGCAGATATGGTACCTCAGTGATCCGGTTTCTCTGCAGGTTTAAAGACCTCAGCCTGTGTTTCAACATCAAAACAAACTTGAATGAATGTTTTAATTTTTTTCTCTTTGTCTTGAGTGACACTTTAATTGCTCACATCACTTTAAACTTACCTCCTGAGGTTTTTCAGACTACTGAAGACTGCAGAGGACAGTTTATTATCATCCAGTATCAGGACTTCAAGAGCTCTAAACCATGTGTCTTCCTCTGGAGCAGGTCTGTGAAAAACTCAGCACATTACATTGACTAGCAGAAATTAAGTCCACACTGGTCAACACTAATGATGCACTTAAAGCATAAAGAAACAGTTACACACAACATGCATGCACAAAATGATATGCTTTCTGTACCTGTGAACTGAGTGTCTTTGCATTGAAACATTTGTGCACCACCTCCTGGACAATTTGAAAACTGTCTTCTTCTGTTACTATCTTATTTGTTAAATTGTGAAAATCTACCGGTTTTTTCATGAAGTATGCCGACAAGTCTGATCAATACATGTTTGGATAGCATCTGATATATGGCAAATACACTGAATGGCTAAAGGTTGAAGAACTTTTAACACAAACTTGAATTTCTTTCATTTCTTTGAAAAGTAGCCATAAAGTTCTACATAAATGATCATAGCTCAAGTTATATATTTGCAAAAATAACTGTCAGCAGCAGACAGAGGTACAAATCAGACTGTAGTTAGTGGAATTATTCTGCATTTGGCACTAGAAACCATGTAATTACGTAGACTAGCTGCCTCTCTGTGACTCATAATTAACTTTTTTTCTTTTTTTTTTGTAATGGCTGTCAAGTGAAAGTCCTCCTCTGTCTCACTGGCAAAACAGCTGTTACACAAAGCTGAGCCTGACAAAACTGAAGTGTGTGGTGCTGGAATATATGAAGTAATGCCATGTTCACTGTTTTCCCAGGACTAAAAGAAAGACAAAAGAGCATATTTTCTAGCTTTAATGGGGTTATATAAGTCTGCATGGAAACTCGTCTGATCTAGTTTCCCTTTTTCCCTATAAGAAGACTTCCACTAAGATAACAAACTGCACCCACTCACAATGACACTGCTGCATTATGGTCAATAAATTACTAACAATTGGGTGGTGTTGAGGTGTGAAAAACCTGGATTAGTAGGGAGCCGATGAAGCTGATTCCCAGTCAGATGAAGAACTTTTAAAGAGGGAAGCAAGCCGACTGAAACAAAAACATCAGCCGACAAATTGTTGTAGGAAAGATCCAAAACCTGAGGGGATTCAAAAGATTTATTAAGATAAATGATACAATCCAGCTTTGTTCAAACATCAAACAAGTCCATAAAGGCTGCAGACATAATGAGAGACACATTACTGAAACCAACAGCACGTGTTTGCTTTGTTTGTGGTTAATGGTATCAAAGCTTCTCAAATACTGAAGAGCTGCACATGTGGTTGACATGTGCTGATCCCCTCTGCTGTTGTTTTTCACTTGATTTTATGCTCTTGTGTAAAATAAAAGGTTTTATTATCATTATTATAATCATTACATTTATTCTTTAAGCCAAAAAAATTAAGTGGTGATGACATGAAGATCGGAGTATTTAAGATGGAAAGGCTTTGAGATTCTTGTTATCGAACAAATGTGTTACATGTTACTCCTTACACTTAATGACAGGACAGACATAAAATTATGTTAACATTAGTAAACACAGCGTATCTCATTGATGCATCAAAGTCAGCCATCTTACCTCAAGCTGAGGGAAATCATCTGCATCAAATGTCAAGTTGCACAGTCCATTTACTGCCAGACTAAGTTTTCTCAAAGACACAAAACTCCTGAAAGAATCTGTTGGAAAAAAGATCCCAAATTACAAAACCTTATACAGGACACTAGAAACCTTATTAAATGATTAAGAATGATATATGATCAACAATTACCTAAAGAGAGAGAGTTGATAGATGCATCAATGTAAGCTACATTGATGAACTCCTTTAGCTCCTCTGGTTTGACCTGTTCACAGTAAAGACAAAGTGAACAGTATTTACAACCAAAATAACCTTGACAAAAAAAAGTGCCAACAACATGAAAAAAATGCTTACGGAATTGAGGTTCTGCTCACTGACGTCCACAGAGTAGAGCTCAGACGGTTTATCAACACAATGTGACCGGAGCTGTAAAAAAATAAATAAATAAATAAATAAATAAATAAAATAAAATAATAATAATAATAATAATAATAACAAAAGGTGGTGTTTAAAAAGACACCAAATACATCAAATGGCCTTACCAAGAAGGGTGCATCTAATGTGTTACCATGACCCTTCTTGTCACTCTTTCTTAAGGTTTCTTTGACTCTCCTGTGAAGGCTTCTGTATCTCCGCTCCTCTGTCTGTCTGTAAGCCACAAGCCAATGCCCTGGACCTGCATGGAACATTAAATTATGGAAGATAGCATTGAAAAACACTGCTTTACAATGATAATAGAGCTGAAACTAGCAGTTATTTCAATACTTCATTATCTGACAGTTTTTTTTAAGGTTTATTGTTTTGGTCAGGAAAACAATAACTCAAAATTTTTAAATTAACTTCAAATGAAAAAAATCTTACTCAAGACAATGCTGGTACTTGGGGTTGATCAACAATGAGTGTATTGTAAAAGAAAACTTATAGATAGTGTGCTACTTTAACAAGAGATATCATTATCCCAATTAAAATTACACACAGTTTATAATCGGATAAGTTTAGAGGAGACCAGGGGTGGATGTAACATTAAGGAGAGCTGTAATACCTCTATTTCCAGCAATAAGAAGTAACAAAAGAAACCAGAAACACATTTAGTGTTTACCTCCTCTCTCCCTGATTCCACATTGTGACTTTTTAGGCTGTAAGCAGTAGTTTCTGTTGTTTCTACAGAAAAGAACCCTCATGTTTAGATACAAAAGTCATATTTTTATCAAGACTATTTTTTTGTACTTTTACTATTGCCAGTAAAATCATATGACTGATTAATTGATTTAAATAATATTTCACAATGCTTACAGTGTAAAAGAAAGACTGACGACAAACCTCAACATGTGCAATAACCTACATCACTAGTAGAGTATTATCATAGACTGTATATGAGTATTATGTAAGAAAGGAGCACCCAGTTTTTGATATCAACTCATAAGGTTTATAATATTATCGTTGTATTAAATATGCTCCTTTTGCAGCAAAAATTTGGGTATTTTGTATAAAAAATTTTAGACAGTGGCTCAAAAATTCAGTGAGTTACATGCAAAAAGTATTACAACCTCCCTAGCTTTCCAATTGGACCTTGTTTCACTAAGGGGGTTACCCAAAAATTAAAACTAGGACTATGGTCAAAGTGCATCATCACTATTTCTTCTACTAAAATGCTCGCTTAAACTTTACCCACCTTCTTTTCCTCGATGCTGTAATGTCCGGGCCGGGAAGCATTTTGTTGGATAGTTCTGCCTGTTAGTTAACTCATGAGACGGTAAATTCATCGAGTTAACTTTGTGCGATTCTTTTATCACAACTAACTTCTTATTCTCTGACTTATGACGATTTTCATGAACTGAACTGACTCAGCTTCTTTCAACATTTCAGTACATTGGGAGCTCCGCTGTAGTCTTTTGTATCCTAGCAACAACATGTAAGACGATAGTTGCCCTCCTGTCCGACAGGGGGCGGTAAAAATGAACGCGCCTCTTTACAGGTGACAGCGGAAGAAACTCATGAACCTGACTGGTCAAAGATTTAATAAAATGATAAGATAGTAGCCAACCCTCTTTGCTTTTTCCGCATACAGCGTGAGTTGTTAAGTTATCCTGTAAGAGAGATTTGAGTTCGACTCGCGTTTATTCAACCGTTCAGAGAGCTCACCTCTGCTGAGACATGTCCACACTGCGCATGCTCGATTTAGGTAAACTCCTCATTCACTTTGGACCTGTCTGTGTGCAAGCTTCCTCGTTTGTCGTCTCAGTTTAACAAAATGAAAGAAGTTGGATGAAAATTGACCTTCTAAATCGTGGGTGAAGCCGGGAGTTTGGCACAGAACTGTCAAATGAAACTGCGTCTATGCAAACCCGGAAATAAGTCTGACGAGCAGCTCTTGCTTCAGTTCTATCGTCTTTCCATATGAACCCACAGCATCAGTGTCGTGAATATCAGAGGTTTCCTGTTGTGGCGTGGAATTAGACGATATAATGCTGTTCACGCGAACATCAGGCGCTGCAAATGTGAAGATCGACAAGTAAAGGTATGTGTTTTTTTTTCTAGGGATCTGCAGAACGAGTCTGATTCTCTGCTACCATGCGATTATATGTGTGTCTATGTGGAGCTGCTGGAGTGTGAACTCCTCCAGTGACTCTATGATTTAAAGATTATTTGACGACTTATAGCGAAGCAAAGACCTGTGGTGCATTTAGGGTTTTGTCTGTCCACAGGACCTGTGATCCATTATGGGGAACACACCATCCAAGAGTGGCAGCGGAGAGGAGCCGGTCAAAACAACTTTGTTTGAAAAGGAGCCAAATGGGATCACATACAGGATCCCTGCCCTCATCTACCTGAGGCACTGTCACACCTTCCTCGCCTTTGCAGAGAAAAGATCTTCACCTTGTGACCATGACGCCAAAATTCTTGTGATGAGAAGAGGGACACTGAAAGATGACGGATCTGTTCAGGTAATTATTCACAGATTTTAATCAGCAGGTCATAACTTACAACAGTATGTCTGCCTATATTTTTAATAATAATAATAACTTTATTTATATAGCACTTTTAAAAACAGAAGTTTACAAAGTGCTTTGACAACAGTTGCAAAGCACAGAACATCAGCACATGTAAATAAAAACAAAAGCTCAGTTAAAAACAAGGCCTCCGAATTGAAGGCCAGTTTCATTTTTCATAAGAAACCCAAGCAATACAAGAACCCTACAACATAAAATGAGACCATGAGGACCAAAATAAAAACATAAAATAGGTAAGAAGAAGAAATGAAATAGAAAAGGGGAGTAGAAAGCAGGAAACAGGATAGTAAGTATGAAAGAGGATATTAATAATGATAATAAAATAAAATGATGGTAAATGATAAAATGGAATAATAAAAATGAGCTGGAAAAAACAATAGTAAAGGACCTAAAAGGTAAAATAAGAAAAGATCATAAGTAAAACAAAGGCCAAAAGGATAGCGGTAAAACAGAAAAAAAGATAAAAGACGGCATCACATAAAAGCAAGTCTGTAAAAGTGAGTTTTTAAATTTGACTTCAAAGAAGCGACTGTCTCTGCGAGCCTGATCTCCTCTGGCAGGTCGTTCCAAAGTCGAGGAGCTCTGATGGAGAAAGCTCTATCACCTTTTTAAGTCTTGTTTGTTGTGTTTCCCAGTGGTCAACTGGTCAGGAGGTGTCAACCGCTTGTCTACCAGACCACCGCACCATGAATCCCTGCCCTGTGTATGAAAAAAACAGCAAAACACTGTTTTTGTTCTTCATCTGTATCTGGAGAAATACCACAGAGGTACGGCAGATCATTACAGGTAAGAACAAGGCACGTCTTTGCTGTATTAGCAGCAGCGATGATGGGCAAACCTGGACTCAGGCAAGAGACTTGACAGAAAGTGTCATTGGAGAGACAATCCATAAGTGGGCCACCTTTGCTGTGGGGCCTGGTCACGGTGTACAACTGGAGAATGGCAGATTGATCATCCCGGCATATGCCTATTATGTCCCTTACAGATGCTGTTCCTTCCCCATTCCTTTCACGGTCTACCCCCGAGCTTTGTCTATTTATAGTGAGGACTTTGGACAGACATGGCGCATCGGAAAAATGCTTCGGAAGAAGTCATGTGAATGTGAGATGGCTGAAATCATAGACCATGAGGGCCGGAGTCACCTGTACTGTAATGCCCGCAACACTGGAGGGCACAGATGTGAAGCGCTGAGTGAAAACAGCGGTGTGTATTTTGACAAACCACACATATCTCCAGAGCTGGTCGAACCACCTTCAGGCTGTCAGGGCAGTGTCATTGGCTTCCCCGCTCCTGAATTCGTCCCAAACGATGACACTGAAAGCAAAGCCTGCGGCACGTCCCTCTTGTCTCCAGACACACAAACCTGGCTTCTCTTTGTCCATCCAACCAACAAGTCCAGCAGGAGGGACATGGGTGTGTATTTAAACCGATCCCCCCTGCACTCATCGGGTTGGGACCGACCCCGGATCATCCACAGAGGACCGAGCGGCTACTCTGACCTGGCCTACAACAGTGACAAAGATCAGTTCTCGTGCCTGATGGAGTGTGGGAAAGAAAGTGAACTTGAGCAGATTGCGTTCATGTCGTTTACCCTCAATGATGTCATGCAGACAGGAAGTAAGAAAGAGAAGAAGATGCGTTGATTTGTGGTTGCTTCATTCCTGTGTCAACAGAGGCCCTCCCCCCTGAAGATCTCCTGCAACCTAAAAATCCAAGCAGAAGCCACTAAATATGCTGTGCAGTAACATCTGTCTGTGTTTACTGTTGTTCTACATTCGGAGATGATAATGCATGCTTGAGTCGTGTGTTTTGTTGTCTCCTTGTTTACATGAAAGGGTAAATCAAGTCTTAATAGTATTAATATGCAAGATGCTGTAAAAGGAAGGAAACTATTTTAATAGGTTAGGAGGCAGATTTCAAGCATGCTGTGCTGGACTGTCATCTTTTTACCAGGCTTTGAGTGTGTGTGCGTGTGTAGCATGTTTGACAAGCTCTTCATACTCATTTCTGCTCCTTTATTAAACCGTCGGTGTTTTCTGAGCAGTGGAGAGAATTTGCCTACCTCCTTTTTATTTTCATACAAAGATCATAGCAGGCCTTGTAACGTAGAGCATAGAGTCGGCTCCATGCTCGCTCTCTCCTTTACATCTAGTATAACTGATTCACATATGCCTTTGACTCCACTGTTTAGACTCAAGCTGTGCCACAGACGTTTCTGTTTGTGCCAAAAAGTTGGCAGCAGACAGAAATTAAAACATTAATTTGTACTCATCACTTTAGCTAATTGATGAAGAGACCAACTAAACTGTACCACATGTATCAGTTTAAACATAGTTTGGAGGGATATTCTTCTTCTCCTTCAAGCTATGTCTGTTGAGAGCATTTAGGCTACTCTGTACTGTACACTCGTTTTAATACATTCATTTTTAAAAGCAATATTTGACTTGGTTACACGATTTCCTTATTTATGTTCTGGTTTCCTCTTAATTCATCATAATTTTCCTAACAGGCTTTTTCCTTGACATTTTCAGCGAAGCGCTCATATGACCAGGTGCGATGGGCTGATTTAATGAAAGCATGTAACAGCATGTAATTACAGATGAAGATATACTATTTATAAAGCCACTAGAAATTTGTACACACAAAGAGTGACTTAGAAAATCTTTGCTTCAAATTGTGAGGTTAGGGTGGTTGCAAACTGGTTTCATTGTGTTTTTGTTGACTGTTGTGGAAAGTGACAAAACCTGCATGAAACTTGTATTTTAGTAGAAAATAAAAGTAACCTGTGATCACCTGACCCATTTTTCATTCACGTATTTTCACAGTTTTCAAATGTCATTGCAATAACTTCTTCCTCGGTGTCAGAATAAATCTGCAAAACAAGGTGAAAACCAGTTCATCAGTCTAACAGCATTTATCATGGGTGTGGTTTAAAAAGCATCTATAAATAAACACTTCATGGGAGTATTTCACTCCCTTGGCCACTAAAGGAGGCTTAAGGCATGTAGAAATGTTGTGAAGAGCTCTTGTTGTAAAGTGACCTGTGGGGAGTAGGGGGTGATTCAGCAGCTGTGCAGAAAGCAGGGATGAGCTGAGGACAGCAGAGTGTTTTCGTCACACACAGAAAATCCGGGTATTCTCAGTTTTTTCAGGTCTTTTTTTTTCAGTCAAAGGGCAATTTACAGGCATAAATCCAGACAAATGTGAAAATATGAATACAACCTGTCACATTCAAGTTGTCACTTTACACTTCAATCTGAAAGGGTGAGGTGAATGTGAGTCAAGATATCTCTCATTGCCAAATTTAAAAAGTGAGCTGTATATCAGTGCACCTCCCTTGTATAGCTTCTCCCAGCATCAAAAAAACAGCTAAATCATGCATAGTCATTGATTTAGTATTACAAACTTTCTACTGAATACATACATCACATGTGTAAGACACAGCAGGTTTGTCTCCTAACTGTCTCCTAAGTTGAAGGTGAATTTCATCAGGACTATTTTTAGCTGTGTATTAACAAGTGGCCTTCTTTACAATCCTCATATTAGAAGGGTTGGTGAGTTGTGGGCATGTTTATGATAATGAGGGAAGGTCAGCCAGGATGGGGGGTAGCTTATAGCAGTCTTCTAATTCAGTTGACAGTGGGGGCAAACAGCCTATGGTATATTTTAGTTCTGTTTGAGGCAGTATGCAGTGGTATTTTCTCCTCTGAAGGTCCCCCAGGGCCACCAAGACTGGTTTAATTGCCAGTGTTAATGTGCTATACTTCATTAATATTCACATAAAAACAAAATTATTACCTTGATTCATCGAAATTCTTGTTTTTCGATTCACTTAAAAAAATGAGGTTCTTGCGATGATCATGACTTTACTGTATTCAAATGTCACATTAAAAACCAGGAATGACTCATGTGGTGCTGACATGGATTGCCATGCTTGGTTGAATAATTACAGCTGTAACAGGATCTCAGTTGACGTCTGTGCCCCTGGGTTCACCGCAGCAGCTACAGGCTACTTGTGGTTTCAAGCCTGATGCCTGATTATGAGCATCAAAATCACTGAACCAATGCATAAGCAGAAACCAGGCCTGGCTTTAGGGAGCTCTACTACGAGCCGGGGCCTCACGAGTCTGAAACATGCTCATCTGCTGACCGTCTCCTTCCTTGTTGGTGTTTTTCATCACCTCATTTAACCAGTTTCTTCACAAGAAGGATGATTCATGCAGTGAAACCTGTTTTTTCTTTGGCCGTGTTGGCGGTGATACATCCAACGCTTTCTAGCACATATGATCATTTTTATTGCAGGGTGTTTTGCTGTGAAACACACATATGTTCCAGCTATCACTCTGATGACATTTGGGCAGAACTGCTAACAGTGTGGGCGTCACAGATGTTTTCTGCTTGTGCTAAGTGTGTGTGGTGTCCCAGGAGGCTCTGCTCCTTTAACAGCACACACACACAATGCTGGACCACATCACTGTTCTTGTACCATCCATTTGAGTAACCTTGGTGCCTCCAGTGTGAGACATTTGGGAAGACAAAAACAAGGTCCATTAGGTTTAGTTCTTTCTTCTCTTATGGGTGTGTGGTTGTATGACTTTAATGCTTGTATACAGAAAATCCACAATCAAGTCAATTCTTTCCAATCTTAAATTACACCTTCATATTAAGTGTTTAAATGCAACCTAAGCAATTTTTTATGCTTCTTATTGAAGTATGCAATCATGATTTTGTTTACATTTTAACTAATGCCATTTTTCAAACATTAACTGCCTCTGCCTCCATATATCTTTGTCAGGTGCACCTGCAAAACAAGGCTGTTTGTCATCAATGCCATTATTAACAATTTGCAGGAAAAGTAAAAAGTTAAGTTCTGTTAACTATTTTTCTTTTGCAAGAATTTATCTCAGAAAAAAAAAGATGCTTGATCCAAGTCTACAAAATTATAAGTAGTTCTTAATGTGACATTTCAAAAGCTGCTCTGCCAGAGTAATATATAAAATCAGCAGATCATCAAGCTGTGATGTGCATAATATGGTTGGAAAAAGGGCAAGTCTCAATTTACCCGTGTAGACTACAGACATATCATTACACTATCTTTCTGCTCTGCACCTTCTACAGCCATTTTATATAATTGCAAGAAAACCTTTTAAGTCCAAGACACCAGAAGGCAAGTCTGTTATTGCTGCAGTGATACAAGTGCACATTAAAAGCCTCTGTGTGTGCTGAAATGGAGCAGCCGAATGTGTTCAGAGTTCAAGGTGGATTCAGCGTTTGATAAGCTTTTAAAGTATGCGTTGCAGTGTGGGTGTTATCTCCTGGTTTATATGCTTCACAGCTGGTTTTTCAGGGACTGCTCCACCACTACAAGGCTCATAGCTTGACGTGCTCCTGCTGTTTTGCTTTAAATCCACTTAAAATATTAAATTAAAACTCTTAAGTTGTGAACTTCTGGAGTTACAGTTATTTGACGGTGTTAGCAAGTACGTCATAAAGTGAGCGTGACCAGCATGTTGTTTGGTGTAATCTACATAAAAACCCTTAAACCATCATTGGAGCACAATGATATGAAAGAACGCAGGAGATTAGAGCCCAAGACATTATGAGTTACCAGCATAGATGTATAAAACATGGACGTCAGTGTCATTCAGTGTTGTCACTTAATGCTTTCTGTAGCAGTTTTGTAGCCTTTCAAAGGCAGCTGCCATGTCGGAGTTGCCAAACGTAACTTTCAATCAACATATTTTTGCTTTATTATGTTTTTAATGGGTGTGTTTGTGGTTTTTGAAGCCAGCCTTAAGCGGGCACTCAGAGAACTGTAGTCATTAGCACTTCTAGGCAGGCTTCATCTCATGAGACTGGAGGTTGCCTTGAAAATTAGCCATGTGATGAGGGACCCATTATCAGCTTTGCATGATTTTTAGGGTCAGTAATTTGCATTTGGCCGATTATCTATATCAATAGAGCTTTATGAAATAGATGGTTGACAAATAGATTTGTAAAAAAGTGTGCTGCTTTGGCCCCACAGTTAGTGACTTTTTTCCTCAAGGTCTGTTTTCACTGTCTGTCTCACCTCATGTCCCACCCACCAAATCTAATTGGCTAAATGTCACAGGACTGTGTAACGTACCTGTGCTGTGAGTGTGACTGGTAAGTGTAAACTCCTGTATATGATTTTAGTTTGAGTTTTGATGAAACATTTGCTCAAGACGTTTAAAAAAAAGTTTTAAGTCGGAGTTTGTAATATAACTAATTCCAGATGTAGACATAAAGTTGCTAATTTTTACTGTCCATGCAGAGCAGTTCTAGAAATTCATTAACTCGCCTACTGATCATTAGTATTTGAAAACTGACATTGGTCAACCATTACATGTAACAGTTGTTGTTGTTTATATGCAGCTTATATAATGGTATCTCTGTGGATATACATGGAAAAATACTTTATTTTAATCTTTAATTTTGACCTTTAAACCTTAACAGGGAATATAAGCTAACACATCATAAAAGGTTAGCTTATATGGGAAATGAGTAAACTCTAGCCTTCATGATACCTTCCAAAGTAAGCCTATATGTTAAGGTTATGTTCAGGTTATGTTTGGACAGTGAATACAGACCTTTTTCTGACTCAGACTAGTATTTGCGTATGAAATTCTTAAGCTAACTTTTAGTCTGAACCTGTATGGAAATGTTTGCATGACGGCTCTTAATGTACACAAGAAGAAACCACCTTTAAACCATGTTATCTGCTCTGTTCCTTTAAGTTAAATACCTTAAGTTTGAGCCACAGACATGATACATTCAGTGTTTGGAGTCTCTTTTGCTCTTGGTTTCTTTTTTTTTTTGTGGCAAGACAGTAAAATATAAGTTAAGCAGGCAGAGTTACACTTTCCAGGTTTGATTGAATTTCTCTGTACACCAGAAGCTACACTCAGTCAAACTGCATTATCACAGAGTCACATAGTGGAGCAACATCTCAGCTGCTGCATAAAGATTTCATCCATAATTCATAATATGTAACTCTTTTCAAGCATATTTACTTCATGTATCAAAATACGCCCCTCTCTAGAGATCAGTGCTATTTTTATGGGAAACCACAGGGCAACAAATCCTCTCCTTAACATTACAAAGTATTAAAATCAATACAAAACTAAAGGGAAAAGACATAAAATGCACCGTATAAAACCAGATGTGCATGTGTGCAAGAACCACAAGAAGAAATGATACAGAGAGAGAAAGTCCCAGAGAAATGAGCAGAGAAGCTGTATTTTTAGGCTTCCACAAAAAAAATGTTACATTTGCTAAATCTTACCCCAAGTGACCTGTGGCAAGAGTAATATCACATTAGATAAACTCAGACTAAATTGTTGATGTCCTATCATTTAAAACTACTAGTTCACCACAGTGTCCAAATCTTTGTGTCAGATGCTCAGTGTCTTTTCCACACAGTCCCAGTGCCTCAAGCTTCTGATTTAGGAACATTGATGCTCTTCATGAGATCGACATCTTTGAAGATCATTCTACGAACATCTTTTGTTACAGTTTAGTTAGGACAATACAAAGATTATAGTACGTCAGACGGACACACAGCCGTGTCTTCAGACTTGCAGAGTCTTTAAAGCAAAGGTGCCCACCAGCACGGGTCCTGAATTAAACTGCCAGAGTAAAAAAAATGGCTTACAAGGGCACTGCAAATCTACATAAGCCATAAAAGCCATGCCACATTTACACCCTGTTCGGGCTTTTCTCTCTTAAAGGGACATGCGCACAGTTTACAAACAAAGGAGGCGAAAAGACTGCTGAGAAAGCAGCAGGGTTGGGAAAGTTACTCTCGAAATCTTACCCGCTACTGATTGCCAATATACGATGAAACAGCACACTCTCAGTGAAAAGCCAATTCTTTCACTTACTTACGCAATATGAACTATTCTTCCTCAAGTAGATTATATTTTTATTTGCTGAAACAACCATTATTTCAGCTCTTGTAAAAATATGTGTGTGTTCTTCAAAAGCATGTGATCTTTTCTTCTTTTTCAGATTAAGTCAGAACACTTTTACAACTCCACAAGTAATTCATTGTTCCCAACCCTGTAAAGCAGTGAGCGTGGCAGACCAGTCACATGCACACTATGGGAAATGTTAGGCTAGACACATGAGTGCTAACCTTTGGCTCTCTGGCTGCTGGGTACTAAACATCATACAGAATAACAGGCAGCGGCGAGGGGAGAAGACTCACATGTCCTACAAAAGCACCGTTCACACAGTAAAGTTGTATTTTGAGGTGGGGTTTCTTTTTTTTTCACGCAGTAATATTGGATTAATTCAAGTCAAATCTGTGTTAAAACAGAATATCTGTCAGTCTCTCATGGTCAGATTCCTGTCGCTCTAACCACCTCTGCAGAAATAATTAGTCTGTGAACTATCGGCAGTGAGCGATATATGACCTATTTTTTTTTTCTTCACACAATTGAGAGATTGTTGTTTTTTTTTTCATACATGATACAATGTACTGCGCAAAATGGATCTGCGCACATACTGGAAGCATAATGTTGCTGAGGACATGCAAGTTGTTGAGTATACAGCAGAGCAAAAAGCGATGTTTCCCAATGTCATTGTCTTCCTCGTCATCTCGAAACATCATCTGTCACTCAGATTTGCATCTTTAGGCGCGCAGTTCTTTCTTGGAGTGTGGTTTATTTCCCAGCAGGGCATCAATCTCAGTAACAGTTTGAGGGGTCATTTGAGATAAAATCTGTGAGAAAACAGTGAGAAGGGTAATCGGTTAAGATGTGATGTATTATTAGTGGTGCGCGTTAAATGATGTCTCTATTCATTGTCAGAGAGCTACAGTATATCATGGGAAATTAGCTATATAAGAGGAAAGTAATCTACCCGGAGGGCGCCCAGGTTCTCAAGGAGCTGATCTGTATTGGAAACCCCCAGAAGTACTGAGCTGACTCCCTCACTGCGCAGACACCAGGCTGCAAGAAAAGAGAGGAAAAATAGTCAAACACAGACTCAGACTACATACAAATGATAACCAAAGACATTTTTTGAGGAATCACATCACATGCAATTGTCAACTATCACCACTAATCAATGTGCCTCATATACGATGTAAAGGAATGCAAGTTGAACAATCTGAGCAAGAAAGAAGAGGTGAAGAAAAATGTGTGTAAAACATCAAGTATGTATGAAATTGCTCAGTTAAAGCTGCTCTAACTAGAGCATCTAAATTAAATCAGAGAGGCTTCATACATCAATAGTTTTGCAGAGAAAAAAAAGAGTCAAAGGAGCTCAGATGTTTTTTTAAAAGTATGATTATAATTCCCTTTTTGGAGGTGCCCAAAAATTCAACAGAGGGGTTAAACCAGTGGTTCTCAATCCAGTCCTCGAGGCCCCCCTGTCCTGCATGTTTTGGATGCTTCCCTGCTCCAACACACCTGATTCAAATGATTTACAACACACCTGATTCAAATGATTAGCTCGTTATTAAGCCAGTACAGAGCTTGGTAACGAGCTGATGATTTGAATCAGGTGTGTTGGAGCAGGGAAACATCCAAAACATACAGGACAGGGGGGGCTCAAGGACTGGATTGAGAACCACTGGTTTAAACAAAGGCACTCCTATGGTTATTAAAAAAAAACACAACAACATAAAATAAAATAAAATAAAAAAAATAGGCCCCTTCCATCTTTCTGTCAATTTCACACATGCAATTTATATTTCTTTTCTTTTTCTTTTTTTTAACAATAAATATCATGCCTTAAGCATTTGAACAGGAAAATATCAGATTAAAAACAAGTTTTTTCAAGTTTAGAATAGTCTATTCAAGAATAGTCTCTTAATTTCTTTCCCCCTCTTTGAAAGTGCTATATTTTGATAGTACAGTAAAAACATTACAAATGTGAGTTAGTCTACTATCTAGACCTCTGTTCACATATCAATTACATCCACAAGGAATAATCAGTATATGTTCATGGATAATGACATTAGTCTGGACTGTACCTATGGCTAACTGTGCAGCAGTGCAGCCAAGTCTGTCTGCCAGTAGATGGAGCTCCTTGATTTTAGCCAGCTGCCTGCGGCCCTCCTCGCTGTTCACCCTCTCTTTCAACCATTGGTATCCCTTAATCAGGAGGAGAATGAAGAAATGCATTGATACAGGACTGATTTCACACTGCAGTACCCCACTGATCAGGGGGGGAATTACACTGAGGCTGATTTTCAGCAGAAAAATCCCAGAGGAGGGCCTGTAAATTCAAACTGACCTTCATTGCTGCTCTAGAGCACTCTGGTACACCATCGCTGTACTTCCCTGTGATTAATCCACAGGCAAGAGGAGACCAGGTCATTGCTCCTACGCCTGAAGGAGTATAATAAAAGGAGACAGTTGAATGAAACCAAATGGATCCTCAATTAAAAATCTGGAGCTAATTAGAGCTCTGAGACCGAAGATGTCTGACCGATCTTGTGGTAGAGCTCGGGAAGCTGCACCTCCACTTTATCCCTCTGGAAATAGTGATACTCTGCCTGCTCACACACAGGTGGGATCAGGTTGAACTGGCGTGCCACTGAGTACGCCTCCTGATGCCGAACAAAGAAACACATAGTTACAGAACAGCATTTGAAGCCATAAGCTGGCATCACTGCATTAGTAACAGTGATATTTTCTGAACGTGAGATCAGCAGTCACCATGATTTCCATGGCACTCCAGCGTGAAGTTCCCCAGTACATGGCCATACCCTGGTTTATTACGAACGTCATGGCTCGCACAATCTCTGCATATCACAATACATCATATTTGTTAGAATTGATCAGCTTTTTAACACAGAATTAAACAAGAAAAATAGGTTTAAAAGGAAATATCTGCTAAAGCACTTTGACTTCCCAATGATATTTCCATAAGGACCTTAAAGGTAGGGTAGGCAGGAATCCTTTAAAGAAGCATCTTTTTTTGTGGTGTATATACAAAAAAGTAATATAACGATATCGCTGTGTTTCCTTATGTCTGTGTAGTCAACATTTTAAAAATTCAGAGCGCTCCGCTCTTTCTGACTGTAAACAAAGCCATTCTCCACCTCCCCCAACCTGATTGGTTGTGAGGCAGACGCTGCTCTCCGTGTCGTTCAGGAGCCCAAACAAAGTTAGTGTGCTACAATATAGGACAGTAGAAACCAACCAGAAAGTACAGAAAATTGTCTGAATCCTGCTTTGGCCACAAAGTAAATACCGGAGACTCTGGCGGAATAACGGGCACTTAAAAAGGAGGTAGACCAGACAAGAGCTAAAAAATTCGGGTCAACATAAACGATGGGGGACGCTTTGGGATCTTGCGGACCCTGTAACCTTTCTGCTGGGGAAGTAAACCGCTTTAACAAAGTAAGCCAAGTGTAACAGAGGGGTTTCTTGTCAAATGGGACCTGCTGCGTGTTGTAGCGCTGCTAAACTGTTTACCTCTGGTCCTGGACTATGTCACTTTATCCTAGTTTTAGAAGTCCTGCAAACATTGTGTTTGCTGGTAGTCTGTTGGCATCTATGGTAGCACCAATGCTGTTTACTTTCACGTTGACTGGGCCACATTTGTAATTATCTGAAGTATTTATCAGCATTATATCTGAATTTAATTAGAACGATACGAGCGAGCGAGCGAGCAGGAGCGTCTGTTTGTGGGCGGGGCTTGCTGGAACAGAGAGGGAGGGGAGAGGAGGAGCTGAGGGGAAAACTCGTTGGGAGGGGTAGTGTTTACATTCAAGATTTCTCCCCAAAAACTGTCCCTTCCTCAGATCCTGCCTACCCCACCTTTAAGAAATGAATGAAAAATTAATCAACACGACTGACCTTCCATGGGACTGTTGACATCATTTCTGTTGGCAAAAACAATGTCCACATATTCTAGCTGCAGTCTTGATAGGGATCCTCTCAAACCTGGCAGACAAGTTTCAGGGATTTATGACTGTTATTTTCATCGTTCACAGGTCCTTTTTGTATCGTGACACAACACCAGAAAATAACTAACACACATCGACAGATCTGTATTTAAGAAAACTGCTGATGTCAGCATGCTAACAGTAGTCCACTGTTTAATTCACCATGTTTAGTGTGTGAACATGCTGACATTAGCTGGCGGGCATTAAATGCAAATTAGAGAAAGGGCAAAACATTCATCACAACTAAGTGTCTGTTTAAGGGGCTGGGTCATCAGCCATTAGTGTCAAAAATAACCTTAAAGGGACTCCTGTTGATTTCTGAAAGCTGTTGAGGTTTGAAGATTTAAGTAGTCACTGTTGACTTCTTTTAACAAGCTGACGTGTGTGAAAGTTATGTAACCCAAGAAAACCAACGCACATACAGCCCCAATTCCATAGAAGACAACGCTGTCAAATGTAGATAAAAACAGAATGATAGTGCAGAGAACAACTGAAAAATGTAGTTTTATGAAAAATAAAGTGTGTGTTTTAAATTTAAGTTAATATAACCTCTGGGGGGGGCAATACTAAAAACTGCAGTTCCTTGAGTGACCACTTGAGGCTGACTCTGAAAGCACAAGAAGTTGCATAACCAACAGAAAAAGTTCATCAAAGCAAAAAAAAGTAATTTTAAAATTGCAAAACTGTTTCCTCACTTGGTCTCTCAGAGTAACAAACCTGTTTTAACTCTAGCGCCTTTTTCATACCCAGTCAAGTTGCTTACCTGTAGCAGAGTAACGCTCTTACTAAGGGGATGTCCCACTGGGTGTTTTTTTTTGTGTTTCACATTTTTAGTGTTTTTTGTCACTATCCCAGCTGGTTTGAAACATTTTGTTGGTCTCAAATCTAAAGCAGACATACGCATCCTCATTGAAAACACATTTTTCTGTTACAATACTTTAAAATGGAGTATTTGCACTTCCAAACCTTCAAATTCTGCTTTTATCAACATTGTCCCAACTCTTATGGATTCAGGGTGGTACATATATGTTTACTTCAAACTAGCATGAGTAAGTGATTATTAAAACTCACAAAATGGCCTTTGTGATGCATCAAATAGTGCCAACAATGTCACTATCTTGTATCAGTTTCATTGACAATATGTCAGTTATTAACACATGTCCAAAAGTAATCCAAAAGCTCTGCGCTGATGGTGTACTGTTCTGTAGGCTGTGAGTTTTTACCAGAAGGACTCCAGACGAGGCTGTCTTATCGTACAAGTTGGGGGAAGAATTTCCCCGAACATTTCACTGTCTGATTATTTTGAGCTGTAGGATTACATGTACTGATAAAATAAACTTAAGTGTCTTGGTCTTGAAATAACCTTGAATCCTCTTATCAAGTAATGAGGGTTTATAAATGAATCAGAGGTACTTAACTGCACACAGAAAAAGAGATAAAACTACCTTCAATGATGTGCTTTCTGGAGAGTCCTCGCTCCGTTTCTGCTCTGTAAAGCGGTGAAAATACACATTTTATGTTCCATTCAAATGATAAATGCTAAATAAAAGTCTTTGAGAGTTGTACTTACTGTCCTCCCCAGTAGATCTTTGTTGTGATGACAAAACTTGAACGCCTGGCAAGGACACAAGATAATGCACTTAGTAGAACTGTTAAGTATGAGTAATTCTTTTCATTTGCTGAGGTTTTAAGGTAAACGTGATCCAAACAGCAGATTTTTCTTCCTGCTTGCAAGTTGTGGCACATTTAAACAGCCCTAGGACCAATCTTGTATTATTTTAATCATAAATTATCCCTTTATTTTTCTCCAGATCAAAAATATCTCAGTGATTTCCCCAATGTTTTCTGAACTGGGACTTTATTTTCATATGGTATCATTTTTATCCTTTTATAGTCTTTCTGAGGCTAAAGCCTCCCCATTTATCTAAAAAGTATGGATTTCCCCTGAGATATGCAATAGTGTGCCTTTTCCAACAGTAACAATAACAGAAGAAAAGCAAGGAGTTATTAGCATTTATCAAACTTTCAAGATTATTTAAAGATTTAAAGGAGCAACAAAGCTTTTTAATTGCACCTGAGTCTGTTTGAGGAAATGCTTAATATTACCTCCATCCTTTTTTCTTGATAATGTTTCCCAGAGTGAGCTCAGCTCTGTGGAGAAACACATATATTTATTGTCACAGGTTTATGCTAACTCCAGGTCTCTGAAAAGCAACATTAAATCACACAGGGTTTGTGAGACTGTATCAGAAGATTTGATGCAAATCTTTAGGTACAGATGGAAAAACCTTCAACAAGTTAAACAGAAGTCAAAATTTGAATCTGACCTCCCAGAAGCGTACACCTCTGCCGTGTCAAACAGATTCACTCCGTTCTCATATGCGATGGCCATCAGGTTCTCTGCCATCTGTGGGAAGACAAAGGAGGACTGAGAGAGGCAGGCAGTGGATAACTTCCAATTACCTGGAGGTCAGCCTTGAAGGGCATTATACTGAGGGATAATACAGAGAGTATAGTTTCCAAGTATAAACTCTGGGGTTTTCAAACATATATATAATTCAAAGCAGAGAGATTTCTGCTCACAGTGCAGTGTTTTCAACTAAAAAAAAGAATAATCCTACAAACTGAACAAAAAATAGACTTACCTCATCGGTGATCTGTGATCCAAATGTCACCCAGGTGCCTGAATGGGTGTAGAGACAGAGAGGTTTGTTTTATTTTGACAGGCTCAAACAGTGATTAATATTTCCTGTCCTCAAACCAACTCACCTAGCCCAAGGCAGGAAACACGAAGGCCCGATTTCCCCAGGTTCCTGTGGGGATGAGAGAGAGGACAGAGCAGTATAATCATTATCAGTATAAATAATGGACTCAAGCAGTATGATAAGGGGATATTTAAGATACGAGAACAGTATAGAGTATGTTAAAGTGTGAGTGGAACCGGCAAAGGAATAAAATCCTACAAAATCAGGAGACTTTGTTGCCTGTGCTTCAGTCATTTATCCTTTTACACCACTATATTTAAGCTTTCCCTTTGTGTAAATTTTGGCTCCCCTGCGCACAGAGCAGTCTTATCTCTTTTGTCCATTACATACTCAAGTTTTGTCTTTCGACAAAATCAATCAAATTCTGCTGACTTTAGAGATGACTGTTTCTTCAGCTTCTCATCTGACACCTACCCCCCTTGCCCTGTTTTCAATCATAAAAAACTAAGGTATACAAATGATCAGTCTTGTCACTGATAGTCTTATTTGCTTTTGGGTACCATGAAAGGAATAAATAAAGAATTTCCGTCCACTTCTTCAATGTCAAAACTCCTCACAGGAGCTTTAAGATGCAGACACTCGTCTCTTAACACCACCTCACATGTATTAAAGCTGGGTACTAGATAAAGTCTGGTTTGATTCAGTACCGTTTTGTATGGTTTTGTGCTGTAAACATTAATTTTGGTTGCATTTCCACAGCCAACCATAACTCTTAGCTTTGTAGCAGGGTTGTGATAGCTGCGTCAGTGCAGCCTTCCAGTAAATTCAGTGTAGAAGACAAACCTGACACAGAAAAGAACAACAAGGGAGGACATTTGAGTTCTTTCTTCTTATGGATGCTTTCTACAACAAAGAGATAGGCTTTGTTTGAGAGAAGTCTGCAGACTGTAAAGCAAAATACATTGTTGTTTTATATGTGTGTCCATTATTGTTTATCCCACATTTTTAAAATAGTCAGCCAGGTGATGATTGTTTTTTTATACCGATTGTTGAAGCTGTAGCAGGTGTTGTTGGTGCGCTGGAGTCCATTAAATTATAGGTGTTTCTACTATTTTGTTCCTCTCATGTTTTTTAATGGAGTAGGCAAAATATATGAAACACCTTTGATTGTAACACACTCCAGTGCACCACCACCACCACCACCCACTGCATCTTCAGTAATAAATAAAAGCAGAATAATCACCTGTCTGATCACATCAACAAAAACCTGGAGCTTCCTTAACGTTGAATTAATGGTAGAGCTGTTGTATTGGATTGAGTAGATTTCCCAAGTGTTCCTAATGTTATGGCTGGTCAGTGAATATCCACTGTCTAATGAAGTAGTTACCGTTTACTACACCTGCTTTAACACCTTTCTCTTATTAGCTTTTGAAAATGCTTCAGTACCATTTCACCATCAAGTATTTCAACTAGGGCTGTCAACATTAACTCATTTATCATAACATGATTAGCGTCTGAAATTAAGGTGTGATTGTTTTTATTTCGTGGTTCCTTGAGGCACACCGTCGTTCAGCTGCAGGAGAATCTTCCTGCTGCCACGGTAGTGGAAAATAATGACACCACTGTGCTTTTCAATGGCCCACTTTACTTTGAAAATCGCCCTGACAGCTTGGTTGACAAGTCAAATGCACCTTGTAAAGAGTACTTTGAGTTTAGGTCACCTCCAACAGTGTAAGCTCACAGGAGCAGCTGGTCAGACTGAGGGCAGCGGGCAGCCACATCACAAAACTGTGTCTGAATCACCAAGAAAAATAAATTTAAAAAACTGAACTATGGCACTTGATAGATGGGTGGCTGTTGACTACAGGCCAGTCAACATGTGGGAGACTTCCAGTTATTGCTTCACATTGTTAGAACAGATTTGAAGAATAATGAGATTTTAAACAAGTTAAAAATGTGATTAATTGTAAGTGTCCATTCAAATTCAGCCATTTGTCAGAATTACAGAAGTAAGCATTCGCAGCCTCAAACATAGACTGTATATACTATGGTAAACTTTGTTCCACCTTCCACTAGAATACGGATTTGAAGCTGAAAAGCTCTCGGTATTTCTGTGATTTTTCTTCATTTCCTGAAACCAACATTGTGCGGTCACATTGTATGCATTCGGCGGAAGAGTCGCCGAGAGTCGCTCTGATGACGCTCGGCTCAAACAAAGTATACCCCGGGTGAGCTACGCAATCTTCGTACGCCCATAGGCTGTATCAAATGTCAATCATAGAAAACATGAACCCCCTAATAACTTTTAATAACAGAGCTGTACAGAAAAAAAGAGGACTTGAGTGCAAACCAGCCTTACTGTAACTACATGTCCACATCGCAAGCAGGGGGGAGAAAAATGTATGTCCTGTGTAATACATTTCTAAAGTTTGTCCACAGCTCAATAAGCTTTGGTGGAGGACGCGGGATTTATGACCTATACTGCAGCCCGTCACCAGAGGGTGCTGTTCTCTGAGTGGCTTCACCGGGCGAGGAGGCAGATGGCGTCTATTCTCTATACAGTCTATGGCCCTAACTTTAACTTAATTGTTCTGCTTCTTTGACCTGTTTGGTGATGTTTTTGTGCAGCATCCCACTGAAACTAAACAATACTGGATACCAAAGGAAAAATCTGGATTCTGAAATGGACCATTAATATGCACACAAAAACAAATGAAGTGTTATAAAGGGTAGATGTAACAGCAATAAAATGCTGAACATAAAACTGAGATATAACACATGATAAAAATCACTAAATGTGAAAGTAACTCGCCCCCATATTACTCCACGATGTAAATACTTCCTCTACAACTGCTGCTGCATGAATGTCTTACTCGCCTCTGGTTAAACGACTGCCTGCGCTAATTATTTCTGACCAATCAACCTTTTCTCCTTCCTATGTTAACAGTTCAGTGTGTTACAGTGGGTCAGTGAAACAGCTGGAGGGAACAAAGCTCAGCTCAAACAGAGACCTTTTTGGTCTGTGTGCTAAAACAGCCAAAATGGTCCATAAGCTTAAGAGGAGTCCATTACCCAACATGCAACATCTGATTATCCACCCAGCTGAATGTTTGACAGGCGAGCTGGGAAAGACAGGGGGCTGCGTTTCTGACCACGGGAGCATGTATGGCTGAAAATAACGTGGGTTTCATTCTTGCACTCCTCCTCCTCCTCCACTATGTGTGCCCCCCTCCCTCCATTCTAATTAGCTGGGGAGCCAGCTGGAGAGGAGTAGGGGAGCTGCAGTGCAACTCGCTCACTGTCTTTTCATCTCCTCTCCTCTCCTCTCCCTCTCTCTCTGCCTGCCTGTCTGCCTGCGTCCGCCACAAATAGCCAAATGCAGAGAGACAGACTGTCAGAGCATTTCGACTCAGTCCAACGAGTCCTGCTTTTATTTTCCCCAGTCTATTTTTAATGCCTGACCTGAGCTATTTTTAGATTCCTGCATATGTAAGCGTTTGTGTCCCACTGTGTATGAGCGTTTTGTGCGTGTGTTCATGTGTGCGCCGCATGTGGGAGTGAGGCGCATATTGTTTGTGTCATTTCTTTTAACTCCGTCAAAATAGCACACAGGTGGAGGGTCAGGAATGCTACACACACAGAGAGAGTCTGGGGTTTGATGTTGCTGATTCCTTGTATGGTTATCTGGCTAAATGTTGTTCAGCGTTTGTCGACCAATCACAGCTCGGCCTGCTTTTACAATCGCTTTGAACTCTGGGAGTAAATGGGAATGATGCACTTGAGAGAGAATACTCTTCAGAGACGGTTTTTTTCTCTCAGCCTTTTTATTTACATTTGTTTTGCTCCTTTGGATTTCATTTGTGACAGCTGTCATATCATGCTTTTGTTGCCTCAACTTCACTCAGAGTGAGCTGAAACTAATATTTTTTTCCCTAGCAACGTTTGACAAGGTTGGACCAATAGCAGCCTCCATGAACATATTCTCCGCTAATCAAAGCAGTTCATTTAGACGACACCAAAAAACAAGACTGTCAACTCAGAGGTTGACATTCTTGCACCTGAAATGTGAATTTCTATCATGCACAATATTTTGGTTGATACAATATTATTATCAGATCGTTCAGGGGAGTTTTTTTAGTTGAATTAATTTAATTTTATGTTGTTTTATCACTCTGTAACAACAGATAATCATAGAGCCTAAAGCTATCTTGCACTAGTTTGCTTTAAATGTGAATTAATGACTTTGATAAATCCTCAATCCGGCAACATTTGCCACTTCAGCCACACAAGAGGACACACACTCCCCTTTGAAACTGGACCGTGAAGAAAAATAAAGAGGTAATGCGTGACATCTAAACATGAGTCACTAGGAGGAGAATGTCAAGCATCCAGCAGCATACACAACACAAATTCACACTCTTTCTGTAGCTTCTGTGTGCGAGTGTATAATGTGCTTTTAAAGATGAAATATAAGAGCAGAAGGCTGACAGACTGACATGTTTAGTTAACGTGAGTATCAGCATGTCATTACAGGAGCAAATGAGAGACCAGCGAGCATCAGTGGTTGAAAGTATTGATTGATGTGCAACATAAAAACAATTTGTTTTGTGTGTGCGTGTGTGTGTGGATATCCAGCCAAAGAAGGATTGTATTGTTTGTGTGTGTGACAACTGGCCGCCCCCTCCCTGCTCTCAACTCCAGCGCTCTCTGCAGTGCTGCAGTCTGCTAAATTACTATCAGTGAGTCTGGAGAGACACATGCTCGCTCTTTTCCTCTCACTATTGCTTTCACGACAGTATCTCCTACACACAAACACACTCACACACACACAACTCTCACAACACTTGCACTCACACATGCATGTAAGCATCCACTCAGCCTGTATTTCTTTACGCTGATTTCAGAGATGATGTAAGAAAACCAACAGTCTAAGCTGTGCAAGCATCAGCAAGGGCCCCTCTATGCTATCACGTGAATGTTCACGCTTGATGTGAATTTCACTCCGACACAGGCACAGATCTGCATACACTCATGCATGAATGCACTCATGAGCCAGGCACACAGAAGCACACAGAAACACAGATGCTCTCTCTCTGTAGATCTTTCATAAATAGGCCTCTCTGTGTTTTCTTCTCTATTTTCTCCTACACATAAATCACAAACTCCAAACAAGGTGATTACAGCGACCTGGCTGCTCCAGGTGTTATTAACGGAGGAGAGCGAGAGAGAGGGGGCAACACAGGTGCTCTGTCATGGTGTAGTCAGCATTTTAACCTGTGCTGACATCTACAGTTAGTTCTCACCGGAGACAGGAGGGAGACACTCTGTACAGATGGTGAAGTGCAAATGATGAAGATTTTTTTTTCTTCCTGCAGTTGTCATAAAATGCCACACACATGCTGAGCAGGCTGTTCTCAAGAGAGAGGCACACCTATATTAATAACGCTCACATCAGTGTCTGTGTGCCTGTGTGAGTGTGTGAGTGTGTGTGTGTGCACGCTTATACGGGCAGCTCCTGAGCACAGACTGTGGGAAGATGGTTGACTGTCTGTTCTTTTTTAATAACGCTGTGTACACTCTCATGTCTGAGAGGGATCACTCATATTACAGTTTCTCAGCTAATGTAGAAGTTGTTGCATTTACTCCTGGGCAATGGTTTAATCTTTATTTCTGGTGATCCAAACATGGACAGCATGTCAGTTGGTAACAACGCTCTTTGTTATACATGATGTCCTTTTTTGGATAATCTATAGACATTGTTACAGCCTTTCTTTTTTTAACAGAATATTTCTTTAGTAGTTCCACTGAAGAAATTACCATGTTTTGAGGCTTTATTTAAAAATATATGAATTTTCTCAAAAATGATTTGAAAGTGATCTCGTGACATTGCAGCGCCATACTGTTGCTGCGTTCAAGTTTCCTTGGAAGTCAGATGTCCAAGATGGGAATGATGTCACAATTGAGTTACCAGCGTTTCAGTTACCAAGTCGGAAAAAAGCAAAATCGGAGGCAGGAACAAGATGGCCACATCTACGAAAGTTACTGAAGTACTTGCCTTGTCCGAATACAAGCAAGGACAAGGGAAGCGCTAAAATAACTTTCGAAGATGTAGCCATCTTGTTTCCAGCTCCGATTCTGCTTTCTTCCGACTCGGTAACTGAAACGCTGGTAACTCAGGTGTGACGTCATTGCCAGCTCGGACTTCTGACTTCCGAGGTAACGCGAATGCAGCATGTGATCTCTGTTATAATGCTTAAAGTCAATGTTGCCAACTCCTCAGCAAGGAAAGTCACTAGTGGCTGTCGTAGAAGTCCCTAAAAATCACTAGATGACGCCATCGCCTAATTTGCAAAATTGTTTGTCAACTCGCCCCCTAGCCTACCGAGGAGGAGTCTTCGTCGGGGTGTCTGTATGCATGTTTTTGCTACCTGTTGAGAAGAGTAACATTGATACCTGCTTTCAAACTCCAGAAAAAGTCGCTGGATTTGTCACTAGACGCGTTTTTTAAAATAAGTCACCGGGGGGAGGACTGAAAGTCGCCAAATCTAGCAACAAAGTCATTAGGTTGGCAACACTGCTTAAAGCTCATAAGAGGAACTCTCTCTTTGTGGTGGTTTTATACAATCAATCCACTGTGTAAACGTTAACTTTCTCCCCACCATGCCATGAATCGTCTTATCTAATACCCCTTGCGGCAGCTTTAAAAGTAACAATAGAGAAAATGTCAATCTTTCTGCTGATTGTCTTGTTTTATTTTGAAGGTCATGAAGAGGCATTGTTGGTAATTTCAGTCTGTTGTACGGGAATGAGTGCCTGAGTAAAGCTTCTTTTGAAAAGGCCAGCTCCTTGAGCAGAGAATACCAAACATACCACAATGAATACAAAGCAAAACTTTCTACCATAAAATAATTAAAATGATCACTCAAGCCAAAGGAAATGTCACAGTGCTCTAATTCTTACTTCTGCTATTATTAATAAATTAGGCTAAAGCAAAGACTTTTCCAGTAATGTGATGATTTTCAAATGGTTAGAAAAGTAGGTCTGTTCTAATTATAAAATACATAGACTATGAGTGGGAGAAACAAAGGAAAACTCCACAAAGACAGACTCTCTTATTCTCAGAGAGAGACACAAGCTCTGTGTTGATCTGGTCTAATGTTGCATATCCACTGTAAACACTTTATTAGCCGTTGTGACTCTCCCATTAACTCAAAGTGCATACAGAGAAGCGGCATCTTCCAGCGGCTGGAAGATTACACCAGCTTACATAAAAATTGCAGCTCTTGTGACTGGATATGTGGATATTTGTGAGCATTTAATGATTACGCACTGAAGATAAACTGGGAGTAAAAAGTGACTTGAGAATGAAACAACAGAAAAGTATCTCATCTTATGTCCAGAGGAAGCTAAAGTGTTTGAAAAGGTCACCGCAGTGCCGCTGCCTGCAGATCTGTTTTATCTGTGTTCAGATTGGAATGAAGAGAAATGTAATATGTCAGTGTCCTGGTCTGCGTCATTAACAGCTCAGAAGATTTTATAATGTTTCAATCGAGCTATAAAGGAGAATTTAGACCTTTTTAAAGGCACTTTGTCATTGCAATATATTCGCTAAAGTTGTAGTAAAAACTGAAGTAATCAAAGGCTGGTTGATACTACCTACTTGCATTTCAAGAACTGCATTTTAACAACCAAAACAATCTTGAATTCCAAATGTACAGATTTCACATATTTATGAAAATGAGAGATCTACAATTACGATCAGATGCCCTGTATTTTCTCAAACTTTCTCCAGGACCACATGCTGACTCTCTCTCTCTCATTAGTCTGTGTCTCTGCTCTTACGTAAGGCCATGAAGTGATGACTGTGTGTCTGCCTGAAGAGAATATCAGACTTTGACTTTGACTTTGACTAGACGGCCCGTTCAGAGGACGTGACGTGGATCGTCTGGCCTTGATTATGATGCTCAGGGTCCAGGACAAGCCCGCTCATTAAAGCGGCCGCTGATTCCATCCACAGACACATATTGACTAATGTAAGACTGATTAAATAACACTGACCCTACAGTCTCTTCACATTCAGGGAAGATGAAGTGGTCTGCTCAGTGTACGAGTCTGAAGATCTATTTAACGGTCTTCTACATGCAGGTGCATACATTTTTGGAGGATTGTGCTACTCAATGATGTATTATCACTACGACCAGTTCATATAATAGTGAGCGGGATATGAAACAAGAAGTCGAGGTTTTGCAGTTTATTAGCAAACGGCAGAACATAGATTAGATATATTGTTGCTTGGAGGCAGACTGAAATCAAGCAAGCTAAAATGCAGCGTGACTCCGCTTTAAACTTGTTGCCGTACCTCAAAGTGATGTCACTGATTTGTTCAGTCATCCGGAAACTTGAAAACCCGGAGAGAGAAGAGCCGAGAGTCAAGGTTGTTCCTCCTCCTCCTCCTCCTCCTCCTCACTGCTTCACAAACCATTTGTTTCTAATTATAAATCTGGATAACTATATGAGTCCAAGTTACTCAATTATCACATAATTATTATTCATGATGAGTCCACTCTGTGAAGTCCATATTTTATCACTGTTTGGAATTCATTATGAATTAAATACACATGCTGTCCATAGGGTTTTGTAAATGTGGGAATAGCGTGGTTGCTCATTTTTCCACAGCTAATTAGAAGTAACTCTAAAAGAACATTATTTGAACTGAGGGGGATCAAATTAAAAAATGAAGGCTGTAAAGTTGTCAGACAAAAAACTAACTGTAACTATGAGGGTATTTAGTCTGGGTCTTAGCCACTGCCTCACATCAATAAATAACCCATATGAACATTATCTACATCTTGTCAAGGTTCACGGGTACAAATAACTTGATCATTACTCCATCATCTGTCGAGAGTTCAGTCTTTGAAATCTCCCTGTTCAAGTGCGCTCTATTTGAGGACGGCACATCTCTGCGCAGCTGAATGTCAGGACACTTCAAACCCTCATACAAATGCAAATACATGAAAGCCTTGTGCTCCAGCTTGACATGAGAATTAATATTAACTGTTATTACTAACACCGCATTAAGCTTTCTGTTGAATCGACTCCTGCTGGTCACTTCTATCTCCGACTTAGTCTAACTGTCTATTTTTACACATTTATGTTGCTCAGATGTAACTTTTTTTTTAGTTTTTGTGTCATAGCCTGAGAACCAGATGAATCAGCACTTCAGGTTTAATTTGATTTGGCAGATGCCTCTGGTCCCCCTCCAGTTCATACAGATTTTCATCCGTGCTGATGCTGGTCCAGCCAACCACAACAAACAGTATAATGGGGATGAATTTAAGTGTTGTTGTTGTGGTTAAAAATTTACCAAGATGGCCGTCGCTATGGAAACCACTATGACTCAATCACGTTAAAGCTCCTGTAAGGATTTTTTTTGCTGCTTAAATCAATGCCACTTTTTAATCCTCAAAAACAAACCAGACTACCAGCATTAAGAAATAGTATTCCTGTTTTAAATCCTGTAACTATTTCAAGGGCGTAGGGGTCAGACAGGACGATTCACACAATGCCAAAGAAACAGTCTTTTCCCACAGTGAGTTTTTACAATTAACAGCTAAAACAGAAATTTGAAAATTAATGTTAAAAAAACACAACTTGGTCATTCACAGGAAAATATCTGCTCAGCTAAAAGACAACGACAAGTTTCTAGGAGGGGCTTAAAGTATACTTGAAAGCATTTTTAAGTATTTACAACTCAATCAAGTCATTCCAAACATTGTGTCCTTCTTTCATAATGTGTAAATTAGCCACCTGGCCTAGCATCCTTATGCTAGATTCCTCATGTTTATCTCCTCTTATTGGTCTGTTCCTATTGAAAAAGCCCATTTGAATAAAAAAATTTACTGAGGTGTCAGACTTACTAACAGTTGCAAATCTTTTTTAGCTAGCTGATGATTGGGCAGCTGTAAGACCAGTAAGGTCAACTAGCTTTGGTTCTGTCCAGTTCAGATAACATTGGCTTTTGAGTCTTAAATATTGGCTGTGATAAGAGGTCATACATAGCCCGGAAAATGGTAGTTTGTTGAGATAATTGCTCTATACCCATGTTGAACTCTTTTTCCAGGTCTTTCTGTAGCAAACAAGACTCAAAAAGTTCCATACTCTGATTTGGACCATGGGATTTAGCTTACTGCAGGGAAGAGACTGTGATATAGGATCACAAAACGTAAATAAACTAAAAAGAACTTAAAGATAATTTAGCTAAAAAGAATCAGTGTCCAGTATTAACAGACTTTGGTTTGTTTGTGTTGCAAGTTTATCTCAGTTGCAGGAATTTTAAGTTTGTTTCCTTTAAAGCAAGAATGAAAGAGACCCGCTGTACCCGAGGCCACAGAGCTGTAAGAGGATGTTGAATACCTCTCTCATGTCTGTCCATTAGAAATGAAGAAACCAAGAACAGCCTGTTGACTTAAAGGAAAACACTGAGGCTGGTTCTATCAGTAATAAAAACTGCCTTTGTACCTTATTTGTATAGTCCTTTAAAAACACACAACGTGGTTTAAGCAGGTTGAATGCTGGACAATTTCTTGGTCATGTTCGGTACACACCGGGACCGTTTTTTGCGTGCGATTTGGACGTCAACATTTTTTTTCGAACCCATATCCTGTCAATACAAGTGTTCACATCAGCGACGTTTTCTCGTCCTGCAATATTGCAGCATTTATTTTTTAGGATCATGGTCGATTTTTCTAAAGTTTCGCATTTCGTGTTGTTGTGACATCTGATTCACCGGTATATCCAACATGGCCGACCGGCTAATCGTTTACGTGTCGGAGAACAGAGTGCTTTTTGATAAAAGACACAAATATTACAAAGACAACGACGTGAAGGACAATTTGTGGAGAGTCATAGCGTCTGATTTCTTATATGACGATGGTTTATGTGCTTCAACAGTTTGCTAAACGTCTTTGTTTTAACTTTCATCTGTGCTAAGTAACTTTGGCTCGTAAGCTAACCTGTTCAGATACAACATACCATATGTATTTTTACTGTTTCAAACTCAATTGTGTTGCTGTCACAGCACTATTAGGTCTCTGTTGTTACCTTATGTTTATGGATTATAGTTTAATGTGCTTATCTGGTACTGGCCCCGACTCAGTACATGCTATCATGACAGACAGCCATCTCAACACTAGTGTATAATCAGAACTGAAAACAGTCAGTCTGCTGTTGTGTCAGTCTTCACGCTTCCACCCGGGATGCATCTTTTTCCCCCCGGAAAATCGCAAAATTGCATCAGGCTTGATGTGTATAGTCAGGCGCGTCAAAATTCGCCTCTGAATTTTTCGTAATTTCGCGTTCTATATTCGCGTCAGCCCCGTTGTGTAAGGACCTTAAGTATGCTAAGCTAAGCTAGCTTTAAACTCTTGATGAACTTGAAGAGAGCATACAAATATGGCAGCAGTTATCAGCGTACAACACTCTCATGTGACTCCCTGCAAAAAAGCCAATTTTTGTATCACCAGAAATATATTTGGAAATTAGCAAGTATGTGCTGTCACCCCTGACCTCCACCCAACTAGGAAGCTGTTACAGAGTTTAAAACTTAAATATTGCTCAGCTCAGCTCTTTGTATTGATTAGTTTCATCCTGCTGACCGTATTTGACCCAAAACCACTTACGGCCATAAGATTATAAGAATCTAGAAATGTCCAATAGTGGCTGATAGATCTGTGCTGGAAATACACCTGACCTGCTTACTAGGTGGCTGTTGGTAAGAAAAGAGAAGACCTGGTTACTATGGGAACGGCCAATTTGCTGAGTTACAGACTTTGCCTGAGTGACTTTTTAGGCTCACCTCTTCGCAGGTCTGCTAAAAAAAAAACTCTTTTGTTTCTACATTCACAAAGTTTCAAATAACCAGATGGTTAAATCAATACAAATTGTGAGATTAGAAAACGAAACAGAGATTTTGTGGTTGACTGATACGCCTAAAAATCTTTAATTACTGGAATGCTGTATGCTCCTCTATTTTTTTCTAGACAGTTACTGAAACCATTTCATATTTATAGTAATGGCATTACTCCACAAAAAACCCTAATCCTACAAACAGTGTCATTAATTCTCATTCAGTGTTTTGTCACAACAGACATACAGCTGTAAATACAGACAAAAGCCTTTTCATTGGTGTTTGAAAGAGGTCACATACTGGTCAGCTTTCTTCTCTTAAAGACTACAAACACACACACACACACACATATTAAAATGTCAGAGCATGTGTAACTGCTCTGTGAAACTGTTAACTATGTTCCTTTAAATAAATTTAGACAGAAGCGAAGAGACTCTGAGCAAAGACTGGGGAGAAGGTGATAAGTATTTATCTGGGAGGATGTTTGGGCAGGAGAATGTCAGCAGGGGGCTCATGGGAGTAATAATTGCAGCAGGTGTATTCACCCGTGACCTGCTGCTACATGATGGATCCACAGTTTAATTAGATACCAGGAGGAATTAGAAAACATGCACTCAAACAGAGGAAATACAGTGTTAGTGATAGGTGCCATCTGGATATTGGAATTCACATGAGAGCGAATTTACTCCAAATTTCTGCCCTGTTGTAATTTTCTTTCAGCCTCCATTAATGTCATTCGAAGTGATCTCTGGCGTTTACTCTCTGGAGGGATCCTGAGAGTCAGTCATTCAGCATGCAGATATGTTTTATGTCCTGTTTCTTTTTCCTGACAGGCTGTATGTGTCAGCAGTGTAAATGGAGAACGTGCAACCACAGAGCGGCCATTGACAGGCTCTGTGGCCGGGTGGTATGGTGATAATGGTGATGGTGGTGATGGTGCTGGTTTGAGTGGACTCAGTTGCCGAAAGGACTGATAAGCGACAGCAGTGCTGCTGATTAGGAATAAGACTGACAAAAACCAAAGGCAATGCCTGGGGTGTTGCCCCTGGCAACTGGAGCTAGCCATATGCTGTATAGACTTATTGTGTGACTACACTCCCTATCAGCTGCACTTTTCCAGAGACAGCAGACAAACCAGTGTAATTTGAGCCAATCACAAGTCTGGGTTTGATTCTAGAGGGAGAAAAAAAAAGTAAAGGCAGAATCCAGGTTTCATCCTGTGGCCTAGTCCCTTTTTAAACATCCTATTAAATGAAAACTAAATTGTCTGAGGAGAATGGCTGCAATTCAATCAACCTGATTACCAGGAAAACAGGTCATTAAACTCTTCCCATAGTTATTGAATTTTGCAGTCCTAATGAAGGAAACAGGGGGTATGCTATGGTCCTACAGATTCTGGATGGTGTCGTGCTTTTGCTTTCACATTTATATAACTGTGCATTATTTTCCACTGCTGCAAGCTGTCCTCAGTGAGTGGAAGCTGCAGGAGCAACCCTCCTCACCAGGCAGGCTGTAGCTCTAATCCATCAAGGTGAACTGAAATCTTAACAATAAAGCATAAATGACTTTCTTTTCTTGCTCTTTATCCCCTCTGTGTTTATATTCCCCACATTATGACTCAGACTTGGCGTGGAACGATGGTTTCTGTGTATGGGACACTCTGCTGCAGCACTATATTATCAACATGAAATGCTTTTAAAGCCTGCAAGAAAAAAGCCTGGGTGTCCCAGGGTGATTTTAGGTAAGCTGTTACTGGAGACAGGCTTTTTATTAATCTGCGGTGAAGAGCAAAAGGCCAAGGTGAAATCTGCATAAAACACATAAGCCTTTGGCAACACTCCTATATGCATACGGTCTGTTATTCTGTGATAACATTATGGCTGTTAGGTATGGATTATATAAGCAGTTTTACATCAGCCCGTGTAAGCGTTTTTAAGAGTAAATGTCATGAATTTTATAATGTCAGTAAAATCGCTGCTGTGTGAGCACTCATCGAGCTGCTTTACATCTGTGCTAATGGATACGTAGGCAGTATGCAGGGCAGGGGCGGGTCTAGACTGTTTTGAGTAGGGGGGCATGCAGGGGTGGCATGGTCTATGTCAATGCACGAACACGTCTGGGTAACACTTAAGCACTATTTCTGTCTCCAATAGTCATACCTACTTTAACGTTAAGGCTGGTTTTCAATTGCTGTTCGTGTACTTTTCTCATTTAAAAGAAAACAACAGGATGACAACAAATAAATCCTCCATGGTTGATTATCTAAAGTCTCTCCAGATATATTTTTCAGGCTCTTTGTCTCTAATCTGAGAGGACATGTCGGTGGATAGATCAGGAAACAAGAGAGAGGGGAGTGACATGCAGGAGAAGAGCTGCAGGCTGTAATCGAACCTGGTCCACTCTTGTGAAGATCATAACCTCGGCTTATGGGACATGCACTTGCAGAACTATAATAAAAAGAAAACTGCCTGCATGAAAGTGCCTCAAAAGTAATGAGCAGCCTGTATTAAAGCACCTCAATAAGTAGATTTAAAGAAAAACCCTGTCCAAAACTAGGTAGGTAGCATCTCGTGATGCTCATATACTGTTTTTGCATTTTTATGCCTAAAAATATAAATAATATTGGTGTGAAAACACTGATAGCTGAGATTTTACAAGCCTCATTTAACATTTTACTCTGTTTTAGCCCTACACAGCTTTTCTAAGTTGTTGTCAAATAAAAAAATGACCCCCAAACGATAGAGTTTTGGAGGGACTGTTGAAATGGTGCATTAGCTTGCCGTTACTCTCTTTCCTGATATCCTATAATGCAATCAGATGGTATCAGGGGCTGATATTGTATCAAAAAGTGGAAAGACCCCACCACTGCTAAAATGAATGCTTTGTTTCTGGTTACGTTGGCCAGTCAACCAGCAGTTTATTCATTCTAATGAATGTCTGCGATATCAATGTGCCTGAAAAACTCCTCCCTCGAATCTGCTAGCTTAGCAAACAAGCTGCTAAATATCCACCGAAATATTTCCTCTTCCACTTGCTTAAGAAGATTGTAAAAGTAGTTTGTACGATCTAAAAGAGCTTATCTAATTTCTACACATCTTGTTTTTGTGAAGCTACTATTCATCCATAAAGTAAAAGACTCCTTGCATTAGTCACTAGTGGTAATATCCCTTTGTTTATGGCTCTACAGACTCTAGTCACACACATAAATGGAAACTAGTTGTCAAGGTGGGGCAATCAGGTGATGAGGGGGGGGCAAGGCCACCCTAAGCCATCTGCTGGACACACCCCTGCTGTAATACACACTACAAGATTGTAACCATTCAAGCTCATCTAAAACTCAAAACAAAAATCAGAAATAGAATTACACAAATCCTAGCAAGTGATTGGCTGATCACGTCACCTGCAGCCTCATCTCAGGTGAAAGGTCAGCCTCTGGTTCTCACAATGATAATCAAGACCTGAGAGATAATCTGGAGGTAAGACTGCAGAAGTTTTCAATGTGAAATGAAGCCAACCCCTCATTCCCTCGCTGCTCCAGCTCCTCCTCCAGCCTCACCTGTACTTCATGCTGGTGTGCCTCCCAATGGCCTCTTTCATGTGGGCATGACCCTGGGGGGCCTGCCGGGACCCGGACCCATCCCTTGTCTTGACCGAGCCTTGGGAGATGTAGTTGCCATTACTCCCCTGTCCACTTCCACTCCCTCCTCCTCCGCCACCTCCTCCTCCGCCGCCTCCACCTCCTCCACCACTCCCACCACCTCCTCCTCCTCCACCTCCACCTCCTCCCCCTACTCCCCCACTGCTCCCCCCTGGAGGAGGAGCGGTGCGAAGGCCACAGAGCCGGTCTTCACTGCGACTCTTGAGGTTGTGCTCAGTACAGGCAAAGGACACCTGCATCCTGACCCTGCTTTCCGCTGTCTCTTATTTTGTAAGGTGGGTGGGGTGGGTTGGGGTGGGGGGGCTTGTAGTTTTTGGAGCCACTGAAGCAGGATTGTCTGTCAAGTGTTGGTGCTGCTGTGACCAAGCAGTGCTGCTCATACACAGGTTTCAGACAGGGCAGGTCAAAGATTTTGGCTGATGGTTGGAGGGAGCAGGCATGAGTCCACTCTCTAACATGACACACGCAGAGCTACCGTCTGCTCCGGCTCCTGTCTGGTGATGCAAACCTGGCAAAGGGTTTGTAGAGTTTTCACACTCACAAGATGCATCAGGGCTACCCTCCAAAAACCATCAGGAAGCTTGTAATGCTCACAGCAGTCCTCAGAGGGGGAATTTTGGGGATGTGGCAGTTCTAGGGAAGCCCCAAACACCTCACCAGTGCAATGACAGATAGATGGTTCCTCCCTGGAGACTGCTGGCCCTCTCCCACATACATGCACGGGGCTCGTATGGCTTATGTTGGCTGGTAAAGCACTTGATATCTCGCTGTCTTCTCTTTAGCTGAGGAGGTTGGTGGTGGTGTCTGCCTGGAGCCGAGGAGCTCCGGAGTGTGCCGCAGCAATGACACAATCACAGCTACAGGCATCCTCGCACCCAACGTCGAAATAAAAAGCCATTTTCTTTCTTTTCAGTGTCGCAAAAACAGGAGGAATGACTCGATTTCTTCATTGCCTGGGCGAAGGGGGGTATAAACACACTTGAGATGATGCGAATTCACACAGTCAAACCCCGTCGATGCATTTCGTAGCCCAGCAGCCTCACGCAGCATCAATTTGATGCAAGAGAAGAAGAAGATGAGAGAGGGAAAGCAGGAAATTTAAGAGCAAAGCAGCGAGAATTCAGCGCGTCAAGTGGTTCACACATACCGGCAGCAGCTGCGCGGCTCTCCCCTTATTCCTCTGAATCTCACGGTGCACCCACTTGAAAAAAATGCCGGCATCCTGGCCCCAAAATCAGCTGCAGGAAGCGGACGGTTCAAACCCTGGTAACCGCCTCTCCTCCATCTCTCTGCATATTGAGTTTTTTTCTTTCTCTTCGCCTCTTTTTTCTCTACAGGATCCAAAAAATGTTCAGGACACACAAGCAATGCAATGTGGGGGTTTCAACATGCTCTCTCTCTCTCTCTCTCTCTCTCTCTCTCTCTCTCTCTCTCTGTTGGTGTGATCTCTACATTTCTCATCACACCAGTGTACACACATCTCATCACATCGTCATACCATGGTATGGAGCTTTTACACACACACACACACACACACTGCTAGGATTTTACATTTAAAGCACATTGTCTATACCATTTTTTCCCCTTTTATCACAGGTCTGTTGTCACATCCATCCTCTTTTAACTTCACTGTATATTTCTCCTTTAGATGACAAGGACTCCTCATCCAATCCACCACACCCATGTTTTTTTTTCATGCTTGATACAGTCATGTTGCTCCTCCTTGTCTGTATTACTATCCACAGTATGTTGCAATGTGAAACTAAACTGCACTTCACAGTCATCACCAGCTCATAACACAAAGCAAATACTCCATTTGTAAGTCACATCAGATCACATCCTAACATGGGACAACAGCGTGGCATATCATATCACAAAGCATCACATCACATCCTGTTCAAAAGGACCTGATGTGTCATTTTAGAGGCCAATGATAATAGTTCCTGCAAGGCTGTATTTACAGTTTGAATTCTGCTGCCGTACCCTCACAGGAGGCTGTCAATCTTAAAAAGTTTCACCCTACAACGCAGCAGGAAGAGGTGCTAAAACACCTCTTAAATAATGCACAAATGCATTCATCACCTTTGTTAATTTCTTCTCTATAGACGTGTCTGAAGGAGTTTTGCTTTAAAGCAACCTGCCTCCCGGAGCAGATTGCACAGCAGATTGTAACATGGGATTAGCTAGCAACTCTTTGGAAAAGGAAAAAAAATAAAAAATCAGTGCAAGTTTTGATGGGGAATTTTCCTGACATAAAGGGAGGCAGATAATGTAACCACCTACTGTGACATTTGAAAAAGGAAAAAAGATAATTTCCTGTCCTTTTACGGCACATCGAGCACCCACACAGCCACAAGATTTCCAGGAATCACTTTAATCTGTTTCCCAGACTTCTAACTAATTCACAATTTAAGTGAACACAGACAAATCTACATGATGACTCAATCTTCATCCACACAGGCTTAACTTTCACCTTCACCTTCAGTCCAAACAACCAGGCAGCTTGTATCGCGACTGCATTTACTCTGATCACCACCTACTCCTCTGAGGGGTGTCTCTGTTCACAGGTAACCCAAAGAAGCCACACATCTATCTGTTTTACTGCAAATAAGCCAGCTTATAAAGCTGCGGTGTCATGAAAAAAGAAGATACAGTAAACGCCACCTTTCTTCTGAAGATGGATTATACAACAGGTTGTATAATGGGGATGTTCTTGAACTGGAAGATATTTTATACAACTCTGCCTTCAGACTCGCGAACGGAGCTTGGGTGTAAAGCTCGACTGTTTCAAAGCTGCAGAGAGGAACTTTTGGTTTGTGACAGTTTGGCTGTGGATAAAGCAGTTGTTTCTGATTTTGTTCTGTGCAAGAGGAATAAGTGTTTCTTGACAAAACAGAACCTCATCCTTCTTTTTTTTAACCCTCAAATGCATCGCTCATCGGGTGACAGTGCAGTTGGATATGCAAGACCTGACTTCATCAGCAGCAATATCTTGGTCTGACACCTACCAAGCCAGTTGTTTTAAACATCATAAAAATGTTATACAGTCTACGTCACTCTTCTTGTTTAGAGTAATATCTGCTCTTTTAGATCATTAATTGACATTAGTATTAACTTCAGAGTGTTTCACAACCAGATAGAACTCTTTAAAGAGGCATTTTCCATATAAGAAAGTGTGTCCATTCTATAAAAAAAAGCTAATAAAGATAGAAATGTTTCATTTACCACAGAAAGTGAGCATGAAATTAACCTAGCAGCAAAACTGAGGAGAAAATATCTTTAAAAACTTACTTGAGCAGGATTTTCTACTATTTAACAGGTCATTCGATCGACACTAAGAGAGCTTGCCTTCTCTGATGTCCATCTTTATCCATCCATCCATCCATCCATCTATCCATTCATACATTGATACATACATACATGCATGCATACAACCATCCATCCATCCATCCATCCAACCATCGATCCATCCATCCAACCATCTAACCATCCAGCCATCCATCCATTCATCCATACACACATACATACTTACATCCATTCATCCATTCAACCATCCATCCATCCATCCTTCTATCTATCCATCCATCCATCCATCCATCCATGCATCCATCCATCCATCCATGCATCCATCCAACCATCCATCCATCCATCCATACATACATACATACATACATACATACATACATACATACATACATACATACATACATCCATCCATCCATCCATCCATCCATCCATCCATCCATCCATCCAACCATATAACCATCCAACCATCCAGCCATCCATCCATTCATCCATAGACGCATACATACTTACATCCATCCATCCATCCATCCATCCATCCATCCAACCATCCATACATACAATCTCATTTAAGTAGATGTGAGGTACACTGTGGACAGGTCATCAGTCTATCACAAGGTTAATATCAACCAGATGCAATCTCCATAAAAGAGGGTCACCAGCCGGGTTGGGTTTAAACCAGAGACCTTGTTGATGTGAGGCAACAGTACTTTCCATCTCATAGATTGTGTTTTTTCATTTATAAGGAAAATGTCTGGTATTGATTTTTGGGGTTCATCTCTATGGCATTATCTCATTCTGCATTTTCATAAAAAAAAGCTTTAAAAACTGCAAGAACGCTTTGGAAAAAGCACAGTAAAACACGTCAAATCTAGTTAAAAATGAGATTCATTGATTTTGTCCAGTTAAGTGAATAAATACTTCCCCGATACAGACACACCAGTGTTCTTATGGTTGCTGCCATGAGCTCAACAGCTGGTTTTGACTTCATCGCTGTGGTGCACAAACAAAACAAAGTTTGTGGTGTTTCTCTGCATAAAATATGCATGTTTTGCAAAGCTGAAGGCATTTTCTCCACTGAAACTGTAGGTTTGAAAAATATTCCCTTGGACATCTTGGTTTTCTTGTGGTTTTGGTTCTACTTGAAATGCTTCAGTTTTGCATTAAGTAAACCACAAACAGGAGGGTTCAGAGGACAGATGGTTATTGAAGGCTTTCAGTAGGATTACTGTGACCTTAGTCCATCTGAAAATTCAGAGGACATTCAGAATTTGTGTAAACATGTTTTATATTTAATTTTCTTTTGAATGGCCAGATTTATGTTGATTCATGTTTGTATGCAGGATGCAGGAGTTCAGTGGACAATGGTTTGTTAGCTGTTGATGACCAGTTTCAGTCCAGAAGGAGTATGAATCTGACGCATGATTTTCAAGGTTAACCAAAGCTTAATTATAACATGACTAAAGAGTGCGCGGACAGCACACATTACAAACATGAAGTGTGAGGAGGACTTTGAAAGAGTCAGAGATGGAGGGATCTGTTCAGCACCTCTATCCTCTGCTGTGTGACACATTTACTTTGACTGCCACAAACTGTACAGAAAGATTTCAGAGTAAATGGAGCTTGATTTTTGGAAGCATCACTTTCATTCAAATGATAATCCTTAAAACTGCAGAGCTTCGTGTTTTGATTCCAGTCTTCACTCCAGGTTGACGCTGCCACCTAGAGGCAACATGAATGGAGTCTCAGTGTCTGTGTGCATCTCTCTCTTTTAGGGGTGCTGTATGAAACAACACGCCATGTTGTGTCATGACATGCAGTTTCCTGAACAGCAAGGTCAAACATGCCTTTTTCAAGCTATCAAGCATGAGTAAGGTTTTCAAATGTTGTTAAATGCACACAGATCTACAGTGATGAAACATGCAACAATCTGCTGAATATCTTCTGGGTTCATGCTGCACTTTGCGTCATCTTTGTAGTTTCAGTCTGACATTTTCTGTGAAAATAGATTCTTGGCAGCCTTTCATCCCAAAATAGACAAACTGAGCTCTTTAAAGTGAGAGACAGAAGCACAGCAACAACCAACCTCCTGTCCCCTGCTGTCAATTCACACATCATTAACCCCAAACTGATGGTGACCCTGTCAGACTGCCTTTGGAAAAGAATTACACAACATTTGATGTATGAGTCCCATGCAAGTCACCGTGACTGACGTTAACATAAGTGATGCTGAACAACCAGATGTTTCTACAGTCCACACGCATGTATTCAAGACTGCTCTGCTTTGAAATCTTAACAAACGCTTGATAATTCACTCTGAGGCGCAGAAAAAGAAATCTGCAAATATATGTTATTTTTTTCCTACTCAACGTACATCAATCACCCTCGTCTTCAAATACTCAGAAATAACCATGCATTTGTAAACATACGGGTGAAATATGAATTATAATACTTCAATGGTTTATCCCCAGAGTGATGCTCTGACACTGTGAATCTATTATTTGCATGTATATGTATGGACTTCTACATGAATATGTTGGCGTCATATAAAAACAATATTAACTTGCTGTACAGTTCTTTCATATGCAGATCAGCACATCACACATTAAAAATGAATGCATCACAGTGTTACTTTGAAGATGGTTTTGCGCTGCATTTGTTTTAAGTATTTGTTGTTAGAATCAAGTTCTATTTTTGTTTTACTTGATGTTTTTCTTTGTCTCCCAAAAACTGCACTGAAAACATCAAGATAAATTTTTTGTCCCAGCCATCCTACTCTCCAAATAATCCGATTCTTTGTTTAACTTTACAGTTTTGCTGTCCTATCCTTTTCCCCCCCACTTCCCGCCGCCTTACTTGTATGGCATTGCGGAGCGCTCAGCCTCACATTCGGCCAGCGAGAGGCCACACTCTCTCAGGTAGAGCTCCAGCCGGCGTCGCTCCACCAGCCTGTGTGCCGCCTCCAGGATCTGAGAGGCCAGGGCCTCCGACTCGCTCTGCTGGTCAGAAGGGGTCTTGCTGCTCCGTGAGGCCCCAGCTTTGGCCACAATGCTCCCTGAGGAGGACGAAGCCTTGGGCTTTTTACTGATGCCATAAAGGTCTTCCACTGAATATTTCCCCCCTTTACCTCCTCCGGTACCACCTCGGCTGGCAAACATTGTTGTCTGGAGTCAGGTGCTGGAATCAGGTGTAGCAGACTGATGGAACGTAAAATCGTCCTCCTCTTTTAACTGGGTTTTGCCTGCTTTAGGCAAAAAAGCTGCTTCCGAGTTAGAAACTGAACAACAAGGCTGAGCTATTTTGATAGAGATTTACAAAGATTTGAAACATCCGGCCTCTGGGACGTCAGACTTCAAACTGCTGGAAAGCAGAACTTCACGCCGCTGTAAAATATCAAAAAGTCTTGATTGCTCCTTTGTGGAGTCAAAATCCAAAATAAAACAAAGGCAGTCCCAACATGTCAGCAGCAGCAGCACCCAGTCACAAACAATGGCTCCTGCTGATGTGAGGTGCTTCTTTGAGTAAAAATGGATGGGAAAAGCAATCAGCATCTTTCTCTCTTTATCTCTCAAAGGAGGGATTTGTGTTGAAGCCCCACCAGCTGACATTAGTTCAGATTAAAAGAGAGCCCGGATGAAGTATCTGTACTTCTCTGGCTGTGTAATCTGAACAAGCAGAGGCTTCAAGAGTTCAGCTCTCTGACCTTTGCTTCAGATACTCAGTGTCTATGAATCTTTTCCCCCTGCATGAATAATTACTGGTTGATCTTGGCTAAAGTCACTTTGGTAATTGTATTGCTGCCTTTCAGCTGCCGTTGGCTCAAAGTAAAAAAGCATGGCACCCGACCAAAGTCTGGCAGCAGCTTCAGGCTACCGCTTTAGTTACTGTCGAGGTCTGGGTTAATGTGAAAGCCAAACCCCTGGTGCTTTATTCTCACACAAATAATAACAGATCACAAAATGTGTGAACCACTTCTTACTGGAGGGGTGGACATCAGGTCTTTTGGATGTGATAATCTGTCCATAAAAAAGACAAGGACATCATCTGCATAGAAGGGTTGGAAATGATTTAGGAAGGTCCTCGGGTCCTTAGATTTTAAAAAGATGTATATAGAGAAACAGAAGGTCGCAGTTTATGTAATAACGTAGCTGTTGGCGGGGATTACTTATCCATCTCCTCAACCATACATGCAAAGAAATCTACTTTCTAATCTCCCATATGCATTTATGCATGCAGCCTCTAAATCCCAGTTTAAAACCATCGCCAGGGACAAAAATGAATTCTTAATCTGTTGCTTGACATGAAACAACTATCATGAAAAAAAAAGAAAAAATAGAGTTAAACAGTAAAGTTATTCTTATTTTGATTCTTCTTATGTCAGGCACACGCAAGAGATCCCAATAAATCGCAGTTTTTAAGTGTTTGCAAACATCATTACAGGAGACAGACCCCACAAGAGGCCAAAGGTCAAATCTCCGGGATTAAACGTCAGTGACTCAATGGATGAATGGAGGTGCATCAGTGAACGAAAGTCAAGCTCATTGACTGCCTTAGAGTCCATTCATGCAACTGTCCGCTTCTCCATCTTCATCCAGCTGTCATGGTGACCACAAAGGCGCTCGCTCGTCCTGACTTGGCTGCGGGGGCTCTCAGAAGCGGAGATCACCAGGGATTAATCTGCTGTAATCTCTCTTTGGATTGACCACAGTCACTCAGGCATCTGGTGGAGGTCAGGTTTGATCTTCAGTCTACATTACAGCCCGAGTGTTTCCAGGACACAGAGCGCCTATGACGGCCCGCACCAGGGCTAAGTGGTGGGATTATCAGGATGTGCGTTAGGAGAAGCGCAGGATGGAAGTATATGTTTGCAGATCTTGTATAACTGTCAGAAATCTGGGCTGGAACAGTGGAGTTTGTTTTTAGTCAAGTGTTGCATAACTGTGCAGAGATAGATTTAGCCAAGCTGACAGTATAGTAACTCAGAAGTATAGAGCAAAAGGCTGTGATGGTTTCGTGCTATTTTTTGCCACCTTGTACATACTGTACAGTGGTGTGAGGGTGGCAAGCTCAACTGTTTGTCAGAGGTGAGTTTACTGCAGATGGAGGTATTTTATCATGCATGTCAGAAAAACAGCTCCACAACACGAATCAGGATCTCAGTCCCAGCGTCAGTTTCACTCACCCAAAGGCACCTTAACACACTTTTACTATTCCCCATCATCAGGCAAAGTCTCTGAAAAACTCCTCTAAAATTGAGCAGCATGTATACAAGAGATGATTTTTTGACTCCCTATAAATTGTAGAATTTAGTTTAAAACCCTCGCTGTACCACTGTATGAGTCCTCTCGAACACTGTGCTCCCAGAACAAAGGCCTGCTTGTTGTACTGAAAGTAATATGGGAAGTAGAGCCCTCAACGAACAGGAACATAATCATCTACCAGAGAGGCTCCTCACTTTTGGGACTTAAAACTTCTCTTTTATTCCAACAAAGCAAGGCAAGGGCAAGTGTTTCGAACAAGATATTAAAACATCATAACACAGGAAAGAAAATATACATTTAAAAGTCATTTAAGCATAATATTAAAAAGAGAAAAAAACAAGACCATCATTAGGGACAAGATTGATCATTTGTGTATCATCATTTCCAAAGTCTGAAACCAGTGTGAGTGGGTAGGTGTCAGCAGTCCTGATTTTACCATTTCCATATAAACCGTTCACAAATGTTTGATTCAAATCAGCAGGATAAGATTTTGTTGTCCAAATACATTCAACATGAAGAAAACAAGATAAGCAAAGACTGTTTTGTCCACAGGGGGGCGGCAAAGTTGGCACAAACCAAAAGTTGCTCACAGGAGCTTTAACCCAAAATGCTGCAACTATCATTATTGACTGTCATCACTCTTCCTTCATGTATAATGTCCCTTTCTGTCAAGCACTAGACTGTCATGATCCATCTATTCTTTCTTTATCCCGCCATCTTCACCTATCCAGTTGCACCAGATGTCTGGTGCTGCCCAAGGTTTCTACCTGTCCTCCACTACAGCCAAATATGGTTGTGTGCTTGCTCATTGTAGATACTAAATAGCACTAGACATGTTAACTGTTACTGAGATGACTTTTGATTGGGTGTTATCTAAAACACGTATCACTGACGGTTTCATTTTTCTGTAACCATGAAACGTCAGGTCAGAAAACTCACATTTAAGGAGCATATCCTTCACTATAACAAAGATGACAATGTCTGCGTCTTTAAAAATGGTTGCACATCATGTTGCTGAGGCACATACTGAAATAATTATTAATGTTGTTCTTTTTGGATGGGCAGTCTCTGTGCGGCTTCAGAGGGGTGCTGAGCTGCTTTTTTTTCCACTTTATGAGACGCAGAGTTCTCCCAAGTGTTATTAATATTTTATTTTAACCTTCCCCTTGACTGCAGTGCCCTCCAGACAGTGTCTTAAAATAATATAACACTTTAGATTTTCATTTTGGAATTAATGACCAACAGTGCTCACAGAATATAAAAAAGTGTGTATTCCATTAAACCTTAATAGTTCAAAGAAATAATCATTTTTCACAGCTAACAAAGTGAGCCGTTCTACACTTTGTATTTCACAAAATACTTAACCCTAGAACACTATCTCTGGGTGATTTTCACACGACCAAACATGTTGACGTGATTTTCATTATGTTGCGTTTGTCCCTGGGTAGCTTCAGCATTGCCTTTGACATCATTGAAGGTGATTTTCACCCAGCAATAGTGATAGAGGGTAAAGTAGGTTTGGGTGGATTTGATAGCTGCATGAAGGCAAATAAGGTCAGTAAGAGTGGTCCTGGAATTTGCATGCTATCTTTATTTAGTGCAGTGGTTATGAATAACTATCATTAAGTAGTGATTTTCGAGGGAATTCATACAGTAATAAGAAATATTTTAGTCAGCTGGTCATTTTTACTCACTCAAAATATGTCATATTTTGGTTCTCTCTCCTGCAGCTGTTATTGTGCCAAGGACTCTGAGTCTTCACCAAGAATGACTCACATGCCCCAAGAATGGGTGAAAAAGAAACTAAGTTTACAGTTTCTAAATATATATTTAAAAATATATGTTGTTTTGTGAATTTTTTTTGTTCATGAATGCCAAATTTCAGTTATTTTGTTACATTTTTATATGGTCCCCTCATGGCACTTTTTTTTGTCCCTTTGGACATTGCACAGTTAAAAATGAAAGAAAAATACTTTCATTTGATTTTGATGACAGGTACTTTTTCTTGGGTATATTGATGGTGTTACTAATTTTAGCCATAGTGTTCTAGGGTTGATAAAGAAACGATGGAAACTGCTGTGCTCTCTGCAGTAATTATGTGTTACACCTTTTTTGTCATTTACAGAACTCAGGGACTCAGAGATTTATACAAGATATTCTATTACTCCTGTAAGCATAAAAGGGGATTATCTAAACAGCGAGGAGGGCTTTAGAAATCTAAACCGCGACATGATACAGCGAGTGTGTCAAAGTGTGTAAGATCTTCTTGGCAGGAATGAAACCGCCTCCTTCTAACGCCTCTCAGACCTCTCTCTACCTGGTCGGCCAAGTGAGACATGACTCTGCTTTTCTTTAAAGATGCTGTACCTCCTCTTCACCGCCAGGGGGCGACAGAGCGGCGCAGCAGGACGAAACTGACATTAATGTCAACTAGTTCAATCAAAGTTCCCGCGAGGGAGTGATAAAAAGGGACACCTCACCTCTGTTATGGGCAGTGGTTAGGCGACACCATATTTGATACATCAATTACCAACATTAATGAGCACCGATGATTAATGTGCGTGTATTAACATCGATTCATAAGGACAGATTATAGCTGTGTCAGTGTTTTTGTGATTTTTCTCCCCTGTCTTGGTCTGACTCTGCTGATCCAGACATGTGAAGGAGGCAGAGACGATGCGGGTAATGTGTTGGAGCTTCTTAAAGAGCACCCAGACGAAAAACAACGAGGCATTAAAATGCTCTGCTGTGAGTGCGTGACATTGCTTTATCGATCAGGCAGCAGGGTCTGTTTTTTTTTTTTTTGTTTTGTTTTTTGTTTTTTTGACTGTGAAGTTGTTTGGCTGCTGTCTCTCGGTTCAAAATATGCTGAGACACACATGCACATAAACACAGCCCAGCTTGTGTCTGCACTGACAGCAGCCTGCAATACATCTGATCTGCAAGGGATCGGAAATCCATGCATTTCAAGGAAACATGCATCTAGATAAACGTGACTAAAAATGTGTTTTTTTTTATGTGAGGGTAGAGTTTGTGAACACAAGAGGGCGCTCTTGACACGGTGAAAAAAGTCAGGGCCTGTTTTTGAGGGTAAAATGCTCTACTCTTTGTATGCCTGTGTTAAAACAAGAGTGGGAGTGGGAGGTGGGGATTTGTGTTGCACACTCTCTGGATTAGATTGAAGAGTATGCCCAAGATTGATTACAGTTACTTTATTTCTGTAATCTGATTACCCCTATATTCAATATTACACACATACACTGTTTGTAGAGCCGCTTATATTACATCCAGATGCGGGTGAAATCATAACCACATGCTCCTTCTGAACGATTTCTGAGTGGGAACTGCTCGTGGTGAACAAAGGTGCAGCCACTCAGAGTGAAACCCACAAACTCTCTCTTTTTCTCTCTCTCTCTCTCTCTTTCCTTCACACACATTCATGATCCTGCCTGCCCCTGTAGACTGTCACATGTTAGCCCAGAAAACATGGTTTGTTCACGGGGTCAGTAATGAACGTGAGTGGTCATGTTTTTAGAGTGAATTTAACACGTGTGATGGATGTCATTTGTCCAAACCAGGCTGACAGGGTTTCAGTGCACGTGTGTTACCGCGCGTGTGTGTGTGGGGTCAACCTATTGGCCTCATGAGGAGCCAAAAAGGGACTGAATTAAGTTCATAAGAATAAGAACTTTATTGATCCTTGAAGGAAAATTCAATTGTCTGTTGTCTCACATAATATGTCTATAAAAATTATTTATAATTATTATTTATCGGCCCTTTGGTCCATCAAGGTGTTGTGAAGTGGGTGATCCATGTTCTTTAGAATAGTCTCCACCTTCCTCAGTGTAGATCTCTCCACCACATCCTTCACTGAGTGATACCATCATACTATCCAGCTAAGAGCAGCCTCTCTTCTCTCTTGCATGTGCGTGATTGTTTATCTGAATATTCAGTGTTTACTTCTCGTTCGCTCTGTAGACATTGATGGAAATAGCTCATTTGGATTATCGGCTGCTGATCTATAATTTAGATATACAAAAAGACGGGGAAATCCAGTTTGGGTAAACAGTTTTGACCACAATACAAATACAAGAACCAGACTTCACTATAATCATGACAAACAGAACAAACAGACAAAGCCGGGGGATTTACTGCTCAAAAAGAAACCCTTAGATGTTATTTTGAAGTTTCTCCAAATCCAGAAAGTTCTGCAGACTTTGTCTCAAAACATGTCTGCTGGAAAGAGAAGGCTTCTTTTTTATTTTGTGAAAAGCTGACTCCTTGTAGAAACGCACTTTCAGCTGATGGGACAGATTTATACTCCTCGGGTTCAGAGGTGTGCAGGAGTCAGGTTGAGTTAGCACATGGGGGTGAGGTCTGAGTGAGAGGTTAAGCACAGCGCCAGAAACTAAACTCATCAATCTGAGTTCATAAGCCGAGTTCAAACAGGAAATCAATCACATCGATCAGAAACATCTTTACCAGATTATCTTTTTTATGAACCCACGATCCTGTTTGTGTTCCTTCAACCCTCTTCAGACTTTCTCAGCAATCTGATAGTTTCCCTACTTTCAATCACCCCTTAAGCAGACTAGTCTTTGACACGTACAGATAGAGTTTCAGAGTATGGTCTGATTCACACAGAGAGCATGAGAAGCAGGGCAGGTCACACTTCTTTCATTTACTCACAGGAGGCAACAAGCACATCTTAGCACAGTGGAAAACAAAAGACGGAGGGGGGAGACGGACGGCTGCTGTGTGTGCGCTGAAAGCTGAGACAGGGCACAGACCCGCAAACACCTCTAGAGGGGCCGTTCACTCCTCATGAAAGTGTTCATATTCACATTCCTCGTCCTTCCAACACATGATCTGATCTTTGAAGTCGGCTCAGGGAGAGGTGGATACCAGCTGTGACAAATGGAGTCGTAATATGTATTGAAAAACTGTTCTGCTTTATGAAAAATCAATTTTACAAGCAAACAGATACACGAAACAGACCGGACACAAATCTATAACTATAGCCGATGGAAAATATATTCCAAATTCAAGAAAAAAACATACAAATTGAGATTATTTCTGGAGGTGACAGCCTGGAAGTCATTAAATAACAATATTTGATTAGTCTGCCACAACAAAAAACAACAATAATAACACTATGAGGACAGCAGGGGCCTGTCATACAAGGGTTTAGGTTAGATTACAGGATTAAGAGCGCGATATAAAAAAACAATGCTAATTCCATGTCAAACTGTACCGAAGCATGAAAGTATAATTAAATTCTTGCAACTTTATTTGAGCAGGTGTGTCAGCTAAGAACAAACTGTTATAGTCGGCAGTGGCCAGGCCTGGGATTCAGAAAAGTCAACAGATCTGCTGTAGAGCAGCAGGGAGCAACAACTTTCCTACTGATTACATTTAATACAAAACAGAGTGGAGACGCTCTGCTGAGCAGTGCACCTCCCGCCTTTCACCACTATCACGCTGCGTACACAGGTGAAGAATAATCTGAGCTGGCTGCTGGGTGGATTTGCCCAGAAATATTGGGCCATTTCGATCAAATTGTCTGCAAGTCGTCTCTGGGAGGAAATCAGGCAGTTGAAGTGGAGCGAGCGAGGCAGAGGAATGACAATCTCAAATCTGACTCTCCATCTACAGACTTCTGCCAGTGAGGAAAATCAAAGTTATACTGCAATCTAAAGAAAAAACACATGTAGGTTTCTATAATTAATCTAATCCTACATTAAGAAGAAATAGCGCAATCTGTCACTAAAAGTTTAGTCCACTTTCACAGGGTATATTAGTAAGAGGATGGAGCTGACATGACTAGTTTTCCCTCCAAAATGATCAATTTATGAGTTTTTTCATCAGTGGAGAAGTAGAGAATGATAACAACTGTCAGGTACCCTACGTTTGAACAAATTTCAACCTGGAAACCAACATTAGGACAGTATATGAGCTTTCCACCCAGAGGAAAATAGCAGACATGCCAACATGGTGAATACATGTAATAAAATACAATTTACCAAAATATTAAAGGCACTGTAAGGAGTTTTTTACAGGTTGCGAAACAGACTGAGGTAGATACTGATGCCTCATCATGACCCTAAAAAGCAAACAAGATCATTAGCGAAAGGTCTGATAATTTAACTGTTGTTATTATTAATGCCTTGAAGTTCTGTGAGAGGGTAGTAACACACCAGATGATCAGCAATGGGATTTAAAAAACTGCTTTTGACTTTTTACAAAAAGTCAAATATTCAATGAGAGATCGATTTGGTTGTTCAAAGACATCATGATCACATTTTTTTTGTCTGACAACACATTATTCAGAAAAAAGTCATAATGTCTTGCATAGTCCACAGGGGGCGCCAGTATCTACATAAACCACTAGTCACTCACAGTGGCTGTAATAGATAATAATATTATTAATATGTACAATTTAATTGACAGTTGTGTTGATTCATTATGAGAAAGCTAGCATATGACATTATTCATTTCTCTGCATCAGCTAACATAAAAAGTATTTTATATATTTTTTGGGGGTAAAATTATAAAGCAAATTTTTGAATATTTTTTAATAGAGTGTCTTTAAAAGTAAGCCAAACTAAAACACTTTTTTTTTTAAATCAAACTGTGACTAAACTCATTCTTAAAGTGACTACTTCTCTAAAGATGTGAGGTTTATCGTAACTAGAGGACCATAACATTCAAACTAACCAAAATATTGTCCCAGACGTGACATTTAGACTTCCAGAAGCCAATCATAGGAAAGTTTTCCTCCTTTTTTGCCTGACTGCATGTAAACAAATATCAGCCGTTAGCCTCCATTAGTCAGCTAAAAGCAGTGTAAAGGTATGTGAAATATGACAAAGCTTTATGATAAGGTGATAAACAATCCTGTAAAATCACAGCATTGACTTCCAGTGGTGCACCTACTTTGATACATGTATTTAATATAACAGGAAGTTGATGATAGATACTCCTCAAAACTTTTTAGATACTATTTGGTTGCATCAGGGGAAATGAATACAGCTTGGTTTAGGAGCTTGATCCTGTCAAGAAGTGTAGTTTTTTTTTTTTACTGTCTGTTTCAGATTCGGCCTTTCTTTTACCTTAAACTGTCTCTGCACAGTCCCCAAACTTTGTCTACGGACACACACTTTTATTTCTGCTCATTTGATGCAGGATCACACTCTGATTTCCTGCGCGTTTACTGCCCTGGACTGAGTGAAACCATTTCAGATCGCCTCTTATCCCAGCCCCCCTTCCTCCCTCGCAAACACACATGTACCTGTCCCACTGGTTAACCCCCACCACCACCACCCATCCACCCACATGAACACATACACACACAGTCCACACTTGAATGCACAGAGGAATGCGAGGGGAATGACACAATCCACCAAATGCTAAAACCTGGTCAGCCCGGTCTAATGAATGGCCATTCAGACGCGTAGACAAAGCTGGGCCTAGATTTGCTCTATACGTTAGGGTCAAAGGTCACACAAAGCACTGACAGAAGTAGAAACCAGAGATGAATGCCTGACTCTCTCTTTCAAACATCGAGTCGCTGCTGCGGAGATTTATAAACTCGGAGTGTCACAGAGGGATTTAACAAACATGCATACAAGCGCAGTTACTCATCCTTATTTATCTTCACTACATTAAGGCTACATTAGCGCGGGTCTGTACTTTGTCGGCCACATGAGAGCAGTAGAAGAAGAGGGATGATTCAGTAACACAGAGATAATCAAAGTACATTAATCAATGAACCTAAACACTTCTTGAAACCCTTGCAGCTTAGCCTGGTTGAGGTACCTTTTGGCGATAGGAGGAGAGAGAGAGAGAGAGAGAGAGAGAGGGGAAAAAATGGTGTGTGAGTTTAAGCTTATACCGCTATAAGCTGCTCTTAGCCTGAGGCGCAGGAGAAGAAAAGAACATCTCTTCATGATTAAAAGGGCTGAGGACCAGGAAGGGAGACAGAGGAGAGGACAAGCTCCAAGCCCTCAAGGGGGTAAAGGCTCTCTCTGGAGAAACAGAAGGAAAGAGGAAAGGCTCCAAGAAGCCAAAGCTGAGAATTACAGAAGAGGAGTGAGACTTATTTCTCACCCTCGTGTTTTCCTGTTTTTCCCCCCTCATTATTAAAAAGAGGCGACGGGGTAGATGAGAGGCATGTTTGCAACAAGGAGCCACAGAGACAGCAGAAAAACACACCCCATTAAACTCTGTGCTCACACATCTCTGCTATGATCACAGACAGTTCTGGTGGGGAATTATCTAACCAAAGATAAAAACAAGAGATCAGAGGGAAATTTATTTACCTCACATCCTTGAGCGTTGAAATAAAAACCCAACAGAGGATATCATGAAAGTTCACGCTAATCCTCAAACAACTGTGTGTGTTTTTTTTTGCAAAGGTGGAGCTGCTTTGTTGCTGTGAATTGGGGACAAAAGTTGCTGGGTTCACTGGGATTGGACCAGGTAGACAAAGTGGAATCTCATTTTTTCAGGAACAGGCCTACAGGAAATTTCAAGGGAAACTTTGTCGAGCCAGAGTACAGACGACTCATCATGGTAATAAGCTGAAAAATGAGTCCTTGATGGTAGACACTTGTGTGCATCTTTATTATGAATACTGAGTACAGATTAGCCTACGCACAGGACGGTAATCAAAACATACTTGATCTATTAATTTGTTCAAACATGATTTTATTCAGATCTTCAATATGAAGACCACATTTCCCAGAACCATTAAAGGACTCTCAGACTCTTGCAGGACAATACTAGAGATTTTAATTCTGGTCTATCACACCGTATACTAATGTTATAAAAGATAGAGAAGCAATGATTTTGTGGTATCTCAAATTCTTCACTTGGTTTTTGAGTGCGAAAACAACCTCGTTATAGGTGTATAGAAACCAGATCTGAATGCACGTCTATCACCACATCACATCTGAAGTGTGCAAATTTGTACTTCAAACCTCTTGAAACCTTAGAAAACAACCTGAAAGAAAATCTTTTATAAAAGTGCATGGGATGATGAAAAAACATTTTAAAAAGAGTGTTTTATATATATTTAATGTGGTGGTTTGAGTGCGTTTTAGATGTTTAAGCTTCATTTTCTCAATTCACAGCAGGTTTGTGGGCAACTCAGGGAAAATGATCCATGACCTAAATGTCATACAGTCTGGTATTATCCTTGAGGAGATGCAAGGTCTTTGAGAAATACTTTGACATTTTGAACCCCAGTCTGTTATTCCTTTTCAACAAGCACTTGTTATATTTTGGGAGGGGGGTAGTCAGCTAATCAAACATCATCTCACCGTGCTGTAATTAGCATTCCACTCTGAAACCTATGGATACTACAAACTACAAACTCGCCGCTCCTAGACGTGTTTGTTTCCCAGGCTGGATTAAAAATGAACCGTTTTGTGTGTAGCTTTGGCACAAAAGGAGAAAACCTTTGCTGACCCCAAAGATAAAAGTGAATACTAGATTAAACAGAAAGGGAGACTGCTCTGCTCGTCAATCATCTGATCAACGGTATTATTAGCTGTCTACTATGAAACCAAAAAAACTGCTAACTCCACGTCTTTTTAAGTCCCACTCCAATCGTGTTTTTTTAACTGCTTACAGTGTTCTCAGTGGTCTTTAGATTGTGATAATGGAGTTTTTTTTTTTTACCAAAAACCGCATCATGTTAGCTTGTAGCCTAACATTGCTTGTGCAGCAGAAGTGGCAGGTAACATAGGAGCAGTTCAGCTCTCGGACACTTATGTCTTTAAGGATGCGATGAAAGCTGACATCATAATTAGCATTGCAATCCACGAATGCACAGGCTTGTTTCGCGATTGTCCTCTGTATTTCTCCTCTATACGCAGAGTGTGGCCTGCATAGCGGGGCTCTGGGGGCGGAGCTTGGATTGGTTACGTATGAAATCTTAGTCACGTTTACATGACACTCGAGAAAACCGAATTATCGCCTTATTCCGATTAAGACCGGACAACTGAAGTGCATGTAAACACCTTAGTCCAACCATAATCGGTGTTTGAGAACTCTGAATGGAGTTGGAGAACTCTGATAAGAACACCAGATCATTCAATCAGAATTTGATTTTCTTTACCATGTAACCAGCGCAGTCAGAGAATGATCGGAAGATGGATGTGCGCGTGTGCCACGCCCCCATAACTCTGGAACAAAAACACCAGAGAAGAGGAGTAGCGTGCATCTCATCAGAAAAAGTAGCGTAAATCGTGTACGACAAAAACAACAGCGTATGAGGCTTCATCTGCTTGCTCGAAAATGCCCGACAGCAGCTGTAGCCACTTCTGACATCTGGCACAGACCTGCTGCTGTTGTTGACAGTTATATGGGGTTGAAAACAGTGCTGCTGAAAAGACCCATATCGCCCCCTAGCTTCTGGAGAGGAGGGAACGTTCACATCAATAATTCAATATTCCCAGTTGCATGTACACGCGGACAAGGAAAGAAGTCCAATTCGGCGAAAGAAACAAATTTGGAGCTTATTCTGATTAAGCTGTGCATGTAAAGGCACTGACTGTTTCTGAACCTGCTGTTTGGGTCTGTCAGAGATTCAAAGGATTTGAAGAAATACTTAGAAAAGCAATTTCACATTTAGTTTTCTCATGATATGTCCTGTAGCATCAGAAAAATGCAGTATGGACATATAAAAAACAAGAAAAACGTGATTGTCATCGGAGCGGGTCTTTACGCTTGAAATTTGAGGGGGATTACTGCAATTATTAACACCTCGACACCTCGTGTTATTTAGCTCCCACCCATGATGAGACTTCTTAGGTAAAGTGTTAGCTAAACCAGTGACTGTTCAAGAGTGCTAACGTGCTGAACTTCATAATGTCAAAGTAGGCCTTTAAGGTTTCTTATATTCATCAGACAAAAGTCACTCATAAAAGATTTCTGCTTTATAAAAATGCAATCGAAGTACACAAAGATCTGAATGGCACTGGAAGATGGAAAACAGAACAAGAATTAAAAATGTATCAGTTATATCAAGAAAAACAAGTCTGAGGCCAGATAGCGTCCATGGTAAATTTTACAAGGAAAATCGACTCTACAGTGTTCTCTGGTCTCTGAGTCCACTTGGTCCTTGTTCAGTCTGACTCCAATGAAACGGAGCTGCCGGCAGACACACAGGCAGTAGAAATCACCCACCCCACTCCATGAGAAATACATGGAGCTAGAGGAGATTACAATTCACTTTGAAATGACAAAAGTGCTGATATGTCTTGGTGTCTCTCTCTCTTCTCCACACACACACACACACACGTAGAGCTGGAAGCGTCGAGCCAAACTGGGGGAAGATCAGTCTGTTAATGCTAAAAAAAGAAAAAACGACACTCTCCGAAGTCTGCGTTACACATCACACCTGAGTAAAGAGGAGGTAATGCTGAATTTGAATATAAAGTAAGAAATAAATCCAACACTTAAAATGTCGAGATGTCTGAGCGGTAACATAATCCAAATGGAATAATATGCAAGACACCCAGGGTGAGAGCAAGATTCATTCATAATTACACAACAATATGATGAACACTGAATCCTTGGAATGGCACCGGCGAGTCTCCTCTCCTTCTGCTAAGTGACTCTTTTTTAACGGGTTTGACAAATCAGTCAACCGCCAGTTTTAAAACGACATGGTTTTATGAAAATGTTGTAAACTCTGTCTCCTCTTGGTTAAGCCCAGTAATTAGGTCCTTGTGGTATTCATAAAAACACTGACTACAAACTTTAAAACTTGGTCAGTCAACGTGTCTCCAGATGACTCTTTCATTCTGGTGGAACATTCATCTTCACTTCTTTTCTTTTTTTTTTTTGTATTCTTCTGTTTGGATTTTTTCCCCCGGGGGCGTTTGAATATATTCTGCCGATCTCTCTCGGAGTCCTTGTGTCACTGCGGACAGTCCAGAGTATACTCTCAGAACGTGGCTGCTCCCGTGTGCTGGTGGTCACGTCCAGGTGAGAGGACAGGTGAGCAGCTAGAAGGTCACAGTTGTTGTGCTCTTGTTTCGAAAGGTCATTGTCTGGATGCTTGAAAGAATTTTCCTCTGGTGTCCAGCCAAAGTTACTCCCATATGCAGAAGGTCCCTGAGCAAAATTCAAGAGAATCAGCTGTTAGATACGAATAATAACGATGGATATATTCCTAAATAAAATAACATTATTTAGCCCGTAAGTCACGATCAGGACTAAAAAGCATAAAACTGCTTGGAAGTATCTGGTTTCACAAGAAAAGATAAGAACTGACTGTGTGGTGATCTGGGCCAGCTGGTCCACTGAGTTGAAGCCGGCCTGCAGGAAGCTGTCTTCGTAGCGCTCCATCTTGATGGCCCTGAGCCATTCCCCCACTGACGCACACGATGAGAGGGCTAAAGGTGTTCGCTGGTCCAGCAGGGGGTAGGATGGCCTGGGGAACAGAGCGAGGAAACAAAGGGAACAACTTTACATACACACTCAGCACAACAACAGTGAGGAGCTTATACATATCCTGCAGCAACATTCCAGCCGACAGGCAGAGGTATAATCTGAGGCTGAGTGACGGACAGGGACAAACAATGAGATTTGTCAGGGGTGGAGTGTCCTCAGCTGCATGCGTCCAGCTGACAGGCAGAAGGTGGAGGAAGGGAAGTGGGCAAAACAATTGAGTGGCAGGTCACAGCAGGACATTAAGGTGCAACACAAGATTGGGCAGTGGGTGGGTGGGTGGGGGGGGAGCAATGCCTGTCTTAAGATGGTTAGAATTCCACACAGACACTGAGAGAGAAACTTCATAAAGGACGGACATTCTTGCTCTTTTCAGTTCATTCTCAGCTGCAGATTCACTTTGACAGACAGGTATTTGAAATACACATTTGCATACTGACCCTCCAGCTTCTTGAGCGACTATTTTCAAAGACGCAGGGTTGCGGATCAGCTTGTCCAGAGCGCTGACGAGGTCTGCGAAGCGAGGGCGCGCCGAGCGGTCCTTCTGCCAGCAGTCCAGCATCAGCTGGTGCAGGTGGGTGGGACAGTCGGGGGGTGGAGGCAGCCTGTAGTCCTGCTCGATGGCATTGATCACCTGATGATAGAATATATATATATATATATATTTTAGACGTTTGAAGAAAGGAAGAGAGGGAAAAACAACAACTACAAGATAATTAAACTGGTTTTCAATTAAACTTATGCTGCATTCGAGAGGTCAGATGTCAGAGCTGAAAATGACGTCATTTTGGCGCTTGCCTTGTCCGAATATAACAAGGACAAGGCTAGCACTAAAATAACTTTCATAGATGTAGCCATCTTGTTTCCGCCTCCGATTTTGCTTATTTCCGACTTGGTAACTGAAACGCTGTTAACTCAGTTCTGACGTCATTTTCAGCTCCGACATCTGACTTCTTGGGTAACTCATTATCATTAATGGCTCTTTCTTCAAACTTACATCCTGGTTGCTCATGTCCCAGTACGGCCTCTCTCCAAATGACATGACTTCCCACATGACGATGCCGTAGCTCCACACATCTGAGGCGGAGGTAAACTTTCTGAAGGCTATTGCCTCTGGCGCTGTCCAGCGGATTGGGATCTTACCTCCCTGCATGGAAAAAGAAACTGTCAGCTCTGCAAAAAAACTGAATTGAAAATGGCCTGAAAGAAACTATAAGAGGGTAAAATAGCGAGTTTAGGTCAATCTGGTAAAATAATGGCAGGTTCTAGAGCGACAAGCATGAATGCTTCAATAAAACTATCGTGAGAGCAAATCAAATATACATGAAGGTCTTTAGATGAAGATTTAGGCTAACACCTCAGAATAAAGCGTGCCCAGGTACTGCAGAAGAAAGCAGTGAAAGGGTTTCATGTGTTTTCTGCAGAGGATAATCGTCTCACCAGAGAGCTGGTGTAGGTCGGGTCAGAGGAATTTTCCTGCAGGAAGCGCGACAAGCCGAAGTCAGACACTTTGCACACCAGGTTGCTGTTGATCAGGATGTTGCGGGCGGCGAGGTCTCGGTGGACGTAGCTCATCTCTGCCAGGTACTTCATGCCCGAGGCGATGCCGCGCAGCATTCCCACCAGCTGGATGGGCGTGAACTGGCTGTCGTTCAGCTGTGGAGGAGAGAGACAGAAGAGAGAAGAGAGAAGAGAGAAGAGAGAAGAGAGAAGAGAGAAGAGACGGCTCAGCTGGAGCAAGAATGAAGTGGCAGTCTGTTTAAATGTGTGAGAGTGTGTGAGAGTGTGTGTTCTTTGTATCAAACTCACCCGTAGAAAAGAGTCCAGAGCTCCATTCTCCATAAACTCAGTGAGGATCATGACTGGACAGCTGGCGGTGATGATCCCCTCCAGGTGGATGATGTTTGGGTGTTGGAACTGGCCCATGATGGAGGCTTCAGACAGGAAGTCTCTTCTCTGTTTGTCAGTGTAGCCTCCCTTTAGCGTCTTAATTGCTACATAGTTCTCCTTCTTCCCGGGCACCCTCAGCCGTCCTCGACACACCTCTCCAAACTCTCCTGCAGCAAAGACACATAAAAACACATTGTGGGTGTTTTATGTGACAGGTGTTTATCACATCAGGAGGACCGGAGCTGTTCCCGGAAAGCTAGAACTTGCTCACAGCTACTCGTGACCTTTGATTTCCATGAAGGCTGGCAATGTTAATAATCGGTTAATTTCTTTATTTTCCCCGTGTTATTGATTTTTGCCTTATTAGAAGGACACAGACATTGATTTAAATGTCAAAAAATCTATTTAACTTTAATTAATCATCCATTCAATAATGTTTTGTTGAAAGTAGTAAATCTGTCCGCCTGGTTAAAAGAAAAAAAACAAACACATTCAGAGTTATGGGAACAGAACAGGGCTGGGACTTACCAGCGCCGATAACCTCCTCAATCTTGACAAAGGAAACGTCAATTTCCTTGGCAAATTCTCGAACGGCCTCGTTAGGGTCCTCATAGGTGAAGGGGTCGATGTAGACCTTAACCCCTGTGAGCGAAAATACAAAGACAGTCGTGGGAAAAAGGAAGAGGACATGTCGGAGCACAGTGGGCATAAATGAGCGCAGTCACATTGGAAATTATTTTCATGACGTGGATTGAAGTTGTAAATCCTTACCTTGCCCGATGAGATACTGGTTGTTTTTGTCGCTCAGTTCGGGATCCTTCAGTCGGCTGTGTCTGCTGCAGGTGGAGAGATCGGGACAAAAGGAAGTGAGATAAGTATGGTAGTGCGTTTCTCTGAAGAATAGATGCTTATCAGCTAAATGTGATGCAAATCAGTGGTGTTACATACTGACTGTTAAGATGCAATAAAAGCAGAATAACAACGATACGTCTCCGCCTCGTTAATATCGATTTTATCTGCAGAGCTCTATGAGGCTGCGATGAACTGAGCAGGACGAGTCACCGGAGTTTGAAGACTCAGACACAGACATTCACTCACACTGGAGATCGGCCTTTTTGTTATTAATGTCTCGAAAGTGTATCCCCCTGCTTTAGTCTGATACCATCTCTGGCCTTCACACCCAAACTGTGAACAGGTGTAAGTCCTCAAGAGTTCAGTTTAGGCTTTAGGGTGGACTGTGGGATTGAGTATCTCACACACACACACACACTCACACACACTGGCAACACTGTTTCATCCCGCCGGCTCTGACAGTTCGCTGTGCTGTTTTGTCTTCGTGATGCCTCTTGTTTGCCTCTACTCCCTCCAATGCCGGCTCAGCAACTTTGCAGCACCGCTTCACTTTTGTGCTGTTTACACTGAGGGTGTGATAGATCTGTCTTAAACAGACTGTGAAAAGGAGGCCACTGATTAAACGAAACGGATCAGGTACATCTGAAAACCATGTTTGAGATGAATAAGAAGAGGAGAAAGTGATGATGCCTCTTTGACAACAACTAGGGATGCACCGATCCGATATTTGGATCGGATATCGGCTCGGATATTGACAAATTAACTTGATCGGATATCTGATGAATGACGCCGATCGAGTCTTTTTTTTCTTTTAACTCATATCAAACACAGCAGCACAGCGATTCTGTTCGCTCTATATTCTATGTCTGTCTATCTGTTTGCACTAAATGTTTACATGGAAGTTTTACTTCTTTTTTGCTGTGTGTTAATGTGAAATTTGTTATTTGTTCATAAATAATATTAACTAAATTTATAACTGTGTTAATTTGTTACCTTTTTTAACAAGGCTAATTTCAAGCCTGATGTCTTCCCTCGCAGGGTAAGGTATACAGTTCATTCATTCAACAGTCGTAGGCTGTGTCTGAAAAGAATCACTCAATCCCTGACCCCTAACCTTCATATGGGGTTTCACTATATAGTTGACTATATGTAGTGAGCTCAATCACTGGAGGTTTCGGACACTACATGGCAAGACACAATGCACGATGGGATGCCCACCACCGGTGAGTGACCATCGGATGGTCACTACATTTTTTAATGCTCTATGGGAAATTTTGAGTCGCCTATATGGGGCACTGGAATTGATCACTCAGGTTTCGGACACCCCTCAAAATGGCGCTAACCCCCGTATAGTCGCCTATATAAGGGTTAGGGATCCATTTCGGACACAGCCGTAATGGATCAGTATCAGATATCAGACGATACGCTCAGCCCAGGTATTGGTATAGGATTGGAACTGATAAAAAAGGATCGGTGCATCTCTGACAAATATACAAACTAAATCAGCCTAAAACCTAGATTCATCATGGCTTTGATTAAAAATTGACAATATGCATTTTCTTTGCTTCTTTTGTTTGAAATAACCTTGATTGTAAGTGAGCCTAGCAAAAATATAAAAAGGTATCAATCCCATGTGTGATATCCTGCTTTCTTGTCCCCGGGTCAGAGGTCGGCTCAGTTGCAGACCCTCTAGCCGGGAGATAAACTCAACCTCAAAGGCACACTCATCATTTTTGACATGAATCTTTTACCTTGTTGAGAAACTGTCTTCTGTCTCTTCTAAACTATCTCCAGACATCTCGATCAGACACAGTGCATTATGGTTCGTGGTAACATCCCGCACCTGAACCCGCCTCATCTCCCTCTGCTCTTTAACACGAGCCGCTCCACCCATTATAATCCAGCTGGAGCAAATTCATCCCTGCAAGACTGTAACAACCCCTGTAGCGACTGGATCCCTGCCTTCCTCCATTTCTCTCCCTCTCCCACCTCATAAGCCTAAAATAGCAATAATGCACCACCCTCAGTTAGTGGCAGATCTGGGCCTCTGCCGCTGCCGCTGGTTTGTGTGATGTGTGTGTGTGTGTAAGTGAGTGTGTGTGTGTCACAAGGTCACAGCTATTGTTCTCCTGTCCTGTGGAAACAGGGTTGGGACGCCTGCATCCTGTCTCTCCCTGCCCTCTACCTCTACCGCTATTTTTCTCAACCTGTCTCCCTCTCTCTCTCTCTCTCTTCTCACACACACACACAAAAACATGCCCTCTCTCTCCTTCTCTACCTCTGATGGCATCCAGCAGTATTTACTCAAACAATGAAGCCTAAGGAAAACGTTCTAATGAGCAGGATAACTTTTAGCTGTGTAAGCAGAAGACATCATAAGCACTGCTTTGTGTCTGAACTGCCTCACACTGATAAAAAAAAAAAGAGAGAGAGAAAAAAGGTGTGGATAACAGAGTGCAAATCCACAGTTGATAAGATACGATTGTATAAACAAAAGAACAAAGCGGTGCAAAGCTGCAAAATTGGGGTCACGGTTGTTATTGGTTTTTGGATTTCCCCCTTTTCACTGTTTCCTGTTATTCTGTCAGCTTCTTTCTCTTCCAAGTCTATCTTTTATCTCCGCCTCACTTTCTCCCTTCTCCCCTGGTTCTCACCGTATGCAGTAGGCGGCCACAAAGACGAAAGTGACAAGCAGCAGCATCCCAACTGCGATAAGGATGCCGGGTACCAGGAACTGGGAGGCAGCGTCTTGTCCTGAGAGAGGAGACGGAGAACAAAAGAGACGGAAGAAAAAGGAGACAGACAAACAGAGAGTTGAGGGTAATGTAACGGAAATCATGACAGAAGCTTTACATGAGAAGTGAAGAAAAGCACAAGAAGAAAACGAAGAGCATGACGAGAATTTATATAATATGAAAGCACTCGATACAAGGACACTAACTCGATACAAGGACACAGGCAGTAGACTCATGACAAGAGAAGAATCTAAAACCTCCCGGGTGGAGAGGGAAAAAATGTTAAAAGGGAAAAAAGAATCACATGTGGAGGAAATAAAAGCAAACAGGCTCTTTCCTACCATCAGGAAGCGTGCGGAAGACAGTCGTAGGACTGAAGCTGCCGTATCCCGCCATGGTGCGAACCCGAACCTGCACCTCATACTGAGTAGCCCTACGGAGGTCTGTCAGCACAGCCTGGTTTCTGGCGCTCTCTGTGTAGTGGCACTGGTCTTCGCTTCTGCGCTCCTAAAGAATGAAAACACAATAAAGCTGAAAGGACTGAAAGTGAGCAAAACAGAAGAATGTGAGAAAACAACATAATCACAGTGAAGAAATCGGACCCAAAGGGACCGCTATAGGATAATCTACATAATTAAAAGGCCGCGCTCTTCAAGTATAATTACATCTGAAATTAGAGTGCATCAAAACGTAATTAAACAGTCTTATATTTGTAATAATCTGACCTTTACTTAGACATACAATCTCATCGAGGCATGAGGTCCAGTTTTTAAAGCAGGACCAAATAAAGGCAACGCATACTTTGTTCATCAGTAACACTTGTATGTGTATTAAATGCATGAAAAAGTGGTGGGTGGTCTGAGTCAGGCTTTACTGGGTGTTTTCTTTCAAGCAAAAATGAAGAAATTAGAAACTGAAGACACACGGCCTTGAGATCAGAAAATTGAGGTTCCACTCTTGAGATTAGATACCATGGGAATTAAAAACGCACCATGGATACTCGGTCTCATACTTTTGGATTTAGTAATGATTTACATACAAACAAATGTAGATGTTCGATAAAAACAAGATGGACAAAAAAGATGGTTTATTTGTTGAACTAAAAGCTGTGGTTGGTAGTTGCCCTTTCATACATCCTGTTAAAAATGAAGTATGAATTATTTTGCTGAAAACTTTGCCAGCTATGAAGACAAGATAAGTAAGTAACACTCCATAAAAAAAAACTCCATCTTTAGAAACATGTCTTGGATTTTACCTGAATGTTACGAATGTCGAGATATTTGGCAACTAAACTGCGATTCGTTGTGTTTTAACTTCTCATGTTTGGAACAAAAATCTTAAATCTAATAAAATATGAATATCAAAATACGGCCAAAAGGACATAATAACAAAACAGAAGGCCATTTGGTACACACAGGGTTCCTATGCAAGTATGGAAAGTACGGAGAAGTATGGAAATAAATTTGATCAGTTTCCAGGTCTTTGAAAGTATGGAAAATGAAGAATAAAGTATGGAAAAATATTTATGATTCCAGACTATTATCACAGTTCTAAAAAAAGTTTTCTAAAATAGAAAAGCAGGTATTTCCAAAATTAATTCTAAAAAGTATGGAAAAGTATGGAAATTCCAGCTGTGTAGGATCCCTGTACATAATCTAAACAGTCAAATATCTGAAGCTAATATGTCTGGATTGTCATCATAAAGGCTAAAGCAGTGGTTCTCAATCCAGTCCTCGAGGCCCACAGTCCTGCATGTTTTGGATGTTTCCCTGCTCCAACACACCTGATTCAAATGATCAGCTCGTTAACAAGCTCTGAAATGGCTTAATAACGAGCTGATCATTTGAATCAGGTGTGTTGGAGCAGGAAAACATCCAAAACATGCAGGACAGTGAGCCTCGAGGACCACTGGGCTAAAGGCAGTTTGGGTTGTCATTTACATTAATGATTACGTTTTGTAACTTTGTCAAAATAATAAAGAAAAACTCCTTTTCTCTACTGCTGTTAGTGTTTCTTCTCTCTGGACTTTCTAAAGCCTGATGCACAGCTCCCCTGAAATATGACTGGTCACCTTGAATAGCATGTGGCCTTTGAGCCAGCTGATGGTTGAGAGATTTTGTCAGGCAGCTCTCACCTTCTCACAGTAGCGGATCTGGTACTGCAGGATGGTGTAGTGAGGCTCAGCTGGGACGGACCAGTGCAGAGTCAGACTGCTCTCTGTGGAGTCCCTCTTCCGAATCACAGACACCAGCGAAGGCACTGCACAGATGGTAGAAGAATTATAAATACCACAGCGAAGCTCGATTATTTATACCTCTCTACCTGTCTCCCTCCGCTTCTCACCGTCATGGCTCGTGGTGATGTTGACACTTTCACTGGCAGGGTCCTTGCCGCTGAGCTGTGAGACCCCATTGAGCGCCTGGATGGTGAAGACGTACGTGGTATGAGGCAGCAGGCCCCACACCTCCAATCTGCGACCCAGAAGGCCGTGCTGTGCGGGGCGGTAGCTGACACTGTCTCCACAGGGAAGGCACGGCCCCTTAGGTGACCTACACACAGAACACCTGACGCTAAAACTCAGGTCTGTTCTGCCGCCGTTATCCAGGGGCTCGTTCCACTCCAGACTGAGCGTGGTGTCGTTAATCTGAGTGACAATGCTACGTGGGGCTGAGGGAGGTCCTACAATGACAAAAAAAGCCATCGTTAAACCCTTAAACAGCAAATCAACCTACAAAGAGATTCTGTTTGAGTCGGTTACAGAGCAGACTTCAGTGTATGTCATGGCTGTATATAATGAAGGCCATTTGAACAATAAGACAAAAGCAAACAAATCCATGAGTGAGAAGATTCTCTGTGTCCTTGTTTAATTCAATTCAGTGAACACAACAGTCTTGTGTTTATACTTCTCACATAATGGATTTACAGCTAATTACAAGTCGAAGTGTTTAAGAGAAAACAGTTTTTTTTTTTCAGGGAACATAACGACAGCATGTACACAACATGAGCAGCCTTTGTCAGCAGGGAGCGCCGACATTAAAACAAAATGAAAGCTCATCACAGAGGTTTTAAAGACAAACCTATTGATCCAATTTTAGGCGAACATCCAAATGCACGACTTCTTTAAGCCCACATACAACTTAATCTCCATTTTCTAACTCGTAATAATTCAAATTCACACCTCGCTGCTTGATTACATCTGGATAGTAGTGGTGGGAGAAAATATCGATACAGCATAGAATCGCAATATTTTGTCTGGTGATATATTGTATTGTCTCATTTACCAAGTATCAGTTTTTCAAATTAATCGTGAATATGAAGTCAAATCTATGATAATGGAAAGAGGTGACATCATAGAACAGGAGAAAATTAGTACATCAAATATATATGAAATTTGCAAGATGTGCAACATGAAGATAAAATACTGTGTGAATAAGACAAACATAAAGGAAAGTCAAATGCTAAATTAGCTAAACAGTTAAAAAAAAATGTATAAATCACAATATACACTGTATCCCAATATTCACAGTATTGCAAATTGTTTAAAATCGCAATAATATTGTATTGTGGCCCAAGTATCGTGATATTATCGTATTGTTGGGTCACTAGTGATTCCCACCCCTACTGGATCGTAGATCATTATCGTATCATGTTTCCAGCAACAGTTCCTGCTGGTGGCTGTGCTACAGCTTAGACACAACATGCTATTTGTGACAACTCACAAATATCAACAACTCAACTCCTCTGTGCAACTTGTAATTCTGCTGCTGACCAACTGCATTTAATCATTACGTCAACGAAACCCACACATCTGTAGTTTTCAGATGGCAAATCCCTGCTCCCAAACAACAGTCCAACAGTTTCCCGGATGAAACTACAGTTTGATGTTCTTTTTTTTAACTTCGTAATGATAGTGATAGGTCAAAGGCTATATCACAGATTGGACCTCAGGAGAGAGAGAGAGGGGAATCGATCAGCTAGCTTTATGCGGTTGTTTCCTTTTATTCCAGTTTCATGCTAAGCTAAGACAACTGTGTGCTAGTTGTTTAGGACTAATGCACTTTGCTCCCAAGCTATCAGATTATTCCTTTAAATGTTTTCCCCCCACTGGGCTTAACAGCAGCATTAGTGTCAGGCCCAGGTGTCGCAGTTTTCTCAACTTATCACGCTGACTCAGCAGAGTCATTACAGCAACATTATAGCAACATTACGTTTGACAAAGTCTCTATTTTTTTCTTTCCACTGAATACCTCTGGAAAGCACCGGTAGTCATCACCCAAATACTGTCACATTATTCGGTCAAAACTGTCATCAGATTTTAATATGTAGGTGTTGCTTAGCTCTGCTGCAGTCATAGTGTGTAAAAGTCGTCTATTAAATCAAATTATAATCTCTGCTGTGTCGTTTTGCTGCTGCTTTACCTTTCCGTGACCCACATAGGCCATTTGTTTATGTTGAACATACAGGCTGATGATCTTTTACTCAGTCTGTGTAAGCAGTCACAAAGCAGAACGACGATCTTGCAGTGGCTTTGCATCCCAGCAGGAGCATATGTGTTGCAGAATCTAACTGGTGCAATTACATTTGTCTCAAACTGGATGATAATGATCACTGTCTGAAGAAGATAGCTATTGCCTCAAGCCAAGCATAACTAAACAGCAATACCACTCAGCCAGTGTGAATGAGTTTCTGTTCCTGCCAAGGAGACAGAGTTTTGTCACGGAGCCTGCAGCTAACTTAAGTGCTAATAGTGTTCTCATTGGAAACCCAAGTGGGGCAACATCAGAGACAATCTGGGTGCAAATGAATTTTTATTCAACATGTGAAAACGGGGATTTTTAGAGGCGATACATTTTACGACTTTACAATCAGAAACCGCTTTATTAAAATAAGTGAGGCTGTCATAGTTATGTAAAACACTCGTTTCAGGGGGAAGGGTCTGCATGATTTACTGATGGCACGGCTGGTTTATAATTTTGCAGACAAATTGAAAATAAAAGTGCTGTGCAGGATTCCTCAGGCAATCCAGGTACAAAAAAAAAAAACAGGACAAATAATAGGAATGGAATAATTATGAGATAAATAATTAAGATAAAGTTTTTGCAATTAAAGTTATCAGTAAAAATAACTGTGAGTATAAGCTCCAGTCGGCTTTGATATCACACCTGCACAGAACAGGAAGTCTCTGCAGCCTGATGCTGCTTCACATTGTTTCCCGTCGTCTTTACAGCCATCCCCAAAAGAGTGCAGCTAATTAAAAAGTCCCTCCCATTCACACCAGCAACATGTGTCTGAATTGAAATTCCTGAATCCGCATAGAGGTGTCACTTGAGACCATCAATGCCTACTCCACTTTAGAGTGAAGCCCCTACCCCCCAACAACCTGTCACAAAAGACATGCATCTCAATGCCCTGCAGTGGGACAAAGGACACAAAGCAGATAAGAGGAGTTTTGGCTAAATGACCCCAGAGGAAAAGAGAAACAGCACCGCAGACATTAAAAAACAAAGTGAAGAAGTGCATTTAGGAAGGAAGAGACTGACAACAAGCCAGTGGATGCCTGTGATGGTTGTCTCTTGTTTATTTGCATGTGTATTCATGTTTTAGGGCAGACTCACACCAGGTTTAGGTGCCCTGTACCGTGGCATAGCAGGACTATCCCCCCTCCCCAGTCCCCGCTGGCCTCGACAGGTCTTATAAAGACGCACACATGACATTTCATCATCATAGGTGATGTCAACAACAGCACAACACAACATGGCTGCAGAACTCAAAACAACAAAACAACTACTAAGCATAAGCTCTGAATTGCCATATACGTCTATCACCAGCAATAGAACACTTAGGCTATGATTCAACAAATTAGATTTAAAGTTTTCAATTAATAAATCAATTAAATCATTCAAATAATTATGTTCTAAGAGACAGCGCTGCGCTGAGAGGAAGAGAGAGAGAGAGAGAGAGCCCTAATCATTTTCCAGCTTTTAGAGCTATGGGGCTGTCTAATCATTTTACTGTACGTGTTGTTAATATAATTCACATGTCATACCGTGAAATAACCTGTGAGAGCCGGAAAAATCCTGTTCGTTTGCGGTGCTTTTTGTTCGATGTTCATATCCATCTACGAGGCCAGCTATGTCAAGGATGGGAGCCTGTTCTACAGTCTCTTCTTGCTGGTTGAGGTATTGAGCACTTACACTCGTCTGAGAAACTGGACTTCAAGGGTGAAACATACTTCTGCACAGTATGGATTTCCTAGAGTGTGCTTTAAGTGATTTTGTCTTTTTACTTACTAGTGCACGGGTAATCAAGAGCATCTGTTTCTGCGCGTAGGTATCCAGAGCGACACGTACACACAGACGAACCCCTGGTGGTGGCCTGGCTGAAGCTCGGACAGCCTGTGCACTGTCCCTCTGTGCCCAACTTGAACTGACCCACAGGACAGGCTGAGGAAGACAGGAGGAGGAGAAAACAAATGAGGGCAAACTTTCATAATTCCAGACATGACCTCTGAATGAAACAGGGCATTTAAGATAGTCTCCACCTCCCCTGGCGTCGCAGACAGGCTGAGGTCAAACTGAATTTGCAAATACAGTTGTGTTTTATTCTCAGGGTACTTAGGTGGCAGATGGTTGCAGACTGACAGACAGAATGGTATAATGAGGGCTATAAACTGAACACAATCACAGTAATGAATGGGATGGTAACAGTCAATTTAGTAAATAAGCCAGTCTGTCACTGACATGCTGCTTTTCACCGGAGTTGCTTCACCAGATGTAAATGTGAGATCTGACATTTTACTGACAACTTTTTAACTAAAAAACTACAAAAAAACGACATAAAATCTAAATTGTTATTTAAAAACGACAAAAGTCAGTCGCTACATCTTAAGTCTAAAGTCTTTTCCTAAGATTTTTGTCTTACTCGTGATTGTGTATAATGAGCTGTCACCTCATGATGCCACATACAGTCACTGGGACCTAAAGTGTTTACAGTGTGTTGAAATCCGGCTCCAGCTGCTGAGTGAGAGGAATTAAACAATCAACTTTCACACTGAAGGCAGCTTTGTTATGGTGAAAACAGACTTGTTTTTCACTCAGGCCTGTCGGACGGATGTTTGCCTGCAGGACTCTCCCAGGTGTGAAACATATATTTGTGTACTGCTCCACATCATCACCTGTTCAGGGTTGTTCAAATCTCAACTATAAAAGTCAGACATGATTGATAAACTAACTCAGGTGTATTTGATCTCTCGTTTTAATGACACTTATTACCCTCATCTGTTACTAATGGTCATAGGAAAATAATTGTTTCAATCAATCAAGCTGTCTGAATGTCTCACACTTGGATCAATGCCAATTTTAGGAATATTCAACAACCAGCACAAACTGTTTGTTTGTTAATATTGGATCCTTAGATAAACAATGACAACAATTTTTACTGTTGCCTTTTACTGTGAGCACTTTGAGGTCTGTTTTCTCAGGTGTAAAACGCATTATAAATAGAAATATTATTGTTATTATTGTGACTATTATTATTGTTGTTAGTATTGTTGTAATTATTATTATTATTGTCATTATTATTATTATTGTTATCTTTATTCTCATTATTCTCATTATTATTATTATTATTATTATTATTATTATTATAATTATCATTATTATTATTACCATCATTATTATTCTCATTCTTATTCTCATTATAATTATTATTATTATTGTTCTCATTATTCTCATTACTAATATTATTATTATCATTATTATTATTATTACTAATACCATCATTATTATTCTTATAATTCTCATTCTTATTCTCATTATTATTATTGTTATTATTATTACCACCATTATTATTCTTGTTATTATTCTCATTCTTCTTATTATTATTATTATTATCATTATTATCATTACTAGTATTATTATTATCATTATTATTATCATTATTCTCATTATTATTATTATCATAATTATTATCATTATTAATCTCAATATTATTATCATTATCATTATTATTATTATCATTATTCTCATTATTAATCTTGTCATTATTATTATTAATCTTACTATTTAAGCATAAGTCTTTTTCAACATGATGAATGACATAATGGATACCCGTTTTTGTACTGCAGCTAGCATCCAGGCAGTTACTTGTACCCTTGTTCTGAGTGCAACATCTGTAAAGCTCATGGTACATGGAGAAACACAGCACTCATATAACAGTATTCATAACCTGCTAGAGTCTACTTCAAAGCCGGTGTTTAAATATTGTAATCAAGCACATCTGAGACACTAAATCAACTTGACAGCATTCATAAGTTTTACATTAAAGCTTTGTGTTTGACCCAGAAATTGTGTGTTTTGTCTACAGGAGATAAAGGCATTACAGAAAAATTAATCCAATAGTAAACCTCGTCGACAATTTCATTTTCTGAAATGACCGGCCTTCAAAAGAAAATTAACTGTTCAATCTTGCTATAAAAGGCAATTTCCCTTTATGGTCTGGGGAGTTTTTCCTCCTCACAGCTCTCCTCAGCAGCAACAGAACGCTGCAAATGCCAAGCACACTTCACCAGAAGCAAAATGTCGGAAATGAAATTTTTGTTATGAAAAATCATTATACCTCCCACGGAGATCAAACTGAATCCTACCTTCACACCGAGACGGATGCAAGCACACATTTTCCAGAGAAAACATTTCTTCTTATGTTGCTTTGTTTTCGGTGCTCGACATTTGTCTCTGTTGGTGTGTTGCGGGGAGCGTGTGTTGTTGCAAGTGCGCACGTAGGGGGTGTTCATGCACGAGGCTTGTTAATTGGACTCATTAGATGGAGCTGCAGCGCGGCTCCTGAGAGAATCCTCCTGCTTCTTCCTTCTCTTTTTTGTCTGCTCAGCTTTGATGTTCTCAAACTGATATGATCTTTACCTCGAGCGTTCCCCCCCTGCTCGCTCTTTTCACCTCTGCAGTTCTCCTGCGCTCTCTCTATCTTGGCTGAAGCAGGAGTTGTCGCAGCAGCAAGCCTTTGACCCTGCTCTTCCTCTCTGAGATAAGTGCTGCCCCACCTGACCCCTCTCTCTTTTTTCTCCCCCCCGTGTCAGAGCTCGTTCCCTTGCCTCATTAACTTCCTCTGCCTCTCACTTCCTCCCTTCAACCCTCAGCGAACCCCACCCTCATCGTACCATTGTTTTCTTGTTTAGTCTGCCCGCTCTGCTGCCTCTCTGGGTGTAGTCTACACACATATTTGCGTGTGTCCTAATTTTCTTACCTGTGCATCTTGTGTTTCCTTCAGCGGGCTCAAATCCTTTTTTACAGGCGCAGGAGGTCGTCGGCTGGCCCACCCACTGGCCATCCTCCCCACAGAAGAGCTTTGGCGGCCGAGGTCGTGGCCCCTGCTGCTCAGCGTTCTCCACGCACACACCCTGTGCCTCCTGCACCAGGGTGCGAGGGACTGTTTCAGGGAAGGAGGATAGGGCGCTGATTAGAGGAGGGCACTTCTTGAAGAACACCCTGACAGAGAGCAGGGCCATGGAGGCGCCCTGAGCCTGGAAAGCCAAGTAGAAGCCTCTCTTATTGAGAGGGCCGAGCCTCAAGGTCTTAACGTTGAATTTCCTTTCCCCGTCCTTCCTCAGGAGAAAGTCTGCAGCCACCGTGTCCACCTAGAACAGGAAGAAAGTGAAAAGGTCTTATGTAAGGAGGACCAGATTCCCGTACACAGGATGCATTTTTACAAAGGACCTGCCGGCTTGTTTTAGCCATTAAGAAGTCATCACATATGCTTTATATTACCGAACATTACTTTCCAAAGCATACCACTGTGATTTCAGATTGATTTACTACCTACCTAGCAGCCTTTGTTTCACATTTGTTACACTACGCTTTGAACTTCAACTTGCAGAGATTTGAAATGTGCTTGGAAGCAAAATAATTCATCCCGGCCAACATTTCATCACTTTTATTTTCTGTCAAAGTTACATTATTAAGTGGTAATGAGGCCAGGGAGCAGGCACTATTTTGAAACCTCTATTCACGGTGAGTTCACAAACCCTAAACCTCTGAGGCTGATTCAGAAAAGACACCCAGCTCAAATGCCATGTGTGTGTGAAAAAAGAAACCCAGTCCATATACAAAATGTTAACAGCCAAGTTGTGAAAGAGATTGAACGCACAGACAAGGAGGGTTTTAATAACAGTCACAGCTCCCGTGAGACAATATCATAACTTGGATATGCACTTATACGCACTTGGCTATGCACTTAGAGCGCTCAGACCTCAACTGTAATAAATATAAAACTCCGGCTACATTTGGGTCTCTGTGGGTTGTGGATGTCAACGTGACGGGAAACTGTGTAGCAGAAGCTATTTCAGAAAGTGTTCTTGGACAATTACAAGCAGCACATGAATGAAAAATGCCTCACATGAATTTATAGATGTTGATAAGGAAACATGTAAGACAGCCTGTCTTGGAAAAATGAAGTGTTCAGCCAGAGAAAACCTCAATCAACAGGTAATAAATCTTACCTAGATGTGTTTCTCGATAAGAAGAGAATCTGAACACTCAAAAGTTTACACACACATATGCTTGAGTACTTGAGCACTTAAAAAAAAACATCTGTGACAGTTGTTTTCCAGTAATCCAAAACACAAATGTTACCAGATTTTATTCCAGGGATTGCTAATTCAATCTTTTTCTTCTATTTTTGATCAGGCTGTGATTTCAGTGTCTGTTCCCTGAACTTCATTCTCATGCCAATACACAAATCACTTGTTAAAGACCGATATAATAAGATGCTTTCAATGTGACAGTGTTGTTTTAGTTGATGATGACGTTGACGAAAATATTTTCATCAACGTCATCATCAATGAAAACAACACTGCAGAATAAATGTTTATTGTTTGACAAACGAAATGCTCATGAATTTTGCAACTTTGTTCGTCTTCCACCACTAACGTTTTCGTCTAGTCTCGTCTCATTGACGTAAACGCACATTTGTCTTGTCACATTTTAGTCATCTAAGAATTATGTTTAGTTCGTCAGCGTTAAGTCTTCGTTGCGGAAAACTAGGGGCACTGATGAAACGTTTTCATCAACAAAAACAACCAGTGTTGTTTTCGTTGACGATGATGTTTTCGTCAACGTCATCGTCAATGAGAACAACACTACGATGCGGGCAGTTCAGTAGTTTAAGATCAGGTTTATACGTCTGCCTTAGACTTTTTATATGAACACATTTCAGAAAAAAACATATAAAGATTGTGTAAAAAAGACCCCAACAGGCAACTCATTCATCAAGCTCTTATCGAGTCTCAGTCATGTCGTTTTTTCACTTCTCAGACACTGTTCACTGCTGTTCTGTTTTTCCTAATGCTTTTTTTTTTGGTTAAATTAATGAAAGTTCTGCTTTGGGATATATTATTAGCCTTGTGTAAAGCAGGAAGCTCAGCCCTATAGAAGATGAGACTTTGCAAAAACAGTTTTTAAAGGATTTGTGTTATTCTTCTAATGTCTTTATTCAGAGGATGGTGCAGGAAACTGATGCGAGAGAGAATGGGCAGCGATAAAAGGGCTGAGGGTCCAATCTGAACAAGCTTAAAAGGATTTTAGTCTCTGCATATGGGGCGCACAGTCTGGCAGCCCCGAAACTGTTTCTTTTAAAGAATTTGATAGAGCAAAGGCCAAAATATCCAATACGGGGCTAAAATACCAGGTAATTCTTGATCTTAAACTCCCATTATGCGGTTCAGTTCTCTGTTTTCAGTGGTTTTGTTTAGACTTATAAAGCCTGGTGTCTCTTAAGCTCTACACCCTGAGTTTGCAGACTTCTTGATGTCAGACCGTGAAATATCTGGGATATGATTTATCGACCAGAGCTGCAAAGATTAGACGGTAAATTATCCTGAGAATGGATAGCAAACAAATAAGCAATTGTCCAATTTTCTTATTATTTTGGAGTGATTATTTCTGTTTTTTTCTTCTTAGATATAAAGCTAATAGTTCTGAAAAAGGAGTATTTTCTCTTTTTCTTTGTCATCCATAAAAATCAAAAAACACCGTCGGCCTCCTTACTGGTTATGTTCATTTTACAGACCAAATACCTTTTCTATTGATATAAGACAATCTCAGCGGATCTATCAACACAGAGATGAACTGTTAATTGCAATCTTCTGATTAACTCTATTTTCATATGTGATTAAAATCCTGCAGAGTTGAATAAGACATTCAACGTTCTGCCTAGCTGTGTGGTATTAATCATAATACTCCAATTGGTTCTCACATGGAAATAGATGCAAAGCTTTTAATTAATATCTTCAGTATTCTCAAATGCTGAATAATCTTTCCTCAGACATAAATCGTTTAGACTAATGAAATCACAGTGTGTATTTTGGACTACTTTACATTGAGCATGAGGGTTGGCGTGTGTTTTTACCTTGACGTAGGGGTTCTCCATCCAGGGGGGGTAGGTGTATGTGGCGTCGTTGGAGTCTGTCTGGTAGTAGTAGAGGTTAAAAGTCTCCTTACAGCTGCGGTGGTGGGTGCTTCTGGACGAACACTCCATCATGGTAAAGCGCAGCTCCACATAAACCTGGGACGCCCCTCGTCTTTCGATGAAGCCGCTGCGCAGCCAGTGGCTGGAGGAGCTGTTCGTCTGCAGGATCTGATAGATCCTCACGCTGTTGTTTTCCTCATCCAAACCGCTCACCTCCTCCCACTGAGAGACAGAGCAAACAAAGAGTAGTGAGGTTTCAGCTGACCCCTGAAAACTTGTGCACACTTTTGTGAACATTTTTGTGAACATATCTAACTCTCCCGTGTGAAGACTTCCCAAAAGGGTCTTCATATAAATTCTCACCCTGACTGTCCTACTTGTAACAACAACAGTGTTGCAGTTTTTGTTGGCCTGAACTACGCTGCACCTGTCAGAGGCCCAGGGGACAGATGTGGCCTGCAGTGGATTGTGATCCAGTCCAAGTTTAGATCTAGGTTGTTAAATCATTCCTCCTGCTGAGCTGCAGCCAAGCAAGCGCCACTGCGAGTCTCTCTTGTCAAACAGAGCACACAGTAACCCAGACAGACTCAGCTCTCATCCTTCAACACACATTCAGAGTGAAATACAAGAGTACAGAGGGGATATCACAAATATGTATGATGTGAAAACCCCTACAAAGAAATCTACATTTGTTGGGAAGCCAAAAGCAACAGAAAAATGCTTTAATGTTTGACTTCTGAGTCAACAGCAAACATGTTCACCATCAGCATGTTCCCAAGAGCGGGAAACAAGCGGCAAATTTACATACTTGGGGCAGAATTTAGCAGATTTGCTGAACTTGAGGCTCAGAAATTCAGTTATGTAAATATGTAAATCTTTAAAAATCCATTTGCAGATGATGTGTTGAGTGAGGCAGAATACTGGTCTGAATGAATTACAGTGCAGCCGAGCACTGAGAGCCAGGTTTAAAACTCTTGAGGGGAGAATTTCCCTTTTAATCCTCAGAAAATAAATACTATAGTATGGAGTTTGGCAGCACAGATTTCTATGAACAAAATGTTTTCAGTGAAGAGGATGCACGAAACATCCCGCAGGGCTCATCTGGATTGGCAGAAATAATTTAAAGAAAGGGTTTAAATGTTTTTTGAAAGCAGAGACCGATTAGTGTATAAAAGATGTATGTTTAACCATCTGAGATATACACAATCTATATATATATAGTATGAGCACATGAGAGACAGACTGAATTAGTGTCAGATTATATAACATATCTAACAGTGTCACTTCACATTTATTCCAGTGTATGTTTGGTATTTATTACTGATTTATTCCTGATTTACATTTTTAATGCTGTTTAGGAGTTTTTCAAGGCCAATCAGAGTTTAGGAGGCTACATGAATCATCTAGATTTGACTTCAAATATTTGAGTTTAATGGCCATATCAGACATGTTTGACTTTGGTAAATAATACCACACCCACTTTCATGAAACATGCATGTTTAAGCACTTTAATTGTGACGTGCAAGATGTGATTTTGAGTCAGTGGTTCTCAAGTCCAGTCCTTGAGCACACCTGATTCAAATGATAAGCTCGTTAGTGAGCCATTCCAGAGCTTGATAACGAGCTCATCATTTGAATCAGGTGTGAGGACTGGACTTGAGAACCACTGTTTTTAAGTCACATGACCTGAAATACTTCCACGTTAACAGCGAGATATTTACACCCGCTGTCATATCTGGCTTTCTATGTGAATGATTCAACTGAGTGGAACCGAGACGTTCCGCCACTGTGTCGGCATCAGGGGTTGTAAAAAAAAAAAAAAGGTGTTACAGGAGTGAGACAGGTTCACTGTGAGCCAGCTGACGAGACGCGGCTGAACAGAGCTGTGTTGTTTGTATGTGAAGCTCCTGAGGTGTGATTACGTCTCGTGCTGCCACAACGCACAAAATCCACAAAAATCACACTCATAGGACACGAGTTATACTCTGTCACAGACAGGGTCAATATATAAGAGTGATGATGCCAAAGCTTTGTGGCGTGGAGCGTCGCTGAGACGTGCTGCTGTCAGAGGCATGGACAGAATATGGCGCATATGACAGGGATTTGATTTGATTGATTTGAACTCAGAACATAGAAGATATTCAGTATAATTATATCAATGGAAATTTTAAGTGTTAAGAACATAAAATTACAGTGACTGCATTTTTTCACTGCTGCAGATTGGAGAAATACTGTTATACCGCAGTTATTTCCAATGCTGAGCAGCCCTACTTTCAACTTCCTGTTATTTCTGTTCAAACCACTTGATTCTGCAGCAGTACGGCCCACATCACTGATAAACCACAAATTAAAACGACTCTTTCTCATACTTCTCACTGGAGCTTTTACAAGAATCTTCTGTATTTAATGTATGTCTTTCTCTAAATTGAGCAGCCAGAGTTTTTATCTTACAAAAACCTTCAATTTTTCTATCATACTCTTTTAGAGCTAAAAATACACGTCCCATATATGAACCTTTTGTGTCTGTAGGTTTTGAAGCAGACAGCTTACAGCGTCTCCCCACTGCTGCCTGTCACTTTTGACTAAAATCACTGTTTTATACTCTTTAGTGTTGACTCTGTGTTATAGAAAACAATCCAGTCTTATTTCTGACATGCGAATCTTTTGATAAAGAGATTCAGCTGATAAAAGCAGTCTTGGGACTTGGGAGACAGTAAGCCTGTTTTTCTTTGCATCTAAATCAAAATCGCAGACGTGATTCTTGAGTTTTTCTGTCCGGTTTCCTGCCAACATTACTGTAAGTGTTTTCTTTCAGCGAGTTGAGCAGTTTTGGTCACTGACTGTGCTGGCAGGAATACCAAAGCAACCATCACTCAGCTGATCAAATTACAAATATGTCTTTTTTTGGCAGCATGTGTTCAAATTGTGGGCAGCCAGTGACTTCAGCTCCAAGGTTGATGGGATAAATCAAAGCATCTGCTTTTAATACACTTTAAATTCCACATGGACTCGGTCGTTTTCCTTTTTTCTGTCAGTTACCTGCCATATAAGGAGTGCGTTTATAGCCAAAGTAACAAAGGAACAGCTGGAAGCCAAAAATCCCACGTCACCGGGTGGTGTGTCAGTAATGCAGATAAGACGGAGGGCGGGGGTCACGTACCTCAGGTTTGGCGTTCGAGTAGATGGTCCATTTGAGATCAGAAGTCTCGGTCTTAGTGTTCATCAGGACCTCTGTGAAAGAGAGATAATGTTACTCACAGCTGGAAACAGAGAAACGACACGTATGAGACGCATTTAGATTCAGAGAGACATAAATGAATTTAAAAAAACAGAGTGAACATAATTCAACTCCCGAGCGCCCTGCCAAGTATCAGCGGTGGCTTACACTGGGATTAGGGGAGAAGATGGAGTTTCAGCAGTCAATTACATCCACAGAAACATTCCCACTACCCCTAAAATTGTCTTTCCTCTCATGTTTGTTTTTATTCCCCCTGTGGCCTTGGCATTCCCGGCGACGCATCATGCCTGTGGTCATACCAAACCTGGTGAAACGCCTTCACGGGGACAAATAGTTGAAACAAAAAGAATCGACCACCCCAACATGAAAACAGACACGCACAAAAGCATGCATAGAGAGATACAAGCTCGACTAGTCACAATCTGTGATTATAATAGAATTGATTTTCTGTAATCTTTGGGAGGGCAGGCCGCCAGCTCACAAACAATCTCAAGTGTTGTGCTATGATTCAGTATCCTAATAAAATCTAAGTGCAGAGAACTTGGTTTAAGGTGAAGGGACCACTTTATTCCTCCAGCTGTCTGTGCAGATTGTCTCAGCTGAATTGTGACGGCTGTTTGCACTCCCGGATGAGGTTTGTGTCACAGACCCTCTTTTAGAGCCCTGTATGTTCCCTGCAGACGCTCGTCTCAAGGGTGCGGCTGGGTTTGGTTTTACCTATAAAACAGGATTTAATGCGGCTCGTCGGTGTGACATGATCAAGGAGAGCACCTGCAAGGAAACGGGTGCTGGAGGACATCCGCTCTGTTTTAGAAGGAGTATTACTGTGAGTTTATCACTGGGGTTATTAAGATGTTCTCCTGAATACCGCTCTGAATGTAGCGCTCAACAGTAAAACCTGGCATTCCTATAATCCCAATAATATACGCACCACACAAACACAAACACGACTATACTTCATTCTCACTTTAACATTTTCACACTTAAAAAAGAAGATGTTTGTCCTCAGTTTTCTTTTATGGGTTTGTTTTTCTCAGTTTTAGTTTCTGCATGTTATGGGCTAATCAAGTCTACGGGGTGTCCAGATTAAAGTAATAACTCTTTTAATAAGTAACAGATGTTACCTGAAATCCATTTTATTCACATTTCTTAAAAGCTTTAAAGAGGAACTTGTGATTACTGATTTTTGCAAACTCCTGTGGACAAAGCAGTATTTTAGAGATTATGTCCTCTACATAGGTGCCTTTTGTTTTTATAAAATACTCCCAGCCTGATTTATTCACAGCTAGTTGTATTTTCTATAGGGGTGTCCCTGATAAAACATTTACGTCCGATATGATACCAATATTGATCTACTAGCATAAACTTTTGCATGAAGTTTTGCACTCAGCTGCAACGTCTTTTTTGGATTACAACGAAAAATACTGCCACACATTGAACATCCCTCCTAATCCTAGCTACTTTGTTAGCACCTTAGTACACACTGTTGTTGTGATCAAGTGGGCTCTGCATGCTGGATAAAAGTGCTGGAGCAGAGTCTCGAATGGATTGTTTGTTTGAAGAGTTTAGATTCAGGCTGATATAATCTAATATACGTCTTTTTGCTGATATTGGACGATTTCCGATATCAATATTGGATTGGGACACCCCTAATCTTTCACTGTGAAAAGTGGAGAGAAAGCCTGATTTTGGCATGTACAAGGTGCAGTTACATATATTAAAAACAAGAATGGATAGAAATAATCAGTTTTGGTTTTCGTGGCTCATTATAAAACCTCTGCATTTGAATCAGACCATTTCACAACCTGAGCAAACACCTTGAAGGAGCTTTGGGTAATAATTTAGCATCATTTTTATTTCATTCTGTTGAACATCAAACATTGATCGAGGAAAGTAACTAAACTCTGAAAAACAAAGTGTTTTTGTCCTTTGTTTAATAGCTGTTGTTTCCACCTCCTACTTACTTCAACATGTTTGATTAGGTCCAAAACATCTGCTCCAAATATTTCCCTGTCAAAATCAAGTCTATTTACACAGACATAATGATTCCATCTGTGTTTATGTGATGTGAAGATCAAACAGCCCGACAAAATGCCTCTTATAGTTGACTCATGGATTTCCAAGTTTCCAAGAAGTAAGTAATAATGCATAGAAAGCAGCTTGCTATGGCTGTGCTCTGAAATGTTTACTTCATTTACTATCTCTAATTTTGTAGTCTGGTCTTTTGTAGAAGCAGCTTTTGTTTTTCTTTCTTTTTAAATAGTTTTTCGGCCTTTTTGCCTTTAAATGAGAAACACTGGTAACATGGGGAGAAAAAAGAGGGTACAAAATACACCACATAGTGCTCTAGTTTCTGTACATAGGGCACCTACTCAACCAACTGAGTCAAACCCATACTCCAGCTTTTGTCTCTGACCTTTTCTTCTTTTTCTCAGCTGTTTTTTTTTTCTCCTCTCTAACAGTCTTTACTATAAACAAGCTGACGACAAATAAACAAGACTTCTGGTCTATTTGCACATCGATAGGATTGCGATTGGACCGTCAAAGTCTGTGGTTCCAGCCGGATCTCCTGGCAACAGTCAGCTATCGAGAAATTACAGACTATTGCGATGAAATATTACCATGTAATGACCAATCAAAATCCAATAATTCACACAGCCATTTACAGCCATCTGTGATTAAACTGTCAACTTACCTTCTGTAAAAGCTAGAAATGTGACGTCTATCGTCTACGCGGAAAAATAAACCAGGAGGACCCAAAAGTTAAAATAATACAAACAGAAACTTAAAATTTACTCTTATGTCCTACTAGACTCTCACTTAACCTTTACCTGCAGAGACCTTCGATGTATGTTTGTGTTTCTGTATTTTCATATTTTTGGTGTGTTAAGGCTGATGCTGGTTGTCAAGCATTGGTTTGGCATATGTAGCCCCCTGGCAAATAAAAGCATACAGGGTGTGAAGACAGACTTAGCAACCAGGTGCCATTTTTTTTCAAACATACCCTTCAGGAAGCTGCTGGTGGCAATCATCTGGGGAGGAGGGGCCGGTATTACACGTGGTTTATAATGAAAAATCCTCCTCCTGATATCTCAGGGCAGTGGTGAAAGTATTTGTCAAGTCATTTTCCATTACTGGCTGACTAACAGAGAACAAATGAGCAGTGCTTTTTCCTCATGAAATGAACATTGACAAAAGCAGGTGGGAGTCTTATTGTGGGGAGTGTCTTGTGCAATACTCAAAAATACAGAATGATAGAGAGATGAAGGCTGCAGGGACTCCTTGCGCTCTATGAATACATCTTACACAACACTGTGCAGCACAAACACTTGTAGTATTTTACAAAAATAACCAAAACGCCCACAGTTACTTATCTCTGTGATCCTGTGTAAAGAGAGAGGCAATCACATCAACCACTTACCAACCCACATCCCCATAAAACACACATGAAGGCTCAAAGGAAACTCTCACATGACACAGAAACCGACTCGCACTCATTCTGAGATGAAATGTTGCTATGTCGGTCTACAGACAGACGCCAACGTTCAGCACTAATGAATGTAACAGTGCTGGTTAAAGATCCTGCAGACAAGTGTGCTCTCTTCAGGATAGACTCGAGTCTTTGATTCTTTTAAAGCTGTATTCCCTCTGTCTCTAGATTAAGAAAAAAAAAAACATGTTTTCCTGCAACACTGGATCATTTCAATCCAAAATAATTAACAGTGAAAGAACAAGTGCTTCGAGTGGAAGACATCTGGTGTCACCCGAATATATCGGACTCTTTATATCCTCGTTTCTTCATAATGGATTTCAATGATCTCTCAATCAGGCTTGTGCTAATTTAATGCATTTCCTCAGTGAAAAACCCACACACACACAAAATCACAAACCCACACAAAACACACGTTAACACAAAAATGAATCCCACTCTCAGTGCTGTACAGCCAAATGACTTTTATTCATTCCCTCTCACTGTCATTTTGGCGTTTCTATAGCCTGGGTGACCCGTCTCTTGCTCAGCATGTGAAATTAGTGACTTGACATCAGTAATTCTCAGGGATGCATATGCAGCAGCCTTGCCCTTGTATCACACTGAGTAGAAAATGTGACTCAACATCAGCGACTTTTCCCCTCACACTGCCTGCTCACATTATGCTCACTAGAAACTTTAAGACCGACCTGATTATTTTGGCAAAAAGCAGCGTGTTTCCTCTCTTTGCTGATTTTGGCCTGAGTAGGTGGGTCCTTGTCTGCTATAACAGTTTCACAGAGAGGCACGAGGATTCATGACATCATGTTTCATAACCCGCCTCCAGATTCGAAACGGGATTATAGTGCCTGCTGGTTTGCCAAGTGCAGCTAACATTAGCAGAGCTAGCACCACCAACCAATAGTCTTTCTTACTATGGGTCAACATTCACATACCTGTGCTGGTTACTAGGAGTGTCCCGATACAACTTTTTTACTTCGGATACGATACCGATATTGTAGCCTTCAGTATCGGCCAATACCGATATAAATCCGATATTGGTTTTGCACTCAGCTGCAATGTCTTTTTCGGACTTTAACGAAAAATACTGCCACACAGCCAACATCACTCCTATTCCTTGCTACTTCGTTTGTACGTGGTTACATGGGCTTGAGTGGAGTCTGGAATGGACTGCTTGTATCGGAGTGCTGATATCAGATTTTAGATGCAGGCCGACATAATCAGATATTTGTTTTTTGGCTGGTATCGGACCGATATCAGATATCAATATCATATCGGGACAGTCCCACTGGTCACACATTGCTCCAGTCTAGTGGTTATATGCATCAAACAAGACACCGCCTCCATACAACTGCAACTACATTTGACAAACCCTGCAATGCTACGTCAGTCTTCAGGGCTTGTTTACATCTAGGTAGTAAATTATCGGAGCATTACTGTCATAGCATGAGCAGAGCTACAGCCCCAACTAGTGGTGAGTAGCTGCACTTAAAGGAATATTCTGGTGTAAATTGAAGTTATGGTCAAACACACTGTAACACTGAGTTAGACACCCCCTCGAGAGATGAATCGAGGGGGTATCTAACATAGCAAAGATAATTTCCTACAAGTAATAATCATCATAATAATCAATTTGCACAACAGATGCAGCAGTTCTTCTGCCTTAGCATCTTGGTCTGATTGCATTTTCGTAGAGTAATAATCATGATTTTTCTTCCTTGAGCTGCGAAACTCCACTGCACTCGCTGATCGACTCGTCAGGGCTCCCCCACAAACAAGCGGCTGCTGGAGGAGAGTGAGTGAGTTGTGTTTGATCTCTTTACTAAAGAAACCAGGCAAAGCTAAAAAGATGTTTGATGGCTAGTATTTCATGCTGGGACCCTATATGTACTGTTGATGAAGTTAGGTGCTGTTCTGAGCATTATTTGTGGCTACGAGTGGTTGAGGTTTGCGTGTAAAGACGTAGACCACTGTGTGTTGCTATTGTGCGGTCGTTGCTGAAGTTGGAATAACTAGAGAAGCAAGCAGTCAGCAACATTCATCTCTCGAGGGGGTGTCTAACTCGGAGCTCTGGTGTGTTTGACCATAACTTAAATTTACACCAGAATATTTAAGCTAAACCACAACATGTTAATAGAGTGCCTACAATAACAAGTTTGTCACTTAGTTGTTTAAAAAGACGAGTGAATCTAGAGCCAGAGCGTTTCATTTTTAAGTTGACACACACATCCTAACTAAATGTTTCTTACAGGAGCTGGAATAATGCCCTCAATTGTCTGCAAAGGTCTCCTTTTCAAAACAGACCAGGTAAAAGCTGTTAAAATGCTGAGTTAGGTTATTCTACACTGCAAACCACTGTTTCTCTAATGCTCTTTAACAGACACAGGACGTGTGGAGAAGCTGCGATTCACGCTGCTGCTAGTATCAGCTTGTGTCGAGGAGCTTGGTTTGTTTTTTTTTTCAGGTCAGGATTCTTTCAGTGTTTCATACAAAGGGTCTTCAAAAGAGAGCTGAAAAAGCATCACGCTCGAATGTGGCGAACAAGTAACATGTTGAAAAATCCTGCATAAAAAAGGTAGAGGTTAAAGTTGAGTGTTTCTCCACTGCTGTTCAGCAGACACGGTTTGTCTGAGTGGAGGCTTTTAGCGGAGCTTCTACAAACTTCCATCTATTTCCTCATCTTTGGAGGAAAACTGAGTTCAATTACAACTTTGCTTTACTTTGTTTACCTTCAAACACTGCAGGATGTAGATGTGATTTCTGCTGTTTGATAGGCAATTAGGTTTACCTTAACCTTCATAGAAATGTTAGCACTTTTTATCCACGTAAGTTTAATGGAGATACTGTATCGAGATGTTTACCTACCCATGATTCTCACTTTATCCCCCCTTAAAACCACAGAGGCACTCCAACATTACGACAACAATCTGAGGCTGTAAAAAGGGAAGAAAAGATGAGAGCAGAGAGAAGAGGAAGAGGAGGAGGGGAATAATTGTTTGACTAAGCTGAGTTTGGTGCTTTCCGTGCTTATAGTCCATGACAAGTTCACTCCATCGATGTAATTTCAAAACACACCTTTATAGCACTAAGGCTATAGTTTGGAGGCCGACCCGTCTCCACCTTTCATATGCACACCTGCCTCTTCATATAGAGAAACACACACACACACACACACATACCCCACGGCATGGTAATCACTGTTTATCTCTACCCTATCATTAAGCTTTATGAGACAGGATGCGTACGCGTGAGTGTTTCTATGAGATGGTGAGTGTTTTCTATTATGTGCATGCACAGCCTTGCCTTTCACCGAGGTGCACTCAGACTTCAGCTCTGTTAGAGGAAGCTCCAGTTTCCCTTTACATTCTTACAGCAGCAGCGGCAGCGGTGGCCACCCACGGCCGGAAAATTGCCCCCAGTGCAAAAAAATGTTGAAACAATGAAAAGTCGTCATGTGGCCATATCTAAACACCCCAAACATACAATTGTCCTGTAATTACAGGACAATCAGGCACATGAGAAGACACTGGAGACAATGAACTGATACTTGTGCTGGCAAAAACTCAAGACTCGGCCTTGGAATACGATATTTTTGGGTGAAAAAAAAACTTTTGGAAAAATACAGTCATATAGAAGCACACTGAAAGGTTACTGTATCTACTAAACCAGTCTCTTCTTCTCGAATGATAAATAACGCCCTACTTATTCATCTTTACACTATCTGTATGTACAGCTTATGCTATCTTTAGTGTATGCTGTTTTTTGTAACTTTTGTGAAACTTTTAGTTGATTTTTGTTTACTTTTCCACCTTTTTAATAATTCCCACATATCTTAAATCTTAAATTAACTTTTAGAATATCTTCATTATTTTTAATTTATATATTGTAGGTTTGATTTAAGGGCTGTTTGATGTTGAAAGTTTGCAAAATTTATATTATTTATAATATAAGTCACTGTTACCAAGCACACGCACTGAAAGGAAGGGCTGAAGTAAATGAGGTCACCTATTAGTGATAGTGATTGTATACCTGTGATGAGTGAATAATGGAAAAGCACAAGAAAGGCGAGAATATATTGTGTTTTTTACAATAACAGAGGGTGTTGTAAGCAGTTTTCTTTGAAATGCAAAGCTTGACCCTGTATTTTTTTTCACTTAAAATGAAGGGAAGGGGGAGGGAGGTTCAACAGCAAACAGTATACCCTCATTTTCTATACAGCTGTCTTCAGGCTTTAACAACTGACCTCAAATTCAAGAACAGCACCCATTTGCAGCAAATCCTGTTTCACAATTCTTCAATTTTGCGGTCATCTCTTCCCCGCATGCCCTGTCCCTCCTTATTTTCCCCTTTCTCTGTGGCTGCAGAGTTTGATAGGGAAATTACAGGCCTTCGCACATTTGCCCTGCTTCAGCTACAATTAGAGTTCATTTTAATTAAGGAAACAGAGTGCCAATTACCCTCGCATACCTCCAGAAATGGAGACCAAGGCTGAATGAATGAATGAAGAAGGTAGGGAGGAAACATCAGAAAGTTTGAAGTTTCAGATAAAAAAATAAAAAAAAACTTTAAAAAAGTAGATAGGTTCATTGATGATGGTTTGTGATACACCCTTTTCCTCTTCTGTGAGAAATTTAATCAATACAAGACACAAACATGTGATAAATCATCAACCGCTGAACACAGGAATCACATCTGCTTGTGTAATAATTGTTTGGTGGTTTGGGACTCGAATCTTATAAAGTTCAGGCTCTTCATGAACTTTTGTACTTTGTTTGGAGTAGAAAAATAATTTCTTGATAACAGAGTTATTGTCCTCCAGGTAGAATCCAAGACCTCGCGTGTTAAAGGGGATACTGCTCGCATGTGTTTCAAATTTAGCTAAGCCTTTATCCTGAAAACAGACGTGCTTCTGGGATGTTCTGTGCCTCGGGAAATTCGATACCTTTATGTTTCATATTCAGGGTAAAAAAATGTGAAAGTCAAAATACACTTTAAAGAGGCTGCTGGATGAGAATAATCTGGACTATGCTCTGTCTGCCGAGTTTGCTTAGTTTATTGTAGCAGAAAGAGGAAGCAGAGGGAATGGCTCGTCCTTGTTTGTCCAAAAATTCCTCAACAATAAGAAAAAAAAAACTTCAACTGCAGCTTTTTTTTCTTTTACATGTTTTATTGATTTTGCTCGATTTAAGTTAGAATGATTTTTGTGCCAAATATGTGCTGTAACTTTACATTCATCTTACATGCAAAATCGAGGTATTCCCTGACTAAGCAAGTGAGCAATGGTAAAATAAAGTAAATAGTAGGCTCAACATTATTTTGATGGAATAAATGCCTAAATTCACTCACAGCTATTTTTTGCCATAATCACAATTTCGAAGTGTTTCTCTCTGGCATTAACTGTTACGAAATTGTAAACGTTTTCCTGCAGCACTTCTGCTTTCTTGAGCAGTAGCCGTTAAGTCTTTTCTCAAGAACTCCGAGGCTTCATATTTTCCGTTATACAATGCAAAATTCTTAAGTAAACTTACGTAACACAATTAAAACAAATAGTGACTCAGCATTTGTAGCAGCTCTAGACCTTAAAATATTACCCAAGGAGCAAAACCAGAGTGAGTAGTTTCTCCTCCATATGGTCCTCTGCTATACTTACTGACTCATCAGAAGTCTGAGTCCGTCTTTGTCCTGATTTTTTAGTGATAAAGAAGTGACGATAACGAGCATAGCAGTGTTTCTGACGCTGAGTTTTTTTTCAACCACGAGTGTTGTAACATCAGCGATCAAAAAATGGCTGATGACGAGCCTTTTTGTGTCAAGGGCTTTTGAACACTGAGCTACGCTGGTTTTTCATATAGGTGCTGCCACTGAAAATCATGCTTTTAGTGGAAACAGGCCCTTAACTACTCTGTATTTGTGTATCTGTATTCTGATTTTTGTGTAAAGCATCTCAGTGCAAAAGAAGTCCTTTCAATTATTTAAGCTGTGAGAAGAATCTTCATCTGAGGTTATATTGTTCTATATTTTTCCAATTCCTTCTTAAATGTTGTTTGAAAAAAGTACAAGTAAAAAGAATAAAAAGTGAAAAAACTTTTCGAGATGAAGTGTTTCTGATCATTTTAATAACTCAGGTATTTTTTCACTGTATTCATAAAGAAAGCAAATCAGCAGAGTGATATTCTTTGACGTGTACACATCCTGGCCATGTTTTTTTTACTGTGTAGGGTATTGTGTGCACATGAACCTAAAAAACTTGTGCCAAGCTTCTGCATGTGTGTGTGTGAGAGAGAGAGAGCAGTGTTTGTGTGTCTTTGACAGAGTTGTGTCTAGGGAGATTAGACCCTGGCTTCCCGTAGTTCTTGTTCCCTTCCTGTCTCCTGGTTTTGGTGGTGGGGCCGGGCCCCCTGACACACACACCATTCACATGCACGCCGACTCAGCTCGACACTGTTTAACTGCCCTACAACAGTATAACAAAAGCCCACTGCAGCACGTGTGGACGAGCTCAGCCACTTTCAGCACAGAGGTGAGATGAAAAGAGCAAAGAGGAGGTGTTAATGTTTGACGCTTTTTCTCTGTTTTTCTTCTCTTTTTTGTTTTCTGCTGGGATGAATATCAATACATGTTGTGTTTGGTTTCGGTCCCAGGACAGGATGTGACCCAGTTAGAGAGGAAGCATCATACTGGACAGAAACCAGAGATGCTACCAGAGAGGATCAACATGGCTGTGAAAGGAAAACTGAGAGAGGATTTAGTGCGGGGCTAAGATGTGTGACCTCTGAATGGTTTGGCTTAAGTTTACCTGGTCATCAGAGGTTCACCAGACACAATCATAACATCAATCACTGCGGGGCGGCGGCGCTTTCACCGATCACACTCAGAGTTCACACATCGGTCAAAAGACTTTTCTTCTTTAGCTGTGAACAGATTTACAACAACAGTGACGGCTTTATTGATTCCTTGTTTTGGTTTTAACTGAACATATGTTCGCTCTTCTGGACACAAAAGCTTTTTAGTCCTTCCTTGTTTTGGATCGGTACTTGAGAAGAATTCGTCTGGGCATCATGCCGAAATATTTAATCAATCATTCAAAGAGAAAAAAAGACAAAAGACAACAACTTATGTTAAAAGACTGATTGGCAAACAATGTTTTGAGAGTTATAGCTCCTTAAATCGGAGTGTTTTCTTACTCGAGATAAAAAAGAAAAAGGGTGAGTTCTTTCGGGCTCACCACATCACTTCAGGTCCTTGATAAGTATTTTTAAAGGCTTTTTACAACTTTTATTAACAAAGCAGGAAGTCAGTAATGTCAGGCAGATTAAATAAATGTAGAAAATAATCAACAGCTGCAGCCCTTAAATAAAACAGAAGTAAGAATTTAACAAAAAGCTTTTCAGTGGTGTTGGAACAAAAAAACAAATGTTTACTTAAACAGGTCGAAGCGCCCAAAGGTGCATCTATGATTCATCGGCATTCCCTTTTAATTTAATTGCTGTAAAGAGGAAGCAAACACTGCTGCATTATTCAAGTCACATAAGTTCAAAGGGAATATTGACTTAATTGCAGTGGTAGAAATAAAGTCTGAAGCCTCATATAAAATGAGAGGTTAGGGTTAAGAGGATGTGAGACATTGACTTGGTTCTCTGCTTTTTTCCATCACCGCCTACAAGTAATGAGATTTGACCTGCGGTGTTAACGGCTCAACAGCTCTTGTGCATCTTGGACTTGGACTGCATCTCTCCTCAGACTTAAAAAAAATATCATCCAGCTGCCAAAGGCCAAAGATAGTCCCTTAGAGACTATGAGAAATGGACATTATCTTCAGAGTGGTGACAGCTATCATTCTTTTGTAGTGTTATTATAAGACGTCTGCTGCTGCTGCTGCTGCTGCTGGACTTCAGAGTACAAGAGAAATTGACTCATATTGGCGAGAGGAACTAAAAGCAACAGAGTCGGCTTCATCTTCTGTTGAATTGTTAATCACTCAGAATTTAATTCCGTGTTGGCACGTTAGAGAAGTGCGAGCTTTAAACACATAATTCCTATCATTATCTCTCATACAGTGTGGCTGATTTAATTGTCGTTCTTTACAGCAGACTTCTGCCCCTTTGGAATATCGATCCGCCGCTGAGTGGATTCAACCCCTGCTACTTCCAATTATGGGCACCTCTTTGTGTAGCCGCCTTCAAAAATAACCCAACTCTGTGAAAAAGGGAAAGGCTGCTTTAGATCATTGTTGCAGGCAACACAAGCTCCCTGGTGGATTCCCGATAGCGAACTGTGACAGAAAAGAAATGAATTAGGAAGAAGTTGATCCGATTAGTATTTGCTGGGATGTTATATTGCAGTATTGTAAACCTCTGTGTTTCCACCTCACCTTTAAATACAGAACACTTACAGAAGACAACACTTAAAGAGATTAGGAGAGGAGTGAGGGCTCATATTGTTTCTTTTATGGTATTTGTAAGCCGGGGGCTCGTTTAATTTCATGACTTCAACTGAAAGCGCTGATTCTTTTAATTAGAAATAAAAGCTTCTGTGAGAATCAACTTGTTTTGACACAGGATGATTCAAATACTGACGACCTGACTGCTAAGAAAATAGGGCTGGGTGATATGACCTCAAATCGATATTACGATATATTTAGCAGTTCACCTCGATGACGATAAATGGACAATAATTACGCCACAAGCTGCTCACCCCCTCCCACATTAACTTCTGCTACAACTGTTGAACCGTCCTCCATCACCTGTCTTTCCCTCTTTGTTACAGACTGGATGGGGTGGAGTCATGTCTCCAACGTAGGACAACATCTTAAAAGGACATGAGACTCATGCTGGGCGGTATGACAATATATACCGCGTGATGGTATAAAAGTGTGTACCGTTAATACCGGAGAGTTGTCTGCGCTCGCTAACAGGAAAGCAAGTCACGATGTCGGTTGTCTGGAGATTCTTCGGATTTAGGAAATCTGACAATGATCAAAAAACACTACTATGCAAAGAGTTTAGAGTGGCTGTCGTTGCTGGAGGAGGAAACATCAGCAACCTCTTCAACCACCTAAAGATGAAACATGCCAAGCTCTATTGTGAGAGCCAAAAGATGTGTGGCACGCCCACTGCACCAAAAACTAAAGTTGCAGCAGCTCCTCTCATACAAAAGAGCCTGGCAGAGTCTTTCGCTAAAGGTATGCCATATGATAAAAAAAATCGACAGACAGGTCTAGAATTTTGTTTGCATTTGTTTACATGTTTGCATTGAATTTACAGAGAAAACAGGGAAAAAAACATACTGTGATATATACTGTTATCGTGATATAAAATTACTCATAACGTGATATAAGATTGTGTTCATACAGCCCAACACTACATGTGACCATAGTCTTCCTACGCACATCCAAAACCAAAATTTTATAATTTTTTTTTTGGCACAGAATAAATTGACATGGGCAAAATGACGTTTGTTATTGTCATAAATTTCTTTATCAGTAAATTTTCGGTTTATCGCCCAGCCCTAAAAGAAAAACCCCCCAGCAACAAGATTGACAGTTTATATGCCGGGGGCGGTCAGGTCAGACTAGATGACAGACATCAAACTGAAGAATCAGCTTTTCTTTACATTTGCAGCAGCAGGCTGACAGGCTGAGTGCCAGGAAATCAAACTCCTACCTCTGCTCCTCCTCTTTACCTTTACCTGTCAGCCTTTCTAATAAAGTGACCGCCATCTTTAGGCTTCAGAAAGCTTCTTTAGAATCTAATAGGAGGTGTCACTCAGAATACATTCATGTGATAGACAGCCTATGGTCTTCTGTCTCAGTACTAATCATATACATATATGGTCCTTTAGGATTAAATCTCATCTTTCTTTCTTTCAGCGGTAAATGCCTCAATTTTTTGAGTCCTCCCAGTACAAAATGTGAAACAGAGGCTGTATTTGGCAGCATATTGTTTATTGCCTTGTCTGACACCTACCCCAGGGCGAGAGAAACAAGCAGCAACAGACTGTTTTTTTAAAAAAAAATCCTATTTCTTGATGATTTGTGTGCTTTTGGAACTCCTTTGAAAAACGTAGGCATTAACATCAGTCTGCTTTTTTACCAGCTAAAAACTTCTAGCGAGTTGGTTTAATTAAAAACTCATGAAAATACAGGCAGATGAAGAAAAACTTGTTTTTCCGAGAGCCCAATCATTCATCTCTAAAAAGTGCTGTGAGTTCTTTTGAGCTTTGAAAAATCTGTTTAATTTTTATTTTCCAAGACCTTGATTCTTCAGAATTGAAAGGCAGATGCCTCGTGTGTCTCTGAGAACATTTTAACACTTTGGTTTTTCAAAAGACTCTTTCTATTGCAACAGTCTTTACAGGCCTGCTTTAGGCCAGAAACAAAAAAGATTCAGAGTGAAAAAAGAAAATGAGTGAACTAAGAAACTCAAAGCCACATTCATCTGGCTAAAAGGGGCGTTTGCATTATAAAACAATACTCTTCTCATTGATTTATCATCAGTGTCATGCAGAACGAGCACTAGTCTCCATCCTCTGACTCAGAGTTGGTAAGGGAAAGGCACGAATTTAATCACTTGACTGAAAACAGACAAATGCCACACATTTCCAATCTGTAATGGAACAAATACAAAATCTAAGATCATCCTGAACGAAAACTGAAACAGCGAAAGCAGAAATCTGTCAATACATCTGTGATTTCCAACCACATGAGTCAAAAAAACTTTAACCACACACTTCCCTGCTGTGTACCTGGGAGCGATTCTCCTCCATCTGCAGTCAGAGCTGCCCTCCATAAAACCTTCTTGCCTCCAGTTGCTATCTCCTTTAGAAAGCTCGCAGGCAGCTGATCATCTGTGAGAGCCGAGCCCAGCTATGTGTCATCAAAACCAGGAAAAAAAAAAAAAGCACCATGGGAGTGCCGGCTATGAGCTTGTTTTCAAACACTTTCTCAATCCTTTAAGAGGATCTCTATCCTCTTGTCTTGAGGCCTGAGGTGAGGGTCGGTCACACATAGCGGCTCCCTGCAGGGAGGACACTATGGAGAAAAATCTGGGATGATCTTCCTTAGCCACAGGAGACACTGCCACCCCCGTGTTAGCTGTCTTTTCAAATAATTAGAGCGTATATATCTTGCCAGTTAACTACAGATTTATTAGCAGTGTGTTTGTGTCTTTTTGTCAAGAATAGAAAAGACTTGGATCGACACCAAAAACCTACTCCAATGTGTGCTTTCCCCTACAGGGCTAGAATGATAGATTAATCTTTAGAGATGCAGCAGCAAATATAACTCCAGCAGTTAAGAGAGGGAAAGGCATATAAATGTGAACTTTTATAAAGTAATATATGACAGGTGACCTATCTTATTTCAAATCTGGCTCCATTAAAAACCCACAAAGCTCCGTCTACTGCTGCGAAGCATCTAACGAACTCTCCATGAGCCCCAAAAATGTCTACTGCTGCACTTAAAACAGAGTTTTTATCAAAGCCTTTACTGAAGCAGAATCCACAATTCATTTTTGGGGGGAGGGAAAAAAGGATCTTGCAGAAGGGAACTCGCTCCCTCTCTCACACGCACACACACACATAAACATACACACACACACAGTAAGAGAGAGAGAGAGCTTTCAGTGACTAATCTGCTGTGGGAGGTGGACAGCTTGAAGCTAACAGTGCAGACTCCAGCTAAATAAACCATCTAAGGATTGACACATCTAACTAGAGATACAAGAAAACAGACTTTTCTGCGAGAAGTTCCTCTTTTATTCTGACACATCGAGCTTTTTTTCATATTCAAACAACAACAGACACGCTGAGAGCTAATTCTATTCATCAGCCCTGTGCGCCGCTCCCACCAGCCTGCAGACTGGGGCGTTTGTGAGGCGGTGACCGACATATATAGAATAAAGATTGTGGGCCCGTTTGTTTGATGATTCAAGCACAAAAGGCGTCATTTTCATCCCTTCAGCCGGACACACTGTATTCAATAGTTTATAAAATCTTTCCCTTTTACAACCACACTTTTGTCTAATGCAGTGGTTCTCAAGTCCAGTCCTTGGAACACCAACACACCTGATTCAAATGATCAGCTCGTTAAGCCATTCCAGAGCTTGATAACGAGCTGATCATTTGAATCAGGTGTGTTGGAGCAGGGGAGGCTGGACTTGAGAACCACTGGTCTAATGTCACAAAAGCGGCTTGTGTTCATTTACTCCTCTTTACTCTGGATTGGACAGAGTTTGAACGCACAAGCAACATGTACAAGGATGTGAGAGGAAGGACATTTTGTGTGCAGCGCTCCTAAAAGATAGGATCCCAAATAAGATTCCAAGCAGCCAGAAAAAAAAGGTGTTCGATACACCTTTCAGTGAACTGACCCACTCCTTTTTGGATCATGACTCCTTCTTATAACTCTTAGCTGCCTGTAAGCTGTAGGAGGACAGCTAGCGCACAGGAATGTCTCTGTTATTCCTTACATAGCGGAGCCCACATGGTTCATGCTGTGTATGAAAGCAGGCCCTGGGAGACATGCTGGAGCTGTGTGCGAGGCGAGCATGAAGGTGGAGGAAAAATGTGCACCGCTTCTCCGGGTTTGTCGTGAAAAACCAAGTGAACTGCATTTTAACTAAAAAAACTTGCATATCAAGCACAAGATGTAGGTCAACCAACCCGTGACGCAGGAAGGAATACAGCCCAGACTCAAATCGAATCAAGTCTACTGATGGTGCACGCTTCAAGCAGAGACATTTCTTCATCAAGGTCGCTTTTTTCGTAATCAATTCCTGCTCATCTAGCTTCAGACGCCTCAGCAGCTTCATGTCGCGTGCTCCTCCTCCAAGATTTCGTCCTATGTTTGAGTGTAACGACAAAAGCCTTGCGAGGCGTCAGCTGGCAGTGGTGTGTGGAAATGCTTCACAATGGGGATTTTCAATAAGCATAAAAAAAAACAGTGATTACAGTGCAAGATAAAGGGCAAGATGGACCTGCGATAAACAGCTCCTTGCCTGTTGTTGTCTTCTAATTGAAGGCCTTTTAATCCCCTTGTTATAATCACATATTCAGCCCAGCACAGATCTGGCCCCAGGTGCGTATGATTACAGAATGCAAATAGGCAACATACCTACTTTGCTCATTATGCAGTGTGCAGACGTGCACATGCTTGCACCTTCCTTGCCCTCCCTGCACCCACTTTTTTTTCTATTTCGTCGACTCACGCCGGTCTCCACGTCTCTCCTTGACTCACTTCAAAGAGAACTCCCCCCCCCCGTCCCTCTAAAAGTGCCATTCTCCTTGGTGCTTATGGCTGATAGGCTGTGGCCTCATTCCCTCTCTGCTGCAGCCTGTCCCCATTGTGTCCCACTCTCAGTGAGAGAGGAGCGTGTGGGTGGAGGACAGACCGGCTCTCCAAAGTGAACGCCTGACATGGATGTATGGGCTGGCGCTGTATCCTCTCACCGAGCTAAACTATCATCCACCTGCAATTCCCTGCTGCCATATGCATCCTCCTCTGCGAGAGAGAGAGAGAGAGAGAGAGAGAGAGGGATAGAGAGAGAGAGAGAGACACGGCCTGAGAGTACTTGTGGCACTCGGATGCCTGTTTAACTCTTGAAGAAGCTAATCATCGGATTGAGGTGCTGAGGATGATGGGCTACAGGCTTTCAGAGAGGGGGGGAGGTTGCTTTAAATGCAAATCCCTTTCTTATAAAAATCGGTTCCGTTTAAAAGGATTTCTGGGAAACGATCCACATTTCCACGGCAGGGGAGACAGTCAGCAAGAGAAAAACAGCAAAGCAGCAGTCAAACATCAAGGAGACAGAGGACGTGGAAAGAGTAGCAAAAGAAAAGGCTACATGTCTGTGAAAGAGGGGATTCAGGCTCAAGGAAGGCCTCTCAGATAAAAACATTCTTGCTGTGTGTGTGTGTGAGAGACACTCCGTGAGTTTGGGTTTAGATTGAGAAGCATTATGTTATTCATCAGGCTAGTTATGCTGAGGAGGAGTCAGGAGGTGAAAGAATAAACAGACGACAGACTGTGTTTAAAAAGATCGAGCTGCCCCCTTTATTGAACCTCCTTGGCGGGTGGATGTCGATCTCGGTGTTCACTTATAAGCAGTCTTTCAGTATATTACACAAATATATGCGTAAAGTGTTTTTCATCACAGAGAGGAAGGCTGGTGGATTTACTTTAGCCGACTGGATATGAAAAACTGGTGAGTGCAGCAGTATTTGTTTATGAAAGATACAGATGTAAAGTGGCTTTAAAACTGAAACTTTTTATAGATCAATAAGAACACTGCTGCTTTGGCTACTTCACTCTTAATTACATAACACAATACCATAGCAACAGTCTACTATTTCTCAATAACTGACTGTTGCTAAGAAGAACCGACTGTTGTTAGGGATGGGGCTCCAATCATGGACTCTGTGGTCACATTAATGTGCAGGAAGACGGCTAGTAAAGTTGATTTGTTTACATCAAGGCTAAAACCAGGAAATGTACTTTCATGAAATAAGCTGATGTGTTAGCAGTTTAGCAGCCTGTTCACTAACTTTACCCTGTCCCATACTCCACAGTTGGCAAACTATAACATTAATCACAGAGACTAGATAAGACAAGATTGATCTGGTCTCAGTGAGCCATTGTTTTTTACATTTTAAGAGGCTTATTGAGGCCACACACTGGTGGTAAACTCCACCCAACCAAACCTACTCTTTTAAACCTTTAGTAAGCCTGGAGACAGACAAAGAGGTGGAGTAAGCCTCCTGGCACACACTTAAATTGCCCCCATCTGCTGGTCAACTCAGTCACGCCCCTAATTATGAAAATCTTTAGTTAACTGTGAGTCAATCAGATTAGTTCTTTAAAAAGATCAACCCTCACGCTAACCAATAAAGAAATGACTATTTCAGACTGAACCACTTGTTTTTACCAGACGGTCAACACTGAACTTTTGCTGTACAACTGGACGATCAAACATGAGTGGAGGATACTTGGGGTTTAGAGCCGGCCTTTAGCTGGACAATCAATGAACTGCAGCTTTCTGAACTTCCACATTAGCTTCATTTTTCAACAATAGATCTTACAGCAGGATTCATCATCGATCATTTTTATGATCCAACCATCTCTTAGACTTTCTTTCCTGACAAAACAGACAATTTTTCTTTTGTTTTCCATGAGGCTTATGGGAGGTGGCTGACTAAAAATAACAGCATTTTAATTCTAGTATGCCATCATTTGCATTTTTGAAGGACAGCTGCCATTTGCATTTTTGATTGGATTTCACAAGTTGTGCTGTGCTTTTCACAACCCTAATGAACATTTTGTATTATTCTCATACATTGTGACCCAAACTATGCAGCTTATCTTGAAAATAATCAACAGATTAATCTACAAATAGAGTAATTGTTGGATTCATAATTGGTTTTTCTCGCAGCTCCCATCCAACCAACACCAATCCACAGATTACACGACTCATTTTCAGCAAGAAAATTTGCATCCGGATGAGTTTTAACATCTTATTCAATCCATTCAATTTGGAGCGAGACCATGTATCAGCATTTGTGCAGTTTTTTCCATACAAAAAAATGTAATAAGTACATTGTTTATAATTGGAATATGTTCATAATGGAGACGTGAATTCTTTCCTCTGACCTTGGTGCATCTTCCCTAAGCCATTTGAGCTGGTCCTTTAATCGTGAGGCTGCATGTGTCATTTTGAACAAAATATGTTAATGCCACCTCTTTTGAAGAGGGCTGGAGAGCAGGATATAGAAAAAAACACTGCCGTGTGTAAAGTTTGCGAGAGACAGGATGACACTTCAACCCTCTCTCCATCAGACAGAGCTAAAAAGTGCTGTCAATGTTTTTTTTTTTTTTTACCCCCCTAACATGATGGGTTTCTGTTTAACAAATCGCACATGCAGCTGCACTCAGCTGCTGCACACTATGTAGAGGGATGATGTGTAAATAGGAGGCGGTACAGCTGCAGTAACATACCTTATTAGAGAAAAAACACTGCCCATTGTCAGCTTGTATAGAGACGGATTTATAACGCTGGAAAACTAAAGACATAAGCACGAGCCTTCAAGGCAAACATAAACCATTTTGCTAAGGAGTCACTGTCTTTACCTGACAGCAACATTCATCAGATAATCCCACAACAATTTCACAATCACAGCTGGAATGAAAGCATAAAACTAGAGCATTATGGAGCATTTCACTGAGTACCTTTCTACCCAAGCCAAACAATCTGGCGGGAACAAAGTCAGCAAAATAATCATGGCGTGAAGAAGAGAGTTTTTTCTGTCACCAAAGCTCACAATCTCACATGGACATACAAGAGGAAAGTAGCATTGCCTTGAACTGTCCATGAATTGTTCATAGGTTAGTCTACAGTACATCTTGTTCGTACTCCATCTTCTTCCTTTTTGCTCTTCTTATGGACATTTGTCATCAACTGTTTATCTCACTGCAATGTCAACATGACAGACATAAATCTAAAATACATATAAAAATTAGTGCTGTCAAACGATTACAATTTTTAATCAGATTAATCTCAGGGTTGCTGTGGATTAATTTCGATTAATCATGATTCAATATCATTTATTTTTTAATCTATATTAATTGTGTTTCATTCTGCATTAGCGAAGAGACTCAAGACAGCACTCAGTGATCAACGCATTAGGGCTCCCCCCACAAATAAGCGGCTGCTGGAAGAGAGTGGGTGAGTTGTGTTTAGTCTCTTTGCTAAAGAAATCAGGCAAAGCTAAAAAGATGTTTGGTGGCTAGTGCTGTGGCTGGGACCCTATATGTACTGTTGATAAAGTTAGGTGCTGTTCTGAGCATTATTTATGGCTATAGAGTGGCGTTTGGTTGAGGTTTGCGTGCGGAGGTGTAGACGGCTGTGTATTGCTATCGTGCGGTCATTACTAAAGTTGGTATAACTAGAGAAGCAAGCGGTCGGCAACATTTACCTCTCAAGGGGGTGTCTAACTCGGTGTTCTGGTGTGTTTGACCATAACTTAATTTTACGCCGGAATATCCCTTTAGGCTGGAAGTGCCTTGGTGAAAAGAAAACTTCTTCCTGCAGAGTCTGGATAATACTTAATGTTGGTCGACTCTGTTTGGCCATTTTTTTTTTTTTTGTTCTCAAATTTCTCATCGTTTTCCATATCGAGTTTTTTAGTTCTGCTGCATGTCACTACCGGATCAACTGCGCATGTGCAACAGTAACACTACTTGGACAAACTGTCAAAAATGCATTGCCAGAAAAGTTTTAGCGATTTTGAGTGATCCTGTGTTAAAATTTTTAATCAGATTAATAATGGTGATGGATTAATCCGTAAGAATGCATCAATTTTGACAGCCCTAATAAATAATACTTTTTTTGGTCAATTTGAGGTGAAAAAAGTACAACTTTGGGCTGAGGAAAAACTGAGCTTTGTCCAACTTTACCATAAAATCTATGGCCAATGGGCTGTGATTTATCCCCACAGGGAAGTATTCTCATTCTGACATGGTAGCAATTAAAGTGACAAACAACAATTACTGTGATTTCATTTTATAAGTAAAACATTTCAAATTTCCAGCCTAGTTTTATGCTGTGCGTGCCGTTTTTCACCAACTAATCAGGGAATTTAAATCATTGAATGCCTGGGAGTTTTGAAAGAAGTCACAGAGCTGATCATGGCGAAGCTCAAAAAAAAGCAGCCATCCAAACCTCTGCCAAAGAGCATTAAAAAATGTTCTCTGATGTAAAACTTTTGTGTTCTGTGCAAGAACTCTGGATGATTTGTCTCACAGTAGAAACCATGGGAACAACCCTGGCAAAAATAGTCCTGACCTAAAACTGACAGCTCAGCCTGCAGCCCCTCCTGACAGTCTGTTGCCACTAAGATGTCAGAAAAACACTAATTTTGAACATGAAACTGCTACAGAAGTTAACATTTTAACTCACCATTTTTTGCTGGTTTTAATTTACGCGATAAATGTAACTGGTTGAGAAGAATATAAGAAACTTTAAGTGGGAGCTCAGTAAGCAGCCCAAGAAGCCAAAAAACAAAGCTAGTTTTAATGTGAAACTGTTAAATTTTGCATTGTTGTTGTTTTGATCAATGAGTCTGTCAATGAGGAGTCTCTTTGGCATGTGGCAGAAACCTTGGACCAACCACCAGTAAACCATTACTGGTAGTTCAGCTTGCAGCCTCACCTGAAATCCCCCTTTAGCTCAGAAGCCATGATTTTAAGCATTAAACTACTTAATTCGGGATTTTGAGGATAATCTTCAAACAATCCTTCATTAATCAAAAAGAGGGGGAAAAAAATCGTGAAAACTGGTTTTGTCACACTGCCAAGTCCCATTTGAAATATGTATGAAAATTTGTACGGAAACTTGATCTATAAACCTGTTACACCTCTGCTGCTCGCACGGGTGATTCAGCAGTGCTGCTCTCCAAAATGCCTTCCAGCCATGGAAATAAGATGGAACAGAGACGAATATGCCATCCATCTGGGTGGATAATGGTCATATGAGTCTGATTCTGCGCATACAGTTTTAAATCACCATAACTATGGACCTGAACACTACAAAAGACTTTTTTTGCTTTGTCACGGATCGCGTCTTGCAGTCAAACTGTGTGTGATTGGAATTTCGAGGGTTAGGGGAAACAACACGGTGAGTACTTCATAGGTTGGGCCAGTGAGTGGGAGGATATTGAACATTTCTAAAATCAAATATGTTTCAAAATATGTTCATTGTTGGGTCACAGTTGAAAGAATGAGTAAGGTGTGAGAGGATAAAGAGCATTTCTGGAGTCAAATTTATTTTAAAACCTTATAGAGCTTGTTTTTAATCTTAGTAAGCGGCCTTGGTTTACCAGCATGTGCTGTATACTTTACAGCAAAGAAGCGCAGAGAAAGAATGTTCGTTTTCCTGTGCGTGTGACCATGAGAGTGAATCCTCAATACTATTTTCAACCAAAGCCTGCTATTAATTTCCAGCCAAAGTAATTATCTGATCAAAAGCCCAGTGTTTTAATCTTCCCAGAGACAGAAGGAAAAGAGATCCACAGACTGAAACGAGCGAGTGGTGAGCGTAAGTGAGTCGTTTATCCTTTAGTTGGAAAAGGAGGAGAGATTTGGCAGCCGTGAGCTTCATCTACCCTCCCATCAGTTCATTACAGAACTCCCTGCTAGGTGGAGAACAAGTGGGGAGGATGATCTGGAGTGTGCTGGCAGACGAGCGGGCCATTACCCTAGACACGGAAACCAGACATCTTGTTCGCACTTGGCAAGACACACACGTTCTGGAAACAGTCTACAAGGCGCCATGACCCCTCGGCTTCTGTCTACATGTCTGTCGTTCTCCCAGCCTGTGCTGCACCTGTTTGGAGCCAGCATCTTGTAAACATCAGCACAGCAGAAGCAGAGCCAAATTGTCTGACATCATTTCTGAGTTTCCTGAGAAAGTGACATGTTTGATGAGCCTGCCATGAGAAAGAAAAAAAACCGCTGGGCACTGCTTCCCACGCTTTCACCTGAGGTTACACATCTCTTGTGACCAGGAGAAAGCTTGTAGGGAGACTGATGTTGTGGCTGGCAGATTATCATAGAGCCAACATGCCATTTACTGTTATAAAAATTGTATCTTGCATATAAATTAGCCGATATGCCTGAAATAAAACTCAGAGTGAAGTGTAACCAACTTTTAGCAGAACTTGGCATCACAGCCAAGCAGACAGTATAATTTAGTGATGTATAACTTTTCAGCGAGTGTTTTCTTTTAAAGAATTTTTGACTGACTGGAATTAATACTGATGTCTCTTCAGTATGAGGCAAATGAGACCATCAACGATGCGACAGACAATGTCTATAGAATAGAATAGAATATTCCTTTATTGATCCCCCATGGGGGAAATTTTTTTGTCATCCAGTAATTTGTAATGCCTGTCACTGAGGCCAGGCGTAGAGGTGTCAGAGAACACAGTTTTCTGAATGCTAAAAAGATTTACTCTTCATGAATTTGCCAAACAGGTTGTCATCATTTGACCTCTAGAAGAAAGCAAGAAAATGTTGTTGTCAGAAAAGACATCCTACTCATGCACAACAGAGCAAGCTCAGCCAAGAGGTCAGAGGAGGTTTAAAAAAGAAGCCTTCTGAGTAAGAAGAGTAAAAAGAGATATGCATGAAAAGGTGGGTTAATCCAGCTGAAAAAAACTGATATTTCTTCACTAAAATGAATGAACTTAATGAACTTAGAGTTGTAAACCCCCACCTGAGGAAGAAGCCACAGTTCTGGACTGGCCTGATCCCTGTCTGCCAGAAGACCAAGTATGTGTGTGTGTGTGTGTGTGTGTGTGTGTGTGTGTGTGTGTGTGTGTGTGCGTGCGTGCGTGCGTGCGTGCGTGCGTGCGTGCGTGCGTGCGTGTGTGGGAAAATCCCAAACTCCTCTCTTGAAATACAAAGTCAACAAGGTTTACCCCACAAGAATTCCAACTCTTAGAAGTGGCAGTTATTCAACATCTACTTCTGATGGGTCTGTATGCACGAGCAACATATCCAAGCTTGGAAAAGGAGCCTCCAGAACACCCTTGTGGTGTATCACATGTGCACTACAGCCATAGTGTGTTTGTACAGTCCATAGTTGAAGTCGTACTGTAAGTGCCAAGACAGGGCATTTCTACCAACGGATATGGCGCCCAGCCTGAAACCAGAAGCAGCTGACAGATTCATGTTCCTGCCACAGAATATGTGAAGTCATGCATGTTCATGGTGTTCCTGTTTACAGCAACTATTGATTGGAATGAACAGACTTGGGGAAAGTTTCATTGTTGGGGTGGTCTTTGTTTTCATGGCTAATTTATTTTCTTAGTCGTTCGTATAGCCAGAGACATGTCTGTTTTGTCTTTGGTTCATGTATGTATATGTCATGCCTATTGTTCTCATTTTATGATTACTATAGAAGAAAAACCCATATTGAATCACAATGAAATCACCACGAGCAGCTGCACATAAGCACACCAGCCAACCAATGATGGAGAATAAAGAGGACTCTTCATAGGAACGCAGCAGCGTGCAGCCTACACAGCTGTAATGTACTTCTAAAATCCCTGCAGTTCAGCAGCTCTTAAAGAAACCCAGTTGTTATGCTTTGATCTCACTACAACACAAGCCTATTATTCCCAAAGTCGTTTTCTATCTGAGGTTTTACAGACAGTTGTCTCGGCAGCATTTTTACCAACTCAAATCAGTTTGAAGTTCTCTGTTTACCACAGAAACTTCCCCATTAATGTCATAAAAAAAAGACAAGGGACAGTGACAGCAGTGGAGAAATAAACAAACACTCAACATTTTTCCAGTTTATTCTGATCTGTCAGTGTGGCTCAGGCTTCCACCCCTGCATTAAGCAAATTACCCAGACACTAGCCCTGTTGTTATGCTGATGATGCCGAGCTGTACTCGCCTGTAGAGCCAGACAACTTGAAACATCATCTTCTTAAACGTTTTGACAGCTAATTTCAAGGCTCTCTTAATTTGTCCCTCTAGGGTTCACAAAGACGATGCAGGACAAAACGCCCATTAATGTCAAGTCTGCTGTCAGGGACTGGTATAAAATTATTATCATCAAGACAACTTGTTCGATACTTAGTTTTTTCACTCTCCTCAAAGCAAAAAAATGCATCATGTACATCTCTTTGCTGAACCACAGAAATCAGAGCAGCCTTGTACAAGCCTCAGAGCCCCCATGTTATATTGATTGTGAAGGTGAGCTAGTTAAAGCCCCCTCAGGTGAAGTCTGGAAACCTATTGATGACTTGATACTGAAAAGGAACAGTTCCTATGGCGTGGAAATAGCCTTCTTTAAGGTGTTAATAGAATAAAACCAATGGATTTGTCGTTTAGGGAGGGTAAAATTGAAAGTAGCCCCTTCAAAATAAAGAGAAAGACAATTGCATGAATACTAAATCCCTTTTGTGATCAAAGCTATCAATGAAATAAAATGCAAAAGCTTGAGATCTCGATCATTACTCCCCTTTCACTTGCCTATCCCTTTTGTGATCATTACATGGCATGATCCACATTACAATTACCATGTGGTTTTACTGCACTTCCCATTGCTCTGAAGAACAGGATGCAAGACTAATTAGAAATTTCACTCAGCCGTGTAACCACAGTAAAAAAAAAAAAAAAAAACAAGTCCAGACAGCATTTCAGAGGAGAAACTCCACACTCACCTTCCTCTGCAGAAGCCATGAACACCCATTCCAGGAAGATGCACCCCAGCAGGACGATGCTCCGGTATGTCAGCTCCATGATGTTTGTGCTAAAGACGGTAAAATAGTAACCCCACTTCTCTCTTGCCTTGAATTACAAATCAATTGGCAGTGGCAGCTCGGCTGTGCACTCCCTGGCCGCAAACCAGTCCGCATTTAAAGTGGACTTCAGTTCAAAGAGCCTCACACTGTGGTCAAATCACTGCAGTAGAAAAATACACTTTAGCTAAGTGCGGTTATCAGTCGGTTTTTACTAGAGAGCACCACGAGTGGGTACAGCCCCTTAAATAGGTAGGGTTTTAACGTCGGACTGGAAAGTTCTCCTAATTGTCCAACTTTGTATTGTGGTGAAACTGTCCGTAGGAAAGCACAAGTCAGAAGCAAAGCAGGGTGCTGCACCTCCTCTCCAGCATGAGTCCTCTCTGCATGGTTCAAACTAGTTGTATCCTCGGTGTTAATAACGCTCTTTGTGTTTCACGCGACTTCTCCCAAATTATCCCCTTAGCGCGAGGACCGAGCAGGTTGGATCCACAAACAGGGGCTCCTCACTGCATGTCTGAAAACAGGCAGAGATGGATTTACTCAGAGTCGACTCGTCCCTTCTTCCACATCTTCTTGAAAACAAGTCCACCAAAGTGCGTTTTCCCCGTAAAAGCTCCAGACTATTTTGCTGCCGGAGGGGGAAAACACGAAAGGTGTTGTGGGGATGTTACGCGAGACGTCTGGTCTGGCCTGAATTGACGAGCAAAATGTGTCTGTAGCTGAGGAAGGATATCTACTTTCTTCTCCTAACAAAGTACCAGACTCGACACGGAGCGGATTGAAAAAGTTGTGCTCTTAAGTGGCTCAGGGAGCTGACTACAGTGAGCTGGTCACCCAGGACTTCATCACCGCATCAAACCCGGAGTCGACTGGCAACAGCAAGCTCCGCCCACTCCCGTTTCCATAACAGCAGAGTCAAATGAGCGGGACGACAACCAGAGTTTCCTTGGAGTGCCTTCACAATAAAACACAAGTTAGCTAGCTAAATAGTCCAGAGTAGGTTAAGTTTTAGATTTGGAGATACAATAACACATTCTACAGTTAGACTCACTTTTATGAAGTTGAAGGCTTTAAAAAGTCAGCCTTGGTCAACTATGAGTGGAAGAACTAACTCAAATGACCCATAGCAGGAAGATTTTGGCCAAGTTTCATCAGAAAGCAGTAAAAAAACAAAAAACAAATGCTTCATCTACAAATACAACCTGAAAACTGATAGTGGTTTTAAATAAGTTTTAAGTCTTATTACTTAAAATTTTGTGTATTTTAAAATGTATTTATTTTTGTAAAACGTATTTGAACACCCATAAAAGCGCATTATAAATAAAATTTGTTGTTATTATTATTAGTATTATTATTATTGCAAGGAAATGTCAGGGAAGCTGGAAAAAGGGAGTTATACTCATACACAACATTTGAATTATATAGTCACTTATAAATTTAGAGACACAACACAACTAGGACAGTGAAACTATTTTAACAAGCCTAGATGTGTGTTTTGATGGACTTAACATAATCCAGATCAATTTTCTGTTGGGGTGATTATCTACACAGATACCTTTTTGAACCATCAGCAAGCAGTTTTGTTTTAGTGGCTGCATCAATGCATCAGCAGCAATAGAAAGTAGGCCTACTTTACTTATGCTGACTTTTATGCACCACAAAACCAAAATCAGAGCCTTTTCTTTACCCCACGTAAAGCAAAGACTTAGTTAAAACACTGCTTACAGGAATGTTGTACTCTTATTTTGAAAACAGAATTGCCTAACTTCTGGTGGTGTTGTCTTTTTTTTCCCCTCAGTGTCTTGACTCCAAAACAACAATTAAGTCCGTCCTATCTACAAGTTCTGGCATGCTGTTTTAGTAGCTGTCCTCTAGAAGAAACCCGCAGGTGTAGCAGGTGGTACTATCAGCCTCAACGTGCAAAACTTGGCCCAATTCAACAACAGTTTGCTGGGAAAGCAAGCTGACAGATCACCCAATTTATGTGTAGGCAAAAAAAAAGGAAAAATCAGGAAACATGTCATGCTTTCACAAGTCAGAACAACTCAGAGCCTGGAGCAGCACAGCTGAATGATATAGGAGTTGAAGGACTCCTCAGCAGGGCTGATCTTGAGGCTCTGGAAATTTGAACATAGTTGGTCCGGTGTGGTTTCCAGTTTAAGGTCAGGGAGGCTGAAGTCTGCAAAATGCAGATTTACCAACTTAGTCTGCCGCCTGACTCTTTGCTACCCTGCTGCCTTGCTGCTTTTGACAGATAAGACTATGTGGTTTCTTGCAGTCCTCTGAAAAGGAAAGGTTCTGCATTATTAGCAGTGCTTGCTAAGAGCCATTATGCATTTGAGCCGCCTCACTTGCCATTTTTAAACTCCTGTGTTATGACATCCCGCTAAAGTGAATATTTTTCTGCAACCAGCTATCTCAACACAGCATAATTTAATGAGACCCATAACATTAGCGATTCATTACATCAGTGTTGCAGCACGGCCCATTTCTGTGTTTAATTAATGAGTGTTTTCCTCAAGGGGAGCTGGATAGACTCACTTTTTGAAGAAGATCTGGGAACGACAGTGGCATAAATAAAAGGAAATGCTAATTCTGAGTCTGAATGACGAAATGTAAATAAGACATTAGCAATTCAAGCTCACTAATAAGGGCAGTCCAATTTAAGTACAGTGTTTGCTGTGCTGGGTCCGACTTGCATTGTCAGGAAGGTTCAAACTTTGAGTGACATTGACAAAGTCATCTTACTAATGTCACCATAGACTTACATACATTACGTTGCTGTATCTCACAAAACAACAGAGAAAAGAGTCTAAAAATACCTGCAATATATGGCACAAGACCACTGTTTTTATGAGGCACTTCTTCACTCGACATCAGTAGCATGTATGTGCATTATTGTGGAAGCTGTCATGCCAGTAAGATCTTTGAGACCAAACAGCAGAATTGTTTGTATTTTGACTTATTGCACTGCTTTGGCTTTCTTATCTATCTTATTAACTTCACTGCAACAATACTGCTGTGCAATAAACCGTCAGTGAGACATTGCTGCAATCTATCCTGACTCCATTAGCAGGCTCATTCCTCACTTTTGTAAGAAAAATATATCCATTTACTAGTTTGTTTCTTTGTTCATTTGTTATGCAAGTGGTAAGAAACTCTAAAGAGCAAGCACAAGGAAGATGCTTGAGTTCTCCAGCTATCCAGAACTGTCACGTTTAGAGCATGCAGCATGAAATTCTTTGTCTTCTTCGTGAGCTTTCTTAAGACTACGCCTCTGGAAGATAAAAATCACTGAAACAACACGACTAAGAGATGTCCTCTTAAGGTTTAATATCTCTTAATAGACATTACAGTGTTCCTCAACTAAACTCCTTTTTTCTCACAGGATGTGTTATCAGGAACTAGAATGTCATCTGACACAAGATTGAGATATCAGCTCAGCTGGTGGGGAAAGTAGGAGTATTTTAACCACGATCCTTCCCTTACCTTGACCATAGTTGATGAGATCTTCTTTTTGACACACCAAAGAAATATTGGTTTTTATTCATGGTAATCTTGAAAATGTTTTTGTGTTTATATGTCAGTTTGTCACTTTGTCTACCTGTTTGGTCCCAGCTAAAAGTGTATTGCCATGAATTTTTGAACAGACACTCATGGTCCCAAAATGATGACTTCTCATTTAGTGTGAGCAACAGGTGAGAGTTTGTATGTCATGAAATATCTGTGGACTGATACAAACTATTTTAACTGACTTTCATGACCCCTAGATGATCATTTGGCCGGACTTTGGTGAATTTTTGACTTATTTTGTACCAGACAGATTTGCAAGCTCATGTTTTATGGCAGGGCTGTTTGACCTCTTGCCTCCTGGATTAATTGAAAACTTTACAGTACACTGTTGAGACATTTTTGGTAAGAGCCAAATTGGCTACCACTCAGTTGGAATTTGTACTCAACAAACTACAAGCAATTTCATGCAATGTACCGACAGTAACAGTTGGTTAGTAAATCATGTCATTTCAAATATCTCTTTATAATGTTGGTCTAGACATATCAGTTGGATGCAGTGGCTACCAACCTAGCCAAGCAGGGAAAGCTCTTCATCACATTTGTTGCTCTGATTAGTTGGAAGGCCAAAACAGCTTTAGTCCTGCCTGTGTGTAGTGGCCCTTGTAATTGGAAAAAATAACAGTGATTTCTTACGGTGCCAGCCTATTAAAAATTAGGATAATGATTATCTACACGTCCACTTTCTGGAGAAATCGGCAAGCTATTGCTGTGTTTCGATACATCAGTGCACCAGCAGCAATGCAGATCTGGTCCCATTCTACTTAGTTGTAGCATCAAAAGATTTTCTGTCTCTAATCAGAGTCTCTTTTCATGTAGTTAATGGCCAAATACTGACACATTCATATCAGCCCCAGCTGTACTTTTTGTGTTGTGCTAATTAGTAATTTTATGCACTTTCAGCCTAAAAATACGATGGTAATGAGATGGCAAAAACTCTGTGTGTTTGTTTTATCTTTATGGTACCGTTTGCACGCCAGTGTTAGTATTCAGCTCAAAGCAGCACTGTGCAGCCTTGAGGTGGAGTAAGAATAGCTGGAGACTTCTTGAGCATACTTACTCTGAAAACTTTCCGGATTCCATGTCTTGCTCGAGGGCACTTGGTCATGTGGACAGGATGAACCAGGGATTAAACCGCCGTGGCCAGGATTCAATGGCCAGCCCCCTCTATTTGAACCGTACTCATCCCTGGTTGCTTTAGGCTCTGTCTTTGTATTCTGTTCGTATTGCGAAAATCTGTTTTTTTCTTTAAAACCTTCTCTTAAAGATTGAGACTTGCAGCATCTATCAATTGTTTGAGTTCTGTGAGTTTGCAATTAGCTAAATAGCAAAAAAATAACATTTAAAGGTTCTTGACTTACACAAAGGAACAACTGGTAGAAATACATGTAAACACTTTCAGTACCCAGCTTTTTTTATCAAACCGTGCAGGAGCTCTCTTCTCCACATGATCGGTGTTTTAATTTCGCCTTCTTTTCGGTCCGTGCACATGTCACTGAGCAGGAGAGGAAATGTGAATGCTAATGCCGCCATTGGTTATCTTTTCTGTAATGGTAGCGGCACAGCTAAGCATACCTGAATAGTACAGCAATCTCTCTTTGCTACATTTCTTATTTTAGGATCATATGTTATCACTGCTCTGACAAAATGAAAGTGTGCGTTTTGCCTAGGTGACATTTTAAGCCTTATGGGTTAAGCTGTGCCCTTGCAGATACAGCTTAAAAAGTAACACCATACAGATGCGTGTGCTGGCTTCTTTTGGTGAGTTAAACCTGACTTTGAACAACCACAGACCTTTCCATCTCTCTTTTTTGGTTAATTTTATAGGTCTTCAACATAGATGACAGAAGTTAATATTCCTTTGGAGTCAACATGCAATGTCGTTACTTGGAGAAAAGGCACAGAGTTGACATTTTCATTAGAAGTGAATATTCCACAACACTTCAATCATTCACTTTCATATTATTTCAGTTAGAAATATCTTCTGCAGCAGGAGTGTCTGTGGTGTAAAGGAGCCTTAGGAGTCAAAGAGGCAGAAGAACCAAGAAGGTTTAATCCCACATCAGTCAGAAAGCTCTGGCACAGAACCACAGGAGTTGGTATTATCGTGGGCTTTAAACTTCGGGAGGTTCAAACGTCATAAAGCAGCATCTTAACAGGCAAATCCTGCTTCACACTCCGCTTGCACACCAATGTGAGATGAATTATCTGATCTTAATGCAGTCAGTGCGATATAAGGATAAAGAGCCCTGTTGCAGCTGAGATGACATCATTCACATTTACTCACACAGCATGAGACATAAACAATCTGAACTCCAGTTGTCCTACACAAACAGTTTGATGGGTGCCAGCTGGGACCACGCGGATGGAGGAGCAAGAACGAGAGAGGACGGAGAATCTGTGAGCAGAAGACACAGCAGGCTGAAATTAATAATAAAATATGAACATGGAAAGGATTTGTGTTTGATCCACTACTCCAGGCTGTAGCTGTCGTGTTGTAATGAAGATAACAAATGATGCTGACAACCTCCTGTGAGCCGCCAAAGTGTGTGGTAGACTGATTGAATTTCCTTAGTGAAGTCAATGAGAAACAGTTCCTCGGATTCTGAAACTCCTAGATAGTAACATGTCTGCTGTATAATCACCCTGGATCCAAAGGATTTTCATGTCTAAAGAATTAAATCTGGGCAGAGAAAAAATACCTCCATCTCAAAGCTCGCTCTATGGAAAAATATAGAGCAGCAGTTTTTATACCTGAAAGAGCCACGCCCCAGTTCAAGGTCTATAAATATTCCTTTAATTACCCCAGACTTAGATGCAGTATTCCCAAAATATTCTTGTTTTGGAAAGATGAGAGTTCTTCATTAAAAAGGGCGCACAATTTAATGAGTACATCATACATCTGCACGGTTTTGGTGGCTGTTATCGGAGTCATCTGAGAGCAGTCAAAATAAATATAACTGAATGTGTTTTTGAAGTACCACAGAGTTACTGAAGAGCAAATTCACCTGAACAAGCACAGGCAGCACAGTGGTGTGTTGGTTCAGACTGCCGACACAAAGTGAGAAGGTCATTGGTTAAAATACTTATTTAAAAAAAAAAACATAGGTACAAAGATGTTAAACTCAGGCTTCCCCTTGATGTGCCCTCTTAGTTTGTAGAAACAGTTTTCCAGCACCACAAAAAAGCAGAAGTGAAACACTAAAGTATTTCCTTGAAACGTGCGTCAAAATTCAAGAGAAGTTGGCAATATGTGTCGTTCTCATCTTGTGATGAAGGTTTCACAGAAATATTACAAAACCTGACAGACTGAGACGGATGCAATCTTCAGATTAATCAATAATCACATTGAGAGTTGAACTTGTGGAGATAACAGCTGCATGTTTACTCACACATGAGTCCACTGAGGTCAAGTTCTGCATGTCCAGCCAGGACACAGGAAACTGAATGATGTGGTTTTAGGGGATTTTTTTGAGTGCACAGCTGAAATTTCCCATTTAAGCAACATGTCGTGGCTTTATGTCATACTGCACATCATTGAGGCTGTGATTCAGCTGTGACCACGTGCCGAAACAAAAACCAAAGACTAAGATTGATAACTGATTATTCATCTTTTGAAATGAACTGAATATAAGAAGTGTTTTTTATTCTTGAGGTACATCTGAAAGAAGTAATATCAACTTATATTTGGGGTAAGTAGCTGATTGGCCTAATTTTGTTGTAAATGTCGTATTACTGTCTAAAAACCCACCTTTACTCCTTGGCTTTTGACCCAGCATGAGACGGCATTTTTTTTATTTCTTTTAATCATATTTTAAAACAACTATGTGTCAGCTTTGTTTGTTTTTAAAGTGCTCTATAAATAAAGTTGAGTTGAGTATTGTTGTGTTTATGATACCAGTTCTGTAAAATCCACTCCCTTCGTGAGACTGTGTTTTTTTTTTTTTTTTTTTTTGGCAATAAACTTTCTGTATTTCTGCGACCTCCGAAGGTTTTTCTGGTGTTCATTCAAATTCAGTGAGACAGTATGAGCTTTGTTATTAGTTTCTATGTCATAGATCAGCCGACATGTAAAGCTCCAAATTGAGTCAAGGGCAGCCTGAGACAGACATCCCAGTTTGTTTTCAGTATAGAAATACCAATGACCTGTATGGAAAAAAATATATATTTTCAGGGCATCACTGTCTGCCTGTGAGGATGATCAGTGCTGCAGGTCCTTTGTCTTCCTCTGCTGTCCATAATCAATACTTTTTACACAGTCTTGCCGTTATTATGTCAGGACTAGTTTCTTCCAACTACGTCTCTTGGCCAAGGTCAAAATGTTATTAAAACGGTAATTAATTTGATAAACTCTAGCCTTCACAACAAGTCATGAGCTGAATTACCAAAGCTTAAGGCACCTGAGGTGGTTTCCTCAGTGGTCTTTTGACAGTTGTTTTTTCTGTGTATTAGCGGTTTTACTGTTGTTATGCTATGGTTGGAAAGCCTAAATGTGGTTATAAAACTGTACTGCTGTATTGATCATTCACCAAATAGGCAATAGACAGTGAAAATCTGGTCATTTTTACATCTGGATGTTGGACTGTATTTCAAGTTTAAACAACAGATTAAGCTACTGTCATAAAACAGTAAACTTAGCATTGTGTATTAGCTATATTTACTGTTAGCTATAAGTGCTAAGTAGGTAGGAGTTGAACACTAACGTTGACTGTCTTCTTATGCTAGCTAATGATTTATCAAATGAGCTGTCTCTCTAACTTAGCCAGCTGAACATTCATGTGGCGTAACCCTTGCTAGTCAGCAGTGAAATTGCTTTCCGGTCTAACAAAGCCAAAATATTTAATATTGTTGGTCTGTGAGACACAACATACTATATTTATATATTATATATATTACGCCCTACTGCCCAGATATACACAAGAACAGATGTCAAATGGCAGGACTGTGATCTAGAAAACTGAGATGAAGTTGTATGTAGGCTATGTTCAGTCATGTGACTGTTCACCTATAAACTGGACAGTAGGCTTGTGGCTTCTTGACAAACATTAGCAATTTGAATTTCCAAGGAATTTTCAGGGAAATTTTCATTTCAGACCATCCCTAAATATCAATGATTCATGATTCTATTAGTTCTGAAATGACATTGACACATCAGATAAACTTTTTTTTTTATTCTGCTTACACCCTGGAGCAGCTTTGAAGCTTCCCACCTGAAGCTGACTTCAAAATAAAACGCATCAAACAGCCGAGGTGAAAACTAGCTCCACCAGCTGCCCTTACAGAGACACATAAACAGTTTTTAGGTCAGTCAGAAAGCTTCAGGATAATTCTCAGATGAGTCTCCTCTCCAACACTGGCAAGACACAAGTGTGAGCTTCTCTTTCATCTAAATCCAGCCCTGTCACTGTGGCTCTGGCCCCCAGCAGCAGCCACACAGAGGTATTACTCCATTATCGGCTCATTGTGAAACCGGCAGCAGATAATTGCTGGTGATACAGTAATAGGGGCACCTTGATCCCTGTAAGAGTTGTGAGATCCAACTGTTTGACGATCATCCTGCTAATTTTCACTTCGCCAGCTTCCTCCTGTCAGTGTGTTTGGAGTGAGATTTGGTTCTAATCTCTGGCTTGATTTAATTATTCCATTTGGAAGTATTTGTTTCTCATCCCCCCATAGATTTAAATGACTGTCCGCCCTGGCAGTGAAACTGGATTGTTTTCAAAACATGAATCACTTGAATGATTAAAGAGAGAGTTAAATCCAGTGAGTCGGGTGCTTAATTAAGAAGAAATTAGGACTTCTAATTTTGAAGTAACCACATTACTTTGGCGAGTTTTACAATAATCCATCTGTCGGGCATCTGCCTCACTGTAGGATCCAATCATGCTTCTTTTTCCACCAGCTCGGGTGTAGAAACATTAGAACCAGTATGGAGGAGATGCATCAGGGCTGGCAGGGGGATAACACGAACACATGGACTGAAGTTACCTGTTGTTACGAGGTCTTAGATGAACCTGGATGAGAACCCTCCCTTCTCCTATTTCAAATCACTCTGTTAGTGTAAAACAGCAGAGGCCGGGCTTTGGACAATCAAGTGATTGATGCTTTTAGAGAAAAACCTCATTGCCCACAACCTTGAAAAAGTAGATCAGAAAATGGATGAAAGATGAATATTTTACCCACGTTTTTTAATCCCTTTGAAAGAAAAATTAGTTATTGTAATTTGCATTCTGCTGTCTCAACTTTTCAGGGGCTTTATGATAAGTAGAGAGTGAGATATATCAAACAAATACTTCATTTTTCCTAAGTCTGCATCAAATATGAAAATATCTTTAGTACCCTGGGAAAAATTGGAATAAACTGAAGGATTAAAGTTTGAGAAAACTCCATTTTGTCAACATCCCAGTAGTTTTTCTGAGGTTTCAGCGTGGATTAAACAAGAAACAGTTCTCAAGAAATAAGAAATACTGTCAGAAAAAGAAAGTCAAATCTTTAATGACTGATTAAATGTCCTTATTCTGCTTCAAGAAAAACACAAACAAAGGTAGTTTATGTTCAAATCTGACTTTTCAAATAATGGTCGACACCTTGGTTGTGCTTGTTTACAGCCAAATCACAGACTGTGCCTTTAAAGACTATACATTTAGGGCATATATGCAACAAGCTGCAGGCAAGCACACGGAGAGCCGCCAACAAGCTGTGAATTGTCTGCCAGTTCACATGCTTTAGCGGTGCATACAATAAGAGGAAAGGGTTCTCACTGTGTGCTTTTCTAAAGAGAAAATGGTTCCCCTGATGAGAGAGGGGGAGGTGGGGGGAGCAGCAAATCAGAGCCAGACCAAGTAGGTGCAAATGCAGCTTAGAGGAGCTTGTATAAGCAGCTGAAAAATGGAGAATGAGTGCCCTCCGCTGGTCAAACTGTTGCATCTTTGCGGCAGTCACCTGTGGGACTGAGTCAAGTCATCAATCCCATACATGAAAAAAACAAAACACAAACAAACAAACAAACAATGCTGGTGAGACCATTTCAGAAAGCATTTTTAAATTCATTTTATTATTTTATAGCTAATTTACAACAAGCGCTTCACTGAACTGGAACATTTTATTTTGCTTGATATTGTCATTGTTAAATATATTTTTCTGCATCAGTTGACTCTGATGTAACTTTGTATTCAGTCTTTTCTGTAAAAATTCATATATCTTATAAGGAATATCACACTATGATACGGATGGCTGAGAGAGAGAGATATTAAGAAATACATTGAACCCTCAAATAAAGAAATTGAAAACATATTACTCCATTCATGGATGTGTTGTCGTGTGTTGTTGCTGTTTCTGTGATTCTCTCAATGTCTACATATAAATGGATGTGCTGATATCTTCGCATGTGTGTTTGAGAGTGTGTGTTTGCAGTCATTGTTTACTGTGTTTGAGCGGTTAAACTGGGCTGTGGCTCGGATGGATTCTGTACTTGCATCAGTTCAGCGGTGTTGCACGGCTAAACCTAAAGCCACACAGCACTCCCAACATCTCATCGGTATATTTACAGCATTCCTGGCCAAGACTCGAAAGCTCTCTTGATATGGAAAAGAAAATACAAAAATATACAAACTTGAGATGGAACCGGTGACGGATCTAAATAAATAATAAAAACAGAAATCCATACATGTCATTCACCAGCTTTCCACCTTTAGCTGAGAGAAGCGAGTGAGCTGAAAAATAAACAAACAATAAATATGAATGGTCACTTCCATCGATACTTCCACCTTCACTCTTATAATTCAGGACAAATTATAAGTAAATACAAACACATGCTCATAAAACTCCTGGAGTCCTTTAGCTTTAGCTCATCACTTTATCCTGTTGATTCCTGTAGCATATAATGCCGTCAGTGCAAACTTTATAAATACTGGTTTAATCTTTGAAACACTCGTAAAACCCTCTTCATTGCATAACATCATAGCAGTATTGCACTACATCTCACTCTCTCGCTCTGGCACGCATACATACACACACCACCCATTTATGTATTATACATTATAACCACCAGTGGATGTTATAAAGGATAGATATTCTTCATATAGTATCTTTTATAGATCATACTTTCTCCTCACACGCACACACGAGCAGCAAACACGCAGTCACACAGACACGCACACGGCTGTTTCGGTTCAACATATACAAGAACATGTCAAATATGTCAGTTCAAAGCTGTGAGGTCTGCTTTACATCGACGTGAACGCTTCAGTTATTTCTGTGTAATTTTTTGCTGCGTTTTTACAACAATAAAATGGGAAACGTGAGTAAATTCAACAACCAAACTGCAATATTACCCAAAGAAATCAATGGAATATTGTTCGGAGATGTTGATTTTTACAGACTTAGTCCCGTTAGAAATTGTCATAAAAAAGATATATATATATTTATATTCATATTTATATTTATATCTATGTATATATATAGGCCATTTATTTGTTAAACAAGACTTAGATTTAACTGGTGTGGACACAAGAGGGAGAAGAAGCAGAGAAAAAGTGGAAGAGAGAGAGTAAAAGAAGACCTATTTCTCCCATGCAGAGGAGTTTCCACACATATGCGCACACACAAGAGACCCACGCGCACATACACACACCAGACATCCAAGCACACACACAGACACACACACATACACCATGGCTTTTTTTTTTTTTGTACTGCAGCCACTGGAAACAGTGTGTACGTCTGCGGCTGAGGGATTCTCTTGGAAGAGTGATCGGTGAGTTTCTGCTGTTTGTGCCTAAGAGAGATAACATTCATCCTGGATTCTGACGAGCAGCTCAGAACAGCCAGTCCTCCCCTCTCTCTCCCTGTACAGGAGTGCGCTAGGTTACAGCTGAGGTTACAACTTTACATATGCGTTTGTGTGTGTGTGTGTGGTGGGGTGTTGGAGTGTATGGGTGCGTGAGTGTGTGTGCGTAAGAGAGCAGAGGCCGAAGTGTCAGGGCTTGTACCGCACTCACAACTGACCTCTCATGACCATTTCTCATGACCGTGTCTCTCTTCTTTTCTTCCTTCATGCTTAAAAACTCCTCCACCAAAAAGAGGTGGAGCGGTGAAACTCACCCTACCAACTCACCTTCCTTTTCCTTTTTTTTTTTCCTTTGTTTTCACTCCTGTCGCCATTGTCTTTGAGGATGCATGCACAAATTCAGCATATGAGTTTTATCATTATAATTATTCGAACTGCCTTTAAATAATGCCTATTCAACATGGGTGATTGAGCGAATGTCAGTCTCAGTCACTGAGGTGTTCTCACTCAGACCAAGGAGGGAAATAAAAGAACTCACTGCTGAGAAAAGACTCCATGTCCAGAGGGACTCAGCAGGATCTGGGCACCCCTTTCTCGGTCCTCCCCCTTTCCTGTCCTGAAACAAGGCAGCACTGACAGGAGGAGGAGGAGGAGGAGAGAAGCCAGGAGGCGATATAAAAAGAGAGGCCAGAGTCTTTTGGGGCACCCCTGTGTCAGACATAAGTGGTAGGAGGCGTTAAAGAGTGACGTGAGACTCGAAAGAGCTAAGGAGGGTGAGGTTGTTTAAATAATACCTCTGCTCACCCTCTTTTCAGCCCTGTTAAGGTATAAGATAGATCAAGGCTTCGTTGAGATCCAGGTGAGATGGACCGGAGTTCACACCTGGTATTAGAATGCATCTGAGATCCCTCAGATAAACTTGTGGTTTGGTTTCGCTCCACGTTTGCTTTTATCTGTTTGATGAATAAACTGATAAAAAGCAAATGCACACTAAGTTGTCTGGCAGCGCGAAATATGCTGTGTTCGGGACGTTTCTGTCCCCAGTTTTTAAGCAGTAACAGATGTATTTGAAGCTGTCCACTCGTAGCCAAGATGCATTTTAATGCCAAGTGAGAACGGAGCCTCAACACTCAATCCTGTCTCATTAAAGTGGAACATTAATGAAGTCTTTCTCTTGGTCTCTTCCCGGGTAATTACTGCGTTCGCATCTGTCTCAGTCTCCCCTTTTTTTGGTGTCCTTCTCTTCTTCGCTGTGTTTGTCTTAATATTCAGTAGTCTCTCTGTGTCATTCCCAGTGATTGCCTAAGCAACTGACTTTGCTGGAGGACAGAAAGGCAGGCAGGCGAGGCTGGCTCCGCAGTGAGGGTTGAAGGGTGGTGTGTTGATCGGTAGGAGGTTGTGAGGAGGATAAAGAGGGGGAGGTGGTCGGGCGGGTGCAGCATCACAGCCTCTCCCGAGTGGGGATCCAGATGTAAGGCCCTGATTGCTCCTCGATCACTGTCTTTACTTTGTGATAGACCTCTTCAAAGCTGTCCCCTTCCACGACAGCTGCGGCGAGACGCGAGAAAGAGAGAAAACAATGTGAAAATACGAAAGAAAAAAAAAACATACGGAAACAAAGAGGGGTGTAGTCAAGAAATGTCTCCCGCATGTGTTTGCAACTAAATGTGAGGAATAACCAATAATGAATCCAATTAAATGTTTTGCATACATTCGCAGTATTGTGTGAATCGCAGTGTTAACAAAAGGCGCTTCCATCCATTATGTATGTATTTCTGCAAAGTCGCCCACATATTTATTCAGCCTCACACAGCGGTTGATAAAATGTCACGTATGACAGCTGTTCCCCATTTCTTATAAACCGTAGACGCCGCTGGATTTGTGAGGAAGCCAAACATTCATATTCAGTCGACTGCTGAGATTTGCCCTAAATGTGTCTTTTAAATGTTAAAATGCCCCGAGTCCTTCCAGAAGGTATTTCTTTTTCTCGCTTAGCTAATGCGGCTCTAACGAGAACATGGAAGAGTTTAGTTATTCTTCGTGGAGAGAGAGCCTGTTTTATCTTTTGTCTTCAGTCATTTAATACGACTGAAAACTAAAATGAAACAGAGAGGGGATCAGGTGAAACCCCTGACAACCATCTGTAGTGTGCACACCAGGGTTTACCTTGTTTATGGAGGCTTTTGGTGATAACCTCTTCAAACAAAACAAAAAATGAATAAATTTGTTGCCTGTGGTTCACCTTTACTATGAACAAAACCTTTATCCATCAGTGCTGGTTACCAATTCATACGTACACATCATGAATATGTGTTTTACCTGAAAAACACTCTAAGAAGTCTTGCTCTAGTTTAAGAGCTCGGTCCATCCCTTTCCTGGCCTGCTCCTCTGTCAGGCGAGTGTTGATCTCTCTGTAAACATTAAACACACAAAAAGAACGCTCACTGTCTGTAGCCAAATAAAATGGAGGGGAACTTCAGCCTGTTTTGTCATGAATAAGAAAGAAAACAAGACAGAAAATATATTTTTATGTGAATGATCATAGGTAGGCTAACATCTGCCACATTGTGGTACAGGAAGATAGTCAGGGTCCTCTTTTGTGAAAGAATCAGCGCAATGAAAGGTCCCTCCTTTTCTTTTCTTGGTAATATACAAAGAGAGTTCACTCAGTCAGTGCTGCAAAGCAAAAACAACCTGGAGTAGCCACACCTGTCCGTAAAGACCTTAAAGTATCTTCAATCATGTTTAAACCGTGCTTTGTTCTCCTGTTTAAAATCAACTTTATTTTGATGGAAGTGTCACTGAGTGAGATAAGTGATTTCAATTCCTTTTTTTAATGTATGCTTTACACATATCATGTCATAAACTCATCAAACATACAAAAAAAAGCAAGCAAAGTTAACAGACTTCTTCTGTACTTACAGGACATTCTCGAGTGATTTGGGCCGGACAAAGATGGCGATAGGATGAAGCTGAGCTGCCTGTAATCTGCGCACAGCATTGGCTGATACATCCAGGATGCAGTGTTTCCCCTGCTACTCATTCATACAAGCAAAGAAAGAAATGAGAAGGATCAATAACGACTATCATTTTAGATATCACTTTAATTACATTTCCAATCAATGAGGCGAGAAGCCATGTCCAGCTGTGGCTCTCAGCTTAAATGCTATCTAATGGACTATTTATAAACCATTCTGAGCAAACAGTATAAAATAAATGCATTTTTGTAACTGATATACTGTAAATAATACAACATATTCCCAAAATTTATCTTGCCTAATCTATTAAGTGTAGGAAAATCAAAAATGCAAACTCTCAATTATTTGTAAATGGTTTTATTATCAGCAATGTTTTGGTCCTAGATCTCCATCAGATATATTTTTTTTTCAGTCTAGGACCAAATTGTTGCTAATCCATTTTCGTCTGACTCTTTTCCTATACACTAACCCTATGAAATAGATGTGCAAATCTTTTCCTGCTATTTTATTCTTTTTAGAAATTAATATTAATGAGAAGATAGAGCGTTATAATCAGTTTGTCTTGTCTCGACATGTTGCTGCGTACCTGCTCAGCCACCTCACGGACGCTCTGGACACTTGTGCCGTACAGGTGACTGTTGTACTGCCCCGCTTCGATGAACCGATGGCTCTGTATGTCCTTCTCCATCTGTTCCCGTGACGACACGAAGTGATAGTCCCTCCCATCCACCTCATACTCCCTCTTGGGCCGTGTGGTGTCTGTCAGGTAGAGAGCAAAACAATAAAAGCAGCACAGACAGTCACACTCCACTTAGAATCTCAAAATCTAAGCAATCACTTCCCCGAGAGGGAGAGAGGTGTATTATTCAGTCATCAACCTAAAATGGCTGCAGGTGGCAGCAGTGACATCAAATAAAACGTCTCAGTGACTGACAGCGTAATTACTTACGGGGAACACATGATCCAAACTTATCAGGGAACTCAGACAACAGGTCATCATTTATCCTGTCTTTGACGGGACCCAGAATGATGATGGGCCTGGCGTAATGAACTGGAGAGATAGAAAAAGAGTTAGAGCATTCAGAGAGGGGAAATAAAAACAAAATGAAATTGAATTATGATATTTTTCATAATGGACTTTTTTATAACCTTACCTTCCACTTGGGTGACGGTCTCATAACTGTGTGCAGTTTTATCTCTCCCTGGAGACAGAACATAGACACATCATCAAAGTTTCTTTTTACCATTATAAAATACATTTAGGTTTGCGGTTCTGCTTGTTGGTGTGTGTGATTGTTTTAAAGGCTGTCCTGGAGCCATTATAAGTTTCATAAGTGCCTTTGTGAATGCATGAACGTATTATTAGGTATTATGCAAGTTCACCTGTCATTGCAGCGATCCAACAGAAATCATTTTTTCAGGTGTTAAAAAAAACCAGCTTGTTTCTTTACTGCATTTGCTTCTGACGACTACTGTTTAACCCTCACATACTGTTCAAATCCTATACCCTCACAGTATGTTCCAGGTCAAAATTGCCCCTTCAAAACAAGATATATGTAAGAAATGTTTTTATCCTATCAAAGGTTTAACTCTCCTCCTGTGTTAGGGTCTGCACGGACCCATTTTTGCTTAAAAGAGCCACCTAAACTTGTTTTTTTGCATCAAGACTTTTTGACTTTGTCAGGAACCTCTATTTCAACAAAATAAAAATAAAAAAATTAAATTAACTAAATTTCAAAATGCTCTTATTAAAATGTGCACTGTCAGGCACCACACTGACAGTCAGATCTTCTTCCAATCATGTGAGATTTAGGAAATTCTAATTTTACCATGTTCTTCCATGCACAAAATACAACATTGAGCATGTCCAGACATGTAAGATCAATTAGTATAGATGACTGTGTGAGGGGTACACTGACAAAGAAAGGCCCAAAGGACCACACCAAAAACTATTATAAGCAATATTTTCATGGATAATGAAGCCTAACAAGATAACCTAGAGATGAGAACCAAATTGAATGATAGAGAAATGTTTTTAGTGTGATTCGCAGCTGAAACCGACCCTTAACATGATGGGTGCGTAGTAAAAGCTAACACAGGAGGAAGGTTAAAGAGATTCAAGAATATAGTCAGTACCCAACCCTAGATGACAAAGTCAGTACCTAAAGAAAATAAAAAGTGTGTATCTTAAATGTTGCAGCTTGTACATTAGACAGTCATCAAGACAGTCAATGCATGGGTCTGTTGGAAGTGATGCGAGCTTTAGTCTGCAGTCAATAAAGACTACCTGTGTTTACATTAGACAGTCAGTGTGATGTTCACAAACTGTGCTGAGTGTAAGGGTACTTTGTCTCTGCAGAGATCAGCAGTGAACCCATTTGCAGTTGGTCCTGCTACTTGCACTTTAAATTGAGTGATCAATCTCGCCATGAATACACTAAACAGGCTCCCACAGGGTGTGTCTAGTTACTATGTACATCCATAAACATTTGCATGAAGTCTATGTAAATATGATGCGTTTGTGTGCGGCGGCAAATTATGCCCAACTGTCAATGCCAATTACTATAGTGTTGACTCGAATCTGCTAAAGTCAGTTACATGTGTAAATGTCAGCCTGCAGTGTCAATACGCGTTTATGCTTCATACTAATTACCCTGAGTGCCCAGGCTGTCTCGACCATGGTCCTGCAAACAGAAAGAGAGCAGATATTTACACACTTAGAGGCAGTGTGAAAGAACAAGCCTTATTCAGACAGACGAGGAGAAGAAGAAGAAGAAGAAGCATACCCTCTCTTTGGTGTTGACACGAGACCACTCTTTTCTTTCAACCCTAGCAAGAAGGAGGGAAAGAATCAGACATTTTGGAGACGGAGCGATCAAGCCAAAATGGCTTATAAGCTTTTAGTTTGCTCTCTTCTTTAATCAAAGGTTGCAATAACTTTTGAAATACAATAAAAGGATGAGTCATCTCACCCACACTCACAGTGTCATGTCTGACCTGTGCTTGCTAGGGATGAAGCCGACCTCCTCGGCCTCATTCTGGGGGCTGACCTTACGGGCCTGCCACCACTCCTCATCTCCACAGTCCAATACATGCAGCACATCCCCAAATTTGAAGCCCAGTGCCTGGCTGAGGAAGCCACAGTCTGCAGTCTTGTCATAGTCAAAAAGAGCTCTGAGTGATGACAAAAAACATCATTCAGTTAATGAAAAGCACTTTGAGAGATCATTAATGATTCAAACAAAAGTATCATAACCACTGTTCACTGTGAAAGAACATTAACATCATCAAAAATGTGCAGCACTTTTTCAAAACAGTATATACAAACACAACAACACACTGTAACTTGTAGTTCTTTCTCTAAAGTAAATTATTCCTATAAAAAGACTTCTAAATACCAGCTGCAGTATTTTCTACTGGCTCCATCTTGAAAGTTAGGGGTGTCCACTAGCTAAACAGACATATTTAATCTGAAATAGAAGATTTAGGGTATAAGTTTTGAGAATTTTAGCCTACAACTGCAACGAATCAGGAGTAATGTGGCTCATTAAGATTTTGCTGTACATTCACACCGACATGCTGTAATGAAAACCTGGACTATTTTGTGCAATCCAACACAAAAGCCACACTTACTTTATCATATTTATCATACTTTTACAAAACCTCTGAATTACAGTTTTGTTGACATGGTCACACAAGTGATGATTGTTCTTTGACGTAAATGTTGGTGGTGTAGCCTACTGGAGTGGACAAAACATAAGGAACAGCTTTTAATACAAGACACTCCAGTATACCACTACAACCACCCTGAACGTCTCCAATAATAAAGCTAATTGACTGTTATGAACTATCGGGTTGTGTGAACAAACAATGAAAAAAAGAACCTTCCAACCAACAGGGGCAGCATTATTAGATGATAAACAGGATTAGAGCAACTACAAGAAGAAGACATACTGCGCCATCTTGAATTTACGTGTCTTTAATAAACGTCATTAACTGCTTTGAGTGTACTCTACTTTTGCAGTAAATTTAATTCTGCTTAACTGCTGTAGTCTCATATTTCACCATTTCATCTGGGTATTTCTGCCTTTATTAGATGTAAAAGACAAAGAGAGAAAGTAGCGGATGTGCAGCAAAGGGTGGTGGCGAGGAATCGAACCAGCATCAGCTGCGACGAGGACTGTAGCCTCTATATGAGACGCTTAGACAATTAGGCCATCTACAACCCAGATTCACTCATTTTACTTAATATATAAACCTAATTTACAAAAAAGGAAATAAAAATTCTACCTCCATAGTTGATTCTTTGGACAGGTATTCATATTAACTAAGGAGAAAATGAACCACCTTCAATTCAAATCTTGACATTTCATTGCCACAAAAGCTTTACACTACATTCAGTCGTATAAACCACCATTTGGCACCATGTCAAGGCTGTAGTAGTTAACAGGCTTTGATAAAGTCAAGACCGACAAAAATACTGCAAAGATACAGAGTAAGGCTGTTGGAAGGATATTCTGAATTTAAATATAATTCAACAACAGTGAAAAACTCTATTTAAGCAGTGTTTCTGTTCAGTATTGCACAAACGGCGCTTTTTCTATGATAAGTGTGAGACCTGATGTAGAAGCCTCTCTTTGGGTTACTCCTTAGTGTTGTGGTCCCAGAGCCCATGCTGCTGTTCATCAGCTGCTCTCTCAAGTCGTGAATCTTTGCTTCAAAACGGCTGTACTCTGAAACACAGAAACAATTACACATTTATGTTTCTGGCTGACGCTTAAACACCTAAAATTCTGATTAAAAGCAGTACAAATATTTCACTCTAGCCGAACAAAAATCAGCGATGCAAATGTAAAACAAACTTAAATACAGCTGCTTCTGTTGACAGTTGACAGTTCTTAATATAAGCCCTGAAACTTGGACTGCTGTGTGTAGCAGGAAGCATTAGCTGCAGTTAGTCTGGTCACTTCTTTGCAGAGCTGGTTTTATGGAGCGAGTGTAATCAGCAGTGTGTAAGCACAGAGAAAGAAACCGCTGTACACAACCTCATTTTCGAGGCCCTCAGTAATCAAACACTGAGTACCTGGAAAATGATGTGTTTAGCTTCTCAAGGCACTACAACTGAAGCACCTCAATCTGTACTGTTTAGCAAGGAGCGCCAGCCAACCAATCATAGACTAAGATATGAGATGATGAAGCAGAGACCCTGTTGGTTTATAATGTAGCATGGCAATTTCTGTAGCCAGATCGACTAAATCAAAGCTAATTTTTCCCTTATGGGTTTTTTAACAGTATAAAAATATAATGTTTTGTAAAATATGAACAGTAACTGCAGCTATCTGCATATTTGCAGACATGGTTCATAACGCTATAATTTCTCAAGATCCAAAACTGTTATTAGGGACCCATTCGGTTTCCCATAGACCCACTCAAATCACACACTCCTGGGTCCTGGAGACTTGTTAAATGAATAACATTACTTTGTTTAACATAATAAACTATCCCTTTAATGCCTGAAACCACAAATTATGGCCAGAACATTCAAATCTTTTTGGAGCTGAAATGTTTATTTCACTTACTACTGAAAACCAAAAACATCCTTAAAATTTAACAAATATGTTAATTTATCTTGTTTGATACATTAGATGTTTTTGGAAACTGATAAACCACAAGAGGACATTTTTATCATTTATTGGACTGTATTCGGGTGTTTGGTTTTTTTAGTAATATGTTGATGATATTGATTTGATAGAAGTATCATACAAGTGTGTATCAAATATGATACAAAAGGCATTAAAGGGTTAGGTGCGTTTAGTTTGTTTTAAAGGCTCGATGTGTTTGAGTGTTGTTCTTTTACCATCAGGCCTGTACTGAGCGATGATGGTCACCGTCTGGCCGGCATTCTTCAGTGCAGCTGCGGCCTGTTCGTGTGTGGCCATACGCAGGTCCACGCCATTCACCTGCCCCACACAAAGCATCACAGCATTAACAGCTACAACCAAAAAAAAAATCACTTGGCCCGAACACACACAGTGTATTAATGCGTGTGACAGCTTTATGAAGATAAAAGATGCTTTACACTGAGGATCTGATCGCCCTTGTGCAGCTCTCCGCTGAGGTCAGCTGGTCCCCCTGCCAGGATGAAAGAGATAAAAATCCCCTCTCCATCCTCGCCGCCAACAATGTTGAAACCCAAACCTGTGGAACCTCGATGGATCAAAACTCTGCGAGGATCTCTGGAAAAGATGAGGAAAAAAATATACTCAGTTCAACACTAATATTATCAATGACACTTTATACTAGAGACATGTAGTACAAACACTAATACTAACACAGATACTGCTAATATCAAGATAAAAATCTGGGTACAGCTGAATTAGTTATAATTAATTGTTTACCTGGGGATGTCATCATCTCCCATCAGACCATGCAGAACAGGCGAAAACCGGCTAGGTGAGGTGGGAGTGAGGGCTTGTGGGTAATCTGATCCAAGATAGTTGGGGTGACTGAGTTCAGTATCCATATGAGAATATGCTGAAAAAGAAACAGAAGCACAAGAGTTATCGTTTACAATGCAGGATTTTTTCCAGAAGAATATAATCTCTTATTCCCAATGATCGCTTTGAAATCAGAAAAAGGACTTTAAGAATAAGATTTCTTTCATGCTATGTGTGAGAAATTCCCTGGAATCGTCTCTTTGAGAGACCAAAAAAAGAGTATTTTGTGACATTTTGCTTCAAGGACACTCTCTTGTCAAGAGGCATATTTAAGCCAAGGATATGCTTTATGTATTAGTGAGGAAAATAAACCTTGAATTCGTTCACCATAGCTTTTAATTGTCCCACAACTCCCACGGTAATCCTGACAAAAAAAGTCACACTCTCCACTCTCCGTTTTTGACCACGGTCTTTCATTTACTCATGAGAATGAGAAAAATGGTCTGATTTTGATCTAGCGTCACGAAGACACTTAAAGCGTGCACATTTCATTTAACACGGAGAGAAGCTTACTGCTGGTGAGGTCTGGGGGGTTGTAGGAGTTGGTCAGGAACAAGTTGTTGGGCTTGGCCACCCTGAGGTACACCACCTCAGCTGTGTTCTTCAGAGCCCCCACCGCATCCTCATGCATCACATCCTCCAGACACACATTGTTTACCTGTTGTTTGTGACACAAACAGGGAAACACATGAGGATCCCCCACTTCACTCTTATTAAGTATAATGAGAACAATGAATAATGTAAGCAGAGATAATAACACTGGATCAGCTCTTCAACAACTTTAAAAAATGACCACTAAAAATTCAGTCATTTCACTTTAATACCACACTACGAAAGCACTCTACTAAAATTTGAACTTTTGTGTTCAACTGTTTCATCATTAAACGTAATTTTGTCCTTATTAGAGTCGAGCTTCAATGCTATACATGAGTAAAAGTTTGCAGCCAGTGTGGACCGTAGATGCGAGGTCAGACTTTTTAGTCACAGTCCTGCATTGGCAGCAGATGACACACATGATAAAGGTGATTTTAGAATAAGCAACACACTGTTGATTGACCATCGTGATCTCAACATCGATCAAAATAATTGTGATTAAAATTTTGGCTATCAGATGTGTTGTGTGATGATGAAAGAAAAATGTATTTTCTGGTAGAGAAACATAAAAATTGCCAAGAATGAATCAGACCAGATGAAATATAAACAGACTACATGATCCAAGCTATTTAAATCAGTATTTCAGTGGTCTAAATAAAAATTTGATTCACTGAAAAGCTCTTGAATTTGAAGAACAGGAAGGGTCCCCGCTGAATTGAAATCCTTTTGAGGTATTTTGCCCATTTCCACTCTTGGCTATCTCTTTGTAGTATGGTTACGAAAAAAGAGCATTATCACAAGTTATCTGTCAAGTTGCTGATGATCTGTCTTTGAGTTAAAGACAGGACCAAAGGCCTTTCGACATGTACCGCTCTGAAGTAAAGCCTTTCCACAGACACCATTTAGTGGGAACCAAGCACCATTTTAAGGTTGCTGGTATCGAGCCTGCCAAGAGCTGCCTTGTTACACTCCCTCTGTTCTCCAGCAGATGGCAGGATTGCTCCTTGAGAATTCTTGAGGCGTTACAACATTTTCCAACAACTACAACATTTCTCCCATCCTGCATATCTGTCATCATCTTATGGCAGTAATTGAAAGCCATGGTGATTACAGTGGGGATGTCTTGGCTGCTCATATACAAAAATGTTAAAGTGTGAATATCTGTAATTATTTGTGTCTTTAAACTGTGAGAGTCTGAGGTCATCTGAGATGTGTTTGTAAATCTGCATGGTAGCTGTTATTACAGTTGAGCGACCAACCGCTAAGATCTTGTCCCCGATCTGCAGACGCCCATCTTTATGAGCTGCACCGCCCTCAATGATCTTGGTGACATAGATACTGTTGTCTCCTGGTATGTGCTGGTTCCCCACCCCTCCAGCAATGCTGAAACCTAATCCTGGAAAAAGAGAGAGTGATGAGAGAGGGAGCAAACAAACTAAGGGTTAACACGGAGCAGAAGAGGGCACAGCTTGGTTGGGTGTATGGTTTCCCCAAGCTCACACGAAATGGTCCACACACTCCCACTCACCTTTAGGCCCTTTGATGAGTTTGATTTCGGTGACTTTCTCTGCTGCTGGTTTTCTACGGAGAACATAAAGGCGGACGATAGCACCTGCCTCCTTTAGAGCCTCAACAGCTTGGCTGTGTGTCACCTCTCTTACGTCTACATCGTTCACAAACAGGATGCAGTCGTTCACACTAAGAAACAGACCGAAGAGAAAACAGAGATAGAGGTTTGTTTGGGTCGGGGGGGCTGGTCATTCCTTCGCCATGGCTAAACTCTGGATCAGTTTCAAAACAGACATCTGGTCTGTCCCTCCTCCTCTCAGGATCCAATGTCAAAGATGGTTTTAACCCCCTCCCCTGACTATTGATCTTGTGGAAGGGTAATCTACTGTATACCTCTATTTGTGTGTGACCTGTTCTGGGCAATGATAAGCAATTGGTTTATAACGTGTAAGTGAGCCCGTGTGTGAAAGGTAACGCGCTCCTTCAAAGTGCCTAAAACCTCCACTTATCGCCTCCTCATTCTTGTGTTTAAAATAGATTTTACAGCTAAGTGTGTAAAATTTTATATGAACAAAATAACAATTCTTGAGAGATGCAAGAGGTGAACACATGAATTTCTGACAAGTTTGACCTGGAAGCTGTCTTCATGTTTTCTTTCTTGTTTTTATGTCACAGATTTCCTCAAATTTCCTGTCGTACAAATTTTTTTATATTAATACTGACATTAATCATATTTACATGCTATTTCTCTGTCCTGATGTCCTAGTCTCATATTTAGTTAGCAGCCTGAGTGTCTTCCCCGTACGTGTTAAGTTAAACCAGTCAGATTTGCAACAGCCTTTAAAACCTACACATCCAATTGTAGTTAAATTTTATGACTGCTTAGTTCTCTCCTCTGGCTGTGTGCTGCCTTTTTAGCTGGATAGCTGCATGATATAAAAAAGAATAATCATGGGATATTTTTCCTCTCTGCAATATATATTAGGATGTAAAAAAAAGGAATTTAATGGTAACAGATAGATACGGTTCATTTTAAGTAACTATAAAAATGTAAATGTATGTAACACAGTCATACCTGTGGAGAAGTAGAGAGACAAGAGGAGAAGACAGCAGGGAGCAACACCCTTTTTTCCCATGAATGTAAGGCAGCTAATAAAAGTAATTGATTGACTTTGTGCTACTCCTATGTATGAAAAGTGCTATACAAATAAAATAAATTTGAATTTGAATTTAGAAGTCATCAATCATTTGTCTAAATGTCTAAAAGTATGTTTAATCTCTGTCATAAACCCCTCTATATTAACAAAATCAAATAAATACCTTATTTTTTTCTGCGTGTGATTTTAGCATCACTACAACATAGGTGCCCTGCAGGTGTAGAGGCTGCATACCAACACTCTTTGATCACATTTGTTTAGCAGTGTGTTTGTTCGATTAGCAGCTTGATCTAATATAAAGTGTTGCAGGTTACATGACTGAAATTGTGTGTCCTGTGTTGTGGCCATTGTACATAAAAATATTGCAAGTGCTATGTTTGAACGATTTGTCCTGCTCTATTTGAAACTCCTCCACTTCGCTCTTCACTTCCACTTTCTTCACAACCAGTCCAGTCATAGGTCTTTGAAACTAGTCGTCCACCCCTGAATCACATCTTTTCTGCACTCAGATTTCGTTCTGGCGGCCTTCAGCTTTTTAAACTGCAACCAGTTACTCAGCTGCATCAGGGGGATCTTTCATACTGTAGTACACATGGTTCGATGTGGCAAAATGTTCATACAAGTAAAGTGCATGTTTGTTCAAGTGAGAGGATATCTTAACTCTGGTGCAACTTTCTCTGCCACTATTTAGAGTTTTTTTTTATTTTGTGCCACTCTGCTCACTGGGATTTGTAGGTAAGTCATCAACCGCTCAAAGATAATGTTTGTACATACTGTAGAACATGTTCTGAATCAGCTTCTCAACCACTAAACCACAATATCATAAACAGCAAGAGGTTCTTCAGTCTGTTCTTTGTTCTTCAAGGATGTTTTCTATAAATCACAGATGTGATTGAGTCATTCAGTACGGAGGAATTAGCCTGACAGAATCTTTCAGTGGTTGAATCATCCTGCAGAGATTGCAAATCATCTGAAACAACATGAATTTTAGAGCAGCTATTGTCTGGTTCTGTAGGGCTTTAAAGACAACACATGATTTGGTGAGCACATGTTTTGACTTTTGAGTGTTTCCTCAAGATACTGATGTTATGTTGCTTATAGCAGATAGTGAAGACTGCGGAGAAAACTCTGCATGCAGGCAAACATGTTCTCTCCAGGCCTACTTTAAACTTTGCAGTCATTTGAGATGGACATTTGTAGGTCAGCTGTAAAGAGGGGAATCGGGAGAATGCCTGCATTGTAATTCAGCCTGGTATACTGGAAAACTCAGAGACACAAGTATATGCAGTGCAGTTTATTCTTTCAGAGGGGTAATTTTCCACTTAAGAGGGTAATGCAATAACAAATGCAATATGACTACATGTTGTTGCACTAGGCTTCATAAGGATCCACAGAGCTCTGAGCTACAATTTAAACTTTCTTTTTTAATACTTTACTGGATAAAAAGCCTCAGCCTATGAAATGCTTGCTGGGAGATCAGTGACTTTCTCACTGTTGCTTAACAACAAAATAATTACTCTTTTCCTTCATCATTTTATATGTTTAAGACACGTCATATTTTAAGGCTTCCAGGTCTTCAACTAAAAGAAGAAAAAGATTTGTCCTGATTTGACTTTGACATGTTGAAATGAGAGAGCATGTTTCTCTGTGTGTTTGCTAGTAGAAAGATGCCTTGGTTGTCTTAATCACTGAGTTGCTGGAAAGTCAAAATGAAGATATTCATGCAGGCCGGGGTCTTACCTAAGCCTGCCATCCTGAGCCGCCGCTCCTCCAGGTATGATTTTGGTGATGAAGATGCTGGGGTCGTCGCCCACGTGGGGGTTATCGGTTCCTCCTGCTATGCTGAAACCAAGGCCTGAGTTCCCCTGCAGGAGAACATATGAACAAACATATTATTCATCCCGTCAGGGGTGTCTCTCTCCTTGCAAAAACTAAAGAGCTATAAAATTGTTTAAAAGCAAGTGAAGGAATAAAAAAAAAACTTGCTCTCACACTCACTCTCTCCAGTGTGATTTCCTCATACTCGATTTCCCCTTCTGTTCCATTCACCTGTCAGGTGAGAGTGTCAGTTTATTGTGGCATTTTGAGAATATTTCGTCCTATTGGATATTCCATCCATTTAAACATCACAAGGAAATAACGCTGCAAGATCAATCTAATCCCTGCAGTGGCAATGTTAGTTTGAAATTATATAACTACATTAAAGGCTGTAATTTGCAATTCAAATAAATGTGCATGTGTCTGTGAATATTACAACCTGTCGTCTGGTTGTTTAAAGTCGTGCCCATCAGCTGCTCTGGCGGCTTGTGTGTGTATGTAACAATATTGTCTATTTGAAGTTGTAGTTAATGAACACAGCAGCATCGTCATCTTTCTAAGCAGAATCCTTCGAGCAATGCTTAGTTTTGACATCAAATTAGATTCACATTACCTTCAATTAAGACATATTGTATTTGTTGACTGTTGTTGTGCCTGCATGGTAGCTTACACGCCATTCTTTTATTTCAGAGCAGCCCTCCTGGCTTTAAAAAATTATCTACACATCAGCTTTACTTCTGCAATTAAGCAAGTCTCGGAGGAAGAGGGAATTTAAAGAACTTCGGGCCCCACAGTTTTTTGGTGCTGACCTAGAAAACAACTTTACTTACTGCTGTAGTGGTGCAAAAAAATGCTGCTCTGAGATGTGAGGTTTTTCACTAAGAAGCTTCATTCTCTCATCCTTTACAATTCGCAAACTATGTTAAAGGTTTAAAGAAACACAAATCTTATCTTTTTTTATAACAAACATAGAACAAGACAATCTGATTTGAATTGATAAGGACTAAAAATGAACCTATGTTATCATCGAGACTGAAACAATGGGCAAAGGCGTACTGTAATTGCTGAGAAAAGGAGCAAAATTACTGACAACGCAGACTGAGTATAGGCAGTTGAGTTAGTCATGTGATTTAGCCGAACATAATAATACAATAAAGGAAAGATTAAACATAATCCTTACATATGGGGAGCCATCGAGCGTGTCAGTGTTCACCACCACTGGAGGAGTATTTCCCTGGAGGCAGAGAGAGAAGAAACAGTATTAATAAATGATGGCAGAAACTCAAAGATGAGGCAGCTCCTGGACAAGCTCTCAATATGTCCCTGAAATGTTCAGTCACAGCCAAGAGCCATTTCAGCTCTTAACCACGATTACACTATTCTCATTCTGCTATGGTTGTCACTACGGCTGAGGGATAGAGTGCTACTGAAGAGCCATTTGCTGTTTTCCACCCTAGATGGACACAGGAATAAATCATGTCAGCCCCTCTGGTTTTTAACTCTTCATCTTTGGTTTGTTTGATTAAAGCTTTTGGTTAGATTAAAGGGATATTCTGGCGTAAAATTAAGTTATGGTCAAACACACCGTAACACCAAGTTAGACACCCCGTCAAGAGATGAATGTTGCCGACCACTTGCTTCTCTAGTTATACCAACTTTAGTAATGATTGTGCGATAGCAATACACAGCGGTCTATGGATCCACGCGCACACCTCAACTAAAATGCCACTCTATAGCCACAAATAATGCTCAGAACAGCACCTAACATCTTTTTTAAAAAAGAGACTAAACACAACTCACCTACTCTCTTCCAGCAGTCGCTTGTTTGTAGCGAAACCTCAGGTCAGTCCATTACAGTATGCAGTGGGGTGACACAGCTCAAGGAAGAACATTTTTGATCATTTCTTTATCATTTCCTTGATGTAATAATCACCATATTAATCATTTTGCACGGCAGATGCGGTAGTTCTTCTGCATTAGCGTCTCAGTCTGATTGCATTGCCATGAAGAAATGATCATAAATGTTCTTCCTTGAGCTGCGTCACCCCGCTATAGTCCGTAATGGACTGGCCGGAGGTCTCTGTACAAACACGCAGCTGCTGGAAGAGAGTAGGTGAGTTGTGTTTAGTCTCTTTGCTAAAGAAATTAGGCAAAGTTAAAAAGATGTTTGGTGGCTAGTACTATGGCTGGGACCCTATATGTACTGTTGATGAAGTTAGGTGCTGTTCTGAGCATTATTTGTGGCTATAGAGTGGCGTTTTTGTTGAGGTTTGTTTATGGCTCCTCAGGCCGCTGTGTATTGCTATCTTGCGGTTGCTACTAAAGTTGGCATAAATAGAAAAGCAAGCAGTCGGCAGCATTCATCTCTTGACGGAGTTTCTAACTCTGTGTTACGGTGTGTTTGACCCTAAATTAATTTTACGCCGGAATATCCCTTTAAAGTTTCGCCTGAATCTAGTGACAATGGTTGTTACGAGCATCAACCCCTCAGTTGTTTCCAAAAAAAAATCCCCTGGTGATTCATGAGCAGATCCACTGACAGCACATGGTACATCTTCCAACCCACTTGAAGTATTGAGAAAAGAAGAAGGCGACGACAGAAAAGCGTTGTGTCTTTGATACTATCAGTGACTGTCATGTCCCAGAACGTAAGATGCATAGATTTATGTAACATCAGGGTAAAGCAGAATGAAATGATACATCAAAAGCCTTGTAAAGAAAGAGAGAGTGGCAGGACAGCGTTTAACAGCATTGATGTAATTTTGGTTCACCCACTGGGGTTTTCCTCATCTGAAGTATGACAGTGAACCTCTACAAGCTGTTTTGATTTTTCTCCTCTTAATGCAATTTGTCTTGAATACATCCTCACGCTTTCAAGGATCCACTTTCATCATCAAGTCGTCTGATGTTGGCCGATGTAAACACAATCATTATGTACTGTAGTCTTTGGAGAACGCCGCCTGATTTCCCCAATGGCATTCCTGTATTTATTCCTGTCACTGTGCTGCGCCACGCTGATTAGCATGGGAAAGACCTCCGCATCAAAAGTGCTTACAGAACTGCAACCAGCAGCATAAAATCAGCCCGCTGACCTTCACAGACCCGACAGCTCCGACACGCACAAATAACTACGCAGCCACACAACTGAACACATTTTCAGCTGTAAAGAAATTCTCACTCTCCTGACCAGAGAGTTATTTTTTACTCTCGGCCTGTTAACTCTGAGAGAGCTAAGAGCTTATCAGAGAGAGAGAGAGGAGAAAAGATCAGTTTTTACTACATCAATGTGTATTTGATTCAAGTCAACAAACAAACAGTTTCAGGTGTATAACCCACTCCTTACTAAAACTAGGCAGACTGATCCCACTGTCAAACAAATCCTTTTTAGGTTTCAATGCTGATTTTTCTGCTGTATGCTATGGGGAGACAAGGAAGGGATGGGTGCAGTTTTTGAACAGTATTGCATTACCCTGACATCACATTTCTAGAATGAGTCAATATTTCCTATATTTTTGTTTTAACATAAAAAATTAAAGTCATTTTTTTTTCCACACACCACCACTGTTGGATGTTTCATGGCCTGTCGTCATTATCAAGCAAGATAAATCATATTAATTCAAAAGAGCAAATACTGATCCACAAATTCTCTCTCTCTCTCTCTCTCTGTCTGTCTCTCTCTTTAATTCTTGTTGTTCTGTTATAACAGCTTGGGTACAGCTTTACCATTTGGCTGTGTCCAACAGCCTGTGCTGCTGAGCATTACTTCAGCTTCATCCTCATCCAGAAACAAAAATAATGAGTGTAGCCAGCAGAAATGTAAGCCCAGAGCAGGCCTGTCTCCCCTGCAGGGACTTTTGACAGAGCCCTCTCCTGCTCTTGTTGAGTCTGTCAAGTCTTTTGACGTCAGAGTTGTTAGGATTTACACAGTTTGACTCCTCTTGCCCACCTATAATTTAGCAACGACTCTTGGCTTAGCCGTCAATAAGGCAGCACAAACCTCCATCCACACCCAAACCAGACCTTTCTTTCTTTCTTTATGGATTTAAATGCAGCACACTAGATACCAGAAAATGCATATTCAAAGGAAAATGAGACGTATTTTAGCCGTTCTGTTCACACTGATCTCAACATTTTCACTGTTTTCTGATTTTGAAAAGAGCAGCATGAATCAGTGTGTCTGAATCAATTTCTTCTCCTTATTTGAGTCGTAAATAAAATCTTCGTATAATCAGTTTCACAACAGGAACTTTTCAACCTCTAGCAAATATCTGAGCAATCACTTTTCGACACATCCAGACCTTTGACCAAGCTGCCTTGTGTGTGTGTGTGTACCTGAAAACACATATTGGTCTGATGCTCACCATGCGTTCTTCACATGCTCTCACTCCCTTTAGTCTAACAGACATTTACTGCAGAAAGATTACAGTAAAGCAGATGATACTGAAAATCACCTGTCTTTGCAAAATTACTTTAAGGAGTTGTGTGAGCTCGCACTGGAGAGGAGCCTGAGGTGATATTAGATAAGCAATACTGCATGTACTGCATACCTATAGAGCAGCAGCAGCAGAGGGAAAGCTGCTAACCCATACTAAAATATATGCAATGTCAAAGAAAAGAAAAGTTTCCGGCATTTTTGGCAAGCATCGTGCATATTGCCTATACTAAGAGTACGTGCTGCTCCTCTTGTTCAAGAGAGAAAAGGGTTCAGCTTGTAAAACTGATCCTGGCTGCCCCTCTCCTTTAGCGCTGTGCAGAGCTGTTAAAGAAATGGAAATGAGAAGACTTCTGTGGAGTGTTTCACGACGTGTAGCTCTGATTTCTGTGCATCAGGTTGAATGGCTGGTGATTTAGCTGCCTCTGCGCTCATGTGTGGGTTGAAGTGCATGATGTGACAGAGGTTAATTTGGACGCCACATTATGCAAATTGCTCACTTATTGGCTCCTTATTACATCCCACATTTCATCTGTACAGCGCAGCAGGATGTGGTTGCACACTTGTATGCGTGGGCTGTGGTGATATGGAGTCAGTGGGTGCCTACAGCTCCCAGTTTGTTGGAGTGTTATGCTGACGAAAGACACCATTAGAGGAGAACTCACACACATCTATACCTGCAGACACACACATACAGCCCGGGCAAGACTGCATCAGTTTTAGTAGATGTGATTACTCAGGCTGACTGTGATTAAAATATCTATTGTGGGCGGTTTCCTGGTCCTGGGTTTTCTGAACTGCCCGGATAAACAATAACAAGTCTTAGTACATTAAAAACATTACTAATAATCCTCTCAATGGGCTTTTTCTCAATGCCCTGAGTACAAATGTATTCTGTAGATTTCCAATAGAGTGTACATGTTGAAAACACGCTTACCAGCCTATGATGTCGATGATACTTGGCTTTCCGAACATTGCTGAGGAACCGGCTGCCCATCTTTTTGGCGTACCATACAGACATAAACATCCTGCTCCACTGATGAAAGTCAAACCAGGCTTAATACTTTGAGCAAACCCTACTCACTCCTCAAAATTACACACACACCCACCAAGCGTGTGTCTGTGAGAGTTAAAGTGCCTTCTCAGCAGTACCACCGCGACAGCATTATTGCAAAGAGTGCCATTTGGTCCACGACCTGCCATAACAAAACCACAGAGCATCCAGATCGCCCAAATTGACAGAGATTACTTTTTCGAGAAACACACGCCCTTTTAGCTTTGCATTCCTCTCACTCGAAGAGTCGGCTCTAGACGTGACACCTTTTAAGACAAACGGTTTTATAAAATCACAGAGAGAACAGCCTAATTGGTGAATTCTTCATGCTGTCGTTTCATTTGAAGAGTCCCTACACGTCCTCCAAAGCAGAAATCCAGTGACAAAAATCACTCATTGCTGTCAAGGCATGTCAGAATAGGAAGCGAAGCCATCCTGTCGTCTGAAATCACCCATCCAGAGTTGAAAGGAGAATTCACAGTCACAAACAGATCCTTTCAGTCGTCATCATCTGTAGCAGTGGACTACGATAGCGGTGCCTCCCTGCTGCTGCTGGTCTGTGCTCAGCAAGAACGCAGTTCATATTTTCAGCTGCTACTGTACCCCTCCCACCTCCGTCTCTCAGAGAAAGAGGAGCGGGCAGGGAAGTTTGATGGCAATTACTTAACTGTCTCTCCGTGTAATGTCTGCGCTGGCTGTGTTCGAGTGGGAGGAATTATACTTTGGCTGAACTTGGAAGGACAAGCGAACTGGCCTGACTTCTCTCAAGGAGCACTTGAAACTGAGAAGCTGTTGGCTAAACACGTTATTGGCAGAAAGGCTGATCAAGTGTAGCTTGACATCAGATCTTTATAGTTAGCCATCTGTGTCCTTTTCTTCTACTTATTTACTTCTAAGGTACCTGAAGATTAAAATGACGATACAGTCACATCCGGCAAATCAGACTGCTTTCACAATATAATGCAAGGATCAATTTTTTTTGCACAATTTCTCATTCAAAAATTGTTATTACTGAACCCCTTCCTTATCACGAACAGATGTTTTGAGGTACTATTGGTCTCACCCCTTCACAAGGACTGTTATTCACATAGAGACTGTCTGCTGCCAATGAGTTCAGCACCATGGACAGAAAAACACTTGATTTAAAGTGAGGGTAAAGGAGAGGACTCAGTGCTTAAATTAAAATTTAGTAGTATTGTTTGCTATAGAGCAGTGGTTCTCAAATCCAGTCCTCAAGCCCCCCCGTCCTGCATGTTTTGGATGTTTCCCTGCTCCAACACACCTGATTCAAATGATCAGCTCGTTATTAAGCCATTCCAGAGCTTGATAACGAGCTTATGATTTGAATCAGGTGTGTTGAAGCAGGGAAACATCCACTTGACTGGATATGAGAACCACTGCTATAGAGTATGTCTTTGACCAAAACTTCATTATTACCCTTTAGAGAAATAAGAACCAGGAAAAGAGCAGTCTTCTTGTAAAGATCTGCCTTTCTCTTTGAATGACAGATGCATCAGCAGACCTGTCATTAACATGCACCCAGAAAACACACAAACATAAGCCTGCACACTGAGCGGACTTATGTAAGGACGCGTTGAAGGACGAGCTGTCAGCTGACGTTCTCACTTTGTTAAATAAAAAGTCCTTGGTCTATCTATCTCATTTTCTCACCCTTCATATTACAAGGCCCTCTCTATCAGTCTCACTCTGACATCTAGCATGAACAGCGCGCTCTCTCTCTCTCCTCTTTTTGCATGCGTATATTTTTTTTTCCTCTTTCTCTCCCACCACTCCTTCCCAAAGGACCTGAGCTGCTGCTCCACTGTAATTACACCGAAGCTGCAGGGAGATATTTAAACATTTATTAAAGAAAAGTGAGGAGGACGGAGAGAATGAAGATAGAAACCAGATACAAAGCAGACAAGAGTGCAGAGCAGAAAAGGGACAGGATAAGGGAAACACGATGGAAAACTGTAATTGAATCCTTACGTTGAAAAGGATCGCCACATTGAGTGTCAAAAGCAGCACAGAGGTGTTTTGTAGTTGAATGAGAGGATTATATATGGGAACACGTCTATGGTTGGAGAAGGAGAGACAGTGATCTTTGATATGTGAGGGAAAATTAAAGATAAACTAGGTCTGCTAGTCCTCACTCCTCGCTTGTCCAATAAAAAATAAATGGCAAATGTGTTGCGTGACGTTTGCAGTTCAATAACTCTGTTCCCGTCAGATAAATGTACCTTATGCACCAGAAAAACACTTTCCTTGAGAAAACTGTACGACAGATCCCTGTCAGGGGAAGAAGTTCAAGCCCTGCCTCTGAGTGAGTTAACAGAGTCGCACACCAGCGCGCTCAGGCAAGTCTGCTTTTATGTGTCGATGTGAAATTTATGTGAAAAATATGAAAGTATCCTGAAAAATGAATTCAGCCAGGCTTTGCTCAATAATTAGATGCCTTTGGGATTCACTGCAAAGCTGGGGAAATATCTGCAACACTGGTGGTTCAAGACCTTAGGCTCATTAGCTTTGAGGAGGTTTTTGTAAACATCCATTTTAAAGATCTTTTTGTTAACTTTATTTTTTAAATAACAGGAAATGGGATTATTCCTCTTGTGCTTAATTATTTACATGAATATAAATGTAAACAAATATAAACACTTCTGTGGATCTTGTGTTTGAGTTAAATACAAAAGATGACATTTCAGTGTAATCGCAGCAGTGAGACCAGTAAGTAGTATCACTGCCCATAATAACAGGAAGACTTTGGGCTTACAGAGTCATACAAAGTGTATGAGATATGAAGTTGAATTAATGTGGGCTGTGATCAATAACAAAAGTTCTGCGCAGTGTGGAAAATAAAAATCATTTCTAATTACATTACCCTATAAATTAAGAAAAATTGATTTGGAGCTAAAGCGCCTCTTTGCTAAATCATGGACATAACCCAAAGACCTTCTCTTACTTTGCCAAACCATTGCAGTGCTTCCAGAGACAATCATACTCATAAATCAGTGGGGCCCAGAGTGGTACTGGCAAACCCCACACCATTAAAGCAATAAAGAGACAGACTGACGACACCAACTACACATCAATGACAACCACACGGGCACGCACATGCACACGCACAGACACACGAAGCAATATTGCAGTGCATCTTCGAGACAGTTCAAACTCTGATATAACCAGTGTGAAGAATGAACACGAGTGTGTTTCGCTGAAGGGTGCAGAATCTCCCATATGTTTAACAGTCTGATTATAATCAGGCACCATTAAACAGGGTGCGTTCAAGGTCAGGGCGAGCAGGCTGAGACAAGAAATGATGCATAGTTACAGGAGTAACTACTCATCAGCAGAGACAGAGCCACGCTTTATGGTCCACTCCTTCTAATGACCCTGTCTTTTATCTTTAAAAAAGAATCTTAATTAAACTTCTGACAAGCTTTGGATGCAGACTTTTCTTTTCTTTTTTTTTTTCATTGATGCCTATAAGCGATAATTTTTTTGGCCTTAAATGCTTGAAACCACAAATTATGGCCAGAGAATCCAAATTTTTTGGAGATTAAATGTTTATTTCACTTACTACTAAAAAACCAAAAAAATCAAAATGCCCTTAATATTTAACAAACATATTTATTGATCTCGTTTGATACATTAGATGTTTTCAGAAACTAATAAACTACAAGAGGACATTTTTATAATTTATCAGACTGTATTCAGGTTTTTTTTTTAGTAATTTGTTGATCATATTGATTTGATGGAAGTATATAAAAGTATGTTTCAAATATGATACAAAAGGCATTAAAGGGTGATTCAATAATTTGCATTTACTTTAATTGTTATATCATGATCAAAAACAAACATCTCTTCAGGAATAGATAAAACACAATATTGTTTCTGTCTGTTAAAAATTATTATTTTACTAAAAAGAAGAGAATGCTTTGTCAGTGTCATGAAAACCAATGTGCACAGTCCAACACTGACACCTACAGGCTTCAGTCTGTCCTGCAAATAGGCATCATCTGTCTTTTCCCAAAAGCCACTTTACCTTTTAACAGTTAAACACATTCTTAAAAGTTCAATTTTACTCAAGTCCCATTATATTATCAACACTTTCCCTCTGGTTTACAAATTTCAGCTTAAATTCAGTATTTTTTTAATGCTGATTTTATTTTTCACACTGGAATATGATTCACAGTGTGAAGTAGCAGAAGGAACTTCATTTTTAAGACAAATTTTAAATACATACAACAAGGTATTCTACCAAAAAATCCTAAACTTATCAGTTCCGATTTAGTGATTTGAGAACCCAGAAATAGTCATCAGTGCAAGCAGAACCATCCGTCAAAGGAGATTTGAATGACAACGAGTATGAGCACACTGATATCATCGGAAAAACAGATGATCTCATACTCTGGCAGCACAGATAAGATGGCGTTGAACGGGCAGATGTCTGTTTGAATTAAGAAAGCAAAACTTTAGGTAACACCAAATCCAGCAAAGACGGGGAATGAGGACACAAATCAGACTGATGATGATGATGAATGATGATGGTACTGCCGGTAAGTTTCAGGGTGATGGAGCAGCACGGATCGCTGCGCTCTTACCAGTGTGGAAACAGCGGAGGTGTACATTGGAGTGTGTCCCGTAGACATCAACACAGGCTGCAAAACAACAGAAGGGAGAGGGTAATTGTGCAGGGCATGCCGTAGGGTACAGGGGGAAGAACAATGGGCACCACTTTGTCCTCTTTCTTTATTTATCAGAGAGGAAGCTGACAAGTTAATTCATGAAACATTCTGGCATCGTAGCCCAGACTCACCAAAACCAGGTTACATGACTATTACACTGAAATATTCACACTGAAATACATCATTAATGAGAACTGTGCTAAGCTCATACTTTACACTCTGCTAATGACAGTTTAACAGGGTTACTAAAATTACACCTCGATGTTTTAGACATAACAAACATGCAATTAACAAAACTGAGAATTTCTTTGAGACAGAATACAAAAAGTGCTGACTAGACTGAAGGTATAAAAGTTAAACCTTTGCAGCTTACATCGTCGATTCCTTATTTGAAGATGTAAGGTAACATACACCTGTGAGGAATTCACCCTTTTTCTGATATGGATCATATTACATTGATAACAAAAACAACCAAAAAAAAAAAAAAAAAAAAACACTTCTTAGAAAATGCATCAAAAAAAGAAAAGGTAAGATTTTCATTTCTGCAGACTTTAAACCAGACTTTTTCACTCTGCACAACTAAAGCTGCCTCTTCATTTTACAGCTCACAGCAGTGCAGCATTTCCACATGTTAAGACGCTCTCACATCCGTCATCAGAGCTCATGAATGTTGGAACAGCTGTATTTGTTCATCTACCTGAGAGGTGGATTCATGCTGATGCTGATATTTACAGGAGGACTGGATAATATCACTGTGTTCTTTATGCAGTGGTGGTATTATATGCAGGTGTTAGAAAATGTAAGAGATCACATGTAAATACATTCACTGACTATGACTCACCCCTCTCACTAAAAACTGTTTTGAATGTCATCATCCTATCAGTAGACCTGAGCTCCTTTAGTGCACTTATATGTGGGGGCTTCATTTACGCAGTTATTTAATTTAACTGTAATAGCTTCACTTTAAGACACTGAAAATGTTTTTTTATTTTTTTATTTGAAGATGTCATTTTGTGCGTCAGTTTTATTACTATTCTTATTTAAAGCTACTTCCTTCTGAAAAAAAAAAGATTTGGTCTTCAAATGTCTTTATCTAAAAATTGGGTGGGAGGGGTCGTCTTAAAATCAGGCGCATCTTATATTCGGGTCACCTGTCTGTCCTCATATGAACATGACTTATTAATCATGACTACACAGGAGATATTTTGGGCTCACTGCTTGTTTAACAGCACACCAGCAGCTCTAGTTTATTTAAGCACACAACCGCAATTTGGGATTTCTCTTGCAGTTAAACAAGTTTTATCCCCCCTCTTAACCTTTCCTCTGTCAGGCCCAGACAAAGCAAGCAGACAGGGATAGGAGGGGGCTTTGTGTCGTGGTAAAAGAGAAGGAAAAACATACATCTAATAAAAATGTGTCAAAGAGAAATATGGGATTAGTGCAGCCAGGGTGTCCATCAAGTCACATAATAATGTAGTACATGGCAGTGAACAGGGTTGTGAAACTGAAACGTCACATTAGGACCAGCATTAAGACCATCATTGCAAATTTCCCCACAGTATATAAAACACAGTAATAAAGGTTTATTTGGGGTTTATCTCATCTTCAGGCATGGTTTTACTGTAGGGAGTAACTGATGGCTACAGGGGCTCCCATTTCATAAACTCAGAAATTAGCACTGGCCCAGTACCCTTAACAGAAACCAAAAGTGGGTTTTCTAGATGACTTTGGAATATTGAAGAATAACTTCTGTGGCAAATTAACTCTTTGATACTGAATTATGAAGATGTACAACCTAAATAGATCAACAACTCACATGTTTTTAAAATCATGAATGGATTTGCAAACGTTAAAAGTTGACGCTAGACTTAAAATGTTCAATATTACTGTCCAATAACTGTAAATGTCTTCTTTTCAGTTGTTTTGGGGTTTTTGTTTCTTTATTTTAGAGGCACAACAGCAGATGGAGTAGGAGAGAGTTTGAGAGAGGTAGTGGGAAATGTCTAGTAGTGAGAAATAATAGGTTGGAATCAATTCTAGGCTGTCCATTTCAAGGACTACAGCGACTGTGCATGACTGACAATTTGCCTTTTGGCAAATAATTTGGCATTTGATGATTTCTGTGGCTGATATTCATCTATCACATGTCTTATTTTCAAAATGGAAAATTACTGAGCCATGTCTCTGGGCTTACTACAGTTATTTTGGTTTGGGGATAAAAAAATAAAAAAAAACATTTACACAGAGTGCAATAAAAGCCCACTTTTTACTCATAATTCATTTTTTTGCAATTTAGATTTTTGTTTTAAGTTATTTTTTCTCTTTTATTGATGGGACGGCTGAAGAGAGGAACAGGAAGGGGTCACGATTGGTAATTTGACCAGTGACTGAAGCAACAAGGACAAAAACCTTGTTCTTAACAATGAACTCAATAATTACCATGATTTTCTCAAACTGTGCAGCACTGTCACATTTTATGCCGGTGCTGAATTAATGGCTGCCTTGTTTCACGTATCAAACCGAAATAACAATAATAAGTAAACATTTATAACTCAACTTTGAAAAAAAAAAAAAAAGCCGGAGGTACAAATACTGAATGCAAACTGGGCTTTGGGACCCACACTTGTAGCCCTTCATCTGTGTGCAAAAGACCAGATAAATGTACCATCATCATCATCATCAATCTCCTTATCTGGTTAACTTATTACAAAATCATGATCACAATACTGACAGGATACTTTGAATAACCTCTAAAGTTATGATACACGGACAGGCAGACATGCTTCGATTTAGCAGAGGACTGAGTGACTGACGTCATCGACTGAAGGCTGAGAAGGAAAAAAACAAAATGTCCTCGGCAGTGTTTGTCTCTCCATCTATCAGCCTGGGACTGAGTTACTTTTATACACTTTTTTCATGAACATTAATACCGCAAACCGCTGTCATAAAGTCAAGCAAACAACTCACTTTGAACTAAGTGAGCCCGGACCTTTATTTTTCATAGTGTATCCAGTTGTCCCTGAAGAAAAATACAAGACTTCATAAATTATGGCAGTCTTCCAGAAATAGAAACAGGGCCAACCCTGGGTCCCAGAACACTGCGAACAACATCAACATGCTTTCTTTCATGGGATAGAAAAAAAAAAACCTAAAACAGTATTTCATGAACCTGTTTCTAATTTACATTTAAATAACTTCTTCCACCACCTCTCATATATACTTGTGTTTTAAGACAGTATTGGATTCTATCCCAATGTTTTGATTCGATAATATTTCACCTGAATGATAAATCTAGATGAAATATCCGGTAACCCTTTCTTTTACGGTACACTCATTACCAGGTAATTAACAGGTAAGTACCTAGTAACAACATGTAATTATCTGGTAATTACATGATAACTACTAAGTCAATACTGTCTAGCTACCAGGTAGGTAACCTTCTATCATCATACAAATTTGAAGTCGAATTGCTCTGGTATTTCCAGGATTTTCTCCGCCTCCTGGAACCACCACTTGCGCAGTAGCATTGTACGCATTCGGCGGGTGAGTCGCTGTGATAACGCTCGGCTCAAACAGCGTATCGCTATGCAATCTTCGCATGCCCATAGGCTGTATCAAGTGTCAATCATAGAAAATAAGAACCCCAAATAGCTTTTGAAAATGGAGCTGCACAGAAAAAAAGACTAGACAGTATTGAGTCAGTAGTTATCATGTAATTACCAGATAATTTCATGTTGTTACTAGGTAATTACCTGTTAATTACCTGGTAATAAGTGTACCGTAAAAGAAAGGGTTACCAAATATCCTATGCTGAAGAGATGGGACGTCGTGATTTAAGCTTCTAAACTCTGTATCTGAGCAGAAAAGTCTTACCATCCATAAGGGAGCGTATCTGGAGGGATGACATGTAGAAAATGTTATTGCAGCCTCGTTTGAAACATCATATTACTCTAGACAAAAGCGCTTTGTGCAGGAGAGAAACCACCATGATATTCATAAAGATCTTAGGTCTGTCACTGTCAAAGATTCTCTATTTTAGTTCACATTTGGAGTTTCTGGGTGTCACATTTATCAGCTGGAGAATAAATGTAGGGCTCCAGACACTGGCATTCAGGCTTCTTACTTATTGTGCTTGTCAAAAAGATTATATGCTAAGCAACAATGGTCCCTGGCTGGAATTATATTTGGGACAGCATGAATATAAGAAAAAAATAAGTAAAAGTTTTGTTGCCATAGTGACGCAGACACACATTTCCCTTTGATAGTTTGAGGAGGAAGAAATAGTCAAATATTATGAAGTCACCAAATCTGTTTTTTTTTAGAGTTTATCAAACTACTTTTTTAAAAGAGGGATTTATTTTAAGCACACAATGTCATGAGGCGTACATGGAGTACAAGCCAGTATGAATAGCATGATGCATGAGACATTTTCAGCCCACACAGTGCAGTAAAACAAACCCACCAGCACTTCATCTGGAAGTGTAAGATGTAAGTCTGCACTGTCTGATTCCTCCATCTGGATCTCATCTTTAATAAAAAGAATAAAGCTCACAGGCCAGAGAGACAGATGCTAGAAGCTACATGAATAAGAAGCTGCTCATTAATGTCACTAAAGTATGTTATATACAGTCAAGATTTTTGTTCTGTAATCTCTACAGCATGGCCGCCTTATAGCTTTTATTCTCCTCCTTTCTTTATCGTGGATCACTTCAGCAAATGCATCCATTGCAGTAGCGCTTCTTCCTCTGATTTCATTTTCAGGACATAAGCCTCATAAGGACAGCCCTGAATGAAACAGCCTGTGAGATATTTTTTTCTCAGTGTAAAGACTAGACATTGACATACTGAGGGGGAAATTGTGTCCAGTTTATTTAAAGAAATCTTCTTCTGGTGGCTAATGAAGGTCTTGGAAGTGTTTGCCTCCTACAAACACTCTGTTGCGGAAGTGCAGACTGCCCACACTGAAATTGTCGACTGTAAATATCATATCCTGTTTAAGTTAAATAACAGGTTCCAGATACTTTCCAGTACCACATATTTCCATAAAAAGCACAAACAGGTACCTCGGACATTTCTATCAAGATCTCAGTTATCTCAGCAGAAACAGGCTTTAACGATCGAAACTCAATAGGAGTAAATAAAGCCAATCTTGACTTTACGAGAAATACACAGTTTCTAAATGACTGTGTAAGACAGCAAGACGTTTATAAATACACAATGTTTTCCATTTTTGTTAAAGGTTTTTGGAGGATGGGGTTGATTTTAAACCCCATAAATGCAAAAATGTGACTTTAGCTTTATGAACTAATTGCCTTCATATTGAATTGATATAATAATAATAATAATAATAATAATAATAATAATAATAATAATAATAATAATACATTTTATTTGAAGCGCCTTTCACGTCACTCAAGGAAACTTTACAGAACATATAAAAAAAATAATAAAACACTATTAACAATTAAAATCATTAATCATCAGTTAAAATCAACAAAGCAACATTAAAACATGAACAACAGCAAAGGAATAAATAAAGAAATGAATAATACCAATTGAAATTTAATTTAAAAAAAAATATATATATATATATATATGTCACCTAGTAACTTATTTGTTGGTTTTCAGTGGTTGCTAGACATGAATCAGGAGCTGCTGTATCGTAGAATAGTGTCTTAGGATTACATTTATCATTGATGGATGTTTTGTGGGATTCGTAAGTATGCAAAGAAGTATACCGCTGGCTTGACTTTTAAATGGTAATTGTCTCTAGACTCATTACTAATGCTAACACACTTTCCTGCTATATAATTATGGAAACTTATGCTACTTCCTGAATGTGACCTCAAATATACTGGCAGGTATTTCCTGACACCATAAGCCTCTGGGAAATGACTGAATGAGTCATGTAAGGGAATGTGAGCCACTGGAGGGCACGCACCACGTTTTAAAACTTCTCATACACAGATTATAATCACCTCATAATAGTGGATACGAGTGAAGCAAGCATGTCTCCCCTCTCACAATCACCATAATAAATGGCCCACCCCTCAGCTGTGAATAATTACTGATCTCTTTGATGCATGCGCTGGATGACAGACTCCGCTGGGACAAAGAGAATTAATCAAATCAGCGAGATAGGTCAGGAAGAATAGAAACTCTACCATTTTGTTAAAGCGAACAATATCAGGCTTTGATGCTGATTTACTAGAATACACATGCAGTTTCATCTTCAACCCCATTTTCGAACCATTTCAATGCAACATTCTGAAATACCCATGCAATTTTGTTAGGGAAAGATTGACATGTGCTGCCCTGTAGATGTCAACCTTCGTCGACTACAGCGGCTGCTTGAATCACACGTTGGTTTGACAAAAAGAACTCTTAACATAGTCTGAAAAATCTTGTCTACATTGTCCGTACTTTCCCTTTTCATGTACATTGCACACAATGGAAAGTTTTTCCATTCCTGAGGTGTTCTCTCAGCTAATAGAAATAACCCTTTCGGTTTGAGTGAGGGGTGGCATCTGGATAGAGTGCAAGATAATTTTTTTCGCCCTTAATTTGTTAATGTATTTAACCCTAATGTAAATGAATGAGTGGAGCATCACTGGAAGGGGCTGTGAAGTGCACTTTTCATGGACTTTACCCTGCCAGCCCAAGAACAGATTGACTGTAGTGTCTGAGTTAGCTGATGTATGAATCAAGTGGTGCTGCAGGAGTCTGGAAAAACTCATATTATGATTGTTTATGTTTATTTATGATAATTTCTTCACTGAAATGCAATCAGACCGAGACGCTAAAGCAGAAGAACTACCACATCTGCAGTGCAAAATGATTAATATGATGATTATAACTTAAGGAAATGATAAAGAAATAATCATAAATGTTCTTCCTTGAGCTGCGTCACCCCTCTGCAGTCAATTGACTCGCCCAAGGTCTCGCTACAAACAAGCGGCTGCTTGTGGGTGAGTTGTGTTTAGTCTCTTTGCTAAAGAAATCAGGCAGATGTTTGGTGGCTAGTACTGTGGCTAGGACCCTATATGTACTGTTGATGAAGTTATGTGCTGTTCTTAGCATTATTTGTGGCTATAGAGTGGTGTTTTGGTTGAGTGTGTGGCTCTCTGTATTGCTATAATAACTATATAACTCTATATAACTAGAGAAGTGAGCGGTCAGCAACATTCATCTCTTGAGGGGGTGTCTAACTCGGTGTTACAGTGTGTTTGACCCTAAATTAACTTAATTTTACACTGGAATATCCCTTTAATAGTGCTATTGTATTGTTATTATTTGGATTTTTTAGTCTATTTTTTTCCTCTAAAACTAAATTTCCCTCCAACTTTTACCTCAGTGTCCCTTGTTTTGACAGCAGCTGACCCCTGCACATGATGCTCAGTGATGAGAACAAACTACAGCAGGAGGAGAGACATAACTCTATCAACTTTCCTCTAAACCCAGCAGATACTATTATCTGTTATATAAAAACTAATGTTTTTTTTTCTTCTTTATCAGAGGAAAAAAACATTAGTATTTAGTTGAAGGACAAGTCTAACACAGACAATCCCCTGCTCTGTGTTCCACGTATAAGTGGTTAAGTTTGGACAATGTCTGGACTTGACTCTCATGTGAAAACACTGACAAACTTCTAGGAACTGACGGGCAAAAATATGATCAGAAAACAGACACCCACAGAATCAGGTTCATGAAAACTTGAGATCATTTCAACTTTTGCTTTTCAACCCCTAAAACCTACAGGTTGCGTGTTCCCCATGTTCCCTCAGCGCTGTGTATTTTGGAGCTGATCTGTATTTGTTCTAGTCGTTACTTGTGTTTCCATAGAGAAGGCTGTGGTGAATCTCAGCCCTGTCCTGGAAGCATCTCCTGTCTCTGTTCTACTACAGATACACCTCAAGTCTATTTTAGATGGAGCTCACACCCAACATGCAAGCTGAACAGGACACAGTGTTGACATTTACCATCCAGTTAACTCCAAAATAAAACACCATACAAGGACTCCTGCTGTCATATTACAGAAGAAAGGCAAAGTAACCTGTATTAAGGGGTTAAGTCCTGCTGCTCCAGGCTATACTCGACTGTGCTACACTGCAAACTGTCAGTGGGCCAGTTCGCGCCCTCAGTCAGAGCAAAACCGTGACGCTACTAACACGTATCCTGTTGGTTTTAGGGTGGGAGTTGGATGTGTGAACTGTGCTCCGTAATAATTTGAATGTACGTTTTCAAGAGCCAATTGGAAGATCGCTGGTGCTACTACTTTCAGTATGACAGCGTTTTTAAACTGCACCAACAAATCTTCTACAGCTGCCACTGCTCATAGCGAGCCAGCTCTCTATATTTGAATGACAGGCACAGATCACAGTAAGCCAGCCTCTGTTCTCCGCTTATAAAGATAAAGCTTTTTACTGGGCATATCACCTCCTTTTAGACGTTAGTTAAACAATTCCTGCATCCAAGCAATAATAGTACAGGATCTCTCAAGTCCTAATGGCCAGTCCAGCTGTTAAGATATGTGTGCAAATGGAATGAAAAGGCATCAAATATGTACTATTGTTTGTCCCTGCTTGCATTTGTATTTAGTGATTTATTCATTACTTTATTTATGTATTTAGTTGTTTAAAATGATTGAACCAGTACAGCCTCATTGAGATTAAAATCCTCGCTTACAAGAGTGTCTTGGCTAAGACTCGCAGCAGCACGAGCCAACGCGGTTATAGACTTACAACGCATCATTTCAAAAACATGTCAACACATCCTGTCACAAGACAAAAAATCAACATTTAGAGCATCTGTGGCCTGATGCATCTTACTCCAATGACACCAACTACTCAAAACTGCAACTTGACTCTTCTCATCGTCTTACTGATGTCAGCTGTGTCTTTGACGGCGTGACCTGTAGTTGCATGACGTAAAGCTTTAGTAAGACAGTGGCTGTCTCAGTCGAGCGGTTCAATACCTCCTCTATGAGCTGGATTACCACTTTAACGTCAATCAACGTCTCTGGTTGCCTTGTTGTGAGAATTTTAACTCTAACAAAATAAAGACAGTTTGTTTTAACACACACACTGGAATCAGTGCTCTGGTTATGCATTCTTAATTGATCTCTGACCACATCCTGTAACTGTAGACGAGATCAGATTGCTCAAGGCATCTTATGTGCACTTTCACTTTGGTTTTGATGACATTAAGGGTGATATCAGATTTCCCCAGATGCACATATGCGTATCTGGAGCTGACTTTCCATAAATACGTTATATGCCCATTAAAGTATTCATGTTGTGGAATAGAAATCTCATGACGGACGACACACAATTGGAAGTTATATAGACTTTAACTGTGTTTGTACTGATAATGAATCACTTGTGAGTGAGTTGAATGAAACCTTTTAAAAGCTAAGAGGATGTGATGTCTTTTATTTTTTTTTATAAAGGAAACCACTTTACCGTAACTTTAAATCTATCTAGTCAAAGGTCTAGGGATTTGATACCTGGTTTTCATATTAGTACCACTCTCTAATGTATTATCATTTTGATATCATTTGAAATATAACCATCTTCAATTATCCAATCAATACAATTATCCACTTCAGCGGTGGCTGTGATTTGTACAGTTCCAGAAGTGTTTTTTGATCTGCAGCAAAAATGTGAATTTCTCTGGTGGAATTGCGCTGTAGAGTGGCTCACAATTGATTTGAATACGAGGTCAAACTGATGTCATACTGAATATATTTAGCAGTGGAAAGGATATAATTGTGAGCTCCTGGCAGAGGTAAAGCAAAATGCGATCAGTGTGTTCACTTTAATAGGTAGCGTGTGTTTATTGTAACACAGTAACACCCCCCACTCCTAAGTGCTGACAGCTGAGTGTTGCTGTTGTAATAGTGTTAGGTATTGATCGACAATGTACATAAGTGAGTGAGAGTGTGTTTGTCCTACCTTGACAGGAGAGATATGTGTGTGTGGTGTGTAGCCATGTATGGCCTCCATGGCAGCGAGGTTCTTGTCGCTCATATGAAGCATCTCGGCACTTTTCCCTGGAGCCAGATGTGCTGGACTGTGCTCCAAGGGGGGCGTCTCCTCATCCTGGTACCTGTACTTCTGCAGACACATAAACAAAGAAGTTTTAAGTCCAAACAGCTCTATGTATTAGCAGAGAGTAGGGCTGGGCGATAAAATGATAACGATATACATCAAAAATTAATTTCCCTTGATATCAATATAAAACATGGTCAATATGCTTTTCAATAGTCGGCATTCTGCCGTGTTTTGGTAGACTATATGAATAGCCAATGAAAAGGGGAGTTGCTTTGGGTCAGCTACAAGCTGAAACTATTATGTGCTGAATTAGAACCAGGTAGAAAACAACTGCGTAGTATCAGGCTGCAGCTACACAAAACCATAGCACTTTGACATGTGAGGCCGACAGCACTGTCGGTGAGAAAAAAGAAAATGAGTGCTGAAAATGCAGATGAAGGCTAAACAGATGATGACATGATCGACAACACTGACACAAAAACGTCGGTGGTGTGGAGGTGTTTTGGTTTTTTGAGGTCGGACATGTAGCAGAGTAATGTGCACTACAAGTTATGTCGAGTACATGTTCTTGCAAAGTCAGGGAATACCTCAAATCTTTTTCACCACCTGAAGCAGTGCCATGCGACAGAGCATTTGCAATGCAAAAGGTCACAAACCCCGAATTGAGCAAAGAGCCAATGGCACCTGTGCAGCCAAAACAGCCGACCATTCAGTCCACTTTCTCTAGCGCAACGCCTTACAACAAAAAGTCGTGGAGATACAAAGACCTCACAGATGCAGTAGCTTATTGTATTGCAAAAGACATGCTACCAATAAGCACCGTTAAACGACATTTTTTATATCGTGATATATATCGATATTGACAGATATAAAAAATATATATTGTGATAAACTTTTTCCCATACCCCTGAGCCCTAGCAGAGATAAATGAATTTGGAAAAAGCCAAGAAAGGTTGGCGGATATTGTTTAATACAGAAAAATAAATCATTCTATTACTTGAGGATGACTGGTATTGGGTGACGCTGATACCAGTACCATTTATTTTTATTATCATTATTATTATTATTTCATGAGACCAGTTACAGATAATAAAACCCTTATGCAGTTGCAGACAGACAACAAACCTAGAGGAGAAGACACACCAACAGTGAAGCCAAAGTAGCATGCTTTTTATTTGACTGAGTTTATTGGTGATTGGTAAAATAAAACACTGATACATATACTTTACTGCATGCTAGCTAATAGCAGTGTGAATATTTGCCTCTCATCAGCTCCATTGTTGCAAAAGTTCATTTAACTCCCCCTGCTTTTAAATAAAATAACGTAAAAGATAAACTACCCCCACTGAGGACACAGAGCATCCAAGTTGTGGGTAATCCGTATGCAAATGGTGTACATTTTGTAACATGTGTGACGCCTACAAGTGCAAAGAGACATCATGGGAGGCCTCCAAATATTGTCATTGAACATTGAGTAAAGCATTCGTCCTCCACAACCACATGGTCAACCAGAGCCATGACTCATAGTGGCTCCACAGAAGCAGCAAATCATGCAGCTTCTTTCCCGTAACCTTCCTCCCCTACCGTCATCCCACACCTGGGCAGCGTGCCAGCAGCCCACTGTGTTAGCCACACATGGTAGGTTTCATTCTAGGCGTGATGACACAAAACCTGCACACTGCGTTTTCCATCACAAACACATCAGAAGGTGGACAGCATCGCAGCGTGGATCTGCAACACTGTCCTGTGGGTTTGTGAATTTTTTTTTTCCCCTACTAATCTGTACCCCACTAAAGCCCTCCAGGCTCACAATATGCTCTGCTGCACTGCAGATGTGAAGCAACCCTATCCGAAAATAAAGAAAATTGGAGCCATCATCTGAATTTTGGCTAATAGCCCAATGGTCCTCTCTGCCACTCTAGCCCTTCTTGCTCTTTTTTTTCTTTTTAGGAGGCAGACGAAAAGGGAGGTGCATCATCAAGCCCCGTCTCAGACAGGCTGCCTAGCAACCAGAGCAGAGCAGAGATTGCAGTGGCACAGTTGGGGCTGCCAGCATTGGTCCTGGATCACATTACACTGAGACAGCAAGAAGGAGAGGGAGTGAAATAGAGATGAAGATAAAGGGGAAAGTAGGGGGGATGGGTAAGAATGACAAAAGTGGGACTGTCAATAAAAGGAAGCAGGAAACAGCAGCATAAGGACAGACCAGAGAGAGAAAGATTTGATAGCATGGTTCCATTGTTACAAGTTAATAAGCATGGACCAATCAATTTCCTTCATGAAGCGCAACAGACGCAGTGTTTGCTGCCGACAGCTACATGTACACATTGTATACTGTCATAGTGAAAACTGAACACTGCTGGTTGATTATTAATCATCATTTTCTTCATGAGTGAACTCCACGAATAACATTTTGCAAAGTAACATCAACTATGAGCTCGATTTGCGCATTACATGACTACAGTTAAAAGTAGCCCTAGGCAATTTTTTTTCTCCACTGCTTCTGACTTTCCTGCATGACCAACATTCATGCTGCATGTTGCCTTCTGTCACAGTGGTTGGGGGATGTGACAGTCGACGCTTAATATACATTGCAGAGTGTCCTTCTGGAGAAAGGTTTAGGCGCAATTCTTCTGACCAGTGAGCTGTGTGATTAACCCCCCATGTAGCAGAACAGCAGAAAAAAACACAACTTTTTCAAATACAGCCTGAACAGTGCGACATTTGTTTATTTAGAAACTATCTGATGAATACAATACTAACTGAAAAGCTGTTTTATTGTATCAAATGCAAAGGTTAATGCAAATACTGTGTTTTTCTTCTTCTTTGGTCTGTCAATAAACTAGCACAACCCTTTGATACTACAAGAGTTGATTCGAGGTTTTCCGGCGAGTTAATTAAGCATAATCATTTTCACCTGGTGTCCTGTATTTCAGTCAGTCCCTAATCAGGAGCCCGAAATGAAAACAGACAGCTCTGAATGTTCAGAACAAAGACAGCGACCTTCTGCTAGAGAGAAGAGCAGCAGCAGCTAATATTTTTCATGCCCGTGCATTTTTGCACACCTGCAGCGTTTTCCATAATCTACTTTCATTTCAAACTAATTCATGCATAATTAATTTTTGTCAGATCCGTAATGCAAAAGGCCTTTTAAAGTTTTTGACGGAAGTTGCTCCCACGTTAATCCAGCATAGATGCTCTAACACAGGTTAAAACACACAAGTCTTGAAAGTTAAACTGGATACCTAAAATGATGATGTGTGTTGTGTTAATTAAGCCCCTTGTTTAATACTTATCTCCACTACAGCATTAAAACAGAGCAAACACAAAATGAACTAATAATTTTGATAAGCATAACTGGACATTATGAATCTAAACATTGTTTTTAATGGACTCTTCTCACAAAAAAAGGGGTTATGGTAGCTTCAAACTGTGAAAATCGTCTTGCTGTATTAGGGCTGGGCGATAAAACAATAACACTATGTGTCAAAAATTAATTGCTCTCAATATGAATATAAAACATGGTCAATATAATATCAATGTAAAACATGGTCAGTATCCCTTTCGATAGTCTGCATTCTGCCATGTTTTGGTAGACTATACGAATAGCCAATGAAAGGGGAGTTGCTCTGGGTCCGCTTCGCCCTAAACCAATCATGTGCCAAATTAGAACCAGGAAGCAAAGAACTACGTAGTATCAGGCTGCAGCTACACGCAACCATACCACTTTAACACATGAAAAAAACAGCTCTGTCGGTGAGAACAACACCTTGCAACAAAACGTCGAAGAGACACAAAGACCTCATGGATGCAGTTGCTTATTGTATTGCAAAAGACCTGCTACCAATAAGCACTGTTAAACTTCATGTTTTATCAATATCGACTTATATGAAAAAATGTATTGTGATTGACTTTTTCCCATACCGCCCAGCCCTATAATGTATCAAAGGCTGAATGAAACAGCTCTGAATACTTCCAGCTTCTGTGTATCAGGACATCAATGTGCAAAGAATCCAGTCCATCTTTAAGGAATTACTCAGCTTCAAAGGTCAGTAAAAGGAGTCCCTCTTCAGCGTGCAGGCCTTCCTGTACTATAATAAGAGGAGCACCTTAAATAGCTGAATAAGCTGTCCCTTTAATGGTTAACTGAGTTAACTTAATGTTAAGCAAATGTCAAATGCTATCCACTGTCATCTCAGTTGGTAATTCAAGGACTGAGCTTGAGCTTTTAAATTGCTGTGCATTAGGGAATGGAATGAAAGCGAACCTAACCTCTCAGGCATATAATTTCCAAGAAACTCCGCCTGGAAAGACATTTGATGTGCAGGCTGTTTCAGGATCTTTGAGAGGCTGTTCAGGTGTAAAATAAAAGTAAAAGATCCCTGACTGCATCTCCCCTGAATTGAAGCTTTTCAAAGTTCATCTCTTTGCTTTTTCTTTAATGGTGATTAATCCATTTTTTTGTGTTAGGATTAATTTCAGCAGCTGCTGCTCAGATGAACTGTAGAGGGATTTTATGCCAAGTGCTAAGACTATGTGACGCTTCACAGTGCTGTCAGAATAATACATGCTGGAATTTAGATGAATGCAGTATAATAGCTCAGCTCAGTGATGCCTAACTGGACGAGTAATTGTGCCTGAATCAAACCAAACATCATATAAGTTTATGAGGACCTTTTTCAATGATTTGTCAAGATTTAAGACAGACGATACTTTGACTGGTTATGCAAATATACACATATTTTTTTTACATTCACTATAGTGGGCTCCTCTGTCAAAGTTTACACTCTGACTGAGTAGTATTACATGACATTAAAGCTCCTGTGAGGAGGTTTTTCATACAAAGCTTTTTCATTCAGCAGGAGACATTGCCTTAGCCTGTAGAAGACAAGATCAGAAATGACTATTTTGTCCAAAGGGACTGCTGACATTGACGCAACTCAAAAGATCCTGACCTACATCTGGGCGAGTCCATCGACTACTGCGGGGTGACGCAGCTCAAGGAAGAACATTTATGATCATTACCTCATGGAAATGCAATCAGACTGAGATGCTAAGGCAGAAGAATTATCGCATATATGGTGCAAAATGATTAATATGGTGATTATAACTTCAAGAAAATGATAAAGTTATGATCATGAATGTTCTTCTTTGAGCTGTGTCCCCCTGCTGTAGTCGATGGACTTGTCCGGAGGTCTCCGTACAAACAAGCAGCTGCTGGAAGAGAGTAGGTGAGTTGTGTTTAGTCTCTTTGCTAAAGAAATTAGGCAAAGCTAAAAAGATGTTTGGTGGCTAGTGCTGTGGCTGGGACCCTATATGTACTGTTGATGAAGTTAGGTGCTGTTCTGAGCATCATTTGTGGCTATAGAGTGGCGTTTTGGTTGAGTGCATGGCTTTCTGTATTGCTATCCTGTGGTCGTTACTAAAGTTGGTATAACTAGACAAGCAAGTGGTCGACAACACTCATCTCCTAACTGGGTGTCTAACTCTGTGTTACGGTGTGTTTGACCCTAACTTGATTTTACACTGGAATATCCCTTTAACAACAAAAATAAGCATAGTCTATTTTTCACCATCAAGCATAAAAGAGAACAGCAGAGGCAGAGGTTGTAACTAGGCTTGTCCAATATATCACCCAAGATGATCTCTTAATTGTTGTTTAGATGGCGTACAAAAAGTGTGTTACTCAGTTTGATAAAACTGATCAAAACGCACCCTAAGAAACCAACGATTCCCCCACATAGTCGATACCTTGGCAGACTGCTCAAGTATAGTCGTAGCAGCAGAGGTATAACCACACAGCACTTTAACACTTCTTCACCTGTATGAAATCACCATTCATTATCAATGATTTACGGCTGTCTGCTCCTCATGTCTGATAACCTGCAGCACCAGACACTGACTCTGGCAGGATAAGAGAGGTCCTTCAGTCAGCCACCCCTCCTGTTAATATATAATTTAGGAGCTTCGTCTCAGGCTAAATATGAACCTTCTGTTTTCAAAGTTATGTGCGGTTGGATGCTGTTGGTATTGTTGTGCACTGTGTTATTTTCATCATCATTGTATCATCTGTCATTGTCACTTCCACAGAGCTCTGATTGTCAAATGAACTTTTTCTGAACTTTCTCTTTCTACAACAACCAAATCAGATGAAGTCATCCCTGCCTTCTCAGTCAATTTTTACTCTCTGGTGTCTTCTCAAGTGCCAAATTTCGAACACAGCTTTCATCTCATTTGCATTATTACGACTGCTGGTGCCATCCAACACCTACCAGTACAACTGTTTTTATTTTTTCGTTTAAACGTAAATCCCACAAGACAGCAGATTCACTCATCTTCTGCCAATGCTAACTCCCAACTACTCTCCGAGGTGTTTCAGCGCAATACTTTGACAAGTGTTGGTATCCTGTAGCTACGCTGCTGCATCAACAACAACAGACTTTACATTCACCATGGGGTAGAGTGCTGCAAACTGCACCAGGATGGATTCTAATGTAAGAATACACCCAGTCTGAATCAAAGAGTGGGGCCGCAACAAAGAAAAGCTTTTTATCTCTCCATGGAGACGCTCTAGATTCATCCTCTATGCTCGAATTTACATCTGCCTTTTTGAAAAGCCATATGAATCTCATTGTAATGCTGAAAAATGAATACTGTACACAAAGCTTCCAGATGAACATGAAGTCAGCCACAAAATTTGAATTTTAAAGAGTTCATATCACGTAAAATATCCACTTTTTTTGATAGTGTAATTTAATGGAATAAACCAAGCTTCTCAACAACAGTAACACCAGTGCAGATGGTGCTGCAGAGAAGGTGTTTCATATCAAGCATTACCTTGACTGCTTCGGCACATTGTCCCAGAGGGACATAGCCGAGGTGCTCACTCTGCCATGAAGCACTTTTTAGAAAGTGTCTGAGTAAAACTTGGATCAAACATGTAAAAATACTTTCAGTGGTGCGTGTTGTGAGGCTCATTACAATCCCAAGCAACTTAAGACTTTCTCTAAAAATAAGAACAAACTCCCTGTTGGGCTTTCTTCACCACCCAAAGGCTGATATTACTTCAGTGAAACAGGAAAAGTCATAAATAAATAAAGTCCCCAGATACATGCAGAGCTCCTCTCAAAACCCAGCAGTTAATCTTTCTTTTATTCCTGTGATATATTTGTTTGTGAATTTACGTCATCTTAACCAAATTAATGACATTCTGAATCTCATTTCTGTGCCATGATTCATCATTGATAACAGCTACACAGTCCTATCATCGTACTTAATGATCAGATTAGAATCAGAGATGCGGTAAATGGCGTCATAGTGGGCGTTCAGCTGCGGTAATTTAGCAAGGAGTCGTATAAGGAGAGTGATTCTAATTTGTAGGGCTGCTTGATTATAGCAAAAATAATAACCAAATTTTGATTGTTACTGATATAGTTATTAAAAATGACATCCACGTCACACTCATTTACACAACTCAAAACCTTCTTAAAACTTAAAAACTCTTAATTTTAATTTTGCAAGAATTTGAGCTCTTTTACAGCTTGAATTTTTTTCACAAGTTGCAGATTTTACAAAACCATTCAGTCTTTTAGAGCTGATTGTCCTTTATAACAACTTGGGCTGGTTTTTTGTAATTATGATTCAGAACGATGTCTCACTTTTTGGCCAGGTAGCTCATTATCACGCAAACGCGCTTCTTATCACTACAACCTCTCTCCTCTTGCTCATTCTGTCCCTCCGCTTTTCAGACACACACAGAAACACACACACCGGTCTACCATGAATCTTGGTGGGAGCCACACCCTCCTTGAGCTTCCGAACTTTGTTTCACATTGATGAGGTAGAAGCTGTTCAAAGGGCTGTTCCATGCTCTGCTGTTAAAGACATCTCTACCTATTTGTACCAAATAGAAACAGCATAATATTTACATGATTCTGCAAAGTGGAGTAAAACCGTTTGAAAAAAGATGTGTTTTTCTCTAAATGCAGTTAACTGATAAATGGCAGCAGTCTTATATCTACAGTCAATCATTCTGTCGCAGGCAATACCAATTTTTCAAGTTTAGGCCCTGCTTTCTGAATCTGCATCAATCTCTGTGCTTCTGCCATGACATCCAAACTAAGAGAGTTAGCTTCTTACAGCTGGGTGAAGACGCTTAGTTAAGTAAACACAATGCAGCAGAGCCTTATGCTGTTCTCAAAGGTGATGGTTTAGGCTTAACCAAAGATAAATGCAAGAAAAGGGATGAGAAAGCCCCCAATCTCTATATTCCAAGTTACTGTATGAGCTACACCTTTGAATGCAGCACTTTTCAGGTGAAACAGTTGCATAATGTTGCTTGTACTTGTTTTTTTGACTCAAAACAAATTGAAACTGTGCTTCACTGCCAAATTAATTCACCTCATTTCAAGCTTTTTAAAAAATATACACATTTTACAGCATAGAAGAACAAAGCCTTCATAATTTGTGTGGTAGCTTTTCCTTAAATACGATTAATCTGAGTTGAAAGTGCTATTAACAAAGTCTCACAAATAGATATTCAGTCAAACATGAAGCTTGAGTGGCAGAAATCGGCTCAATTAGCTCAATCTAAATGCTTTTGAATTTGTGGTCAGCAGGTCAGCTGAAACTTCTCACCTTTTCTTCTTTTTACCGCCTTCTTGCACACATAACAGAAAAGTCTTAATCGTTTAATCCTCCCCCCTCTGTCCACAGCCGCATGCACACACTGGTTTTATGCTGAGTGTGTACATTTTATGTATGCTGCACTTGTAGAAGGGGGGATTGTGTTGTAAACCCTCCCCCAGCCCCGTGGGTGTTATCCACCCACAATTATATAAGTGGGGGCCATGTTAACATGCGGCAGTGCAAGATTAGCTAATGATTTTGGTAGAACCAAACATGACGCATAATAGCTGTCCTGTTTATTATGCACTTTTATGCTTTGATTGTATGCACTGTTTTCAAAATGAACTAGCTCTGTGGTGCAGGATGCTGACTGCGTCTTTATCTGTTATCACCTTGATGAAATGCTTTTGTTTCTTATTGGTTGACCACACATCAGAAGCAAAGCATTTGGGAGGTTGTGTTGGCAGTAGTTGAAAATTTGTTGGCGTGTTAATACATTTACAAGACCACCCCATCTATTCATATTCATTTAGCAGCTCTAGAAAAAAACAATCACTACCTTTCAACTTTAGCAGCACTGAGTGCATTGTTAGAGTCAGGTAAAAGCATAACCTGCACATTTTCAACTGACACTTGCTCGAGTGGCTCTCACATATTTTTGAGGAAAAGTGCTGTATTTATCATTTTCTGTTGCGAGCTAGCTACCGAAATGTGCAGCAACCATGTGTAGGAGTGTGTCTGTGTGCGTTTGTATCCAGCTCAGACTCGCACTGATCTCACAACTCTTTCTCGGCTCCGTTACTTCCTTTCAGTTTCTTTCTTTTTTTCCCTATCGTCCCTGTATGTGTTCCCTGCAGATTCAAAAAAAAAAGTCTGAGCTTTTGTGAATTCGTACACCCACTCATGTCTTACCGTGGACTTTACAAGCAGTCACCTCACATCTAAAATTTTCTGTGAGTTCTGAGTCTGAAACCAAAGTCGATGTAGCCTTGGTTTCTCTTCTACTGCCCATGCACTTCATCCTGTAGCTGAGTTTGTTTGCAATGTAAACCTGTACTTGGTGCTTAGTGAGGTTGGATTCTGATATGATATTTTGTCTGTGATGAGTTAAAAGTATCAGAAAACTGGGCCTTTACTCGTAAATCAAATACCCCACTATCACTTCTGCAGCTTGAATTTGCCCACCTCAAGGTTTTTGGTAGGAATCTGTGTAACTAGGCAACCCACCCTATAATAATATGCAGATTTAATTCTGGTAGTTCTGACATTTGTAAAGGATTATGTCGGCTTGTTAAAATATTTGAGTTCTTTCAAATAAGACATTGAGTCTACCGAAGAAAATCCACAAGCTCTGCATTGACATAGCACTAGAAAGACTGTTTACTCATACGAACTAATGGGTGATTATTTTTTTGCATTGCTTTTATAGATTCATACAGTAAAGGCCAACTCTGTGCAGAGCTGTTTTTGTACTCAGAGTGAGCTATTTACTCCTCCAGCCTACACACCTATTGTTCACACGACAGCAGCTGCAGTGTTTGATAAGTTACAGAGGTAGAGGCCACCCTGTATAGTTCAATATTAGACCTGAACCAAGCATTAGTAAATATCTGCTGCGGCGCATTGTTGTTGCAGCATCACTGTGAGCTTACTGTCAGAGCTGTGACTTGCAGCTCTTTATACAGAAAGATGACATAAACAGCAGGATAAAATAGGTCAAATCCATATGGAGGGAATGTGTGTTTGCAAGGCAATAAAAACAGTGACAGTGAGGATCTGAAATGTTTCACCGGCACAACACAACATGGCAAAATAAACCACCTCTTTGTGATACTTTATACATCATTAATCCAGATCATCTGATTGGATAGCTGGTAATAAGTGAGAGCAGGTCTTCTTCTGCCCATTTTCCAGTAAGGATGTCTAATAATTGATCGCCAGGTTAAGGTGATTATTGATCTGGATATTGAGAGGAAGGCCCACTGATCCCTAAAACATGAATAATTCATTACATTAAAGGGATATTCCGGAGTAAAATTAATTAAGGGTCAAACACACCGTAACACTGAGTTAGACACCACCTTGAAAGATGAATGTTGCCGACCGCTTGCTTCTCTAGTTATACCAACTTAAGTAACAACCGCAGGATAACAATATACAGCAGTCTGAGGGGCCATAAACAAACCTCAACCAAAAAGCCACAAATAATGCTCAGAACAGCACCTAACTTCATCAACAGTACATATAGGGTCCTAGCCAAAGCACTAGCCACCAAACATCTTTTTAACTTTGCCTGATTTCTTTAGCAAAGAGACTAAACACGACTAGGTGAGTTGTGCTGGTAACATTTTCTTTTTACGGTATACTTATTACGAGGTAATTAACAGGTAATTACCTAGTAACAACATGAAATTATCTGGTAATTACATGATAACTACTAAGTCAATACTGTCTTGCTACCAGGTAGGTAACCTTCCATCATCATACAAATTTAAAGCCGAATTGCTCGGTTAATTCCAGGATTTTCTCTGCTTCCTGGAACCACCACTTGCACAGTAGCATTGAACGCATTCGGCGGGTGAGTTGCTGTGATAACGCTCGGCTCAAACAGAGTATTGCTACACAATCTTCACACGCCCATAGGCTGTATCAAGTGTCCATCATAGAAAATAAGAACCCCAAATAGCTTTTGAAAATGGAGCTGCACAGAAAAAAGAAAAAAAGAAAAACTAGACAGTATTGACTTAGTAGTTTTCATGTAATTACCGGATAATTTTATGTTGTTACTAGGTAATTACCTGTTAATTACCTGGTAATAAGTGTTCCGTAAAAGAAAAGGTTACCGTGGTGTTAAGTCGCTTGTTTGTTGCGTTAGGTGCTGTTCTGAGCATTATTTGTGGCTATAGAGTGGCGTTTTGGTTGAGGTTTGTTTATGGCTCCTCAGACTGCTGTGTATTGCTATCCTGTGGTATAACTAGAGAAGCAAGCGGTGAGCAACATTCATCTCTCGAGGAGGTGACTAACTCGGTGTTGCATTGTGTTTGACCCTGAATTAATTTTACACCGGAATATCCCTTTAACACCTAGTTACATTCATCCTCTTTTATTTGGCTGGCTCACACTGCACGGCCTTCATGTCAGTGCTGCATCAAACAAACTTCAACTGAAGAGTCTGTCTTGAAGAAATGCTGTGCATCCATCAATGAGCATTAAGCATAAAAGGGCACATTAAAGCACTGCTGGATGCTTCCAGCCACATAAAAAATCCTTTTAATTACCTCCCTGAATTGAAGATGACTGAGAGACTCTGCCAGGTTCTTTGTTTAAGAAGAAAGGTTATGCAAACAAGTAACCTTGGATCATCACCTTGGGAAATGACCAGTCATGTGGCAGCTATAGTTTCACAGACATTTAACAAAAACTTCCTGCAGTCCTAGAGAGTGTGGGGCACAAAAAAAAAGAGCTGGGGAAGCACTGATGAAAGGGACAGGATTCTAGGCAACAGCAAAAAAATATGCCAGCAACATACAGTACATCCCACAAGATCTGGTCAAATAAAGCCCCACTGTTAACAACCCACAACAAGACTGCAACAGACTGGAACCAAGCTGTTTGAGGGCCACTGAACCTGCAGGAAACGTGTGTGCAGAGCTGCTGGTGGATGGGAATACTATGATCCTGTTAATGGGGATAAAAAAACAAACTCAAAGCAATTCATAAGTCTGAGATTGACTATTTAAAATCTAAATTGATCTTTTAAAGAATTCCTTGTTATCTAAAAACATACAAAGAGCTAAAATCTGCTTATTGTATGTGCTCTGGATGAGCTGAACTCAAGATTTCTAACAACAAAGCACGGTTCATCGTGATTCAGAGATCATCCCTACTCTAAATCTACCCTCCCTCCATAACGTAAATGCATTTTACTCTTTGGTCATCATGACTGTTGAGTCAACTTAAAAGTCAGTGGGTTGAAAATCATAATTTCTTTTGCTTGAGTAGGGTGTGATGGAGAAACAGGGACACATGGGAAAAATCTGAGCCAGTAATAGTTAACAGTGAGCACAGCAGGACTTCCCCTTCAGAAACCATGAGAGCAAACACCCACGTTAAACCACCAGCTGTGTCACACAAACACAGAAATATCTCTCGTCCAGACAAAATGTAAAGAGTATTTGTCATTGATCAAATTTAGCAATTATAGTTGTATGATATTAAGCAGTGAATAGAAATGTGTAATCTAAATGTCATCATGTTACATCTTTACAGATTCCCTTTAACATTTGCTGATATCACAAAGGCTGCCATTTATTCAACTAGCACAGTGTGATTTTACAACTTCAGTACAGATATTTAAATGAAAATAAAAAGACATGACAGAAAATAAGACTCAATCTTTCTGTAAGCTGACACCAGTCTTTCTATGATATGGATTTTTGTTTTCTTTCACTGACACTGGATGTTAGCTCTCTGGAATAAACACCATATCTATGTATGCTGATGTATTGTTGCACCAGCACTAATAAAATGCAGGAAATGCACCAGATTCAAGCAAGGAAACAGCACACAATCCAAAATGTCGGAACTAAATCCACAAACAATAAATCTGGAGCTCTGTACACATGTACACATTAATTCTGGCAAGCGTAGCCATGATTCCTGGACCAGAGCGGACCAGTGTAGTGGGATCTGGCTTTGAAAAGCTAACAGATAGAGCACCATGTGGAGGGAAATACTGAGCTGGCTCGGGCTGCCATGCTGGAAACACCTGAAACTGGGAGGGAGGGGCAGTGATGGACAATCATTGAATGAATGACTGAACATGCTGCTCTTTGCACAGAGAATACAAACTTTTCCCCTTGATATAAACACCGAGCGATAGTGCAAACACACAACTAAACATAATAGCCTGTTTGTTGCTGATAATGAGCAGCTGGGAACAACCACTGGTTCTGATTCATCAGTGCTCTACAGGAAACAGCAGGGGCACTACCCCTGCTACCTGGTTTCACGCTGGGGTTCAGTCTTTCCTGCAGTGTTCACTTTCTCTGATGATGACTGATATTTAAGCAGCCCTGAGCGATTAAGTGCATTTCCCAAGGTCAAAAGCGTGCCATCCAGTTTGTTTTGCTGGCATGCAAAGCTAAATGTGAACCAACCAGCCCTTATGTGACCAGATCTATACTTACAGATGTTATCTGATGGTGATTGATGTTTCATTGGTTAAATCTTCTCAAACCCTGATGGTAAAGAAGATCACACACAACCATGCAGGCTAAAAATGCTGTTGCCTGTTCCTGTAAATGGAAGCTGACCATATTTCAGCCTGAAATGAACGACCATGCACACGAGGGTGTTCAGGTTATGTGTTGTGAGTGAAAACAGGAGGAAAAGAGGGGAAAGCCTGGCTGAATGTTGACTGTAGGCTAATTACAGCTGCAGCTGCGTGAAGAGAAGGCGCGCTCCAAATTAGCTCCCTCATAAAAAAATCGCTCGATTGCGCGCAAAAGGAGGAGTTTTAATCTTAATTTTGCCACATACATCCACGAATCAACGATCCACAAAGTGCATTTTTTAACACATGCATCCACGCCGCAGATATGCTTCTACACCCCCCCGGGCTTACCTTGCAGCCGAACATGAGAGAGAGGGTCCGGTTGCTGCAGATGACCTTACACTGGCACATGACCGGCGAGAGACACTTTAAATTCCTTATGGGCAAAGACATCAGTCCAAAGCCTCACTCAGTCACTCACAGCAGGCGGACAGCACAGACCACAGCTCGTCGGTCCGCCGCCACACACTCAGAGTCACGGTACAGCTGGTCGAGAGAGCCGCGGAGAGACGAGGGGTAGAGGAGGGGGTCAGTGATGCCGGTTAACAGACGGGCTGGCCGGGTGAAATGGAACCGCAGCGGTAGCCTACTCGGGTCCAGATTTGTGTTTATATAAGTCAGCATCTAACATGTTTGCCACATTAAAAGCTGCCGTCTGTCGCTATATTGTCCATAGGTTTTCACACTGACAGCACCATTCATGATTAGCACTAGTCTCTCTCTCTTTCTCTCTCGCTCTCTCTCTCTTCCTCTCTCCCTATTGTGATTGACCGTAAAGTTTGTGCGTAACGCGCAGCTGGAATCATTAGACGGAGAAGGGGAGGCTGAATGGGGCGCAGCGGTATAGTAATTTTCCCCCGGTGGTAGAATGAAAATATATTTGTATGTGATAGTTACACACACAAACACACATACACTCACACACATTAATCTTAAGGCAGTTTGAGAAGAGAGAAATCAAACGACCACACATCAGACAACCTGCTCCCTCACCGCCACCTTACAGTGTGGTTACAGCGTCCCCTGTTGGATAAATAGAACAATGCTGAAGAAGAAGCTGTCCAAGGTGCTGAAATGTCCAAACCAGCTACACAATGTCCTCGTTGTGGATATGCTTGCTGATTGAGCTCAACTAGAGTTTATGTCTGTCTCATTTAGAAAAAGCTTCATTAAGACAAACAGACAAAATCTTGGCCCCTATTTTCAGAAACACCGTAATTCACACGCAGCAAAAGGGTGTAAACACATCTTCAGATACCAGGAGCTGAATCAAACTGGAACAGACAGAAAAGCAAAACTGTAAAGCTGCTGTTTTACTCATGGGTTCTGTATTTGTGATTAATTTACAAATCTACCTCTACAAAGTACAAAAAATATAACAATTTTTACAACAACGAAATAAAAGAAACTAAAGTTGACCATTAATAATCAGTTAAATTTAAATGCCTTTTCTTTTATTATAAATCAAGATTCAGGGGCAGCAGTAGCTCAGGAGGTCAGCCAATAACTGGAAGGTTGGCGGTTTGAGTCCCGCCCTGTCCCTAGTCTGTCCGTTGTGTCCTTGGGCAAGACACTTAACCCACCTTGCTCTTAGTGTGTGTGTCCTCCACTGGTGTATGATTGTGAGCGTTGTGTGGTGGTGGTCGGAGAAGCCATAGGTGCAAACTGGAAGCCACGTTTCTGTCAGTCTGCCCCAGGGCAGCTGTGACTACTAAGGTAGTTTACCACCACCAAGGTGTGACTGTGTGAGTGAATGAATGATGGATCCAATGTAAAGCACTTTGAGGTCACTGACGAAAAGCACTATAAAAATCTGATGCATTATTATTAATATTATTATTATTAAATACCTCTATGTATTTGGAATAAGTTAGTGTTGCAGGACAGACAAATAATCTTTAAAAGGTGATGTGACTCTCTGCCAGCAAATTTACTCAAAATTATAGATCGTAATTCAAACTAAAATAAAAAGACTAACACATGATAATTGTATCTATGGTATGAGCCAGTTGAATTATTTTTACAGGCTATATGATGACTTTTCAGTCATGTTTTATCTCTCTTAAATAATCAGATTAAAGAGATAGTATGCATCAAAAATGAACCATAAAACTGCTTTTTTATAATCAATGACTTTGAAAGGGAATAGGTCCAATTGTGCTTCATCTGGCCTCTGTTTGTGTGTTCTTTTCCTCCTCTCCTCCTGTGTGTGATTGTGCTGACACGGTGCGCCCACAGGGTGGAGTGAGAGAACCAGGTAGGCTAGATTTAAATATTGTGCATTCATCTCAGGACCGACTGCGGCGCAGGGCTCCTCACTTTTGAGTGACGTCAGCTTTAAATCGAACACATGGACCGTTCCAAACACTCCGGTGTGCTGCTAATAGTTCTTTTTTCTCCTTCTTTCAACCTCACCACACTCCCAGAGAGTGGGGGATATCCTGGGAAATCTGCAGTGTGCTGAAGACATCAGCAGGATTATCACAGGACACCAAGAGGGAGGTCATGAATTTCAACACGGTGTGACGGGAAATTGTTCTTTACAATAACTCACAGACTAGAGGCGGCAGTATATAAATCAACAGATCAATTCAATCGATAGAGTAACTCTCAAGAGAGCACTTTGTACAGTAATGTGATTTTCAGAACAATAATAAGAACATCAATACAGCTGAAGAGCCTTCACTCATAATCACATAATATTCTCATGAATGTGGTGTGTTTTGTGGGTTTCATTGTGTGGGCTCAGCTTTGGTCCTGTTCTTCTTTTAATACTCTCTGACATTTTCTCTTTACAATTGATCGTACTTCATACTCTGACTCTTCTCTCTGATGACATAAGAAGACTTAGAAGACTTTTCACTCCCACAAATGTTTCCATGGATATTGCTTTTTGGAAAAAAAAAAAAGCCTGTCCTTGATTGCAGCAGAGATTCTATTTTAATATGGCACTGTGCCATTGACACTAGACTGAGAAAGACCTTTATGGTGGGTCAGAGGATCCCTCTCAGCATTTCTTCCACAGATTTTCCCCTAAAATGATGTCCACACAATGAGTAAGTGGTAGAATATAGGCATGATCAACCTGAGCATGAAAACGTGGATAATATATCAGTCTGTGGTATGACAATCCTACAATCCCAGTCTGCATCCCAGGTACATTAATGACAGAATTTATCAGTTATCAGCTGTGGGATTTTTCTTCTTGTTTCTCACTCCTCTGAGCTCTGACCTGTATCTGATCACCAGGAGAGAAAACATGCTGGCTTGATCATGACTGTGTACAGCATTTGCTTTGGATATCTGTTGCAAATTCACAGAAACACATAATGCACACACAAGGTCATATAACTTCAAACGGCCCGTTCAACCAGTTAAATGCATAAAACAGATGTTTTAATAGGTTCAAAATGTGCCAAACTTTATCAGCTGGATTTCTTTTGCAGTATTCCCACGCAAACAGTACATATAGATGGCTAAAATGCTTTTTATCCATATAGTCGCCATGGATACAGTATAATTTCTGTGGATATCACATACTGTAAGTGGTTCCCCCTTCCACTACAGCATTATGTAAGCGTGGGAGTCACATGGAAACCTGAACTGTGATGTCGAGTATAGCATTAACATCCTGATGCTGCATTGTGTGTGTCAGAGAGAGAAAGAGAGGCCCAGAGGAGCCAGAGTGTTTCCATGACAACATCTGCAGGGGGTGGAAGATCCCCAACACACAGTCCGCTTTCCATTCACTGTAACTACATAGCCGCTGCTTCTGTCAGAGGTGAATGTGAGCACAAGTTAGGTTCCTCGTGCCACCACCAATGAGTAATCAGTATTTTCTCAAATAATCTCAGAGTACACAGCAGAGAAGCTGCCAGTGCCCATGCTGGTATTATTCACCACTGGCTGTTTGAGAAGTGCATGGAGCCACCTAATAACAGAAAACTCAGCCTAACACATTGTGGGTTGAGCTAGAAGTGTTGCAACATTTTCTCATCTTTTCTGTTTGCCTTGGTAGCCATCTTTGAATCTTTTTGGTCTCGGTGGTTATGAAAAAAAAGGTAAGTTGGCTTGAATGGCTTTGTAAAATCTCTTTAACAAAGACAGAGAGCAAAGCTGGATTCAAGGCCAAACATGGAAAATGATAGTCGATAGACAGCATTACATTTCTGTAAATAAACATGCAATTTGATCTATTAATCTCATACTAGATTAGATTCTACTACATCTGTATGGTAATTTGAATTATAACATAGTTTAGTCAGACAAGACATGCTCGACCATAAATCAGGCAACTCCTTCTCTTGTATTTATTCACAAACAGTATCTACTTTTATGAATGAAAGTAAATATGTAATCTTTATACATCAATCCTCAGAAACAATGCTTTAGTATCTTCGAGGCTAATGATGAATATAAATCAGGTCTTCATAATCAATCTCTGTTGTGTTTTCTTGAACAGTCATTACAAAGTCCATATTTTTCCACATCTTTCTGTGTTTTGTACAGTAACTACAATAACTTAGTGACATGTAAAACAGACTCAAACTGACTTATTTAAGAGAAAAATACCTTGTAGTCATTCTCGATGCCTGTCATTGTTATTCAATGTCCAGCAAAATCAAATGGACCATGACACACACACCAGAAAAGCTGATTCCTAATCTTTTTAACAGTGTTTGACTCATTTACATGGAGCACAGCTAATCTTTTTCTTTAGACTGTCTTATTTTTTTGCATTTTATACTGCATAGCCAAGACTTGGCATGACCAGCTAAGGAAAAATCTCATAAAATGCTAAAAGGAAGCAGTGATACAGAAAAGGCCCAAGCTCCAGTTGGTCCAAGTAAGTCGATTAACAGATGGAGAGACTTACAGGATTTGAAATGACTCAAACCGATTCTCAATTTGCCCTTTTCCTCCTCAACTAAAATGTCACATGTCTGTTTATTTCGAGAATAAACTTCAAGATGTTAGATGATAGATTGCATTGTAGTACCTGCCTATATCGCAGTATTTTATATGACCTATCTGTAATTACAAAGACAGATGATTAACAAAAAGTTTATTTTGGGCCTTACGCCTTCATTCAGATAAGACAGAGGGTGGAGAGGGAAACTGGGAAGAGAGAGTAAGGAACAACAAGGACTTCAGTCCACAGTTGGGTCAAACACTTTGACGGCACATACAATTTTCTGCTAGTTGAGAACTCTAACTTTCTCAACAAATCCTCACCAAAGCTGAACAATTGAATGTCATTATACCTCTTTATACTTGGTGTATAAATGATACTGAGACAAAATTCAACTTTTCTTCAAACAGCCCTTTCAAAAGAAAAAAAATTGACTGAGGTTGTGTCTTTCTTCCTTATACTTGCTTCCTTAAAAAAAAAAACATCCAAATCAGCTCAGAAGTTCATAGACTAAATTTGGAATATTTCTGAGAGTAACAATTAGATCAATTGTTTTGAATCATGTTTTCAAGGAATGATGCGTCTGATTGACTGTGATCCAGAAATGTTCCTCTTTAGTCTTTCTACCTTTTTACAGTCAGTGTCCCTCCCCATTGTCCTCCTCCACTAACCCTGTGAGTCTGACTCAAGTCTGCCAGAGTCCAAACCAATGCAAACAATGGGTGTGATCTCCTTAAGGAGATAAGGTAAAACAAGCATTGGAAACTCAACGACAAGCAGCAGTTCTTCATTCCTCTCTTAGCTCCAGCACTCGGCAGCTTTGACTGTGAAATAGTGTAACTAAAGAGCAAACACAACTGGGAATCTCCTGAGGCTCTGAGGCTGCCTCAGCTCTACTGACTAGGAAAACACCTGAGGTGAGAATTATAGTATTCACACCTACACAGAACCTGCTGAATCTGATGTCCCTCGGCCTGAATATCTGATTTCACCTGTTTGTAATAGAAATATTATGCTGTTGAGCAGGACTTTGTCAGCTAAAATTGTGGAAGGTGTTAAAGAAGGTGGGCTGTGTGGTTGATTAACTCCTCAAAATGGCAGCGATGGAAATATTTATTTATACTTCACCATGAGATGCCCTAGAATTCAGTCCTCAGGGTAAAATAAACACATCCATATTTCACCCATAACCAGGACGCCCTGAACGGGCCTCGCCTCACCTCAGCTGCAGGTGCAACAGAAGCACTCAAAGGCTGCTCTACAGACAAACCACAATGTTTCACATGCAATGTTTTTGCTTCTGCTTCTTGCAAAACCATCCGGCTGTGTAAATGTAACATGCCACAATGGAGTCATCATCAACAGGGATGACTCGGAACAATGCATTATGCATGAAGTAAGAAGTGCATGAAACACCTTCAGCACACTTCAAAAGCCCCCCCAAAAATCAATTAGCCCTGGGACACAGTCACTTTTCTCTTTTATGAGGCTGCAGACCTGCTTAGAGACAGTTATTAAATGGTTAAATGGGGCTCTTGGGTATAATTACCCACACCATCCTCCAATGAAAAGTGAGCATCTACACTGTAATCATGAAAGACTAACAGATGATCATCTTCCTGTGACATCCAAAGAGTGTCTCACAGCAACGACTGGTCGAGTTTGACACAGCAATCACCTCACTTCCTCTATCACAGTCTGCTTCTACTGCGCCTCCACCCACACTAGAGACAACAGCAGTGTGCTGTCCTCTGCCAGCTGCCCTCCATCAGAGACTCATGCATATATGATGTGAAGAAATGGAGAAGAAGGATAGCTTTGGACCATCCACTCCATCTCCAACCTGTACAAAAACCTGTCCATCCCAGACCAGAACCACCCACAACCACTCTGGAGCATACTTACACAACGGGTGGCCCTGCTGTATATGCCATATTTCATTTGTGTGGTATTGTACATCATGTGTGTTTATTTTACGCCACACTGATTTAGCATCAAGTCAGAGCAACTGCAATGGACAGCTTTGAGTCGTGTCTATTTAGATCTAGACTCTTGTTTGTTGTTCTGGTTGGATGAAGTAGACGGTTAATTTACAGTGGGATATAAAAAAAGCCACAAGTACACAAATAGGCATGCATAATGGCTTACTCAGTCCTTCACCCTCAAATTAAAGCTTAGTTTGATCCGAGGTCATGAAAGTATTAACGTAAAACTGTAGGAAATAAAGAAATACAATACAATCGGAAAAAAATAGAATTCACAGTCTTGGTGGAAAGTTATTTAAAAACCCTAAATAGTTACTCACTTTTCATAATTATAGCTCTTCTGTATTAAGTACACACTTGCCTGTTTGTTTGAATCCATGTGCTGCACAACCATGCCAAATCTAATCAATTGTACCATCACACACCTTCGCCAAATCAGTGAAGATACTCACTACGGGAGCTTTTTTTGTGAGCTTACATGCTAGCAGCAGCCAATTTTTTTTTTGAATTCTTTTAACGGAAACCTTTGTGTTTGTAGTGTTACCACTGTGTTGAAAAGTATTGTCATTTTTTAAAGGCTTTAGTCTCCAATACATTAAATTGCTCTATTAAAGTCTGGTGAATACAGCACTGTCCGCTGGAGAGGAGGAGCAGAATTAGTTTGAATTGTGATGGGCTTGCATCGAAGCTCATACCCCGCATTGTGCACTTTCTCAGAGTGAAAAATTTCCTAGCACTTTTAGCAGAGTGAGAGTATTTATTTTTGGATCTGCCTCTGATGGATGCAACAAAGAGGCTTAGACCACCACTGAGAGGCTTGGCTTAGCATGGAACGAGCACAGTGGGGTACCAGTCTGGTCAGCCATGGTACCGCTTCCAGCCAAAAAGATAAAAACTGAGCCACCAGGTGCCAACAGGTAGAGCCTACTGGCACTCTTTCTCTATTGACCCAACTTAGAACTGTCTATAATACAAAACCGTTTTCATGAGTCAAAGTTTGTGGAGTCTTGTCAAACATAGCTTGGAAATAGGGTTGGACAATTTATTGACAAGCGACTGAAACCAACATCCAGAAAACTCTGAAAACTGCAGAAATAAATGGTCAATGATCAAAAGTAATACCACCAGTCTTTTTCTACACTTTGGTCATTTTCACACAAGATGGCCTGGAAGACTTTGTTGGTTTTGGGGGGTGAGATAGCAACATAGGTTCACTTTAATGTAGTCTGGTTTGTGGCTGTTTATTGGTGGCAGTAACATCCAAACAAACACTGACAAAGGAGAAGACAACAGCTCATCTATTGGCCAGAAAAAAAGCCATCACCTTTCGCCAGCTTGTTCAACATATAAATGATGGAACTAAACCAAATCTCTGCAGTCTTGACGTTTCTTCTTGTGCTCTAATGTGTGTTTCACAATGAGGCATCCCGTATGAGCAGCATCACATGAGACGAATGAACCAGTACCAAAGAAGTCAAGCACCTATAACATACACACAGATGTACTGTGCTTTCTGCCACTTCCTGCCTTTGGTTTATAAGAGTCCAAATTGCTAACACACATCAGACACATCATACCAGGGTTCACTTAGTGAAACCGAGACCCCAACATGAACAGTGCATGACTCAAAGACAGCGAGACTGACAACCACTTAGCTTCAAGTGCCTCCACAAAGCAGCTGTGAACAACACATACACTTAGGAATGCTACAAAATCTGAGATGGATTTAAGAAGATGAAAAGAAATAACAGACTTCATTAACATCATGAAGATTAGGGCTCACCTTAACACCATAAAACCTATAATAGGAGATGCAGTTAGCTTTGGTAGAGAAAAGTTGAGCATATTTACAGAACAAAAGCTTGCCAATGAGCCATTAGCGAGGAAAAAACCAACAAAGAAGGTGTTCATTAATGTTAATAAAGGTAAAAACAATCAATTAATCTTGATATTGATTTGAGGCCATGTTCCAAGGCACTACCGGAAATCGGTGACAAAAACCTGTAGACAGGTGATCTGCTACTTTCTTTATATTTGTTGGCCATGTAAATACTGTCAGAGGCTCACAAGAAAAAAAAAACAGGTATTCTGCAACACGAATGGCAACTCAGCTCAAATGGACAACAAAGAGCGTTGGGAAAGACTTCAGATTTGCTTCCAATAACCTCGGTAAATCAGCTTGGCTGCTTTAGTAACCTGAGAGCACAGAGTAATGAACAGATTACCATAATTACATGGTGTACACGCAGTAATAGGCCTTTCCTTTTTTTAAGCTTATCCAACTTTGAATTTAGTTGTAAAAAAGTAAGCACACATCTACATTCCAGTATAATGAGCTCTGAGGAATAGTGTGTTATGTCTTAGTCATATTGTGACCCCAGGTCTTTCAAGCTCTATTCAAACGTGGGAAAAAAAGTACTTCATTATAAGTACTATTCATGTCAGTATAGACAGTCTCCATCCAACTGGTTGACATATCAGTAAGAACCAGACCTTATTGAACTCAACGCTCACAGCAAAAGACTAATCAACCAATCACGTGATAGAAATCATAGAGAGCCCATTCTGATTGCTAGTCTGACCGCTTTGGATAGATATTTGGAGATGAACGCATAAAGGGGCAAGATTTCAGTCTGATGATCTCCAGAGCAAAAGAAGGGGAATATATTGATTAAAATGCAATCACAGCACTAGTTAGCGGTTATGTAACTGCTGTAATTTAGCAATAAGATGGAGCCCAGTAAGAATATGAAAACATCTAGTTCTTTGATCAAGACATGTTTGTGTGTTTGTGAGGTTTCGGGTCTCAAATCAGAGTGAGGTTTAGGAGATAACATCCACATCAGATTATCCATGAAGCATTGATAGCTCCTTTTAATCCATCTGGTCCACTGCAAACCTGAAAGATACTCAGTTGGCAAGAGGAAAGACTAATGGAGAAACATCTCATTGTTTGGATCTACAATATCTTTTTGTTGAATTAACCTAATGTGAAAGATCAGTTTCTCATTGTTGATTCATCAGCCAGTATGTTCAGTCCAAATGTTCTCATTTCTTCAATAGTAAAAGGATCAGTGAACCAAACAGAGATGTCTGCACGGGCAACAATACTCTCAAGCTGTGGCATAATCTCCACCATAGTGGAGCGATGAGGTAGTATGCCCTTGATTATTACACCATTTGAAGTTTTCCACACTTTCATCTTTGTCTCATTTGTCCAACACTTTGATCTGGAACTCACTCTGTTCCATTTTACTCAAAAAGAGTTGTCACTTTGGGGTTTACATCTTGTGTCGGCCCCTCTGTTGTAGTTCTGTCTTGAAGGTTATTCATGGTAGAAAAAAAAATATGCCCACATCCTAGAGGGTCATCTTAATCTGTTGGATCTGCAGCTGTGACAGATTTTTGCTTCAGACATCCAGATGTTCATCATCTGGTCTCTTTATACAGCAGGATTTTCACATTTGCTAAAGTCAGAAGTTATTTGCAGCTTCTTAAAGGTAACCTGTGCAGTTCAAGACCCAAAGTATCACAAGGGAAATGTTTTTGTGATAGCTGGTCTTTGTTTTGTTTGTCTAGTTTACACGCGGGTCCTGGGATGTTTAGTCACACCATATGCCACATAATTCTGCAGGTGGTTTTAAGTGTGCTGCAACACTCCACTGACGATGCAGAAGAAGACTACTAGCGATTGTTCTACACAGTGCAGGGTTTGAAGTACCCAGCACAAAAAGGGAATGGTAACTGGAGTAGTAGATACACTTGACAAATTTGCTGGTCTTAAACTGCACTTTTCATTTATTTTATTGAATTGCATGATCTGTGTTTATTTACAAGAAAAATTAAAAGGGGCAACTTTTAGCCGGGATTTTTTACTTTAAGTTTTGGCTGAAATACAGATAAATTCCTCCACTTCATTTGCTCTGACAGAGCAAAGAGACAATCCAGAAAACATGAAGTCTACTAGGATACAGAGATGTTTCCTACATGCATGATTAGACATGGATTCAAGTACAGTGAAGTTCAAGCAGAGAGTCAGAAATGTAACCTCAGTCTCATGTAGAAACTAATACAAGTTAAACTTCAGGCTGTAAAAACAAGGGTGTCATTTCATCAGAACAAACCAAGATTCCTACCTGCTAAAAACTAACTGCCAAAATAATTAATAATTGTGTTCACATGTGCAATGACAACTCTCGCCTCGCAAAGCTCTGTCACACACACACACACACACACACACACACACACACACACACACACTTACGCACAGTTCCTGGCTGTGAGACTGCATGAGCTGGCATCTTGGTGCCATTATACTCAACCAGTACAAGCCCATCGTGTTTACTAATCTAATTAATGCCAGAGGAGCTCTGGACTCTCTCGCTGTTTTCATGTTCACAAAATCACACATCTGCATTTGTGATCAACATAATAGGACCTCAGCAAGCCTGGGTAATGACAGAAACCCCTTATTGTACCCCCAACTCTGTTTTCTTCACATTTCTATCCTAAGCATTCTACCTTAAAAATATAATGACCTCTCTCTAAGTGACGTCTGTTATTTTTTTCTGCCAAATTGGAGCTGTGCTTGTGTCCTTACAAAGATAGAGATGCGAAAAAATATGAATAATTTTCAAATAAAAACACCATCTGTCAAGCCGTAGAAAAAAGCCATTGTGTACGTGAATCTATACTGCTTTAATCAACAAGTCTGTGAGAGTTGTACTCCTCCTGTGTGTCTAAACATGCTCACTTGCACATACACACCCACATGTGCCAGGCCACATTCATACGCAATACCCAAAGTGCACGATTCCACAGAGAGCATACGCACGAGGAGAGGTTAAAAAAAATCCTTGATTGTGATGACAGTGGAGAAGATTGCGCGCATGTTTTGATGCACACAGATGTAGATGCAGAGACCTCCCCTAAGACTGCCAGAGCGACTAGCAGACTTTGAGCTAACATGCAAAACAGAGGCAGCAACAGAGAGATGGAAGGAGAAGAAATGACACAAAACGCAGAAGTGGATTTACCTACCACACACGGGCAGAGGGAAGGGAGCTTAGTGCGGCCCTTCATGAGCGAGAGACAGAGGAAAAACAGCCTCCCAGACACCCGCAGTAGAAGAGAGGAGGGATGGGGAGAGAGAGAGAGAGATGGGAGGCTGGGGAAGGGTGAGGGGATATAAAAAAAGAGGGAGGAGGGGGAGAGAGGGAAGGGGAAAGGGGGGCGTCGTAGCAGACGAGGAGAGGGAGTTTTTCCTGGAAGCCAGAGTTGTTGGTGTTGGATATATGTTGATGTTAAAGGCAAGGGTCTGGATAAGAGAGGACTGGCAGCCTGCTCCAGCCGTGACTCATAAAATATGTTTGTCACTGCTGGTGAGTGAGGGAGGGGAGAGAAGGAGACGGAGAGACACAGAGTAAACCTCTTATATTATTTTTCATCTTTTTCTGTCACAAACACTCCAGCTCGCCTCCATCCACCCTGCTCCTTCTCTGCCTTTTCCCTCCTTGACATCAGCGTCTTATACGTATACCTTATGCCCATCAAGTTAATGCTAAATATTGTGATGATGGTTTCAAATGAGGAACATTTTGACACAGAAATCTCTGTTATGCAATCATTACATAATTACGTTTTTATTCCTTTGCAGCTACTTTTTTAACTGTAGCCTGTATGTTCATTCCTGAGGTGCAAATTCACGCCTTAGAGACTATAAAAATAAAATACCAAGATGACTTATGTAGGATGCTCCATTATGACCCTGTGGATGTGCACAAACATCCACCTCCATCAAAAACTGAAGCTCTTATTTGGTGGACTATCAAAAACAAATTTAATTTATAATAAAATATACATTATCATACATTTTTTTATTAGCCTGTCAAATGATAAGTCCCACTAAATGAAGTCAATAAATTCAAGAGTGTTTGCTATATTAATTGTGCAAGCTCACTAACTTGTGTGCTGTGTCTCTTAAGCCTTATAGTATAACAAATACAAACTAAGACCCAGTCTTTCAAATTTCAAAATGTATCCTTTTCCTTCAATCCCTTGAACTCCTATTTTTGAGATTCAGTTCATTTTCACTGGAAGGTAGAGACAAGATATCCAAGCTGAGTAGCACGTCGCTCCTGCTATCGACTACAACAGAGGAATATGCAAGTAGGTGGTCAGACGTACAACAGAATTTGCAAAACAACATATTAATGATTGAACAAAGGTATCGTTTGACAAACATGCTCCAACTGACAGTCAAAACCTTGTTCTGCTCAACAGTTAAATTGTGCGCCCCTAAACTGAAGCTCCTTTGAGCAGTCACTGCAGAAGTGGAAAGAACTCCAGTTCCACAAACGTCTGTTTGGGGCTAGTATCAAAAGCTAAGGAAGCTCCTTTGGCGCCCATGCTAAAAGGTCAATTTTCATGTTTACAATTTGCTAAAAAAAACAAAAGAGTTGGCCTAAATGGTGCGTCTACTCATGCACACTGATTCAGTGGGTGGGATCCTTTTTATTATAAATATTATTCATCCATTTTAACTATATTCAAAAGAATTAAAGCTGAGAGTTATATTTCAACTTGTTAATGAGTTGACTGGCAGGAAGACGCAATGTAGCTTTTTGCTAGGAGATCACAGCCCATCTCATTTCCACTATATTGCCATTTACCAAATTACTGAATCCGTGTTTTTAATACACCAACTAATTCTGCAGAAACTGAAGGGTTGTGTCACTGAGAGTACATCCATGTGTTATACAGTCTGTAATGGAGTGTAATGGTAAACATAAATCTCGGTTTGGTACATACCTCGGTTTTGTAGTCCTGGTTTGGTTCTTTTTGGTACAGTCCGGGTAAACATACGCAGAGGTGTGTAGTAACAAGTTACATTTACTCCGTTACATTTACTTGAGTATTTTTTTTCCGGATAACTTGTACTTTTATGAGTAACTTTAATGCACAATACTTTTTACTTTTACTTGATTATTTTTGTTAAGATGAAACGCAAATCTTACTCCGCTACATTGCACTTCTCTGCTCGTTACTTCTCTTTTTCTCTTTTTTAAATTTTGCTAGATTATACCACATGACTCCATATCACCAATCAGGGGTAGTCATTCAGTCACATGACAGGAAAAATTCGTAGTGGCAGGGCGCGAATCTGTGGCGCGTCCGAACGCTTATCGGAGAGTACACGAAAATGGCGGAGGCTACCGCGGTATGCGCTACAACGGTATGAATGCTGCTGCTGAGGAGGAGGAGGAGGAGGGGGAACAACTCCCGTGTCCTCACATACGAAGCATGTTTAGCTTACACGCGTCGCAAGAGAACAGCTACACTATGCGGTGTCCTCTCTGTCCGCCGAAGCAAACCAACGTCGCTGCGTCCGGGAACTCCAGGGCCGACTCGAGGTAAGTTTTACCTACATTAATTGTGGCTGTGGAATAAGGCAGGTTCGGCTTGCTATCGCTGCAGGATGCTAGTGCTGAAAATAATTCTTTGTTTGGTTATTTTCTGTCGATATTTTAGAATTGTCTGACAATTATGTGCACTTCAGGCACCTGTGGGATGTTCAAAGTATTAGGGGAGGGTGGGGTAAGATATGACATTTTTTGCTTTTGTTGTCACTGAGGCAAGGAAAAATGCAACAGAGGTAAAATTAGGGTTGCCAACTCCAAGGGACTGAAATAAGGGACAGTTAATCTGAAAAATTTTTGGTGTTCCTTATAAAATTTGGGTGTCCCTTATTTCAAGCCGGGCCGAAAAATGTAGGGATTTAGGGAGGGTCAACCTGTTGTTGTTGTTGTGGTTCGTTCCTTCTTCACCCACGCTGGCGAAACATGCTTATAGGCAACTGAGCCAATCACCATGAAGTATCCATAGCAACATAGGCTCAGGCAGCACTGGGGCAGCTCATTGGTCGGTAATCATGAGGGGACCAATGAGAAGCAGTTACAGTTGCTATGCATAACGCGCTCTTGTTAACAACCCATAGCTGGTAGTCTGCTGTATTTTGTAACTCGTCCTATAGCTCAGCTGCCAAGCTGCTGATGTGAGCCTGTGACAGTGTGTTAGGCAGAGAGACGCTGTTAGAAAATACGGGAAAAGGAGCGTCCCGTTTGAGTTGATTACGGGACATGTTTTTTGTTTTCAAATACGGTACAATCCCGTTTTTTACGGTACGGTTGGGAACCCTAGGTAAAATGAAAATCTAAAATTTCGATTAAGTTTACTTGCTTTTGTCCGTCTGATTGAATTCATGCACACAAGACAAATAACTCAGATATTGCAGTTATTCACTACTTGAGTAGTTTTTTCACCAAGTACTTTTATACTCTTACTCAAGTAATTTTTTAGATGACTACTTTTACTTCTACTTGAGTCATATTTTTTTAAAGTGACATTTCTCTTACTTGAGCACAAATTCTGGCTACTCTACTCACCTCTGAACATACACAACACTATGTCCAACTGTTGGTTGTCAGATTTACAGCAGATGCCGCGGACAAGTTTTGCTCAACAGTGGCTTTTATTTGTTCTGGGTTGTTCTGACTCTAGTGATGAAATGCGGATGAGTAGGATTGTATTTTGAAATGTTTAAGTCTGAGGTTCTGTTAAAATTGTGTTTCACTTTGCTTACGTTTGATTTGTACTTTTTCACTGGACTCATGCATTTAATGAGAGTTTTCATTTGACTTATCAGTTGTTTGCATTTATCAGAACAGTGTGACGTCTAGCTTGATAAGGAGGAACCTGATGAGCCATAAGGCTCTCTTTGTACTGCCGAACAGGTTCGCTACAGTAGACACACGCCTCAAGGTCAACAACAAACACACATATTTCATAGCATATTTTAGTGAGACCATGTGAACAGTGGTTGGCCTGTTCACATTGGAGATAACTGGCCAATGATACTCCGTTGCATATTAAGTCCAACCTCTGTCTAGGGGAATCCCTGCACAAGAAGATAAATGTGAATAACACTCGGAAATGGGCACTTCTTGTGATGGAGGTCCTAGGTGCTCTGTCACTGCAAGTCCAGCGCTGTACTACTTTACATGTGACCTAAATATATGTTATATCTGAGAACTGAAGATTTCTCTGGTTGTCTTTGAGCAGTCAGCTAAAGAACAGAGTCTTACAGTTCCCAACAACTAAATGCAGTCGTAGATTTGTCGCTAGCTTTTATTGCTTTAACTGGCTCAGAATTACTAGACAAAGGGTGTTTCACAACAGTCTGAACAACAGTGTCTTTTTTCCTGGTTGCAGTAATAATAACGCCTGCGTGACCCCGCTCCAAAGATGTACAAAAAGTTGGACGTATTGCTAGCAATGTATGAACAATGTCGATAAACTTTGGTCTTATCCGTATGTCTTTGTACATGGTTATATTTCACAGGATAGTTGTAGAGTTCCCACACGAGACCTTAACGTCAGTGGGGATCTTCTAGTTCTTGCTTGTCATGTGTTGTGCTGGCTGCCTTAACAGGAATAGCATGTTCGATGTGTGGTCTGCTCCCATAGTGCGGCAGTGTGCGGGAACTTAGATTTTTTTCTACTTTTCAATCCAAATGCATTTAGTTTGGTATGCAGGTGCACTATAACAGAAATCCTTAAATGGCTCAGTACAAAAACATGAACCTTTACACCCTTGTGTTGCATGATCATACCCACTATCTCATCCCGGTTTCTGACCCAACCCTGTGTCCTCTCAACCAATCAGGAAAAGCATGAAATTCCAAACAGCAATCCTTAAGTGTTGTACACAGGGAAAGATGAGCCCGGTTTTTATACATAACTGAACACTGATCTATAAATTGCCTTGAGTGATCGCATCTGCATTTCCATGTCTGAATCCAGGAGTTGTTAAAAAATAAACCCATCATTTTGCCTCTCAGGGAACAAAGCCACGATTCTATATAAAGCGGTACAGTTTGGAAACAAGTAAAAAGTCCTTGAATAGAGTCTGAACCTGATCTATTCGACATCTGTAAAAACGCACTTGTCTGTGAGTGGTTCCACATTAGAGTTGTTAACCAGCATTTTGTGTCATTGAGCTATTTTATTAACATAAAACACACTTTCAGAAAATGACCAATGGTTTTTCTTTATTCTGATGGCTGAATACATTGGTCTCTTTTTATTCTAAAGGATCTTTTTTTTCTGCTATGCTGTTTAAATCAGACCTCTTTGACTGCCTTCAGTGCGAATAATAAACTAACGTCACCTGTGACACTTTGCCATGCTCCCCACTCATATCAGTCTAACACCGCTAAATCACTGCATTGAACAAAGCAACAAGTGTTACTAAAGGTTTTTATATCCTAAAGCTAATCTTCTTGGTTTATTTGGACTAAGTTGTTCAGTTTTTACGAGACAGTCATTAAAATGAAAGAAATCCAGTATGAAGCAAATACTTCTCACAAGCCTATGGCAATAAACCAAATTTGTGTTTCCTCATCAGAAATTTCTGTCTACAGTAAGGGCAATGATTCCAGACTAGACATTTATGAGATATTTTACTGCAAGTCTTTTGCAAAAGGAGATGAATTTAAACACTGCTTTGTGGCTGTGTGACCCTGTGGCAAAATGAAGTAGTTCCTGAGTGGACTGTGAAATCCGATTTGGCCATGAAAAATTCATGCCAAACTTAAGTGTAAAATGTAGAAGTGATCAAATGAATACGGTGGCAGCTGGTTACTGTCAGGTGTTTGCAAAAAGAATGAATTGGCATCTCTTTTTGGACGGATACATTTTTCCACAAAAGCATAACTTTTGTTTTACCCATTCAAAGATGTTTAAATTACTGATCGTAGCCTGTAGGCAACACTAACTTGATTGTAATCTGTTATGTCTGGATCTACATGTATTTCACATCATAGTCAAGTACTATTTCTTGAAGGTACACAGACTGCTCTTGTAAGTGGGCTGTCTTGTTAGCTTAGAAACACATAATCAATCTCAACAATAATGTCATTTGTCATTAGTTTTGTCCTTCATTTGTCACAGCACTAATATAATCAAGTATTTCGACTCTAAATATAACTCTGCTCACACTCTGATCCATACAGTAGCTTCATCTGCACAATAACGGGTGTATTTGTCTCTCTGGTCACCGTCTCAGGCTCTGTGTCTCTCCTTCATGGCTGTATTAAGCGGGAGCTGAGCGAGGGAATAAACAGAGTAAATGCACTGTGACCCCATAGGGCTGTTTTTACAGTGGACTGCTGTCGGGTGATGGATGGGTTATGACACCTGCGGAGGTTAGGCCCAAAGCCCTCTGGACCTTGGCGACACAGTGAGCTGTGGCTTCTGCATCAGCCTCACTGTCTGTGACTAAAGACAACTGGAGCACGTCGTGACATTTCCATCTGGAATGGATGGAATGTTCAAAACAGTGTCAAACGGCATGGAACCCGCGGATTCAGCCGCATAAGACCCAACATTAATTTTCTATTCTCTGCATTCATGAGCATTCTCTGCCACCGCCTACACAGAGGTCATCCTCCTACCTGCACACTGTGGGCTCCACATTATCAGCACCCTTCAATGGCAGGGCTCTCTCTCTCTCTCTCTTTCTCTCTTTCTCTCTCTCTCTCACTAACTCACTCACTCACTCTCTTTTTCTTTCTCTCTCACCCTCTCTCATTTTCCCTCTAACTCACTCTCTCCCTCTCTTGGTTGCCCTCTCACTCCCTCACCCCCTCTATCCCTCTCTCTTCCTCTCATCCCCTCTATCCCTCTCTCTCCCCCTCTCACTCCCTATCTCTCTCTTTGCTCCTCTCTCTCCCTTCCTTCCTCCTTTCATCTCTATTCTCTCCATGATGATACCCCTGCCATGTTGTCATGGCAACAATCGGGCCCTGATTGCTTGGTTGCTAGGCAACTGACATCACCTATAAGAGGAACATGAAGATACAAAAGCCAGAGACAAACAAATCACAGAAAATATGTGCACTTGTGCATATTGTGGCGAGTGACAGTGTCTGTGTGCGTGTCCGAACTCTCAGACGTCACCGTCTTTTAATTTCTTTTTTTAGTGCTATTACCCCACATGCAGGCAGCAAAGTGGATCATGAAAGTTAGAAAGCATACTTTTCAAAAATGTCTGGAGGAGAGTTGAAGACTGTTCAGCCCCCCAAACAAAAAGTTCAATTTATGGCCCAAATTTGATCTCTAAGGTCTGACAAACTGACTCAGTATCCTGCAATTTACAATTAATGCTGAGGAAAATACTAAGTTTTCGTTTCAGTGAAAACCGACCCTATATGATCCCCAAACCTCATGCTGTTGTTGCATAACGCCGCATCGAACAGCTTGAATGGACCCGAGCAGCTCAAATATGTCAACATCCCTGAGCCAGACAGTCCTGGGCTCCTGTGCTGTAGTTTACCAAAGTGCCACAAGGTGTCATTGTGTGCTGTACTGAAAGGTACGGTCACGGCACTGTTAAAAAAAACCTGATGTCATTTGCAAGGCTAATGCATGTGCTATTCATATCCATGATATCAGCACTACCAGGCATGTCATTCTTGTTTTTCTGTTGTTTTTTCCTCTAGCTTCCTGCCAGTCTGTCCCTCTTTCACACACACAACCATTAGACACACTCTAATTACATAACAGATGCTTGTTAGCACACTTTTATTACTAAACTGGCTGTAGTGGGAGCATACAGTTTTATTACTGAGGCCCCGCTGAGATGTTGACCTTCCTTGACCCAGCGCTTTCCTAATGAGGCTCATGGGAGCTTTTCTGTTCAATCCTCCCATATCTTTAAATACACAGTGCGTCATCATTGCCATTGATTTAGCTGTTTCTCAGCCTTATCTACACATCATCAGCAGAATTCAATGTGTTCGATGTGCTCACTGCAATGTTAGAGCAGCGTTGTAGCAGCTGACAGCCACAGTCGTCCTCAGGGTCCACCACAGCGGGCTCATGTTTAGCCATTAGCCTTCTCGCTCAATGTGAGACGACAAAGTCTGCAGCCAAAACAACCCATGATGGATCTGATCTGTCACCTGTCATATGGACAATTTCAGAACAGACAGTGATGCTGACAGCCGAAACACTGAAATTAAACAGCAGAGCAAGTATGAAGGGCGGAGAGCAAGTAGTAGTAGTAGTTGTAGTTTTTTTAAACCAGTTGGACTGAAACAAGGGATTTCATAACTTCACTCATCTGTGTGATGAAGAAGCTTTAGGCTCTTTGGTCATGACAGTGTTCATTTATAAAAACCCTCTGTCATTGCAAACCTAGAAAAAAGAACGGACAGCGCCAGCACGGATGAGGGTTCAAAACCCTTCTCTTTAAAAGCCCACTGACTTGCACACTGGAGTCATCCAGTCTCAAAGAAGTAAATATAGCCTTTTGATTTCATTTAAAGGAAGATACATAAAGACATTTGACTGTGCGTGACCAATATGTGGCCTCACATATAGAAATGACCACCTTTCGTATCTCATCATTCAAGGTAAGCATAAAGAGATATTCTAAAGCATCTCTCAGCCTGCGTGTGGATGAGACCATCAAGCCGAGGGAAGCAAAAGATAGCGAAAAAAAGAAAAGAAAAAAAAGAGTGGAGCACAGATTGTGTTGTGTGCTTTTGACAAAGAGAAGCTCTTCAGAGCCTCCTCGCTGGCTGAGGCTTCTGGTGGGGGTGGAAAACTAGAGGTTAGCATTGCAACATGCTATGATAAAGAGGAACTGGTGAGATTACATGAATCACAGGCAAATATGCTGGAGAAAAGCTGATATGCAGAGATTGGATGCCCTGAGATAAGATCACTCCAATACAAGTTGCAAATTAGCCAATGTTTAATTCCAGCACCATAACACTTTTCACAATTGCAGCTGTTTGAATTTAGCACCTGCAGTAAAATTAGCACCATACAGCGAACCTCCACCTCCTCCCTGCTTAATTAATCCTGACAAGTTTTCCTAAGACCTGAACTCACACTTGAGCAAGACTGCAGTTCTGATATTCACACAGCCCAGGAGCCACTTGGTACTAAAGCAGGATTCGCTGCAGTTTTTGTGCGAGGTCTGTCTGATCATGTAGGTGTGTGGCTTTCTTTCAGGAAAGCGGTTGGATGTGTGGGTGAGTGGTGCAATGTGCGCTTAAGGACCGAACAGAAACGGTCGCTGATCACATACAGTCGAAATATTTCTTCATGAGTGCAAGATCAAGCAGTCATTTGGTGGGGGCAAACATCTTTCAGTGTTAAGTTACACCTCTGCTATCTCCTCCACTCTGCTGGGTTTCTGATTGGACAATAAGAAGCCTCATTGCTGTGCAGTCATGGCATCAGACTCGCTCCGGGGCAAGCCCTGCCTCTGCCTCTGTGCTCACTGTGCCCTGGGAGCGACTTGGCAGGATCAGTGTCTGTGGATGCATACAAAGGCCTCATGGAAGCTCGTGCCCTTGAGCGAAGATCATATTAGCCCTCCACTGGATCACTAATCCTAACACACAGCACACTGTACTGCTCGTCACACACACACATGTGGACGTATCACACTATGTGGTGAACAGATACTCGATATGAAGGGTGTAATTGTAGACAAGCTGAGGGAGCCCTGTTTGATTTGTGAGCGAGGAGGTTGAGCTGAACTCCATTTTGGAGACTCTTAGGACTTGAGAGGCAGCAGCCATAAGCTCCTCATCCTCACATAAACACATACAAAATCAAACACGCGCATACATATTCATATATATCGAACCGTAAGACACAGCTGGCAGCAAAAAATAACTACAACAGCGAGTGCTAAAACCCATTCCAGGCCAGGAGATGTTCATGTAGGAGCATGAAGCCATACATGAAGCCAATAATGTGCGCGCAGAGCTGCTGACTTTGGCTACATCTTGTCAAATGTATAATTTATAGGAAGAAGCACTAACTAGGGAAGCCTCGAAAGTGCTGAAGAGGAGGGCAGGAGGTAAGCTAGTCGAGAGTAGAGTGCAGGGAAGAGGAGGAGTAAGCAGAAGGTAGAATGAGATAAAAGGGGGAGGGAGAGGGATTAGAGAGGTGAAGGAGGTAGAGAGGGGACGAAAAATATGTGGAATTGGAAATGTGGGAGCAGAGGAGTGGAACAAGAGTGACAACAGGCAAAAGAGTGATAATCAAAGGAGTGTCAGACAAGAAAAGCAGAAAGAAGAGGCAGAAATATGCCATGTTTCTTTTTAACACAGGGGGTACATAAATGATTCTGTGTTGCAATCATTTTCTATCAGACAGCCTCATTGTAAGTAGGCTGCTTTTATGGCTTAAATCCTTTTTACTGTGTGCACCATCTCTGTTCTCGCCTCTCAAACATCAAACCATCCTCCTCTGACTCAGTGCCATACAGGGAGGGAGAGTCAAAGGTATTGTCAGGCTTGCAACCAAATATAAATCTTGTGACGTCTCTGGGAGCTGATATGCCCTAATATTCCAGTTCCAGAGTGTTATGTAATGGCACTTCTGTATGATGCGTTTCGATCATATGTTGCAGTTTTTTTTCTCCCTGGATTCTTGTGTAGGAAGGAGCAGAGAATTACATAAGCTGTTGAATTCAACACTCGGGAGGAAGAATAATCAATTTATTACCTGGTAGGAATGACATTTTTTGAGTGAACTTCAAGTGTTGTCAAATAAATCAGATTATCAGACAGATCTACTCAACAGTGCAGCATTTCAGAAGTGACTTTTAGGAATTGTTGCCATTGAAACACGTGTAAAGAAACATTATTCCCACATGTTTAAGCTTTTTGTTTCTAGAGAGCTTTTTAGCGTCTGATTTTGTGCACCCAAACACTTAGAGTTAGTCAGATGTCAAAATGTTACCAGCATTAAAGAAAACACTTGTCTAAATCCGCCAAAATCCTCAAGGACAAGGTAAGCTCCCATTAAAATATTAATAATTCCATTTTTAATTGAAAGTGCCCTTCATTTTCCTCTCATGACTGCACTTTTTTTACACTTTATTTCTATCTAAAAGCGCCGCTTATCACATCTCACTGTAAAGTCAAGGTTTAGGTTAATTTCTCACAAATACTGGAAACGGTGCTCTCACCGGGGATGCCGCTCAACAATAAAAAGCTGCCTGTGGAAGCCTGTATTGTACGGTATGCTATTGTTCGGGCTGCTTTCCTTCAAAATAAAAGCAGCATTGAGTCGAGTTGCGCGCAAGTTGTGCTCCTCTCGCTGAATGCAGTGCGAGCAGATATTTGTCACTAACTGGCCCTTACTGTGGCTTCACCCACACAGTAAAAACTTAGCGCGCAGACTTGAACGGGGAAGCAACATTGTTCACATAACCTATTCTACAGTATGTGGGTGTCAGGGAACAGCTCACCCAGGGAGCTGCTCACCCATCATCTGCTACATGATGGCAAGCCACACTCCCCACCTGCAATGCAGCCAGCCTCCATTAAACTTTAATCAGACTTTTAAAGGAACACACCAAGGTTTTTTTTGGTCAATCCCCCACCCACTCACCCACCCACTCACCATCAAGTTAAAATTTCATCATGGAAAGACACATTCACACTGGTGAATGTTGTGTTTAATCTCTTCATGCTGGCGGAGACCAAAGGTTGAGCTGAGTGCGTTTAAACACACTTGTGGTTGCAGCGTTGAAAATGCAACCAGCCGTTTCATTGGTTGATCAAAATTCTGATTCCTAAATACTTTGTGTGCTTTAACTTCCTCCTTTGATAAACTAACCATCTCTCTCTTGTCTACTTTTTTACCGGTTGCTCACTTTCTGCGCAGGATTGAGAAGCAACTTTGATGAAGCGGTCGGCGTTTTTCACATATATAGTGTTTCACTTGTCCTTGCTAACACAGTGACTCACTCAAGGCAAAGAAGACGCATCAGGGACTGATGTTTGGAGCGCACAGAGAAATACCCTGACATTTTCATCGTTTTTGTTTTTTCGCACAATGACTTTGTCATGCTGCATTGTGTTAGATCTCAAAACAAGGCCTGTAATCGGAGCAGACATGGAGCTTATGAGTTCACTCGCTAGAGGAGGCTTTGAAATCATATAGTTGCTCCTTTTAATGTGAAATGTTCTTTAAGTCACCCCCTCAGTGTTACATCTAGTGTCCCTGCTCATCTGACTGCATCTATGTTTAACTGACCAATAATCTGTGTTGCCAAGGAAACTGAGAGGTTGATAAGCAAATGAATGTAATGTGCCACAGTTAAGCGCAAATTTATGTAATACGTCTGAAACGGCCAGCTGCACTCGCTTCTGCTCTACTCACACTCTCAGCGCGAGTTAAATTTTCAAATGATCCCCACCTTCCCACAGCTGTACGAGTAGCTGTGTGACTTTGTGCGTACGTGTGTGTGTTTCCCACTTTTTTTTGTCATCACTTCCTGCCTGAAACTGCAATCAGGTGCAGCGGCTACAATCTATTGTTCACCTGTTTGAGTCCATGTGTGGATTTTTTTTGAATGTCCACCGGGATTTAGAGGGTCGAAGCCGACTTGAATGGACGGGTTCTGACCCCCCCCCAGAGCGTCACGCTGCATTAAAGCGTTTTTATTTTTCACATTATCTGCCACTTTCCCCTCACCAGCTCTGCCTCCATGGAGCCTGAGCGGTGGGCTGTGCGGTGACGCTGAGCACATGTGTGTATGATATAACACATTGCTCACATCCTGTGTGTGAGAGGCAGACGCGTTTCGAACGCACAGTGGGCAGTGTGAAACGTGGTGGTTAAGACTGAGCAGCTGGGAAAATGAAGGTATATTAACATGCAGGATGAGATGCCCTCCTGTGCTCTCTCTCCCCCCTGACATATTCTGCAGCCCCAGCATGACTCAAAGAGCCGCACACACAAGCAACCCCGAGCGCAGGTTCTCTCCCTGCATTTTACTACATCCATGCAGGTCAACCGGCCGGCTGTTTATCCGCTCACAAGGCATGACACAGAGTAGAAGATGCAGAGAGAGAGAGAGAGAGAGAGTGGGAGAAGGGGTCATCCAGAGAGAGGGGGGTATCAAAGAGGATTCTGTCCACACTCGAGCACCACTCAGGTAGCCCCCGTTGTTGCCCGAGAGTTCTCTGACATGAACACAAAAAAATATCACAACAATAGAGTCGAGTGGACGAAGAACTAGCACACATTTTTGATGACAAAGATGAGCACTAGCTTTTTCTCGGATACAGCGGTGGTCTCTCGGTCTCTCTCTCTCACACACACACAGGCGAAAGTAAGGAACAACAGATAGGCTTACCTTTGTAGTCACAATGCAGAGGCAGTCCATGGTACTTCGAACAAAATATTGGGGTGTATCTCAACCCCCCCAACCCCCCACGACAGAGGGCTGAGACCCCACACCCCTCTCCCCAGCCTGCCCCACTCCTGCGCTCTCACTCTCGTCCTGCCTTTCCCCCCTTTTCCTCTCCTTCCGTGAATCTGGTCTTTGACTAACTGAACCAGCGAGGGAAAGAGAGGATGGAGGGAGGGGGAAACATGAAAAGGGAGGGGGAGGGCCACAGGGAAATAGAGAGAGTGAGCAAAGAAAGAGAGAGGAGAGGATGAGAGAGAGGGTGGTCTTGGAATATAAGTATGAGAGGGAGAATGAGGGTATATCCTTTTTTTTTTTTTCTTTGTGTTGTGCCGAAGCGAGAGGGAAACAGCGGAAAAAGGAGGAGAAAAGATGGGGTGAATATGAAAATAGATGAAAGATGGGGAGGATGAAGATGGAAAGCAGAGGTGGCGGGGATTAAAATAAAAAGAGAGGGGGGAGGGAGGTTCACAGTGTGGAAAGAAGAGGGGGAGAGGAGAAACAGAGAGTAAGACAGCGAAACAGCAAGAGGATGGAGAGGAAGAACTGAGGGAGGGGACAGTGAAGGAGAGAGAGAGAGAGAAGGAGTGGGAGAGTGTGTGCGTGTGTGTGTGCGTGCGTATATGTGTATGTGTGTAGAGACAGAAGGAATTGGACCGAAAGAGAATGTGTTGAGGAGGAGAGTGTGAATTACATATGCATCACAGAAAGAGAAAACACGAAGCACCGCGAGAGCGACTTAAAGATGACCAAATCAGGAGAGAGGGGGAATAAAACAACAAGAGACGGAAGTTTGCATCAACTGGATGAAATGATGAGACAGAACATGCATGAGGATTTTTCTGCTTGTTGTAGCACTCTGCAGTTGTTGCCTTAGCAATGGTGCAGTTGTTGCCATGGCAATGGGGAGGCTTGTTGTTGTCATATGATCAGCATTGTAGTGCTGAGGACAGAGTCAGGAGGTCTGCACTGGGTTTACACACCTGTGCATCACAATCTGAGAGTGTGTGTCCATCACATTCATTAATACATTCATTAAAACCATGAAGGGCAGTCAGGATTAAGAGTAATCACCTGAAATTATCTTGATTATCAGCTGTCATTACATGGACACTTGATTAAACACGTGTCATTTTGAATTCAAGAAACCATGTCCTTCAAACAAGGATCCCTGTGATGCTTTATCATACAGACCATTTGAACAAGTTGTGTTAAAATGGTGTAAAAATGTATGCACTTTTTCATTTGTATACTCTGCCTTTAAGAAAGTGGACCAAACCACTCAGAATTGTGTAAAGGGGGAGCGTGTGCTTCACTGTCTTTACATCACCACTTCTGTAATTGTAAAAAAACAATCTCCCCTCACCCCACTTTTCAAGCTTCCCACAATGCTGGAGCAATGGTGCAGCAATAAAGCAATTCTAAATGATGAACACACATTGATCCCCCGCGGTGAGGAGTATAGAGGCTTTGACTGAGATGTACAGTGAAATGCAACCAACCAACAAACACTGGAGTATCCACAGATGGTTACATCCTGCAGATGAGAACAGATATGAATACGCTGTCAGTCAGGCTTTCACCAATCTGTAATTAAACGCAGAGACGGGCCACCTTAATTACTCCACTTCCTCTCAATTACATACCTGCTCATCTACACTCAGCGCTTCCAGTGTCTGATCATCATCCTGTGACTCACAGAGCTGGTTAACATGATAGTGAACTTGTTAGAGGCAAGAGTTAGTTTACTCTGACAGGAGTTTAATGCCAGATCCAGCAGAGGAACTTAAAGGAATATTTCACTGTCATCATATAATGTTTATAGCTCCCACTAGCCCTTGCTGCCCTTTAACAACTCCATCTATTTTACATTAACTGAGCAAAAAAGGCAAAAAAAAAAAAGTGTTTCACCTAAAAAAAACTATACTAGGGTTTGCCTTAGAAATCAGCCACGTTTACATGGGCAAAATTTCTTGATCTGAATAAAAATTTGAGGGATCGGATAATCTGAATCCACTGTTTATATGGGTGCAAAATCAATTAATGCGATCATGACGTGCACCAAGCTTTATTCATATTAGAAGCATTTGGACATGCGCAGAGTTGTCTGTCTTTGCTATAATAACTGCAGAAGAAGAGTTGTATTTACACTTAACAAACGTGGTCGTGGCTCACTCCATCCAGTTCAGTAGTTTTCTCCCTGTTAAATGTTGTCACTAGATGGCGCCCTTACGTACTTGCGTAATGCCAGAGTGTTAATAATGAAACCTCCTGTACTGACCTCAACAAATAAGTCAAAGGCTCAAGAGTGAAGGCCGAGTCAGGTCAGAGAGTCACGATCGTAATAAGTGTTTACATAGACCCTTTTTGGAATAAAGATTGGCATAAGCCACCCCTCTCGATTGGAATACAATTTCTTTACAATTGAGCCAAATTGGATCAAAATCTTACGATCGACATGTTTACATGACGCATTTTTATTCCAATTGGACATTTCTTCCGGTTATTTGTGCCCATGTAAACGCAGCTAGTGTCCATTCAGTCAGAGTTTACCTAGTATCCAGGCAGGGCATTTGTTAGTGGAACGAAAGGATGTTTGACAGGAATTGAGAGATGAAAAATATTCAAACAACTATCCAAGAAGCATCACATGCCACTTCTATTCTCAGGTATGCTAATCCATGGCAATGAAAAGGCACAAAGAACATTTAACAAGAGCACCATTCATTAAAATGACACAAAACCTTTTTAGTAATTGACTTAAGTCGAGAGTTTACCCTTAGAAACTCAAGTCTTATTTTCTAGAGTTAAGGTGAATTGAGTTAATATGAACAATATTCCTACACTACCTGTTTTGACCCTTAAACCAGTGATTTTATGTCCCTACTACTAGTATTGTCGTCAGAAGAACTCGTGGTATGTCAGATATTTATTTTGGGAAATTAGATCTGTAACAAATCGTCATTTCTGTTCCAGTGAAGACAAGTACCCATCAAATGATCAGCCAGACCATTTTTTCTTGGCTGATACCAGCTCATTGCAGATATATTTGGATTCATTGTGTGTGTTTGTTTGGGCCGCATAATTAACTGCAGTTTCATTGTTATCACAATGTGAGCTTTGTGATGAGTGCATCAGAAAAATCGTAATTTTTTGGCAATAAATGAAATTATTTCATTGATTTGAACCCAAAATGCTTTCTCACTCAGCGTGCGCACATTTAACATGTTGGATGGAGGCCCGAATATCATGGCCATGCTTTCACACCATTTTGATGCAGTCAGATAAAGTTCAAACTAGCTATCAGATACTGTCAGATCTGCCGCTGCCAATATAGTGGTGATAAAAAAAATGTTTTTTTGATTTCTCTTGGATTCAGGAGAGGCATGTTGCAAACAAAGGTGTTGGGTAAAACTTGAGGAACAGCATAATTAGAGAGGATGGGACAGTGGAAAGAGAAGGAAACAGGGCAGGAAATGACACAGGATAAAGCAGCGAACTGGAGTTGACCAATCTTGGCATAACCTCCGTCGACAGGGTGCGCAATTGGACCGCAAGGGCAGCAGCAGCAGCACCCCTAAAGGATGCTGTTTTTCTTGCATAGCCTGTGCTTTTACAGTCAAAAAATATCAATAATGGTGTCTGTTTCTCAGCATATGTCCATACAGCTGACATTTGGAAGCTCGACGTTGGCAAGATTTCATTGTTTGCACATAACTTTGGTCATCCTAGCAGCCAGAAATTTTCTGTAGATATTACGCCAATAATATCATGCATCTGTAGTGTGCAACCTTGCTATGTACTTGGATGTATGAACACTAACAAGTAATCCAGTTCCAGTCCATATCTACCACATCAGTCAATTATGACACTCTAAATACACCATTCAAAAACATATCCAAAGAATCACTAGTGATGCAACTATTTGACTCATAAATCCAGCTAAACTCACAATAAAGGATCATCAATCTTTCCCTCTGTCTTCTCTTTTTCTGACAGGAATACAGTGGAAATAAGAAACATTAGTCCAAAGTTGATAGTTATTTATAAGTACATTTATAATGCAAATATGTGTTTTCAGTGACAGTGCTCCAGTTCTTATCTGCAGTGGTGGGACAGTAGCACAAAAGAGGAAAACAACATTAAAAACAAACAATGACTGACTGAATTTGTTAGATATTCACCACTAAAACCAAATAAAACCCATCATACCCTTTTAATGCCTTTTGTATCTTATTTGATACGTACTTTTATGATACTTCTATCAAATCAATATGATCAACAAATTACTAAAAAAAACACCAGAAAACAGTCTGATAAATGATAAAAATGTCCTCTTGTGGTTTATCAGTTTCCAAAAACATCTAATGTATCAAACGAGATAAATATGTATTTGTTAAATTTTAAGGACATTTTGATATTTTTGGTTTTCAGTAGTAAGTGAAATAAACCTTTGGGCTCCAAAAAAACTTGAATTTTCTGGCCATAATTTATGGTTTAGGCATGAAAGGGATAAACTCTCAAATGTCTTTATTAGTTAATTTCAGTGTACAAATCTATAGACCCTTAATTCTGTCATATAACCCAACACAATCAATGAACTCAGCTATTACAGTACTTCACTCTGGAGTGTAGCTTTACAGTGAAGTATAACTGGCTCCTGTGCTCTGGTCTAGTACACCAGTTTTGACTAAGTGCCAGTAGAAATCACTTTACAAAGAATTACCTGTAAATGTCACAGATAATTAAGCCTGTCCACTTCTCACATCTGTGATGATGTTGTTCTGTTTTTTTTTTTCCTCCCCAGTTGTTTATTTGTGCAGCAGTACTCAATGTACCATTCCCCTTCAGAGCTGACAGGCTCCCGTCAACGTTAAACTTCACTGAAGTCTCTGTCATACCTATCGTTGAGCTCAAGTGTACATGAAACATTTTCTGTGTATTTGACAAACATTTTATGCCGTGTTAATATTTTAGCAGGACACTGGGAGCAAAATCATGTTCATATGAAAGCTTTAGTACTTAATGTAAGTGTGCTTTCCAGCATACATGTGAGGTAATCTGGTGACTATGACAGCTTTTTAAGATGGTAAGTTGTTAATATGAGAGTTTATACACACATAATGGGCTGTATACTCCACTCAGGACAGGTTTTCTTTGAGGAGATGATCCTAATATGGCTGACCTGTATACAAGATTATATAATTCTGCTTTTGAGTCAGCAAGGAGATCTGTGCTCAGGTTTCAAGTATCCTCACCTCCTCAAAGTTATAATTACAAAAATGAACCGAGCAGCTTTATCTGTCATAAACTGAGTGGCAGAAAAACAGCCTAATATTGATGTTAATTATGTAAATGAGGACCAAGTCTTAAACACACAAACCTTCCACCCACACAGGCACACACTTAAAAGCTCATGCAGTTAAAAATATATCATGCAGGAAGTAGCAAAGAGAAAAATCTCTCCCCGTGGACGAGCTTCAATACTGAGAGCAGTTCTATTGATGCACATTCACAAACCACTAGTTTAACAATTCTTTGTAAGATCTGAAGAACACTCACCCATAAATATGACGCCTCCATCCTCCTGTGCTGTGTTGCTTTTGGCTCTATTTTATGCGTCTGATCGAAAAAGTAGGCCAAGGACAAGTGCTGGTCATCTAAGCAGGCTAAACCCAAGCAGAACATCCAGATCATGGGGCTGCTGACGGAAAAGTGGCTCGATTTATCTGCAGGGGGCAATGGCACAGTTTCAGTAAAACCACTTCTACATTCATAATCCCTTATGTTGAGTATGCTGTTTTCTCAGATGACTTTCTACTCAGTCAGGAGACACAAATTACATGGACAAGCATTATATTGCTCAGAACTTACAATTTTTAATCAGCCTATGTGATAGTTTTCAAAATTACTGGCATATACTCTCAATTGTTTTTTCACTAAAATGTTTTGAATACTACTCATCTGGTTGGCTTGTGTCTTGCAGAAACCCCCTCTCTAAAGTCCAAAAGTATTCAGCTGCTAATGAAACTGGGAGATCATTTTTGAGCTGTAAAGGTTAAGGGACACTCACAGGTGTCTGCACAGTCAGAAGTGTCACTTTTTCTGTGACCCTTTGACGGTATTGTATAATGAGAGTATAAAAAGAGTCGGCAGCTGCTACCTGGGCTGGCCTGGTCTGAATTTTGCAACATGGATGTCAGTTTCCCTGAAGTCAGCTGTCTTCAGTGCAGGTGAAGACTGTGATGTAACACGAGTGACTTCCTCAAGAGGCAGCCTCCAGGTCGAGCCCTGTGAGTTTTGCACGTCCCAAGGCAGATGTTCACTGATTTAGCCGATCGACATAACATTTGTCTCTGAGTGGTTTGAAGGAACACTGTCACCATATTGCTTTTGCATGGTCTGTGTACTCGCTCTGACGCAGGCTGTGGGGTTTGTTTGCTCATAGCAGTCGAGCTGTGCACCTGCTCACCATGACCAGAGGTGAGACTGACAAGCTCAGTCTGTAATCATGCACTCTCAAAAAACCCAGCCTGTGCATATCTGTCTGCTTTCCCCTCCCAAAAATGGGCTTTATGCTCCCTTCACCCTTTACTTGCAGGTCTACTTAAACGTAAGTTCCACTCTTTTCTATGTCTGCTGCTTTTGACATTTTGAGAAAGGTTGCTGGTTGAGTGTTGTAGTGAAAAACCATTCCTCAGCCAGAGCTTCTGAAGCCTCTGTAACATACAGTATAACTGAAAAACGTTTTTGATCACTTCACTAATCATAGCCTGCAATGATTTTGTTCTAAATAATGTTTTGCTGTTTTTGAATTGAAGCAAACAAAAAGATAAACATCAATCAATCCAAAAACCGTCAGCAGCATGGTGCTATGATTGTTAAATTGGCAAGCTAACAGCAGAAAAATTAGAGCGTAGTGTCTTAGGATGTTCCTCACCTAAAGCCTAGCTCTGTTCACCCAAATAATCACAGTTAAAGGGATTAAGATAATACACATTTTATGGTGAAGTTACACCAATTTCATAAAGCACTCTGGTCATTGCACATCTTTGGGATCTAACCTAAATTGCTTGCTGTGTCATGTCATGTTGACTTTACGTCAGTTGATTCAGTTCATTCAAAACAGTATGTTCATAAAACTCTGCGATCCAAGGGTTAAATATCATACTCTTGTAATGCCATTTCAACTTAAAATTAAAGTTTTGGGAGAAGAAAGGGCTCATTTTGAGATTTACACTGAACAAACCTTGTATAATGTAGGCCAGTTTGTTTTGCTTAAAGGTTGCTGCTTTATTAAACCCAAAACACCTGGGATCCCACAAGGGTCTATTCTAGGACCTCTGTTACTTACAGTCTATTTAAATAATTTGTTCAGTGCTTCAAATTTTTTTTTGCCGATGTTATTTGTTGATGATGCAACCTTAGTTCTCTTTCATTCAAGTCTTAATTCTTTGTTAAGAGGTGCTAATGTTGGTCTAAGTGCCTTTGTTTAGTGATACAGTTGAAATAAAATATCTGAGAGTATTGAAAAATTATATTTTGTCACTGTTAGTGGTTTGTGTAAAACTAAAACTTAACGTTGAGACACCCCGGGCATCAAGTTCTAGATTCCTGGGATTTTTGTTGATGAAATTTTAGTTGGAATGATCCAATTTATCCAAAAATATATCCATGTCTATTGTTCTGTAACAAAATTCCAGCTTGTATTTTTCCACCACTCCCCATAAAACTCTGCTCCTAAAGAAATATTTTGTTGGGATGGCAACCTGAGCAGAGTTACATGTTTTGTTCTGCAGCTTTGTTTTAATTGTAAAATGTGGTGGAAGATTTCCCTTAGAATTTAAAGTCCCGGGACACTACCTCAGAACCCCTCACGGTGGTGCTAATGACATGATGATAAGCATGATGTGAGCAGAAGTGAACTCAGAGAAAAGAAGATGGCATTAGTTCAATAGCAGAAGTCAGCAGGATAATGTCCAACACAAGTGAACAGCCTGGGTTCAGCAGCAGCAGCTGGAAGTTGTTTCAGCTCTTGATGCTGAGTTGAGAGGAAAGGTGGAGGACAGGAACGTTTGAAAGCAACTACTTCACAAGTTCAAAGTCTTGTGATTTAAAACATGTATTGAGTAAAAAGTCAAAATGAAACACAAGCTGAGATCACAGAGTTTGGTTAAGCATGTTGAAGTTAGCATTTAGCACCACCAGCCTTTGGTCCTCCTGACTGCCAACCTTTCCCATGCCTGTGATGGTTTCACATATCTCCAGTCAACCTGTCATATACTATTTTACCTTTACATTAGTCCACATACAACTCTGTCCAACTTGATATACACCATGCTTAGAAATATCACTGTTATCTGTGCTTGTTTACATCTGGGGAGTAGAGTACTGTAAGCATTATGGCGATAGGCATTAATGAGAGCTATATAATGGGTGGCTTATGACCTGCATTTCAGACCTACAGTGATAAAAGTATTACTAATACGCTTGACCAACTTGTAATTCCAGTGCTGACTAACAAGGGTGACGGTGTTTGATTGGATGAGTGCACTCAAGTCTGCAGAGAGACAAGCACCAACTTAGATTGACTGGATTTTATTTTCAAACAAGTCCCATGTAAAACTACGGCCCATGTTGTTCTGTTAAATGTCTTTATGTGGTACAAAGAAGCATGATGCACAAGATTTATTGTAGACTAGTGCTTATGTTTACTGAAATCTACACGGGAATGGAAGCTGACTGAAAGCAATCTGGCAACCTATGTTGGAAAGTTTGAGCATAAAATGTGAACAGGTGTACAGACACATGCTGGTTTTGTCTGTTTAAGGATAAAAATGTGTAGTAAGTGCAGTATTTAAATTAATTTACAGACTGAAACATGAATAATGCCTCATTTCTGTGTAGTGAAAACTTTCAAGACCCACTCCAATGAAAATCTTTTTCATTGGAGTTTTTCTTGTTGTCGACATGTTCATGTGGCACATTTCTGATGCTAGTGGACATATCATGAGAAAACTAAGAGCAAAATTTAATTTCTGAGTATTTCTGCATTCATATCGCTGTAAACCACTGGCAGACCCAAACGGCAGGTTTAGAGACAATGGGATTTCCTATGTCACAAATCCTAGCTCTGCCCGTGGTGCCTCGGAGACTCGGAGAAGTAGAGAAAATGATTGCAGAACAAGTGTATGCGTTAGCGGACTGCAATGCTCGTGAAATAGCTAAATATAATATTAGCTTTCATAATGCCCCCAAAGACATTAGTGCTAATAAATCAAATATGTATATCCCTGTACTTTTTTAGGGTCACTTCTTATTTTTTAGTTAAAGCTCCTGTAAGGATTTTTAATGGTTATGGAGCAGACTAAAATAAATAGTAGTGCCTCTAAATAGTGATGGGACAGTTTATGACTAGATTGACAGTTTGTAAATAGTAGTTTTTAATGCCTGTAACTGCTGTAAGGGATTAAGTACAATGAACAAACAGCTTTGGTTACTTTACATGATAAGTAATAAATTTCACTGTGAAAAGTGAGTGAGAGTTTTTTTGGCAACCAACATCACTTTAAAAATGATGAGATGGGCAATGATATAAGGGTTACCACAAGGGGGCGCCAAAGTCGTCACAGACAAAAATTTCCCCACAGGAGCTTTAATCTGATATCTTTGTATATCCTCGTGTTATTGTCCTGAAATATATCAATTTTTACAGTTCTGCTGTGTCGTGATATCTTATTTTTATGGGTCTTATGTTAAAGTGACTAACCCAGCTTTATCACCATCCCCAACAGTAACTTCCTCAAACAACACCCTCACACTCAAATCATTTTGACTCAATCTTTTCTAAAACCTGAATGGTTCACTGAGATGCCTCCAAACTAGCTGAGCCAAATCAACTTTCTGTCAGTGACAACTTTCCAGACACAAACAACAGTTTGGAAGAATTGACAGAGAAATGTCATTAACTGTTAGAGTTGTGTCAGGAGGATATAGTCATCGTAATGCAACTTTACTTGCTCACAGTGCAAAGCTAACTGAGAAAATGGATCTTCAAGGCCTTTAAAAGAAAACATATCTGCTAACTGCGTTAATGGTGGATAGGGTGTGCAAATGCCTTTTTGTCACAGGTGGAGAAATTCTTTTTCTTTGAATCAGTCTGTATCTGTACGAACACGCCACACTAGTGATGAGTCAGCTCAGAAGAATTAAATTCTTTTCAAATTATTATTTTTTTCACTATTAAAAGAAGAGTGGAGCTGTTATCACTTGACACTGTTAAGGCTGTGTGGAACATTGTCATCCTGTGGAATTGGTCAGACTCTGTCTTAGTCATTTAAAACAAAAGGCTTTCATCATCATGACTAATCCTAAGTTTCATCTCTTCTTCCTTGGCTTAAGATCCACTGCTTTGACTCTGACAACATACTTTTTTTGTGGAAGGATGCTGGATCTTATCATGTCTCCTTGTGAAGACACACTGACAAGTTATCTGACTGTCCAGAATGCTGCTCTGAAGTCTCACTGCACTGTAACACCACCAGGCGGAGAGAAGATGAATCTCAAACCCTCCCTGTAACCTCTGATTTGTCAGTAGCTGGTGGAAGTGAAGCAGGCAGCTACAGGGAACGGCTGCAAAGCATTGTGGGTGTTACACACATGCCTGCACCATGACTAATACCTGTTGACAAATATTTCAATGATTTCTAAAGCCTCAAGGTTCTTTCTGATTATGTCAAATACATCAAATAGAAACAAAAAAAAGACTCCAAATTAGTGTGCATTTATTCAACATTTGTAGTAAGATAGACAGCCCAGACATTTTAACTACATAGCTGGTGCACACTGCAAGATCAGCCACCTTACTCCCACTTGTCAGTGCATGCTGTCTGCTTCGCTGACAGCCTGGTGAAATGGCACTTGGCACACTGCTAAAACAGCACACACGGCGAACAAGGTACTTCCCTGACTATCAGCAGCCTTAGCCCGCTATAGCTTTCACTAATGATTATTCCCACCAACACTCGGCTGGCTAATTAATAAGCAGCTGGGGGTTCCAAGGTTGCTAATACATTCACTTGCTCACCGCAGCATGTAGTGATACGACTCCTGCATATCAGTGTGAAAAACAGAGCCGCTGGGAGGAACTGTTATGTGTGGTTTTTTTTTTTAGTTTTGTAAAGTTTGCATGTTAATCCAAAATATATACTAGTTTCAGAAATAGATGGGATTACCTAACCTCTTGTTTGTATTTCTGCATTTATGTTGGCATGGAAGTAAGCGGTGCTAGGAAGCTAAAATTATACCCAGAAAGGTGGAATAGATGTGACCAAAAAAAAAACATTCAGCATTTGTGGTTTGAAATTCTCTTAGATGGATAGATTGATGCATAAGGTTTCCTTAGGACACATGCCAGGAAGAAGCTCCTTTTACTCCCTGAGTGTTGACTGGAAGGCAGCCTCCTCCTCTCCAATGGCTGCCAGCAGTGGGCTAACAATCTTCACCTTGCCAACCGCACGCCACGTGGCAGTGTGCCTCGCTTCTCTTCACAGCCAAAGATAAAATGCTACTCTCCCCGGTTGGATCCACTAAATTGGATCTAAGTGTGAGCGAGAGAGTTTTAAAATGTTAAAATACATTTAAAATCTCATTTATATATTATATTAAGTCAAGCACTGCTTCATTGCATAGAAGAATTTACGTCCTCACTCAGTCTAAACTGCTATCTGACTGATTCAAACAAAACTTAAGATGAAATTCTCAATACTGAAAAATCACAAGAATAAAGTCTTTATTGTCATAAATATCCCTCTTGTTAAACTTCTCCTTTAATACTCTTGATGAGTTTGTTCACTGTCTGTAGGGTTAATTAAAAGAAAAGCTATAACGCAATTATTTGGGACTGAACGCCATCTCCTGGAAAAAGTCTGTACTACAACATTTGTTTCTGATTGTGAGGATTACAAAATCTGACCGAGTGCTACTTTGTTTTGATTCAAAACTTTTCACATTGTTTGTGTCAACGGAAAGATGCATGTACGCACAAGCATAAGCATGAATGTGTTTATGGCATCACAACATCAAATCATCACTCACTTCATCACTACAGAAGCCCAGTCCTCTTGAATGCACTCTGAGACATTTGCAGCTGAAATGAACCCAGCTTTAAACAATGAGATGAATTATGGCGAGATTCAATTTCGTTGCCCCAGCTGCAGGGTCCTGGTATGCATGCTGGCTCACTGTAAACTCTGCCATGGTTTCCTGAGACTCTTCCACAGAACAGAGACAACCTCACTGTTATTTATTAAACATGTGCTTTTCATAGTAGGACAGGACAAATAGGCTTTTACAGCACATTTTTGCTCTGTCGCAGACTGGTACATGTTTGCACCCTAAATAAGTGAAGCAGCTTTATTCTCAGTTGTCTTTTTTTGGGGATATTTGTGGTGTTTTGAGTTTTCTTTTTCATAAAGGATCATAAATTGCTTTTTAACTCATTACCTCCATACACTGACATTTTCAGTTAATACATAAACACCTTCACATATCCTAGTACACAAGCATATTTCTAACTCTTTTAACTGACAAAACGTGCAAGAACAATGACCTTTAAACAACTTTCATTTCTTCTTGCAGATTACTAATTCACTCTTTGTGAAATGGGCCTAAACTTATATTGATGCCTTTTTATGACAGACAAAAGCTAACAAGTCCATTGGCAACAAGATTAAGAATTTTTACATGTAAGTTTTTAATGAGTCAAACCCTGTGAGAAGGGGATAGTATCAGCCAAAGAGTTGTAGAAACAGCCCCATTTTTACATTCTTTACTTAAAATATACACAATGAATGATTCATGTGACTGTTGAAAGTCAGCAGGATGAGATTTTATGTCAGGAGACCCTACTTAGGCAGGTAGAGGACAAGCAAAGACAGCCAGGAGCTTTAATTATTTCCAGTTTTGAGCTGTTGGACTTTACATTAACTTCTCATTTTTATCATAACTTCTTCTTCTCAAATACTGTAACTGTAAACTGTAAATTTTGTTAAGTAGCTGCACTTTTAACACCAAAGAGCTCCCTTACTTACACTTAAACACTGTATACCAAGTTCTTCAAATCTGAAACAGTTTTTCAAGAAGTCTGTGGACTCTCATAAATATTTCAATCAAGATCTGACAAATGTATGTGTGATGTTTTAGATCAGGATCTTGTTTTAATAACTTTGCCTTAACAGCCAAATCAAGAGTTGCTTTCTGCTTTTTGGGACCGTAGGAGTCATTGAGCAGTATGAAAATGAACCATTTTCGCCTGAGAGTCCCTCAAAACAGATTGAGTCTTATATGTCAGTTTTGACTTACTTTGATGTTAATATCAAGATACAATGAGTGCTGCTTGTGAATTGGACCTTTAAATGCATGGCTTGTGGCTAATGCATTGTGGTGTAAGTAATCGAGATATTATAGATCCATGACCAGAGCGTGAACCAAGACCAACCGTTGTATGAAAATCAAGTGAAACTGTTAAAAGGCATATCAGTGACTTATGTTGTGGGACTTTGACCTTCTGCTACTATGCATCTGAAACAACAGCCCTCTGTTTTGTGGTAGCACCAGCCAGGTGCAGAAAGGGAGAGCAGTCCTCCTCTAGTCCTCCTCTGGATACTCAAAGCAGCTGACAGCAGGACAAATGGGAGGACATCATAGTCCAGGCTCTGAATCTCTCTGACACTCCTCCTCATGCCCATTACCACCTGCCATGACTCCAACTGCCAGCCACTCACCTGTACAGTCATTCAAGGTCTTGGCCGAGCTTCTGACAGAGCAGTCATTGAAGAATGAATGTCCCTGCCTCCTGGAGAGGAGCAAAATTGCTCACACACTTTTTGCCCCGCCAACAACTGGAATTTACCCACTTGTAGAAAAGCCATGTCCAAGTGATGAGCCCCCTGAGGCCGGCTGCAGCCCTTGCTGTCATCATCAGGTCATTCATGAAAGCATGGTTGTCATGGCATTTCACATTCTGTAATGATTTACATACAGGTGAAAGACTGCAAGGCTCAAACAACGTCTCCTCCATACAGTACTCAACCACTTTCATTTTTTTTGCTCTTAAGTCTTCTTGAACTCACAGGAAACTGTAATAAACATTGACAATCAGTATGGAAGCAATACAGATTTCATGTCATGATTAGCTTCTTTTATCCATTAAGCATAAATTCATTTTATTTCAAGTGAAATGAAGTGATTCCAGTTGTTGAAGATAGCCTAGCTGCAACATGTATTCAGCAAAGACTCAGATCAAAACTGCAATCAGGTTTGAGAGGTAGTTTTTGACATAAAAGCTTTTGTTGCACGTGGCAAAGAGAGGTGAGATGAGGAAAAATCTGTGGAGACCTGGCATGTTATTCTTATATTTCAGCTACAAGGCTGACACAGACAGGAGCCCTTGTGAGCTGAAGAAGCAGATTAATCATTTATACCACTTGGACCGTGTCCCCGAAAAAACAGCACAGAGATAACTCATTTATGTTACCTCAACTGTCTCTCTAAAAGGGACAAGAACGAGGCAGGGTTGTAGTTGGCTATTGTTGTCTCTATTAGAGATTTTCAAAAGACGTCACTGCTGTTGAATCTCAGTAGTAGTAAAACATTACGTTCAAATTATTCAAAAATATGTAAGTAGGCTTAATCAAGTACATTCATCTTTACTGTAAGTGTTGTGCAGCATCTGTTGTCGCTTCAGCTCTTCACAAACATGTAAATCTTGTCACACAGCATTGTGTAGCACAGCACCCTCGCTGTGTTTATTTGAGTAAACAAATGATTCCCTGCTTTAGTTGTTCTGTCAGAAGGTTGCAGCGCTCCAGTGTGAGGGTATATCAAACTAGCGATGAGCTAAACCTGACAAACATGCTTCTGATTTTACAGATTTTGATTCTTCCTTTTTGTCTTTCTCTCAAATCCTTCACCCTAAATTGCGTCTGACTCAGGGAACAGTTGGTGCTTCTTTTCTGCAAAACACACAAGCCTCAGTGTTTCTTTCACCTCACACATGTAACACGACCTGAAAAAATAAGTGCAGTTTTTACAGTTTCTGCAGTCTCCAATAACACCAGGGTAAAAAAAAAGAAGAACCGAACCAAGAGGAAAAAAAAAAGTTGTCAGCATGTGAAGAAGCCTGTTTTCTGTCACAGCTCGCTCCTCTGTGATCATTTCTTTCCAGTTTCAGTGAAACATGTAATACTTATGTTGTCACACACATACCACAGAGCCACAAAGTAAAGTTATTTTCAGCCCAATAACTGACAAATTAAGACCAAAGACCAAATAGCCCAAAAAAGAGAGAAACACTAACAAAGCAGTTTTATTGTCTGTACTTGTCAACTATCTGCCTGCAGATAGTTTGAAGATGAGAGGTGAGGAGCTCTCTGCGTCACAAACTTAATGTGCATTTAAAAAAATGTTTCCAGCTCTGTGGAGCTTGTTAGATATTTTAACTTTAATGGTCATTTATTTTATGTCCCAAAAACATAAAACGTTACAAAGGATGAGACAAAGAAGTCGTCTCTGCTGTTGGTGTTTCTTTAAAGCTGAAACTATGTGAAAGGCAAAGTATGAGGAAGTAGATGGCACTGTTGTTACAGCTCGCTTGTGTTTATATTTGGATGTGTTTGACATCGAGTCATCACCAATTAAGTGATAAACTCGGGCCGAGTATCAAGGTGTGTCTCACTTTGTTCTCGCCCGGATAGTTAAGAGGAATTCGCAGCTTTGTACTGTAAAAGGTAAACAAATCTTTTCTGAATTCCTCCAGAAAGAACAATAACGGCCTGTGTTCAAGTTGTTGGAAGATAGCAGGAGTTTGGTGTGTGCTTGCTGGCTGTTTTTACATGCACGGAGAGGCCTGTTTTTGGTAAAGCATGCTAAACGCTAAGGAGAATCAGCAGGCACACAACACTGCCTCACACGTAGACCATCTGAGTCTTCACTGTTCTTGGAAAAGTTACCGTACTGCAACTTAACTTGTGACCAAAGGAGAAATTGCTTTTATTAACTTGTGGATGGCAGACATATAAAGTTGTCTTATTTTCAGCAGTCTGGTGTGTTATTTAATTCCCATGCTGTCTAAATTTTGTGTTTTTATCACCCGTTTTGGTGCTGAAGCTAACAGAAGCTGAACGTGCTTGTTTTGTCTTTGACACCTTCAGAGCTTGAAGGAGTATTTTTTGTGTCACTGAGGAAGACCTGAAATGATCTCGAGAAAAGCTATGTTCATCAGAGGATTTTATATTATCGTCATAAATAACATTGTAATTGCACTGCAAATCAAATATAAAAACTAATTCCACCTGCCCTAAACTAGTTTGCACATCCAACCTGTAATGAGCTGTCTAGACTGTCTGTAAAATGAAAAGCCTGTGGGCCATTCACCAAACACAATCTATTACAACAGAACAAGTTACAAAAGGACACGGCCTGGACATGGATTGGGACTCATCTTGCACTTCTGTACAATAACCCTGTAGTTTATACAGAAGCTGTAAGGGTTTATATATCAGTGAGATTACTTTGAGGTGATAGATGGCCATGTCTAGCTTTTAGCTCCAAACGCAGGGGCAGCAAGCTCCCATCGCTGTTAGTTTAGAGTAAAAATATGATATTTTAGCCCATGAGGACTGTGGTTGAAACCCACATTATCATCTAATTATACAGTAGCTACTATAACTCCTCATGATCTACAGAGATTGATTTCAGATGAAGGTAAATCTCAAGCCAAAGCTGGCTTGTAAAAATGGATCGGAATAATGAATGAATGAACAAATAAATTAATTAATAAAAGTACATCCAGGGAAGTCTTACTGCTGCCCTCTGTTGGTGACATTGAAGGCTGATTGACACAGGACTGGACTTGCCAGTTTCAAACGGCATTTTCCTGTTTAATCTTACATGACATTGCAGCTGTGGTAATAATTCAGTTAACTTGGGAAATATTAATCATACACTACAGGTTACAAGTCTGTATTTTCCATGTGATGGCACGAGTAGCAAAAGGGCAATTTAATGTTATTGAAACCAACGTTGTCAGTTTTTATTTAAAGTCAGCAGCTTTGTTTTTCAGTGGGCATTACAATTGCAGTGCAGATGGTGAGAATCAGTCATGAACAATACCAATAACAGCTATGTACACATTTCTTTCTGTCAGTCAATGTCAGGTAACACAAAATTCAGCAAATATACTGTATATACATATCAAAAACTTATGTTTATATCCAGTTTAATAATACTTAAATACAACTTGTTCTTTTAAACTTTGGAAATAAATTTTTAAAAAATCATAATAAAATCCAGACGCTCTTTTGTTTTTGTTCAGTGTCCATGAGGTTTAATATCCCTTGGTTGCCTGCCTCTGTGGAAATGCTATTTTTCTTAAATTCATAATTGCACATTAAGTAAGACAGTATCTGTTGCACTACTAGAAATATTACTACATTATAATTTTAAAAAATGTCATTTATTAAACCCTAGAAAACAGTAAATAGCTTTGTTTGAATTCTGTTTAAGCATTTTGAAAATAAGACTTTGTGTCACAGACTAGTGTCTGCTCACAATCCTTAAGCAAGGCTTTTTTTTCTAATTACATGAGACTTTGAATATCTATTATTGTAGATTTTCCTAAATATGAAGCTACATAAAAGCATAAATGTATTTTTAGTCAAATTTAGTCAAATTTGCAAAAAAATAATAAATAATTTTTAAAAAATGCATTTTTGGTGTTGCACAATTCATCAAATTTGGAGCTATTTTCTGCATTTTCTATTGTAACACTAAAAATACAGTGAAAGCACGTGTTACCACAGGCTTTAAACATATTCACAAAACATCTTCTGTGTGAGGCCTTTTCCAGCAAAAAGTACCCCTCCATAAATAAGGCCAAATTTAAATTCGCTTTTTCCACCCATGATAGCGAAACGTGCTGGCATTTGAGGTTATTCCTGAGAAATAAAAAAATGATAAAGCTCTCTCAGTGTCTGCCCTGAAACAAAGTGTACCCTGCCTTGAATCCTCCGTGCACGTGCTGCTGCTGCTGCTGCTGCCGGTTTGAGCCACGTTAATCAAGCGAAGTATCTCAAATGCTGTTCCGGGAAGACGGGCACCATACGCACGGAGATACGCAGGGTCAGTTTGGGATCTTTAAATGACATAATTCAGATCTCTAATGAATATTAAAAGCACTTTGGAAGCGGACTTCATTGTCGGATGGCAGAGCGGCGCATTAAGGCCGGTGGCGGTGTTCCTCTGGTGTTCCTGGTTAATGTAGGTCAAAGCAGTGACGGAAGGGTGTCCTCCGTTGAACCCGCGGTATTAATCCTCATCGCAGTCCTGCAGATGGCGCGCACAGTCAACTGAGTGCCCTGGGTGCTCACCACGGAGCTCACACAACAATATCCGTGTGTAGAGAGAGAGAGAGAGAGCGATGGCGATTGTTTGAAGCGACACCTCTGCCTCTCCTGTACATCTGTAGAGAAGCAAAGTTCAAGAGAGCAGCTTTTTGGTTTAGTTTTTTTGTTGTTTGGTTTTAAAAAAGTGAGCTTTTCACACCCCGTAGGCGCGTGCAGCAGCTCGCGAGGCAGGACGGTCTATCAGGCGGGCTGCTCGAGCGTAACCTTAGTTGACCTCTTTGTCAGTCAAAGCCTGTCTTTCAAGATAGAGAGCAGCTTGCACTGAGTAACCCGCAGCTCCAATACTACACATGAATAATATATTGAAGTATCTATTAGACACTGCCCTCCTCGTGCTTCATTATTCTGAACTACAGACACGCGTGTACGCACACACGCACACCTGTCACTGTCTAGACAGGGAGGGGGCATTAAGGCGGTGGGCGCGGGGGGCTCCCACATGACCCATTACTGCTTTATTCTATGCCAGCCAGAAAATATCTCAAGGCGCTGTATAATGACAAAAAAATCAACAACAACAAGAGGAAAAAGCCATCGCTCTTCTAAATCTGATTGGCCGGCTGAACCGACACGAATTTTTTTCCCCCGCTCGCTAACTCGAGGTCAGCTCGGGACGTTAAAAAATAAATAAATGAGAAAATAGAAATGCGTAGAAAGTAGAAGACACGGCAGACAATCTAGCTTGTTGGTGCCGCGCTTGATTGACGGCGCCGCTGTCCAATGAGAGAGCGCGGCGCAGCTGGCTCTCTGTACTGGCAGAGGAGGCGTCCAATGCAAAGTTCAGACGCATGATGGACACATAACTGACAATTCCCCCGTCCTTTTGATCCAGACTGGGGGATAAATGTGAGTTCATTCACAATTGTGAACGCTGATATTCTGAGCAGCCGACACTTGAGCCCGCACAGTGATAATCAGAGATGTGATGTGAATAAAAATGTCGGCTTTATAGCTGAGATGAACGTTCCTGCTGGGGGGTGCAACATCACAGTGAACCTGCTTTAAACCTCATCCTCACCAAGGTTTCGTTACGCACCATGACTGCCTCTCTTTTTGTGAAATTGCTGTGTTGCTGCTCAGCCTGGAACAAACTTTAACACCTCGAGTAGGAGGAGGAACACTACTACTACAACAACTACTATTACTATAACTCCCACCACTTCCACAGAGCCATAATGGAGCCGGCTTCACCGCCCCACCGTGCGCCCTGCGATTGGGGCACCATAATGTTGACGGATTTCTGATCCAACCCAAGACAGTGCCCGGTTCTTCCAATAGCAGCTTTAAGTGAAAAGGCGTGCCTGCTTGGCCCCCCCTCCACCACTACCACCCCTCAAAGTACTCGATGTATAGTTAAAAAATGGGAGGGCACACTTGAACCGAGCTGCTCTATGAAGGTAGGCTGCAGCGTGTGTTTATTGATGAGATGAAAAGAAGATGGAAGTGAGAAATGAAACAAAGTAAAGGAACATATTAAAAAAATTAAACTGTACGCGCTTCGTCGGGGGAAAATAGGGGGAGCCGTGGAAACGCTGTCGGCCACTTTTTGACAAGCTTCGAAGTGCAGGTAAGAAATTGAGAAAAGTAGGAAAAGGGATGGGTCTTTACTATAATCTATAACGCTGATATTACAGCCGAGAAATATGAGAAATTTCAGGTGTGAGAGATGGAAACATGCGCGGTGACTTTAGCCTGTTATGCATGAAATACCTCTGACTTCCATGTAGTTGTGGCAGGCTTTATCCACCAAATTTTCAGCTCTACATAATCGCAAACTTCGTTCTCTCTCAGACATTGAATAAATGTGACGACAGCGTACCAGATGAAATGTCCCTCATGTTTGAGGGGCTCAGGTTTTGGGCTGCCAGAGGTTTTTGTTGTCCATCAATTCGGTTACAAAAACGCGCTGCCTGCCCCTGCCATGACGCAAGTTTCCCATCTGTCATTATTCTCAACATGCCCCCTTTTACCTTTAGCCCTTTACTTTCGGATTTGCCCGTGAGCCGGCCAGGGGACACTTGAGAACAATGCTGTGGTCAAAGTGTGTAACTCACAGATCTGTTTCTCTCTCAGTCAGCGATGCTCGCAGGCTCCTGCTTCACATTTTACACACTGTGAGCCCGGAACAACTGTGGCAGCCGACGTGCGCATTTGGCTTTTAGGTCAGTTATTTGAATCAGAGGAAACGCGTTTCCTCGTTGAAATTAACCACAACCACACACTCTTTGTAAAAACAGTCATTTCTGAAATGCGCTTCAGTTTGTTGAACTTGCCGGGTACATGGTTTCGATGTCTGAAATTCACCATTTGGCTACAGCAGCGGCTCACACAGCAGCGCTTATACTCAGACAGATGTCTCGCCTACATTTTTTATGAATTAATATCAATACGGCGTGGCATTTCGGAGATTGGTAACATTACGCCCGGGCATGCTCCTTGATATTATGTATGAGGGGTAAAACAATACAGCAGGCTCAGTTTCTAAAAAAGAAATCAGAACCAGATCCAGTGGGACTCAGCTCTGGATTTTTTTTTTTTTTTTTTTGGTGCCATGTTTCTCCAAAAATGAATGATCACTTTAAATCGTCGCAATCCGCTTTGAGTCGTAGTTGAGTGTGTGTGTGTATGTGGAAATGTTTGCGATATGGAGGATGTTTTTTTGGCAAAGCCTGGCCTAGATATGGGGCCATGCTCTGGTGAAATTAAAGTTGCAAGAGACGCTTCCTACGTGCCTTCTGAGACGTTTTGTTGCAAAATATTCATGGGCAACTCGTGATTCCTTCGCTTCTGTTTATCAAATGGCAGTGCAGATGTACTTCGTTTGTTGGATAAAGTTTAAAAAATAGGTTTTTGTGCACAACTTTAGCTCAGATAAATATAAACGGAGCAATGCATTTCCGAAATCCTCTCTCTTGAGGGCCACAGGGAGTTGAGCCGGAGCAACATGTCAGTCTTGTTCTTTAGGGCTTCATTTGTCCCTCCGCGCGTGCATGAGCGTGTGTGACGGACTGAGAAAGGGACAGAGACAGAGAGGGAGAGAGCGTGCGTGCGTGCGTGTATGTGTGTGTATGTGTGTGTGTGGCAAACAGATGCTGTCCCAAAGCGCTTGGCTTTGTCAGATAAAGAGAGGAATACATCGTGTTCTCGTGGCCAGAAGACGCACCACTGATAGTTTTTTCTCTTTAAAAACAGCACGTCCACGTTATTGACCACACTCTCTCCTGTAGCCAGAAGTTTTTCGCAGGTATAGAGCTGTGCGTCAACACATTTGTCATGTCAGAGGTTGTAGCTGGTCCGCGAGGAGACACAAACAAGAAGGCCGGTCCGAGGTTTGGCACAGAGGAGGCTGCATGAGAGCGCAGCGCTGCGTCCGGCGCACAAACGGTCTGTGGATGTGCACCTGTGCGCGTGTGTGTGATCGTATGTGTAGATTTTTTTTTACCACATAATAATGCATTCATCCTTTTACACTTCTGTTGTGATCACTTCCTCTCCACCTCCTCCGCCTTCATTCAGAGTATGTTTCCACAACGTAAATGCGCTGCGATCCTATAGGCTCGGTTATGTAATTGGCGGCTGCACTGGATGATTTGTTTTCTGAATGGACACATTTGGAGAACACAGAGCTGAGCTGAGCGCTGTAGCACAAATGCAACGTTTCTCTTTGATTTCAGCTGTGCATGATCATAAATGTGTGCTATGAATTGGAGCATGTTGATTGACAGGCTGCATGTGGGTGAGCAAAGTGTAAATGATGTTGTCACAAAGCCTGGATGGAATGCCCTTCATGTGAAAAGAAACTCCACACCAGTTTAATACCTGTATTTTTGGATATTTTATTGTCAGATGAATTGGAGGGTACTTGTCTTGTGTGTGAGTGAGCTCTCAGCACGGCTTGATGTCAAAAACTCTCGTTTTATCAGCATAGAGGTGTACAGGAGCTGCTGAGAGAGAGACAGCCATTATGTGCCATGGGAGTGTTTGTAGTGCAGAGTATCAGGTGCCCAGTTTCATCTCTGTTAATGAGAATTTATATGAATATATTCCACATGTACATTAATATTCACTGTGTTCCAGCCATCGCCATTTGCCCGCCTTCTGTGTCACGGCTAAAACCCACCCATGACTAATGAATATTTAAGAGCATGTCTGCAGACCAAGGAACTCATTATTATATGAAGGAGACCAGCAGATAAACTGCAGACCTTCTCAGATGGAGGCTGAGGGGGGGTGTGAGGTGCTCTCTTAATCCACACTCAGCAATCAATCCCAATTTTCTTTGGCTTCACCATCCTTCACTTGTCCTCTGTAGCTTGCCCCCATTCACACTCAGTAATTTATTATTGACCACCAAACTGTCATGATGTGTTCATAGGCTTTAATTTTTAAATGTTTTCCAGCTGGTTTAGTCACTCTTTCTCACATTTCTCCCACCTGATTATTTGGGTAAAAGTGTAAGGATACCATGCTGTACTAATGTAATGAGTGCCTCTTTGGAAGGGACATGCAACACAGAAAAAAAAAACAATCATCTTGTACAGTACATGCACACAGATGGCGGGTCAGTTTTCCAAATAATTTTTTAAGCACAGCAAAGGCTCTGCTGCCCAAATAGGCAAGATAGAGAGATCTCTGTGAAGCCTCCGCAACGCCACTTTTCTGGTTGTTGTTATTCCCACACCATCCTGCCATCTTCACCAGGCTTTTACCAGGTCATCCTGGTGGCCTATAACCTACATTATTAAATTTATAAATATACCTTCATTGTGTTGTTCCAACAGAACTCTTTTGAAAAGATTTTGAGCCTTTTGTGGTTTATTGGACAGTGCAGTGTAGTGAAAAGGATGGGAGAAGTTAGAAAGAGCATTTAGTATTAGCCTGAATAATACACTGTTACTTTAATTTGACATTTTCTATCAAAAAGTGAAAAATATTTTAATCTACAGTGAAAGTAAGTGAGCAGGTAAATTTGGTTGCAGATTTAAGCATGCACATGCAGTACAGAGACACATTTACACACATTTTAGCATGCAACACTTGTGGATCCACCCCAATGACGAAAAATAAGATATTGACGTTTTTTAATTCCACATGGGCTATTTTTCTGTCGTTTGTCAAACAACTGTAAAAAAAATGCACTTGAGTCTGTCCCAGCACTTTTTCTACCCCAGTTGAACATATTTGGCAGCCATTTTGGGAGTGCAGTAGAGATCCATCGATATAACGAGCCACTTTGTGGATTGCATCCAGAATGTCAAACTGCTTGTTAACTGTTTGGCCTTTTTGTCTCACACGCTGTTTATACTTTCCCCTCTTTTTCCTCTTTTTTTCATTTATTTATTTTTTTTATTTGTATTTGCAGTTTCTGTATTTACATGTATAGTACCTTATGGACCAAAAGTAACCTTTGATGTGAATTCCTACTGAGGCAGCAGTCTAGTGTAAATGTTAAACTTAATGCTAAGTCAGGTAATTAACAATAGAATGCCCTCAAAGCCTTTAATGGACTTTGAGCTTAAAGATTTGTTTTTGTAAAAGAAGACTCACAAAGTTTCTCACCTGATTTATTGAATACGCTGCTGTTTTACAGCAATTGCACATTGAATACTGCATTTGAGTCCCCAGTTACCATGGCAACCTTAAATATGTACCTCTAAATCTTAACAGAAGTTTCACCTCATATGAAATTAAAGATATTATATTTATACTTTTACTTAAATCATTCACATTCATCTTGTGAAAAATAATGAAATAAAGGAGTAGTTGCCACCTTGGTGAATTTTTTGCCTACACCCTTTTTTTTTTTTTTTTTTTTTTTTTTTTTCTTCCAAAAAGAAATAATTGGCAGGCTAGCTGCCTCCTGGCAAACTGGCTTCCATCCTTCTTCCCACAAAGCACCTTTTTCACACATAACATGCTTCTCTTCACATGATGCGTTATTATTTTTTTAAGTCTTGAAAATACCAATAACACAATTGTAGGACCTATTAAGGATACGTACAAGTTTCCTTTGTAATTAAGGAGGAAATTTCCCCTTGAGCTGCATTATTCAACATATAAATGCTGTAATGATGAGTTATGGTGATTTCCCTCCAGCTATAAGACATGGATAGAAAGTAATATGCCTTGTGAGAGGAAAGGAAAAATGTAGCCTGTTTATAAAAGAGCTGATCATTTAGTGTGGATACAAAAAAATGCTATAATGTTGCAACCAGTCAGATGAATATTATGCATTCGTAATGCTTAACAAAGACTTCCACAACAGCTTTTCTTCTCATTTGTGCAGACTGGCTCAATTTTTCAATTCATTGAGCAGGAATTTTTTAAATACTGCCCTCTTTTTCTGTAAATTGGCAGCAGAATACAGCAGAATGGTCATGAAATATGACTTTATTACACAGAATTTTACTCAAAGATTTGGAGACGTGGAAAAGTGACCGAGTGAAAACTTTAAAAGTATGTTTTTCAGCTTTAAGAGGACTTGTTTTGGAATCTCCCCTCCCTGCAAGTATTACAGGAATGCGTAATGAAAGCACACATTGAGACTGGATAAGTAATTGTGAATGTGCCATGCTGTTGTCACGAAGCTTTTATTTAATGAAAAATGGATCGCCATCCTAAAAAATAATTAATTTATTCAATCCCAGATAGCTTCATCATAAAGGCTACATTGACACAAGTTTACCGAGTATAATTTTCAGAATTTTATTGAAATATAAATAGACGGTCCAATACCGAGCATTTATCACACACACACGCCCCAGGATAAGCATGTTGTGTGTGTGTATTTCCACACGTACAAGAGTTTATTGACGCTGTACACTGTTGTTGATACACTGCTTAAAGCATTTTATTATGATCATGATCTGTCCTGACAAAATAAGTCAAATCCACTAAATCTAACCACCGGTTGTTTTAATTTTTTATTCATGTGTACTTTAGTTGATGATAGATAAATACAGTACAAGCACTTGAGTTTCCAGTAGCTTTGCTGAAATGGCAAACAGACTCCTCATTCATATTTCTTTATGGTACAGGGCTGGTTTTACAGTTTCTCTTTTGAAGTTTGCCTTTTGTGAAACTTTAAGACCCAGATATCATGTAACATCTGACCCAGAGGCAGCATTACAGTCTTTACAGAAAGTTCCACAAGTAAAAGTTTACATAAAACCTGCAACTTGTTGAAGTTAAGTACACTGGATTCCTTTATTTTGTCTTAAAAGACATGGAGAAGTGTTTAAACTGAATTTGTATCCCTCTCTAAACACACACGGCAGGCCCAGGCATTCAACTGATGTGAAAAATGTATCCTGGATTCTAATAGCGAAGTTGTATGTTTGCCAAGGTGCATGTGTGTCCTCAGTTCACCCCGCCGCTCATATGGTTTTCTACAAGTCATGGTGAGATCACTCCCTCACTGAAGGGGGAAACTATCTAAAGAGGGTTTAAGAAAATCAAAATAAACTAACAGTGTTCTGTAACTTTTGAAACTCTTTTACAGAGAATGAGTGCGATGTTTTCTCTGCTTCTATCCTGGCTTCAGGAAGAGTTTTTAAGCCTCCTGCCAGTAAACAGCACTCACAGCAGCCAAAATGTTAGGCCTGTGCGCAGTCTTACTCAAGGTACATCGGTATGCACTGAGCAGAGAGTAAACTTAGAGGGAATTATTTACACAATAGTATTTTTGTCGTGGTTTCATCACAAAATGAATGTTTGTTCAGACCTTGAAGTTTTTCCAAAGAATCTAAAACTTTATTTTTATTTTCCTTTTTATCATGTGAGTCAGTTGTTGTTTTTAAAAAATAATCTCCTGGAAATCACTGTCAGGCATTCTCGTGTTTTGAAAGAAATTCTTCTACAAAGAATTTCTCTTTTCAAATTTTTATTTTTATTGTGGAAATGAAAGGAATATTTGCTCTGAAACTGTCGGCATTGTTTATTGCCCCAAAACTGACCTTGATAAAGACAGATTTCAAAATAGACTCCTTCAAGACACTGGAAATCATTATTAATTTGCCTAGCAGCTCATTGTTATATCAGTGAAGAAATGGATGTTTTATCTTCTTTGGGTCTAGTTTACGACAGTTGGTCCATGTGACAAAGGAAAAGCATGGGTAACCTGTTCAACTGCATACAAATTCCCACTTTTTATTAAAGTAGCTGGGCCTGTCTGACGATTACTATGACATTTATTGTTGAAAACAGTGTGCTCACCCAAAAAGCATCAACTCCTGTTTACAGTGCCTGTGTTACATTTCCAGATCAGAATCAGTCCACGTGTCAGAGTGAGACGTTAAAGTGATCCTCTTCAGTTCTTCCAGACATGGCTCTGTGTTTATTTTTCCACCTGTTAAAGAATTTATGGTAAAATACCTCATGTCAGTTTTCTTACCTTAACTAACAGCGTTTCTGTTTCAACTTCTCTTATGAACAGGTCACGTTTGATGAATGTGTTTCAGATCCACTAACACAGGCTGGTGTCTTCACATTTGTTCTTTCTGTCAATATTTTCTTTAATGCAGTTCATGGTCAGTTAGGTGTGTGCCAACATGTATTGAGAGGAAAGCAGGGCACCACCCTGGGCACATGGGCAAACAAAGAGACACTCATACAGTTAACAGGAGCTAGTCATTAAACGGTATAACATTTTTGTTTACAATGAAACAGCCTGTTGAACAAAGATGGTTGAAACATTTTTGAGTTGAAATGAAGCACAAACCTTCCTCTTTCACAGTCTCACTCTGTGCGACTGTAAAACGAGGCTGGAAGTAACACATTTGATAAAGGCTCTACTTGAAAATACATGTGGCATGATTTTTACAGTGATATTACCAGAAGCAGCTGAGGGGATTAGGTTACAATCTAGAGCTTATGAGCTATAGATTATTGCCATCAAAGAAAATAATTCGCTACATTCAAACCATCCACACTGACCAGCAATTTATGAGCATTAGCAAAAGGCTAAAAGGCCAGATTATTATTTTAACCAGAGCTGAAGTCTGGGCGGGATATTTAGCAGCTTTGTGATTCTGTAGTTACTCTCCTGTTTGCACAGAATTGAATATTGAAGTCAGACTAAAACTACACCTACATTCATGAGAGGAAAAATGAAATAGTGGGGCAGGTAGTAGTAATAAAGTGTATAGTATGTGGTCAGTGATAACATGTTTTTACATGAAGGATACTCATTACATGCTATGAAACTAGTCAGACCACAAAAACTGGTTGCTGCAGCATAGTTTCTACCTGCAGTCACTCCTGAGAATGGAAGCCAATTAGAGGAGGATGTTCTTATATTGAAATCATATTTTAAAAAAGCCCAGACCTTTAGAGAATATTGGTTTAATTTTTGCACTCTGTGAAGCTCACACTTGCATACTGTTTTATGATGCAAATATTGGACATTTTGACTGACATGGTATTGACTATGCGGCTCATATGAAGCTTCAGCTGGTGGCATTAATGAAAAGTCAAGTATGCCTCGATAGGCTCTCGATTAAATTCAGTTTTGGGGCATATGAGAAGTTTACATTCATTACCAGCTCATATTATAAGATATCATTAACACATTTGATACAGTCAGTTACATACATATCTACTTACACAACTAAAATAAGATCTGACAGTTATATAACTGAACCCTTTTTAACTCATTAAATAAAAAATAAAAATGTACACAAGAACACTCTATGGGTATATTTCATAAATTAATATGTTATGAATGTTTCACTTAAATTCCCAGGATTATTCCGATCCCTTTTACGGGAGAGTCCTGGCCGAGACAACAGCACAAAGAGTTTCACCCAGAAAACAAACACCAGACTATAACAACAGTAATTACTACAATCAGTCAATTGATTAACAGTGTTCAGTCCTAAAACATGTGCATACACCACTTAGATAATCCTGAATCCTATTTCAATTAAAAAAAAAAAAAAAAGATTATATAAACTCAGTCTGTATTAAAGATGAAAATACAGGCTCAACTTTTGCTTTGTAGTCTTCGTTAAACATAGAAATTATTGGTAATTGAATTGGTATATCGATCAGTATTAATATATTATCACACCTTATTTCACAATTTCGGTCCACACCTCAAGCTTCTCTCTTATTTCCTTGTACACACCGGCAGATCCAGAAGAGACGACAAACTTTAACTCTTATATATATGCACTGTCAAGGTAATAAGTGTGTCAACACCTTCAGTCATATCTCTAATCAAGTGAAGACACTGTATGTTCAAATTAAACACAGGTCTCTTTGCCCTTATTCCAGCTTCCTCATACAGCCTTGACTTCATATTATGAGGAGGACAGACGGTGTCATGCTACACCCACCAGCACACAGAGAAGGTCCATTAGATGTCAGAGATTCTCAAACGTCCACATGCACAAGCATGTACAAATATCTTTATCTGGTGTACTTTACCTTTACTGACCATTTATAATCATTGCACACGTACAAGTGTGAGTTAATGCACAGCATCATACCAACAATAGCAAATTCAGTAATAGCATGTATTATTATAACTTCCTATGCGCTCCTTTCTTGTCTTTGGTTGTTGAGGTAGTAGAAGTTCAGTTCTCTCCAAAGATGTATATCTGAGTATCAGTGTGTGTCTTGCAGCATTCTTTGGATATATTTGGTAGTTTTGTAAAATGACCCGAGCTGTTATAAACGCCTCATGTTAGCTGATATGCTCTATAGATTACTGACCTCATTGTTGTCTTTGAATCTCTTTATTTCAGGGGACTGTATCTGTACCTTTCCTTTACTCTTGAACACATTTCAAACAGCTCACATTCCCAAATATCTGGATTTCTCTCTTTTTTCTGGTCTCCTCAGGAATGTCACTGACACAATCTTAAATAGGCGAAAACCTGAAGTTCTTTTTTTGGCCCTTTTTCTCTTTTCTTGTGAAATTCTGTACTTGGCTTGCTTAACAGGTTTGTCTTGCAACACAGAATTGTATGGATGAAGTTTCCTCATGTGAGATTGTAACCCCCCCTCTCTGTTGGATTAACAAAAAGCTTACCTTTGTGTGTGCTTTTAAACTGGACCGTGTGTGTGTGTGTGTGTGTATTTTTGGCCATTTTATCTTGACTGGTATTGCTCAGCTAGCCTGCAGACCAGTGGACCAGAGGCGCTAACACTTGTGGAGAGTGTGTATAGGGCACTCTTGTGGACGGCAGTGTTTCAGTGTGTCAGCATTACACTTTTAGAAGGGTCATATGTCAAACGAGCTGATGAGACATATATAATCTGTATTTACAACACAACAACTTGCCAAACTATAAATATATTTAAAAGTGCTAACAACCATAAGGCTGAAAATAAACATTGAATATTTTTATTTAGACAGCAGGATTATGTATCAGAGTCCATTATAAACTAAACCACATAATTAAATGCACACAAGGTTGAAGATATTGTTAGTTTACCTTAGCGACGACTCAGTTTTATCTTACCCTGATTACACGAGCGTGTTGTTGTTGCCGTAGCTACAAGCTGCAGAAATCTGTGACATCATTAAACCTTTCTTTCCGTGCTGTTAACGAGAAGCACGTTAATATTTTGACAGCGTGTCATTTTTGCACACTTGCAGAGCCTCTTAGGAAAGGGGGGGGAGAGTTGAGCCGTCCAGGTAGTAAGAGAGCAGAGAGGCTACCTTTGCTGACCCTTGGAGCACACGGCAGCTCAAGAGAAAGTGCAGAAATGTGCTGGACTGCTTAAATCAGCCTCGTGCATTAGTGAAAGTTCAGCCCTGTGCTGCTGGACGTCCTCGTGCTGCTGCTGGGGGAACACATGGTGCACAGAGAGTCTGAGGCTGATCAGGAGGAAAAGTGTGTAAAAATATTGATACACTTTAGTAATCTGACAGTATCGACCAGTTAAATGTGTGTGTTTTCTCTCAAACACTACCTAGAATAAATGCAAAGATATTTTTACTGATAGATAAATTTGTGTATTGTTCCAGTTTTTCTCAAATTAAATTCTTATACTGCAATTTATTGAGTTGTATCAGCCGTTACATGATGCATATCATATCCCCATGTAAATGCACAACCCTGATCTTGAAGTGTGTGGTTCAGAGTTTAGCCAATGATATGATTTTTATCTGATAATCAAGTGTGCGATGTGACAAGTCATAGTGTAAAATTCAAAACTGAAAAGTGGAAGTGAAAACCTTAAATGTAACAGTTATCTTTATATAGTTTTCAGTTTGCACCACATAATCAATACATGACTTTTCAAGTATATCACAACCACCAGACAGTTGCTCACCTATTTGAGGTCCTATGCTGTTGTGTGTCTGTGTGAGGGTGAGAATATCTGTCCTACAGTTCTATAAGTGTCAGCTTTACAGCTATTGTGAACACTTGTTTGCTGAGTTGCTGCTAAATACTATATGTGTATGGCTTTCCTCTGTTTGGTCTCTCTAGTGACAAACATAGTATCATCTAACCTAAACATATTCAGAGTCTGTGCTGTTCTCCACAGAAATAAGACCTACGTGCTTTTAGCAAAGGTCCCACACTATCGTCTCATAACTCAGCACAAAGCATCTTTGTTCTGCTTTATCTCCCAAGGACATAAAATCAGGAGACACTTTGTTTTCTGTCAGAGATATAAAGGTGCTGTAGCCTCCTCTATACCACACAGTCCACTTGTTGAGATTGTGCCTGCTTGTACTAAACATCATCCAGACGGCGATGTACAATGTGTTTTATATTATGCCAAACAGATTCAATTAGCTGGCTCTTTATCATGATACACTGCTAATAGACAGAGGAGTCCTATACGAGCATCTATGTAGGTTCATGAAGATCTCTTAATGGCCCGCCAGGTCGAATTTTGGAGAGGCGAAATGTCCTTGACATGTGTAGTATCTGTGGAGAGGCAGTTGCTGTGGACACTTGTGCCTAAATGATCTCTCTTGAATTCAGAATTATCTGCTTCGGGGGTTAGAGGTGATTTTGGAGACTATCACATGAGTAGTCAGATGGTTCTTTTCGGTCAAACGCTCATTAACAAAAACCGCAGCCATTTGCCAAAACTCAGACATTTCTTGAAAGCGTCCCTTCCATTTGCCAAAGTGAGATACTGGCTTTATAAATTTAATGGCTGCAGGCCCACAATGGCTGTTTGTATTTCGCCCTCAATGCTTTTTTGGAAACTCCATAAAATACAGTGTGATAGCACCAATCCATGACTGTTTGTTTGGACTTTGCCTGAAAAAAAGTATATTAGAAGTAGCTTATCCTCCCATCTGTAAAAGGACAAAGAGTCTGCTCAGGATAACGGGTGGTGGTGGTGGGTGTGTTTTTGACAGAAAATGACGAAGTTGAACAAGCTGTCCTGTCAAAAAAAAGACTTTGAACTGTCCTTTACTTGTGTAATGGTATTGTAGTGTGTGCTGTTATTTGTTTGCTTGAGGAATTTATTTGAAAGCCGCACATCCTGTCACATTGGAATGGCTTTCTGTTGGACTGAATGTCTTATCACGTCGATCTGCTGTGATATCTGAGACGTTTCAGAGGCAGAGAAACTAAACATGAACACTTAGATTAGATTTAGGAGACTTTAAAAGGTTAATAATAGTGCCAGCTGGACTGTGAGGCAAAGAAATGCATGAACGTTATACAGTTATTCAAGTCATCTTAATTTAGAGGACACGGAAATCGTGGCACAAGTTCTCTTTTTTGACTCCGCCATGCTTTGAGCGAGTATGAGAGGATTCACAGCAGAGAAAAAGGGTGTTTTTGTGAATTAAAGAAACACCTTATCTTAGTGTTTGCACGATTTTCAGCAGTCTCTTGTGGGGAGCTTGAGATCGAAACTGTAGCTGTGAAGGAAGAATCACCAGTCCCACGTCTGCGCTTGAGGTGAAGAGCCAGTTCAAAGTTCAGGAAAACGTTTGATGTCGTTATTGTCAGAAAAAAACACTCAGATCAAATGTAGTTCATCGGCGTTGTATTTACCACACCAATATGAGAATGATTTCTTTGGTGATGTTATATTACACTGTACATTTCCAGTGTAGGGAGAAGGAAAAAATGGGAAAAAAATGTGTGTGAAAATCTTGGCACAACTTGTCAACAGCCTACGTTTGCTTGTTGATGATTTTCAGGGACTGCCATAAAGACAAATCAATTAAATCTTGAGTCTGCGAGGTGTTTTCAGCCGCTTGTTCCGAAGTGTGTGAGATTTAGGTGCATTTGTTAGCACACCTGTTAACTACTGCACGACGTTATAGACGAACGCTCCAATGTTATAAAAGATAAGGCTTTAAATTACTCCAATTTAAATTCAGACTACACTGAGAGTCACAAAACGTTAATTTTTCATCGCACTGATCGAAGGAAACCAGGACAAAACGCTTCAAATGAGGTTTAATTTGATATTTTTCCCTTTTCATCAAAGTTTGAGGTATGAACTGTGTGTGTGTGTGTGTGTGTGTGTGTGTGTTTTGTCAGAGGAGTGAAATGAAACACACCCTCAGTTATCACACATCAGATCAACACTTGATTTACGCTTGAAACTCCCCAGTGTGCTCGCTTCACATTTACATTGTGTACTAAATTACATTAAATCCCATATCCGAACCATACTATTAAAGCATAATTTCTGCTAGTTTATATGCTAATGCGTTTGCTTCTAAAGGGATGATTGAAATTAATAATTACAACGCTGGACAGTGATTGTTAAAGCTTTTAAACAAACTCATAAATTACTATTAATTAGGTGTAACAAAAAAAAAAAAAAAAAAAAAAAAAACACTTGATAAGTGCAAATGTGGAGCAGATTCATGGAGATGTTGTGTGCGCATGCATGGACGAGCTTTTCACAATGCCCCGTGGCCCTTTTGTCTCCACATTTAAATGTAGCGGGGCCCTAAATATATGCTTGTAGTGTGTGCGTTGTAAGCACTATTTGCATATTCAAGATGTATATTATTCACATTGCTGATACTGCTCCTTTCATAAGCACGCCTCTTATGTCTGCTCTCAACCCCCTCCCCCATCCTCACATTTACCCCCCCCCCCCCCCCCTCTTGATTAACTAATGTCCAATTCGATGCAGCGTTCCACCGGCCTTGTCACCTAATATAGGCGGCTGATTAACCTGGAGTCTGGCTGGTGAAGTTGCAACCCTCCTCTCGTCTCCCTCTGTCTTAATTTTATTTTGCCCCCCCTTTACTCCTCCTACTCCTCCTTCTCCTCCCCTTCCCTCTCTCCCCCCACCCTCCTACCCCTCCTCAGTCTTTGTTGTGGCGGCAGCAGCAGCAGAGCATGCATTGCATTGGCGGTCTGAAGCATTGTGTCTGATTTCCAGCAGACAAACTGACCTCTGGGGATTTATTGACAGCAAACTCCACAGAGGCAGACACAGAGCTGGGAGCATGGAGGGAGGCAGCCGGAGAGGGGCGGGGGAGGTGCTGGGGAAGGTTTGTAAGGAGGGTAGGAGGGAGGGAGGAAAAGGAGAGGGAGGGGAGGAGAGGGGGGTTACAGACACACAGACAGTAGTGAGACAGACAGATTGAAGAAAAGACAAGGAGAGAGTCTGATGAAATAGGAAACAGGTAGAGATGCAGAAAGAAGGAGATCAATACGGGGGGAAACACACACCCTGAGTTTGGTTTAATTCAGAAATTTTTTTTTTTTTTTTTTTTCTGGTGGAGCATTTGGAAGCGAAAGAAAATGGCCGCCTCCTACAAGGATCTAATTAATTTTGAAGGATCATCAGCCCCTTTAGTCCAAGGCAGGGTACAGGAGGGAGGGAGGGGAGGGAGGGAGGGAGACAGACCCCTGGGCTGATTAGAATTCACTGCAGGTAGGCACTGGCTGCTGCTCACCCACTGTGTCACGGCTAAAATGGAATCACTGTTGTGAGTGGCAGTCTGGGCAACTGAAGCCTGCTTCCCTTGGCCTGCTCCTTTGTTGCCAGCATTCACCTCACTTTACCCCTCGGGCAGGTGGATTTACATGTCTGGTTGGGCAAGGGGGAAGACAGAGAAGGAACATGTATGTGCTGTCTAAAGGAGGCCCATGGCATCAGAATACAGTAACATCTTAAGCTAGGAAAGAAAAAAAAAAGGCCGAATATTTGCCACTGTAATGGATTCAAGCATTTTGGCAAATGTGCTTCTGCAGTAGATAGAAGAAAGGGCTTTAAAATTATTCCTTTTGTTTTAACTTTACTTACTTTGACTAAAAACTGTTGCTTAAATGTTTTCCAAACATTACAAAGCTTAGAGAAATACATTTGGTTCTGGTAAGATTTTGTAGTCAGGATAAGCTATAGAAAAGGCTCCAGTTTGGCCTCGACTGAGCTCTATAGGAAAGTTATACACTAAAAGGAGCTCTAAAGGAGTTATTCTCAGGGAATCATAGGAGGCTGCTGAGGTTTACGAAAAAGGTCGAAGACTGATTTTAGATTTATGATTTTTTTTTTTTCTAAACCAAATTTCTCCACCCTCACCGGGACTGTGAGTGTGTGTGTGTGTGAGTGCCAAAGAATGATCCGCCGCAATATCAAGTGATCACCCTCTCTGCTGCTAAACATGTTATTACTTGTCTTTATCGAATAGTCAAATTTGTTGGTTGACGAGGGCATTTCAAAAGAGCAAACACACGTCTCCTCGCCCGCTGCACTTCTCAAAAGTAAAGCCTATGGACGTAGAGTTCTGTGATTGCAATTTAACCCCCTGACTCTGCTTCTCTTGCAGATATTCTGCTTCCTTGTGCTAAATTATACACACAACATTTTTAGAGGCATATTTACAGTCTAATATTTATCGTTTTCCACGGACCAGCAGATGGTCCTTCTTCTTCCACCAGAGTCTGTGGAAAAAATAGAGAGGTCACGTGCTTAAAATCATATTGTTCCCATCTGTAGATTTTACCTCCGTGTCACAAAGCAGGAGGCGTGTTCTGCGAAACACTCGATTTATAAAAGAATGACATGTGTCAACATTAACGTGCAGGTCTGGTCAAATCCAAGCTTCGTTCAGGAGCACAGCACTTACTGGTTTTCACTGAGAGTACAAGGTGTGCATGTTGCAGTCAGTGTGTCAGCTGCTTAACATTTTAACTGTAAGATTGTCACTTTACTCTTGTTACTGTGATCCATACTCTTTTTGAATCATACGAGTTTTTACTTTTGAGCTCTAATGGTTAAAGATTTCAGAGGACTTTAGCCTCTGTGGGATTTATAAGAGAGACATTGTGAGGGCATTTCCCATTGATTAAATGCATGTTTTACATTCTTCCTGACCTTAACTGTTAGCAACGAAGTCTGTATCAGACATAGTCGACATCTAAATCATTTTGTTTTCATTTTTTAATGTCAAACTTGGCCATAATATTGTGTGTGTTCTGTATAAGGCCTCTCGAGAAAGGCTTTCCTAGCGTCATCAAAGCAGCTCATCACATGCCTCACGTTGTTGAATGCCTTTCTTGTGTTTTTCAATGAAAGCCTTGTGTGTTTAAAATTTTACTCTTTTCTATTATTGCAACTTCTACTGTCCTTGCTCGCTGTCTGGATATTGTTTTGTTTAAATTGTGCATTTTTTTTAAAATAAAAAACAGGAATACACACATTTTCACACACTCATGCACACACCCATGCTTTGTGTTGAATTTGATTGACACCTCTTACAAATCATGCAGAAATTTAAGAGGAATTTCGATCGTCTTTCTTTAGAAGGGTGTGGTTTCGGTGCTCTTCTGATCAGATAACTCCTCATAGAGAAACTGTCTCTAATGCCAACATCATTCTCTGTCTCGTAATTGGTGGTCATGTGCGCACAGGAACGTCCATTCGTCATGCTTTGAGAACTCTTAAACACATCTGTTGCAACGTGTTAGTGAAAGATATTCATGTTAACTGTGGCTCAGGGTTCATTAAGGGGCTGGCGACACAGAAGGGTCAGTAAGTGGAATTGTAGTGGCAATTTCCGCATTAAACAAAGGGAACAACAACAGGATTTATCTTCGTGGCATTTATTCAACACATTTGCAAATGAGGGTGTGAGCTTACAGAGTTCAATGATCTCCCTCACCATAAGTCTTGAAGTGTATACTGCTATGCTTTTTTTACTCCTTCATAGACATAAACCTATTATAAACTGTTTTGGTGCATCAGACAGTTAGCAGTTCCACCCACGCCTTTACTACAAGTTCCCCTTATCTCTGGACTCCTGCAGGAAACTTGCGTCAGACTGGAGGTGAAGAGTCAGTAATCAATTCCTAATAAAACACGTGCATCGTAGCGTTCTAGGTGCAAATATGTGTGGCAAAAGTGTTTCTAATAGATGATTGGTTTGCTGCAGGAGTACTTGTAGCTGCCTCATCAGAGTAAGTCAGTTGCTACATGAGAACTGTCTGGTTTTGACATGGAGAAACAGGGTGTGAGGCAAACCTCTTACAGGGAGGAGAAAACACAGAAACAGTGTTGAATGTTTTTGTTTTTTCGTCTTTAATGCAGGCATTAAAATTTTGTCTTTGTCCCTCCTCTCTCCCTGTAAGCACTGTGGCAGAGCAGCACATGATTTGGACAGAGAGGACTGACAGCCTTGCCTAGCACCCGGCCTCTGATCAGCCATCTCCACCAGCAAACTGAAGCTTGACCCGCACTTCATCACCAGCCACACAAGCAACTTCGGAACAAAACGTCATCTAACTGTGAGTACTGAAAGCTGAAAATAATACTTTGTGCTAACACGATCGCTGTGCTTTACTTTAGCTTTATCCTGCTTCACAAATCTGTAACTGTGGTGTGGTTTTATTTCCGGGACTGCTGTTCAGTTTATTTAAATACAGCATTCCATGTAACAAGGCCCCTTTTTCATTGTTTTAAATGTGAAAAAGTACAGCTGTTTGTTAAAACTTATATTTAAACGTCATGATGTTTTCATATCTTAAATATCTTCAGTCATTGTCAGACATGGTGTAGGAAAATTCTGTATTTTTTTCCAGGATTTGTAATGTTTCTGGAATCCAAATAAAGGCTCTAAAGTGCTGTGATTAATAATAATCAACAGCTTCCCTTAAATTGTTCTCAAGATGGTTTAAATTCATAAGAAATTAGTTCTACAGTAATTGTTAAAACTCTCAATTTGCATAATTCCTACACTAACCACCCATCTATTTTGTATGTAGATTTAAAATTATTTGGAGGCCTCACTTGGAAGAAAAGCAGACAAAGTAATCTTATGCACTGATCAGCCGGGTCACATCCAATCCAAGGATAGTTAGGAAGCGCCATCAAAGTGAACACATGGCCAACAAAAGAGGCCTGTTGTCCTCCAAGCCCAGTGCACCACCTACTGGTGGGTGGAGGGACTCCAGAAGCGCACGATGTAAGAGGGGGAACTTGTACAGTAATAATTAGGAGGGAACCATTTTAATTGTCTTTCACCATGGCAATGTGGGATTTTTAAAACAGGATCAGGAGACACATTTAGCTCCAGCATTGAAATTAGTTGATTCTCTTCCAAATAATTTGAGACTGGGCAGAAGAAAACAGTAAAAAAAAAATTAATATATTTGTATTATTGTTTTTAGAGTCCTTTAATCAAGTCTCTTATGCCTGTCTAATACTCATCACTCTTACTTATCATGTATTTAGGTTGATTGTTGTTCTGGGACACAGTTCTGTTTTCCAATAAAAGGCGAAAGGCAATTTCCTTGCTTATAGGAGATCTTTTTGGGGATGTAGTGCTCATAACTGCATTATTAAATTGAAATTCACAGTTTTTATTACTTCCATTATATAAGTTATACTGTTACCAGCAATAGAAATATTTTCCAGTTCTATGTTAAAAGAAATATACACCCCACAACGATTGTTGTAATAAAATGCCAGATTTTACACGCCTTGGTGAGCTAAATCAATATTAATAAATAAAGTAGTGACTGTGTGGGTTCTAAGTCAGGTTGTTGCTTCCTGGTTACAGGTGACATCAGTTGCAAGGGGATGACCGAGCGCATTCATAACATCAATCTTCACAACTTCAGCAATTCTGTACTTGAGACCCTCAATGAGCAACGCAACCGTGGGCACTTCTGTGACGTGACTGTTCGGATCCATGGAAGTATGCTGCGTGCTCACCGCTGCGTGCTGGCTGCTGGAAGCCCCTTTTTTCAAGACAAGCTGCTCTTGGGCTACAGCGACATTGAGATCCCTTCTGTGGTCTCGGTGCAATCCATCCAAAAGCTGATAGACTTTATGTACAGTGGGATCCTGCGGGTATCTCAGTCAGAGGCCCTGCAGATCCTCACTGCTGCCAGCATCCTACAGATCAAGACCGTCATTGATGAGTGCACCCGAATCGTGTCCCAGAATGTGGGCCTTGCTGGCCCGGGGGGGTTCCCTGTCATACCAGGAGACTCTGGACAGGAAACCCCCCGCGGCACACCTGAATCAGGCACCTCTGGGCCCAGCAGCGACGCGGAGTCAGGTTATATGCAAGCAACATCACAACAGAGCATGGATCGTGCATACACATCACTGTACTCTTACCCTGGCCTCTCGCTACAGAACGGCACTCGTGAGCGCCCCCTGTACATTAACCCTCTAACGTCAAACTACGACGCATCACTCGGCACTCAGAAGGACCAGCAATCTCAAGATCCGCCCTGGATGAACCGCATCCAGGAGAGATCTCAACAAGTCGACCGCTTCATCTCCACAGCAGAGTCCACTCACTGCCGCAAGCAACCTCGGCCGTCACGCATACAGACAGGAGGGATGCACATAAAGCAGGAGGCTGAAGACGAGTACAGCTGCTATGATAATTTAGGGGACTGCCAAGAAGAGACCGACCATACCGAGGGTGTGGAGAGCGAGTCCAAGGTGGAAAGTTTTGACTCAGGGGTGAGCTCCTCCATCAGCACTGAGCCAGATGCAATGGAACAGCAGCCGTTCCTGATGGGCTTTGGCCGAGACGGGGGCGGGGAGGGGCAGCACGGTGAAGGAGGAGGCCCGGTGCACATAGAGGTCAACGACTCTTCCCCAGAGCAAGACGCAGAGGACGGGGACACATCCCACAGCACTAGTGACAGTAGCATGATGCAGTCCCTGCCAAACTCGGTCATGTCCCAGTCCCTGCCCAGTGCCCAGCACTACATGCGCCAGACAGAATCACACACCAGCAACCTGAGGATGCCGATCTCCATGACCAGCAACCCCCAAGTGATGGGCACTGCTGGAAGCTCCTTCCTGCCCACACTCTTTCCCACACAGACGGCTAGAGACACCAAGCCTTTCCTTTACCTTCCCGGCCAGCAGCAGCCCCAGTTTGTTGCAGTGCCGCCCCCTACAATGTCATCGTTTCCCAACCCCATGTCGGTACAGCAACCACCAGCTCAGCAGCAACAGGCTGCAGGAGGGATTGGTCCAGGGGAGAAAAAGCCCTATGAATGCACTCTCTGCAGTAAAACCTTTACTGCTAAACAGAACTACGTCAAACACATGTTTGTCCACACTGGTAAGTTGGAGTGACTTATTTGTCATCAGCTTTTTTATTTTTATTTTTTTAATATAAGCATGCTCAGTAAAATGGTTATACGATGCATAGCTGAAGTACAGAAGGCAGCTGCTAGACTTAGATTAGTAGATATACATCAAAGATAGTTTTGATGAGGGAGCAGCAGGTGGGAATTAAAGGATCTGATTTCTCAAAGGCTAAAATGTTGTGATATGAAAAGACAAAACATACACTTTATCACAAACACACACATGTATCACCGTTTGATAGCTACTTTATCACACCTCAACTGTTTTTGTTACATTTTTGGATTTTAATCATAATCAATAGGCTACAATTCATTTCTATCTTTGTCAGGATTCATATCTTGAGTATATTTCAAATGTAGTACATTTGTAACACCGTGCACAGCTTTCTTCTCTCTGCACAGACGGAATTATCAATCATGAATTGCAGAAATCATAACCACAGAGAGAATTAGATACCACATAATTAGATAAAAATAAAAACTGCCTACTCATATAACCATTATTATTCATTACAAGTCCATGGCTGCAAACACCTGGGAAGTCGATCAAACCAAATTTCCTGTGTTAGTTTCACAACATTTTAAGGAGCTGGACAGTGATAGTCTTAGTCACTGATCCATTAGTCTCGAGGTTGAGATTGAAGCATATCAATGCAAAGAATGACAGTTCTCTCTACTCAGTCCAGTTAAAAACGTGTCAAACTCCAAGATAAGAAATAAACGATTTTTAAGCAGAATAGTAAAGTAGCGTCTCTGAAATTGTCTTTCAGTTGCTACAAAAAGTACATTAAGTGATATTTTAGATCGTTAGATACTTTTCAAAATGTGTCTCCACTCTACACCCCAGTGCAACACGAGGTTGAGAAATGAAATCGTAGCATAAAAAAAAATATTCCTTCCTAATAAATTTGCATAATCCACACCTCAAAATAGCAAAGACGATGAACACATCAATACCATTTCATGCCACACATGTGCAGCGGGGTTAAAATGTCACAGGCTTCAATCAAAAATCTATCAGAGATAAAAGAGTCACTGAACTTCAAATATGACTGAAATATACTGCGTATGTGCCACCTCATACCCTGCTGGTCTTTCACTGACCCTGAGCGCTGATCTTTCTTTGGAGCAGGTCAAGTGAAAAAGAAAGTACAAGTATAAATTGTTGGCTTCATTTAATCAAAGCAGGTAGCTGCACATTATCCACTCACTGCAGCAGAAATCAGGACTTCATTGTCTTGTATAATACAGCTTTTCTATTAGCTGATTTGTCAGTCTTTCTCCTTGCTGTAGTTTGATGTGGTTTTCATAAACATGTTAAACTTTCAGGCTCACAATGTCAGCAGAGGTAGATATGTTGAATGAGCTCATATCCTACATAGTAACAGAAGCCTAACAGAAGAGATGGATACGTTATTTTATATGTGATTCTTCTGGATTGCGCCTGTTTTGTCTCTCCTCACCTGTGTCATTGTAGCAGCCTAAAACATTCATTAAATCTGAATTTTGCAGTTTTGTTACGGTTTTGTAAGAGTTGCATCAGAGCTACACTATAGCCGAGTTTTCCTCACAAAGCTGTAGCATATTGTAGCTTCTAGTGGAACGAACATCATCACAGAGTTAATACAGGCTTAAATAATTCTTGCCTGAGGTTTGTTCCTGTACTAGAAAAGTAACACTGCTGGCTTCAGGCGTCTAATGCTGCTGCACACGTTCTTCTATATCTTGTAAACCCAATTCTCAAAATGTGTCTCCTCTTCCTCTTTTAATACTTTTGTCTTGCATGAACATCCAGGTGAGAAGCCTCATCAGTGCAGCATCTGCTGGCGCTCATTCTCCCTGAAGGATTACTTAATCAAACACATGGTGACACACACAGGGGTGCGGGCCTACCAGTGCAGCATCTGCAACAAGCGCTTCACCCAGAAGAGCTCTCTCAACGTCCACATGCGGCTGCACCGTGGAGAGAAGTCCTATGAGTGCTACATCTGCAAGAAGAAGTTCTCACACAAGACCCTGCTGGAGCGCCATATGGCCCTGCACAGCACGGGAAGCGCCATCACAGGGCTGTCTGGGAGCGCCGGCACCCCGGGCCCCGTCTCCATTCCCATGCCGATGGCCGTCCCCGAGCCCGGAGCCGGTGTGGTGGCCCTCGCCATGCCGGTGAGCGGAGGTGCTGGAGTAGGGGCCGGGGTTGGAACAGGAGTGGGTGTAGCCGCAGAAGCGAGCTGCCAAGAAGGGACCACCTACGTGTGCTCCGTCTGCCCTGCCAAGTTCGACCAAATGGAGCACTTCAATGACCACATGCGAATGCATGTCTCCGATGGATAAGTACTAATAGATAAACTTCTTTCAAAAAGAATGACAAATAAATGGCACTAGATTTTCCTTTTCTTGTTTTGAGGTATGAAGAGTAATGAGTATAGACACTGGCACATTAAGTTTCCCAAAAAAAAAGGTTTTTTTTCTGTTATCCTAAAAGAAAAAAAAGATGGTGGCCTTAAGGCTTAGTAGTTTGATATTGATCTACTGGATGGATCCTAACTACAGGCCTCTAAATGTATGCTTTCCTAAAAATACTGATTTATGTGTTGAACACTACCGAAAGGCCTACGAAAGAAACACATACACACAAACACACCTTTAGTGTAGATTTGTCTGAACGATTATACATGTGCATCCATGTTGGAGTGTTTGTGTCTGTTCTATGTCCGTGTGTGTGTGTGCGTGTGTGTGTGTGTGTGTGTGTGTGTGTGTGTGTGTGTGTGTGTGTGTGTGTGTGTGTGTGTGTGTGTGTGTGTGTGTGTGTGTGTGTGTGTGTGTGTGTACATTGCCATGACAAATAAAACATGGCAGTTGTGAACCCATACTGACCAGTTTGGAAACTTTAGATGTCCAAGCTTACTGTGGTATAATTTACAACAATAACAAAAAGTCATCTGGGGTTGGGCTACATATTCCCTCTAAAAATACTGACGGTCACAAGATTGCCTTCTTCTGTAAAATAAAAAAAGGAGAGTAGTTAATTTGAAGGTGGGTTTTATTTATTCCTATGGTATTAAGGGATTATAATGCAGCTGTTGTCAAGGTACCAATTTCAATCATTTACCTGAAATGTGACTCCTGGTCGGTGGTGACAGGGACGATCGTTTCTCATATGTTTTGTAATCGCTGTCCATCCATTTTGATGCTTCAGTTTACTAAATTAGGGTGTGTTGATGAGACAGTATTTGAGCAAAAACATGTTTCTTTTTTTCTGAAGTTTGGAGTTTAACTCATTTGCATACACTGCCACTAATATTTTTACAGACTGTTAAGGCTTTTAGACCTCTTCCATTTCAAAACATGAGAAAAAAAGAAAGATTCTTTTGCCGATTTTTTTTTCTTTTTTTTAATCTAAAAGAAGCCTTTCACATTCTCACAGTTATGGCAGGCTGGCATATGCGACTAAACTCTCTCCTTCATTATTGCTGCTCTTCAACTTGCACCTGACTGTTATGGGATGTAGATTAAAAAAAGGATTTGTCACTGATATTGTTGTTAAAGAGTAGCCAACATCAAATTGATAATCAAATAACAGAACCTGGTGGTGGTGGTGATGGGGAGGTGGGACGGGTGGGGTTTGGGCCGGGGTTGGGGGGGAGACAGCAGGCCGGAAGAGTGTTTTAGAGGGAGGGGTTAAATTCTTATTTAATTGGGGAAAATAGAAAAGGTGATTATCCTTGAGCCCTCAGTTGTGTTGCGCAGCTTTCTGAGCGTGCAGGAGCCTGAACACATTCTTCGCCATGTGCTCGCTCCGAAGGCTCAAATGTCATGCAACACTGTCCAGGAAAATACCGCTTCAAAGCGAAACCAGTAGCTACATCGAATTTACACGGTTTCCTGATGTACCACACGTTCAGATGGACTTTCAACACAACAGTATACATTCCTGATTTTTCTAAAAACAACCCAGAAACAGCATGTACAGAATAGACTTTGGAAGCTAGTGTGCGCAAGTTGTCATCCACACATCACATCACTTAAGGCTTATTTCTGATATCTAAATTTTTTTGTAATTGCTTTCTACTCAAAATAGGACACACACATGCACACACACATACAAAAATGCATACACACACCTACTCACACACACACACAGATACAAACACACACACATATACATACACAACTGCCTGCAACTGCAATCCTGAAGGATTTGTTCATGAAAGTGAGCAAAAACTTTCGTAGTTGTATCATTAAAAGAATAACTGCATACAGCGGTCTTCAAAAGACCTGCTGTAAGTAAAAAAAAAATACAAAAAAAACAAAAAAAAACAAAGTGCTATTTTGCACATTTTCTTAAAATGCCTGTGCTTAATATTTAATCATTTTCCTTAAATGAACTTCTATGATTTTCTGTTATTCAATTTCAAAGGAAAAAAAACATTTTTTAAAATCTTGATAAGTGGACTGCATTATTTTCTTGCATATATGTTGCACTGCTTAAACCAATAAGTGCACTACTGTTAACAGAGATATTATAGTTTTAGAAAAGATTTTTTTTAAATCTAACATTTGGTTGTAGAGTTCACATGTAATAGAATAGCCTTGTTTCAATTTATTCATTAAGTAAATCAGCGGTTCTTGGCTTTTGTTATTGCTTGCAGTTACCTACAGTATATTCTTGTGCCGTGTTAATGCAAGCATTTATTTTTATTTAAAAGTGTACCATTATGTGTGCTCATCTATGTTTTAAAACTTTAAAATTCATTCTTTTATGGAGTCAGCTCCCTATAAAAGTTGTTCAGTTGCATTTCGTTAGAAACAAACAAGAACATCCAAGCCAAACAACATTAACAGTGAAACAACAACAGTAATAATAAACACAGCTCCGTCAGGCGGAGGATCTAATAATAACTATTACTATACGATTAATATTACATTTATAGTGTGTGTGTGTGTATGTGTGTGTGTGTGTAAAATAAATGACATGTGTGTCCTAGAACAACTTTGTGTGGGTTTAAAGGTGTGGGGAGGTGATGGAATGCAGCTTCTTTGATATCTGTCTGTCAGTTGTACACAGTTGTGTCCCTTCCTTAGTGTTTGTGCGTCAGTGAGTGTTTGTGTGTGTTTGGTATATAGCCTAATCAAGCTGTTGATAAGTGGAATATCTGAACTGTAGGGCTTCCTTCGCAATATGCAACACAGGTACTATGAGAAGCAGCTCTCCAAACCTTTCGGGCTAATAAGGCACCTGTGACGTTGTTCTGAGATTTGACTCGAGCCGGGGTTGACACTGTTGCTTGCAGTGCACCGCTTTGAAGGAATTATGTTCGACATTTGGATGCTTAAATTTCTTTAAACTGCTACTAAATTACGGATCCTTGTTGAGTTAGCTGAAGGGAGGTCTGTGTTTCGGTTTCTCCGCAGCTAAAGAAGAAAACACGGATCACGTGCGTGAAAGCGTCAAGTTTGTCCGCAGTAAAAGTAGCACATTATTAAACATTTGATTGGGCCTGTGTCCTATGGTGTGCATATAAGCCTAAAGTGTATGGTTCCTGTTTGTAGCTGTTGTTGCCAGGATGGCAATATTGCTGCATGCTAGTGCTATATTTGTCTCTACACAGCACGTGGAGGGTAATCTCATGCCTTAATAGACAATGCACTAAATAGAATATGTAAGCAACTGCCGAGATCTCTTTTCCAACAGTACTGCCACACGTACGGCACACAGCTCATGGTGTTGGTGTTTGTTGTCTGTTCAGTACCGAGTTAAACACTGCCAATCTAACATCATCACTTCTTTGAAAGCAGAGGCAGGCACGTTAACTGAGTTGTTTCAGTGTAATGTTTGTATTCAATGATCTAGCATTCCTTCATGGCACCTAAATTTTACATATTTTGTGTAAACACATATATCAAATGCACTATTGACTGTAGCTAGATGAGTACAACCAGCTTTGTGGTATCATTGGTCTAAATAGTAGGTTAAGTAGCTCGATGTTGGTTCTTTGAAAAATTTGATTTCAATTACACTATCAGTCATTTCTCGGTCTGTTTATTTATTTTATTTTTATTTTTCTGTTTGGATTAACAAAGGTAGCCAATCTCAACGTTATCTGGATGAGGGCTAATAACTCGTCCCATTGTCAGTTGACTTCTTGTATCATAAGGTGTTTGATAGCAGACCAGGCTCAGAAGAGGGAAGAAACCTTCTCTCCAGTGTGTCATTTACGTGCTTTAGCATACCCAAGCTTCTTCTTCCCCCCCGTTGCATCGGCATCACATGCTCTTCACTGTCCATAGTTATATATTCCTTATACTGCTTCAGCTAATCGTGGTGGTGCTTAATTCTCTTTTCTCTCTCAGTGTTGCAGAAAATCGGTTTCAAACTTGTTGAAAAGTTGCAACATTATCCAGAATATGAGTCCTTCTCTCAATCGTGCTTCTTCTAGTTGTTAGTTTAAGAGAATAAAAGTCTAGACTTTATGTTTGCAAAGTGTTTGCATATTTTCCAGAACAAAACATATTGAAACGTAGATAATAGCCTTGAGCCTGCAGCTGTTTGTATTGTGTTTCAAATATATTACTGTTCATGTTTTGTTTATCTTAGTGTAGAGACACAGGGTCTACAGTACATTGTTGTCCTTCTTGCAGTATGTTTAATTCATCGTTATACTTCTTTATTTCAGGCTTCCTCCTGCTTTTTGTTATGGTGATCATAGTGCTGTTGTTTATACATACATACATACATACATAGCTTCACGCAACTGGATAAAGGATAGTCAGTAATCGAGTCATATTTCACATTGTACTATATATGCTTATACGCTTTGCATTGAGATGAAAACATGGAAATGGTCAAATAGTATTGGTGAGGGTCATGTCGAGTGAGGAACAGGTTCATTTTATTCTGATAAGCATGCGTCTGTCTTCCTGTTTGTCTTTCAGTCTATCTCCACACATTCAAAGTCAGATTTTTTTATTTAAAGCTTGAAGAAAGTCACAAAGTAAAGAGTAGAATACAGAAAACACCAGTCAGATAATACTTTACTGCATCTTTGGCCTTCTACAGTACACATAAGAGTGAAATATCTTACAAATATACTATATATATTTAACTATCACCACCTCCACACAGATGAAGATTACATGCTCAGATAGTTTGATAAATACATAATTGCAGCTAGAGTATACAGAACCTTGTGGGATATAGGGAATATGCCTATCAAGTGCCTATCAGTACATACAGCAACTATACAGAATATTCATAGTTTTTCTCTCCTACATTGCACAGATACAGTATATACACAATGGTCTATTATAAATAAACTATTTATACTACTACTACTACTACTACTGCTAAGACCTGCTGGTTGTGAGTGCATCCTAAGAGAACCCTTTAAAATACCTGAAATTTTCTATTCATATACAGTAAATGCTACATCTGCGAGTTTTATTTTTTACCTTACATCTATACAGCTCGGAGGATTCAAAGATATAAAATACAGTCACATTTTACAGTCTAAATGAAATATACTAATAGATGTAGTCATTTTAGATTGTACCTAGAATAAAATAGGACATTTTTAAAAAATTGATTATGCCACTTTTCTTTCTTTCAGGTTGCTCTGTTATATTATTGAATGGCAAATTTTAAACATGCCATTTTCTGCCATTTACCAACAAGCCATATGATGTACTGTATGTCTTTTGGGAACAAGGGCAGTTGCACGTAGTGAACAGCAGAGGGAGCCACATTTAACCTGCCTCAATGATCGGATATTTGGGTTGTTTTTTTAGCTTTTGCTAAAACATACTCCCTATATTCCCACATAGAGTAAAATCCATTACATCTATGAACATGTCAGTGGTTTTCTCCACTGTACTGTGCTGTAAAAAAAACAATAAAATCTCTGCAGGAACTGGCATCTGCTTTAATGGTTCCTTACAAAGTACATCATGTTCACTCTGACCTTGATAGCAGGCTCTGCCCAATTTCCTCTCAGCGATCATTTAAGTTTTATCTTATCTGTTTAACTTTATGCTTATGTTGAGTTTCGAATGGTAAAGGGCAAGCAACAAGCAACCTTAAAAAAAGACATTAGTCATTCAGTGTTAGACAGACAGTAGATTTTTATAATAACATGGAAGCTGATTGAGATTATAAAATTAAAAGTTTGGCTACACGCAAAGTATTTTTACGTCTTTGAGTGTTTGGGTTACCACAGGAAAACAAAACTAAGTGATAGTAGAGTAGAATCCAAAACAATAATCAAGTTTCAGGATTAGTGGCTGTGAGATAAAAGGTTTTGAGATGGCTGATTATTCAGTCCCCTGTGGACTAATTACCACAGTTTTCTCTCTAACCTTCCCCAGCCTAGTTACTGTGCCAAATTTAGGGGTAAAAAAAGACACTTTTTAAATTATACCCCTATTGTTAAATTTGATGAGAGAACAAAGCTGAAAATGGAACAATAAAACATTTAGCAGCTTCTGTAAAACCTATTATATAAACATAATATATTAAGACGAAACATATGTCGCACCAAAAGCAAGTGATTGCCTTTATTTTGAATCTTTAAATCCTCCATAAAACATAGTTTTCAAGTAAATAGGAGAAAACAGCTATGATTAAAAGAGTACACATTTTGAAGGCTTAGTTTCATATGCATTTAAAGTTCAAATGAAGCATTACTATTATAGGCAATGTGATATAGCTAGTCCCTGTCATCCGACCGTCACATACAAACAGCATCTGTTCAGATCGTAAGTCAAACATGCAGACCCTGTTTTGATTTTTGAGCTTTACACACACGCATACACACACAAACACACATAAGCAGCTGTTCAGATTTTTTAAATATGACACAGCAAAGCTAAGCTTATACCACATACTGGATTTATATATTTCTTTCTCCGATCGTGCAGTTCTTACAGTTAACCGTCTTTATCAGGAACCCATCAGTCCACATGAAGCATGCAGTCTTGTCTACACAGCCTCCTCCTGCAAAAGGGGACTTTGTTTTTGATGGAGCACAAACTATGTTTTGAATGTCCCCTAATAACAGTCCCTCTGTGTCATTCTTTTTTATCACAATTGTTAAGAGACTCGGGCTCTGAAGACTAAACATCGAGCCTCTTTGAGTCCTGCACTCTCTTCTTCTGCATAGTCCTGCTCATTGAGACGATTAGTTTTTAAAAAAGTGTGCGGTAGTACAACAAAAAAAAAATCATTCCTGTTGAAGTCCAGAGCATTCCAACTCCTAATCTGGCAGTCATTTTCCACACTTTTTACTAACCTAACATTAAGAAGGATTTCCAGCGCTTCATCCTTTTCAAGATCTGTTGGGTATTTGTTATGTAGTAGCAAACAACTCCCATCGCATCAAAGTTTATTTAGAATTTATATTTCCCTCAAATAGATCCATTTCAGTTCAATTTAGTTTTTGCTCTTTTTTGAAATTTCACCACAAGATCACAAGCCTCATAAGCTCTCACTGCAGCTTATGCTTGTGTGGCCTGGTCCTATAGACAACATGCACTATGCTAACACGGTAGCTCTCTTTTTTTTATATAGTGCAGAGATGTCAAACTGAAAATAAATAAGTCGAGACTCTTCTACTTCTACTTCTTCTTCTTCTTCACCACAGTGTTGGTCACTGTCTCAGCCAGCATGTTCCTGCCATAACTGACATGCAGACTTAGATTTAATGTTCCCAAAGGGGCTGCTGGTGGCAGTAAATTTGTAACACGGGGGCCATGCTAATCAGAAGAGGTTAAATGGAGAGAGAGAGAAAAAAAAAAGAAAAAATTTACTAGACAATGTTTGTGTTCACAAACCAAAGAAGGGTGAAGATAATTTAAGTTTTCTATGTGTGTGGGGTTCCTGCTGTTGGGCTAGATTGCTACAGTTTTGTCTCTTAGATTTTCTAGTTTCTCTTCTCATTGCAGGGGTGCTTGTGAAAATGCATCTGTGTGTTTTTGTCACTCGATCAGTTGTTCATAGTTTTGTTGTTGTGTTAATTTGCCTATTGTAGACCAAAATAGATTCGTCTTTTTTTTTTTTTTTTTTTTTTTTTTTTTTATAAGAAATGCAACAAAATATAAAAATAAAATTGGACACAGTAGCTGTGATGTACACGTTGGCATGTTGAAACATGATTGTATTTGTTGCATTGTTTCTCTCACAAAACATCATACTCAGTTATCATCGGTTATGTCTTCTTTACACACACATTTAGTAAATCCGTGTAAACCTGTTCACCTTCACACGTCACATCTGGATAGTTTCGTTCTTGCAGTTTTCTTCAATATTGGCATCGTGTGATATTTTAAGGCTGTCCCTTGAATTACTAATCTGATATTGTGACCTAGAGTACACTTAGCCATTTATACTTGAGACGGACCAAGATGTTAAGTTTGCACATATTTGTAGGTTGTTTTTGAAGCCAAAAAGAGGAAAGAATAACGACAGTTTCAGCACTTTCAGTCCAAACTGACTGAGGTTCTCTAAAGTCTTTCACTTTCTCTGAAAACACAAAGCATCAGAGCCAGCCATCACCATATGATGAAAATAAATCAAAACCAAACTGTAACATGGATTCAAATATCCCTATCCGACAGTGATAAAAAAAAGATGATATATTTTTATATGAACACATCATCTGTAAGCAGAATGTAAACCATTTGGCAAAATTTGACAATATTTTATTACTGTAACCTCTAATTCCAGGCAAATCTGCTGTATTATTTTCATCCTTCGTGTTCAAAATAGGAAATTGAATTACTGTAATTTTGGCAATGTTTTGTACCTGAAGTGAAACCTTAGTTTTCTCAAACATTGACAGTACAAATCAGACATTATTTCTGTCCTAATCAAAGCAGCTTAGGTTTTATTTTTCATCTGGCGTTCGGGCTTTTTGCTGCCATATCTTGTGTGTAGATGCTTTTGTAAACATGCACTTGAGTTGAAATATAAGATGTGCTTATAAATATGTGTATATTTTGTTAGGCTTTTATTTTTGTTGGCCTGTGTTAGCTTGATATTTTATTATTTCCCTAAAATAAAACTTCTATATAGTTCTGAACTTGGCAGAAGTGGAGCTGTTGTAGTAAAGGTAGTTAACATCACAACTAAGCAAACCCTGAAATATATGCTGCAGTAATGTGTTTTCAGTTTGTTTTTGATAATTTATGCTCCAAGTTGGTTATCATTATTATTATTATTATTATTGTTATGAAACAAGCTTGTTTGAAATGTATTGACTGCTGTTTTGAAATAGGGGATAAAGTTTTTTTTCTTTTCTTTTCTTTTTTCTTTTTTTTTTTTTAAATGTATGTGCAAGGACGTTTTTATAATATGATTTGTCAAACACTGGACTGGAGTGAGTTTTCCAACATTTCCAAGTTGAGAGATGTATTTGACAGACATAACTGCACAGATGACACCCGTTAGCACAGATATGAGCTGACACAGAGTTAAAAAAAAAAAAAACGCCTCCTCCCAGCTGTACAGGGGAGGGTGACTAAAAATTGCTAAAAATAGGAGTCGTTTAGATGTGCGGAGTTCAAACATTTCCTTTGTGCTAGGTTATTGTGTAAATTGGGTGATGGGTAATATATTATAGGAAATATTTAATGGGGTTTCCTTCTAAATAGTTGCATCGAATGGTGACAGATTTTATTTTTCTTTTCTGATCAAATTAGTCAGAAAAGTTGTAAAGGGATACCACTTGACAGCTATCCAGTTCTTCAAATCAGCTGGTGTGTTCTTGCTATGGTCGAGCAGATATTGACAGTCGAGTTTCATTACACCAAACACCACTTCTCAAACCAGAAAAGAGATTTGCACTAGACTTATTTTGGTCGTCGCCTATCAAAAAGCAATATAATTCACTCAACACATTTTCAAACCATAGTATGTGATGGTCGTCTCGCACCATTGTAATGCTGAGTAACTGGTGATATTGACTCGTTTTGATTTGTTGTTTTGTATTTAAAGGTACAGAATCAGTCACCTTTTTAAATGCACATGACATCTACACCTTGTTATTATTGTTGTTGTTGTTTATTTGATTTTTTTTTTTTTTTTTTTTTACCCAGCACTACCCTGAGTATTAGTGTCCAGATTTGAGGGGCATTAAAACCTTTGTTTCCTCCTGTGATTGTTTTGGACAAATCAAGCAGCTCTTACAGATCTGAAAAGTGAGAGACGGGATGTATGAGGGAAGGAATTCATTTTTCCCAGCAGTCAAGTTGTCTTCATCACCATGTATTCAAAGATAAAAACACAAATACCAAAAGATAAACCCAGCTGTCACACCTTTCCCCTGAAAAACACTCGTCTTCTCTGAATATTTGGTCACTTTTTTTTTTTTTTTTTCCTTAAACGGGGATGTTACATTTGAACAAAAATGCTTTAAAGTGATAACAAGAAAAAAAAAAATCCAAATGCACCTTTTGTGGTTTCAACACAATGTCATTGGCCACATACATGAGAATCCACCAAAATGTATCATACGTCATCCTTCTTCAACAAGGTCTTTCACAACAGCAGAAACTGTCAATCTAAAAAGTCATTATTTTGTTCAGCGGATACATGTAAAAAAAAAAATTCTCCAATAATTCACAAACAGCAAACCTTCACCATTTTATCTGGATGTAGTAGCTTTTCCTGTTTTTCACCGCTTTGTGGTGTTGTTGAAAGATGTTGCGGTTTGTCTAAATATGTTGCGTGTTAGAGGAAGCATAAGTATGTGCCTTCTTGTAATCTCCTTGGTGAGCTTGTTATTATTGAGAAGCTGAAGCCAGCCAATTGTGTTTGCACTAAAACCAAATTGCTTTTGTGATGTAGACTATTTAAGCAAGCTTGTTGCGTCACTTTAACCGTACAGTATGCATGAGGGTGAAATTGGTAAGTCTAGGGCTAGAGCTCTCATCTGTTGACCTGTAAACCAGTGCAGCTTAGAGGATCTTGTGAATATATCTTGGCTTAGTTTCGCATTCAGTTTTTGAATTTCATCTCCTTATTCATCAAGTTTGTCACAATTTCAACAGTTAAAATCAACATAAAGTTTGATAAAAGAAAAAAAAAGAAAAAAGCAAATAACACATACCATGAACACAATACAGCTTTTACTTTCACATGCCACAGTTTTAGAAAGTTACACATCTGCAGTAGAGATATTCATTTCTCTGAAACCATGGGAACGCATGAGTATACGAGGTCGCCTCAAGACTATTGGTCAAATTAATTAGGGTTTTTTTACAAACCTGTATTTATTACACATTTTGTTGACATCTGAAAAAGGCCTACATGCTTTGAGTCTTACAAATGCACCTTATTCATGTCAGTCCATGTGGGGGGAAAAGAAAAAAAAAGAGGCTGGCAGTGTAATATCTCTGATTTAGCACCTTACTACACAGCATGTTTTCACTTTATGCCAGTTTAGCTATTCTTCCATATGTATGATTTCAAAATTAAAATCTCATATTTTGTGAAATTGTTTCATGGGATGTGCCAAAGTTTGGAGGCGATCTCACAAGTGTTTATGCTTATCATTTTCTTTTCCTCCTCCTTCAGTTATAGCAATGGTATGTCAAAACTTTCCTATAACAGTGTGTGGAATCAATTTATCTCAGCAAACAGTATCATTACTTGCCATTTTACAATAAGCCCTGTATTTCACATATATTTACCAGTGATGTGTATTTGTTATTATAAAGAAAATAGCCGTAAAAGCTTCATTATGTTACATAATATTGTGACTTTTTTCGAAAAACTGTGAAGACTTATCTTGCATATACTTTATACAGAAGTATTAAGCCTTAATACAAAAGACTAAAAAAAGTGTGGAAGAATAAACTGATTGTTGCTAAGTAAGGATGATTTTTGTAAATGTTACCAGCACTTTTTTTGTAATTTTCACTCTCTGAGGTATTGTACAAGTTCAAGCTGTTTGTGAAGTTTGATTATGAAGGAATAAAAACTAGTACTTTCCTGTACTTCACAGAAAGTCTTGTTGCCATTTTATTTTACTGCCGGATTTTCTCATGAATATACTGCCGGGAAATTTATACAAAAAGCAACTTTTTGACTCCAAAAGGGTAAAGTTGATGCGATGAGGCTTCCTCGTGTGACCTTTCACATGACTGCACTGCCAAAAAAAAACGCACAAACGGACATGGAGTGAATGCATTAAAAGACTCGCACATACATGGACAGATATTCCTGGAGTGAATACAATCAAAGAAATGAGCTGTATAAGCTAAAATTAAGCCTATAAATAATATTAGCCTGCTCGTGTGTCAAATCCAAATACAGTTGGATGTGATTCTGTAGATCTCGAAGAACGGGCTGGATTGTATCCCAGAATGCACTGGGCAGAAGGCAGGAAACACCCTGGACAAGCTGCCGGTCCATTACAAATCTATTGAGGATTAATAAACAATCACAGCCATACTTCACTTCACACCTACTGTACAGTCAAATCAAGAGTGAAAACCTCTTCACTCACTTGAGTGTTTGGACTGTGGGAGGACGCAGCCAACATGTAAACTCTGCACAGAAAAACCGTTTCCAAGAATTAAAGCCTGTGTTGGTCCTGCTCTACAGAAACACACACAACTGTGTACAGCAGGCCATAAATGATTATCAGACTCTGATTAACAGACTCCAAGTACAAAATGTTACATCAGCCAGGATCAGTATGAGCTTTTATTCTGATAAAGACTGCATGTGGAAAGATTATCCAATAGGATAAGAAGTCATACAAATAAAAGATACTGAGCACCGCTATCACAAAACAAGAACACACTTCAGTTCCATTTGAGCTGATCGGGAACTATTGTTGGTCTGGTGATCCAGCTTGGTTTCCAAAAGATTTTAAAACGCCTCGAGTGATCGTCGTAAAATACCTCCTCCAGTGCCCCATCATGTGAGACATTGTGTCTGTTTCTAATTAGATTTTTGATGACAGATTTTTAAACACTCTATCACTGTTGCTGTTACGGGGCTTGATTTTTAAAAAAATATTAAATACACCATGGACAGGAGTGGCAAAAGCAAATTTTGAAAATCTGTATTTTGCACAAGATTCGTGTTGAAAACGGGTTTCTTTCTGAGACTTATCTAGTTGAATAAATTATGTGTTTATAAATTCAGAAAGAGTTTGTCTGCGGGAGGAGATGATTTTTTTAAAATTCCCTAATTTGTTTTATTCAGGACTATTTAATTTTTCTTTGCCTTCAAAGAGAACCACACTGTTGACGTTAATGAAAAATATACTGGCAGTCTAATTAACAAAATGATTTGTTTTTCATATACCACATATTTTTCATGAGTTAAAGTTAATCTTGGTCTTTGTACCTAATCATACATTCAGGCCACACTGTCTGGAAGTCTATGTCTCACAAATCAGTAAACTTTTGAGGTCAATTAATTTGAGACAGTGGGCAAAATTATATAAATTATTCTTTAATTACCAGAATGCGTTAGCTTATTAATTCATGCACTTGATGACTAATCTATTTCATTCTGTGAAGGCGACATGTTTTGTATTATTTTGAGTTTTTATGCACAACGGTATGAAGCACATTATAGCTTTCAATGCAAACAAATGTAAACATAGTGCAAAAATGCATTTAGAGGAGCAGCAATAAACACATTACATTATATTACCGTGTATATTTGTAACGCAAGACCATCCCTGGAATGCACAGTCACCTGATAGTTACTCACGAGCCTGATAAGAGGAAATAAATCAAAGTCAGTCACTGTCACTGATTAGGAGCATGGACCACGCGTACAAGAGAGCACGTCGGAGTTTCACACTTGTTAGCCGCTGGCGCCCTCTGCCGTCATTTGTAAGTATTTCAGGTTAGATGCTCAAAACAATCCGGGGAAGTTTAAACTTTAAACTTCTTAAAGGGTCACCTCTGATTAAGTTTTACTGTTAACTTTTCCCTTTTTTGTCTTTGAGAGTGAAATGTAAAGTTTTTTAATGATTTTTAGTGAGACTATACCTGTGGTGTTTTCCCTCTGTGGGGAGCTGCAGCAGCACACACCTCGGCTTTGTAATCACTTGTTCAAAGTTAAGATATCTTGTTAGCTTAGCATTGTTGGATATGTGAATACCCTCCCTGGAGACATGACTGGTAAAGTATTTATCTGGCCTGCACAAACATTCACCATTCTCTGCTATCTGCCACAGCTTGTAATCATATTTGCTCAAACATGTCTGAAGTCAGCTCAGGACACACTTTTTGGTTCATTCATGTGAGGCAAATTTCCCTCCAAGTGAAACAAAAATAAAAGGACTATTTTGTGACTACATTTCTTCGGTTTCTCTCTGAGCTCTTTCAGCATCCCTAAAGTTTTCTATGTTGTTACTTCTGGCAATTTCAGGAATAAAAATCACTGCAAAAGTGTGTGTATACAGGATACGTAGGCAGTCAAGCAAATAAGTTGACATTGCTTATTTCTGAGCGACATTAGACACCTTATCAATGTAATGTTTACACTTTTCTCTGCTGCTTATTCAGGGGTTACTGTATATACCACTCCTGGTCATTTGCCGTGCATATATATTAAAAAGTCCTTACAACAGCAATTTTTAAAAACAAGACGACATGACATAGCCGTCTACCAGCAGCAGACTGTAAAGTCGTTTACAGACGCGTTAACACTCAAGTGTGCTACTCTACAATCCAAGTAGTGAGCGTGGTCAAACAGGAAGGCTAAGAGGAGATAAGCGCGAGTAAATATAGCAGTCAGGAGTAATCCACTACCCAGTGAGTGAGTGAGTGCTCATGTCGGGCTGTAGAGGACAGTGGAGGAGACAGTGGACATCAATGGTTGAGTTTGTTCCCCAGAATAGATTTATTCAAGTTGGGACCATACAAACCTAGTGAATAACAGGAGGAGGTATCAGATTTTTCTTGAACAGGAATGACATTGGTAAAGAGGGTGTGGAACGTTTAAAATCATAACGATGCACAACGTACAGCCTTCGCCCACAGCTAGTGGTGACACACTATAGTTTGTTCCCATAAATAAGGCAGAATGCAGAGTCCATAGAAATGGAAAGTTATTACATTTAGCCAAATTGGACAGTGATGTGACAAAATGACAATTTAGATGACTTTCTTCAGCTCATCGTACAACACCAGCACAAAGGCGCCGCCCATGCCTCTGAGCACGTTGGACCAGGCTCCCTTGAAGAAAGCCCTGCCACCCTCATCACGTGCAATCTTACGCCAGCAGTCGATGGTCCCGGTGTACATGATCTCAGCTGAGGAAGAAGAACAGAGCAGAAGTTAGATCCTGTTCAGAGATGTCTCTCATTTTAACAGTGAACAATCTTTAAACTTTGAAAACTTACCTCCTTTGCGTCCAGACTGCATCATCATACGTCTACGGACAGTGTCGAAGGGGTAGGAGGTCAGGCCAGCAACAGCTGTCACACTCTGAGCAATCATCCAGCTCACCAATATGTGGGTGTTCTTAGGGTCTGGAAGCATACCTGTAAACAAAAAGTCGATTTAGAAATGTACAATCTGAAGTGACATCTGAGGTGGTTCCAGCGTGGGAGTGTAAAAATCAACGTACCCTTGGCTGTGTCATAGATGCCAAAGTAAGCAGCCCTGTAGATGATGATGCCCTGCACAGACACATTGAAGCCCTGGTACAAGCCTTTAATACCATCGGACTTAGAGATTTTCACCAGGCAGTTTCCAAGACCGCTGAACTCTCTCTCAGCTCCAGCCTTTCCAACATCTGCGGCCAGACGGGTACGGGCGAAGTCGAGGGGGTACACGAAACACAGGGAGGTGGCTCCTGCAGCACCACCGGACGCCAAGTTACCGGCGAAGTACCTCCAGAACTGGGCGCGCTTGTCAACGCCGTCAAGGAAGATCTTCTTGTACTTGTCCTTGAAGGCAAAGTTGAGGGCCTGGGTGGGGAAATATCTGATGACATTGGCAAGGTTACCTCTCCAGAAGGAAAGGAATCCCTGCTCCTTGGGGATACGGACAACACAGTCCATGATACCCTTGTACTGCATATCTGCGGTGATCTGCTTGCTGGCATGCTGGACCTAAAACATCAAAACAGAGAGAAGAGGAGAAGAAATGTAAATGTCAGGTGGAAAACAAGGAAGCCAATTAAGTGTTAAGCACAAGTCAATCACAAGGTCTCCTTGTTGTGACCTTGGTGCTTCTTTAACCTGTAAGAGAAGTGACAAGGTCTAAGGAGGAACACTTACACTGAGCAACCACTGTTTACACCCAATGACATTATATTGGCTGCTGTGGTGAATGGAATTACAGAGCATTTATTAATAATCAAATTAGGAGGCAGAGCCAAAAAAATGCACAGAGATGTAAATTAAGTGTGGCGCAGGTCATTAGAGGAATGTATAAAAACAATGTCGTGGTGCAGGTTTAACAGAGGAGGATGTAAAACTTGTTGACCCGGCTGTGAGTGAGTGTCACCGGGCCTGAGCTCAGCCCTCTGCTAACATCCGAGAGAACATTAGCCACCACCAATGCGCCACTCTCTCATTTAGCGAGGAAATGTCGGAAACACGGTCAGCTTTTCGTAGTTGTTAAAGAAAAACAACTGTGTCTTAATTTAAAAGAGTATAGTTTATTTGTACACAATGTCCTAATGACACTACAAGCGTTTGTCCTTTGTTAGCTTACGCGCTAAGGTGAACGTGCGAAGCTAACGCTAGTAGCCAGGCTCGTGTAGGTCATTCCCCATCCTCTAATGACCTTAAATCCTATAACTCATCTCCATATGGACTCACACTCATTTGTATGTATTGATATTATAGAGATTAGTGGAAGCAAGTAGCAGTGGATAGGCAGCGGTAACCGGCGCCGCTTTGCGCATAACTTTGATCAATGGCAGCTAGCCGGGACGACACAAGCTAGCGCAGGGAGGCTTCCGGAGGGCTGAGTGTTACCTGAAGGAGAAGCTTCACTCTCTCGATGGGGGCGACGGCTGTTTTGGAAATAGCAGCAGAGATACCTCCAGCCAGGAAATCCTTGGCGAATGAAATAGCTGTCTCACTCATGGTGCAGTGTTCTTGATGTGCCTTTTAGATAACCAGTACTTGACAAACCCCGCTGCCCTTTACAGCTGTTGGCCTGCACCGACGAAATGGCCGATTGTGTAGCCGCGTTACTGATTTATATAACACACTCCCTCGCGAGACAAAACGAGAACTGCAGTCTGCGGGCATTGGACGATCTATCAATGTCACGTGGTGTTCTACCAATTAAATCCGCTAACGGGTGATGGCGTCACTGCGTAATTTTCTATGTCGTGGGTGATTGAGTCCTTATATTACAAAATACACGTGAGCAAACTAAATTTAGAGAGAAAATCAGTTAGTGCGTGGACTTGCACTTATTTGGCGTCGTGCCCAGTGACACTCAAATAGACCAGTGAACACCGCGGCCTTGTAGTGACACTTTTATCTTCTAAGTCACTCTGGAGGAAAGTCAAAGGGTCGTGCTGACCACAGCCTGTCAATGACTCCTGAAACGCAATTGCAGAATTCACACGGAACAAAAATACTCTTAAATATAACCTCTCATAAATTATGTAACTGTCTTTCATTTAAAACTAAATAACGCATTTAAATTGCTCAAAAAGTCATTCATTCCTCAGACACAAATGCTTCACTAGGACAGTCTTTTGCCCTTGTGACCTGTTGTGTAGCCTGCAGCTTGAGAATGATTTACATGCAGCTCTGCGGTTACCATGCTTCCTGGATGTGTCTGAATATCAGCTGTGTGGTTAAATGTCCATAAATGTTCCCGAGCTGCGTCAGTCACGTGTCTACACCTGCTCTGCAGAGAGCACAGGTCGGTGAGCTCACCTGCTGCACCGCTACAGCCAGGTTACTGCTGCGGACGCCATTCTGCGTTCGTCCATCTTGGTAATGGCAAGTCAAGGGGCTGCATAAGTGACAAGGATACTGCATAAAAGTTTAATTCATGGAGGATAGATATGAAATAGCCTGATTACCCACTAGAGGGCGGCACGAGACTTGAGGATTTATTGAACTGATAAACATAACTAACTCATCTTTGCATGAGCTGTTGTTGTTGTTACTGTTGTTTTAATGTTGCCGCTGTCCCCTGTCTGTCTGTCTCTCTCTCTCTCTCTCTCTCTCTCTCTCTCTCTCTCTCTCTCTCTCTCTCACACACACACACACACACACACACACGTTCTCTACTCTCTCTTCCTCCCTCCCCCTTACCTATTCTCTCTCTCCTTCCCTCTATCTTGTTCTCTTTCTCTCCTCCTGCCCTCTCTCCACTCCTCTCCCTCTCTCTCTCCCCCTCCCTATCTCTCTGTATTCCTCCCCAACCCAGCAGCGGTCTGGTGGCTGTCTAGCATGAGTCTGGTCCTGCTCAAGGTTTCTGCCTGTTAGAGGGAAGTTTTTCCTTGCCACTGTTACTCATGTTAGATGAGATGGGCCAAATCCCATCTTAGGTTGGGTCTTAATAATTCATCAAACAATGAGCGTGGTCTAGACCTGCTCTTTATCGTTCGAAAGTGTCTTGGGATGACGACTGTTGTGAATTGGCGCTATATTAATAAAATATGAATTTGATTGATTGAACTCACTGACCAGCTACAAATGGCCATCAAAAACAACTATCTTTTATTCAAAATCATGACAGAAGGGTGATAAGGCTGACTCTTTACTCCCTTTAACACTTAATGACTCAGTATTGTGTCATGTGTTTAAGTAGATGGGAGGCCCTTGTGACAGTCTTTGAAACTCCTTATGTTTTATTTTTAAGCCTCATTGAACAACATAACCTGAAGCACAGTATGTTTGTCATTATGAAGAGGCAGCTGTTGAACAGTCTCAGAGGTCTTGTTGGTAGCGTATTATGCTGGGCTCTGTGTCGAGAAACAGTACAGATGAGACAGTTTTAGTTACTTCACTGCCTGGGTAACAGACAGATTTACAATGATGAGTGTTAACTTTCACTATAGGAGTAGGCCTAAGTGAATTGTGTGACTTACAGAAACCCTTGCAAGGCTGATGTAATGCAAAAGGCTGACCAAAAGGAGGAGCTACTGTGTTGCCAGTCAGAATGAAATCTCCTCTGAATTGTTCCCATGTTGACTTGTAAAGTTAACGCAAGAAGATAGGACTGATGAACACATGATAAGACTAAATAAAAGCTGAGTCTGAAAAAAAAATAAACAGCGCCCAAGAAAATCTGGAAAATAAGTATCAAAAATTGGATATGGCTGGCTTTTATGTAGGTATAAAAACAACCTAAGCAGGAGCAGTGTTTTGTTCAATGAGGTCTCTATGCCGTCATGGTTACAGTGCTTCATAACAAGCATTGCTTTGTTGTTTTTGCTCTGCTGATGTGCATTTTAATGACAGTTACCGTCCACTTACACTTCTTACCGCCACTTGAGCATGCAGTTGAACAGGATGTGTAAATTAATCCACTAATCCCCCTGCTGTCTTTTCATTAGAGTGAGGACAACAGTTCAGTGGTGTGTACTTTATGATTTTAAATTCACTCTGGTACCCTTTAAGAAGAGGCAGTAGCAGGACTGTGTCCAGGCTTTATTTTTTTTTCTTTGATTGGAGTGGCCAAACTACAACACGAAATCTGATTCTGAATACAGTTTCACATTTTTGTCTCCGCCAGTATCTTATCTTGATCTATGGCAGGGCTGTTACAATATACTGGTATGAATGCTGTCTTTTAAAAGAATTTTAATGCTAGTGTTGTGCTAAAAGTAAGGGCACAGTAACACTGTGAGTACATAGTGGTCCTTTCTGTTGGTTGCTGTATATCTTTCAACAGAGATGATGAAGAAGAAGTAGCAGACAGCTTTCTTAAAGATGATTAGATTAAAAACGGTCCAAGATTTATTGTGAATCCAAAAACCAAGTTCAGTACCTCTTTAGACTTTGAAAATTTGTACTTCTTGATCATTCTTTTAACTTTTTCCATTTGTTTTCATAACTTCAGATCAACCAAAAATAGTTTGTTTCAAACTTAAAGCAGAAATCAACCATTCAGGAAATAGAGTAACCTAAATGTAAATGTAAGCGATATCAAAAATAAAAGCACGAGTATCGTTATAGAGGTATTGTCTCCTACAAAGATATTTTGGCTCGTAAATCATGAATTTAAACACTAGTAAATATGGATGATATGCATTTACCTTTGTTTTATTAGTTACATTTATGAGGTAATATGTGGCTTCACCCTTGACTTCCTTAATTTGATTGATTGTGTTGTTGTATTTTCAGGCTACACAGAAATATCACAGTTATATCATTATTGTGGTATTTTATTGCAGCAATAATCGTGAGGTGAAAACCTGATACAGTGACAGCTCTAATCTGTACATTTAAGTATCATGTTTTATACATGTGATCATTTTTTGTACATCTATTGACACAGTAGCAATAGATAACTCTTTAAATCTTCAAAATTTCACCAATTATTTCTGACTATTAAAATACGGAAGTTTTATTTCAGTTGTTGATGGTTTGATTCCTTTTGTCAATGCAAATATCTTTTATACTGTATCTGTTGAATATTTGATTTAACTTTACTTGCATGTTAATATTGTAGTTCAACCCCAGCTCCATCTTGTTAGTGAGGGAGGCAGAGTTTCTGACCTGTACTGCAGCCAATCAGTAGGAGGAGCTCTACACTTCTGGCTTTACAGTCAGTGAACACTAATGGCGTCCAATTTAATGTACAGTTTATGGTTGCTCCACACAGGGCGCTTGACAGTAGGAGATTAATTTATTCTTGTTGTATTTTCACTGTAAAATGAGTTATATGACAAACTCTATAGAAATGTGTCCCACAAGTATTTCTAAATCGAGTTCAGTCATTTTAGGTCCTGTCCTTAAGCAATTTGTTCAAAGTGATTAATAAGACTGACATTTTTGCCCAAGCCATCAGTTTTGACTTGAGATCCCATGAGGGGTGATTTCAACAAAGGTCTTTACTGTAAATGCAGAAAGAAGAGGTTTTTTTAAAAATATTTTAATCTTAAAAAGGGATACCTCTGTGTTCCAGGTGACTACAGCAGCTTTGAGTGTCTCTCCCTGCAGTCTCCCCGTCTGTACTCACTCCCCTCACACACACAGGTCAGCCACAGCAGTGGAACAAGTGGAGATTTCACAGTCCCAGCTCTGCTGTGAGCTGATATGAATGAAGACGACTGCAAGGCTGCAGACAAGTTTCAAGGCAGAGGAGGGAACATATTTAATTTAACATTTAAGCTGCTCATAAAGGCACCTGTGGGGGGAAAATGAACCAATACTTCAAACAACAAACACAGTCCAATCAGAAAGGTCCAGATGGAGACAGACTGTTTGCTTTTGAACTTGAATGCTATTGCAGTTTGGTTTGGACACAAAACCCATAACAGCACTATTTAGGGTTTGGTGTGAAGGTCAAAGCCAATAATGTTTCATATGGGATTTCTTTATGAACACAGTGTGCTGTAACGACAATAAAAGGTCAGAGTTGAGAGAATGAGTGAGTTGTTGCTATTTTGCTGTTTAAAGATGTAACTTAATTTAGAACAAACGCAATTAACATTAAAAACAAACCTGAAGGGCACCATCATATTAATGAATAGACTTGTCAGGCTCCTTTCTCCAGCTGGAATCATTTTATCATCTCATCCACACATCCAGTTTTTCCATTGACCAATCAGATTGCGTCTATAACACCCGCACAGTCTCTCCAGTCCCTGCGCTGTGATCCTCACACTCATTCTGTCTGGACAACTGTGGAGCTGCAACACACACGGAGCCTGTCTATCTGGGACCAACTGGTGCAGAGAAACTTTTTGGATGCATTTTTCCAAAGATTTGAGGAGATCAGTTTTCCAACAGGATAACGAGAATTAAATGGGACAACAGAAATCGCGAGAACTCGAATCGCTCCAGTTGTGCGCGCGGTTCAGTTTGGCCAACTTTGTGAACTAGCACCCTGTGATCCGCTTCAGTCCGCGAGAGCGCAGCAGCAGCAGCAGTAATAGAGGAGCAGGAGGCTGGATGTGGCACGAGGAGACGGGTCATTGAGCCGCAGAGAGCCGGGTAAGAGTTTCCCAGGGTGCAACTCTCCAATGTCAGCGGACAGGATGATGATCATTGGACTCCTGCTCAATGTCTTCTCTCACGGTAAGGAAATTATTCCCCCTTTTCCCCCCAAACAGGTCCATTTCCGAGGTGTGGAAAACACAACACCTCGTTTGGACCACTCATTTAGTCCACAAAAATCTGTGTTAGGGGTCGTTGTGTGTGCTTATTCTGCTGGATATTTTGTCTTCCAGTTAAACTTGAACATACATGTCTGTGTTTTAGTTTAACCAACAAAATTAAACTGTAATGAAGCCACCAGAGCAGACAGGATAGATTTAGTCTGACATTGCTGATCATGATAACCTTCAGATTCCAGACTCAGTAGTAATCAAATCACCTGGTTCAGAGCATTTTTTTAAATATACATTTTTGCACATTTTTTGGCAAATTTTTGCATAGCAGTTTTTATCTATTTATTTATTGCATATTTAATTTTGGCATATTTTTGCATAGCAGTTTTTATTTTATTGTTTTTGCATATTTTTGCATAGCAGTTTTTATCTTTTTGGGGCATTTTTTTGCATATTTTTGCATTGCATTGTTTATTTTATTTTATTTTTATTTTTTTGCATTTTTTTGCATATCAGTTTTTTTGGGCATATTTTTGCATATCAGTTTTTATCCTTTTTTTGCATTTTTTTTTTTATTTTTGCGTATTTTTGCATATCAGTTTTTCAACAGAAAGGGGAAGAGGTGGGGACTGTGAGATAAGATAAGTGTTCCACCTGACGTGAAGATATATTCAGGCATAATAAAGCTACTCTAGCTTTTAGAGGAACTTTATGATGATCCATTAATAAGAGCCAACAAACCATTTTGGTACTAATTTATAAAATTCCCTATATTTTCAACCCGGGTGACTTCATCAGGAGTTCAGGTCTTTTATCTCTGCCTTGGATGCCCTCCAAAGTAAAAAGCAGTTCATCTCCACAATTATTGATCCCACTGTCCTAGATTGTGGAAATATCACTCAGGAATTACTGAACTGAGTTATGTTCCTCCTAAACATGACAGCAGCCTGGCTTCTTCATCCTTTATTCTTCTATTCACTGACATTCAACAACTCACTTTTTTAAAGTTGTGTAAAAGGAGTTGAAAAAGATGTATTTAAAAGAAGTATTTAAAACACACACACACACACACACACACACACACACACACACACACACTTGCCATATGAGGTGTAATTAAGTAATGACTGTGAATGAGGCTGATAAACAAAGTTGCTCTGCAGCCATGGGTGTTCTTCATTGTCTAAGCCTGTGCTGAAACTCTCCTCATTATTTGGATAATCCATTGTAAACACAGACCACACGGATCGTCACACTCTGTGCTCTTCTGCATGGAAAAAAACACAAAAATACTCTAATTGACAGGATTATTTCTGTTCTGCAGGAGGTGGGCTGCTCGCCTCCTGCAGGAATTTCAGATAATGCCAGGCTTTTCCAGTAGAGATTAGCATCAAGAAATGATGAATGCTGTCTTGTGAAAGTCAAACCTTTCAGACACCCAGTTTGTCATCCACATCATCAAACCCACCTGACAGGCACTTAGATGGGATTACACCAAGAAAAGCGGTTATTTCTAACAGCTTTTTATCACAGATCAGCGTCAGTGCAGATGATAATTAAACAGACTGTTGTCGTGTTAAAATAAAGGTTTTAATAAACACTTTGTGTAGTGGAGTCTTCACAGAATCTCTTTAGACTTTCAGCTGATTTTGGACAATCTTTTGGAAAGATGCTTTAAGAGTTTTCCAGCTTAAATAGACTGTTTAGAGTCAGATTTATAGACACATAATATCTGCAGGTACTGTATAAATAGCCCTTTCATACTATGTGCCACTCTATGCTCTGTTATCTTAACCTTGTGGTAAATCAGGCCCCATTCAAATGTCTGACCTAAACTATGGCAGTGGGAACACAGACCAGCCTTCCCAAAATGTCCGTCACCACTGATGGTCTGCAGAGCTCAAGGCTAACCATTGCCATCTATAATGCGTCTGCACAGGGTTGAACTGTCCAAAAAGAAAGAGGAGAATTGCACCTGTTTCCACGGATCAGATATAGATTTCAAAACTGCCCTGTGATTCAAAGCCAGATCCCACGCCCCAGCTTTTCATGCTTTGCAAAAGAAAATAGAGCACAAGAGGGACACTACAAAAGACTTTTCATGTTAAAATACTTTGTTTTTCCCTCAAATAACTGGATTTGGCAGAAATGTATGTGATATATCAGTTACACTCAACCACTTCTTTCTCCTCCACATTTTTTTTGTACTACATTGTGTCTTCATCCACAGTAATCTCACAAATAATGCATGAGATCAGTGTTGAGTGTGGCCTAATAGTCCCTTCGCCAGATGAATCAACAGAATGCTTTCTATTGTTGAATGACACTAAACCTGACTTTGACCTCTTGCTGCGAGGCCCTCTGTGGATTATTGAAGTCCCAGTGCAGACTGCAACTGGTGATTGAGCGTTTCTATTCCTGGTGCTTAATTTAGTGGACGTGATTGAGCTATAACACGGTCATCACGACTGTAATGGAGCTCATTTTCAGGCTGTGTAAAGTCACACAGGTGTTAGGTGGACTGATATCCACATGCTGGGTTTTGTTTATGTGGCTGTGTGAGCCCTTCACCCTGTGCTCTTTGTGTTTTATCCACTCCTCTGCTTCTTTATCTGCGCACCACACTGAGGACGCTTCTTTTTTCCCATTTCTGCTGAGGCATTGTCTTTAAATGTACTCTGTGCCTGAAATTCAGTTTCGTTTAGGACGACAGCACACAAAGATTAAATTGGCAAAGCGCCCATTGGACATTACTTAGATAAGAAACATAAAATACACTTTTTCAATATGCAGTTTTTTAAAAAAGTATTTGAAGTTTTACTGAAAAAAATCATTTCAATTAAAATGTTCACATCAAGGAGAACTAGAGTGCCATGTAAGTCTATAAACGACACCTGACCTACAAGCTATTTGCATAAATATTAAATCTGTCATTCACAGCCTTCTTGATCATCACTTGCATACACCTGATGGCACAACAATAAAACCCACAGCCTAATAGAATCTCTAAAACTGTGTCTCACTATCTGAACAAGAAATTATTCATCTCGTCATAATTTAGTAGCGCAGCACACAGCAGAAGGCAGAATCCTGAAATATTCACTCACCCCGTTCACTCTGACTCCACCTGATGCAAGCATGTATTTTACCTGGAGTACAGGCTGCGTGATGTGGCTGCACAATCTGGTGCCACAGCTTGTTAAAGTGGATACACTGAGTAACAGTTGACTTCAAAGATTTAATTATGACTCTTATACACTTGACGAGTCTTCAGCTTATGCCGAGACTTTCTCAAAAACAAGTTCATTTTTTCTAACAAGCAAAATCAAGTCAAGTGTTTTTTTTTAAAGTAGTTTTTCATCTCCTTTGAGAAATATCTTCAAAGCTCTTGCTGGCAACCTCCGTTTTGATGTGGTCAAATATTAATCTCTTTGGTTTTCTCTAATGAGAATGGTCTCACCTTAAGTTACTTTTCCTCTGTAAGAGCGAGGGCGGACTGTGTGGGACCACGGCTCTGAGGTTTGTGTGATTTGTCTCTGTGAGATGTACACATGAAAAACTCATAAATGCAAATTGTGACTCTCCTGCACCCTTACAAGCACCAGTCAAATAGAAAATCAGCCCTGTTAGTTTGCTCAGTGGAGGAGCAAACAAAGATGTTATTTGTTCATGCATGCAAAGCATTGTGGGCAGGCTTAGGTTTGAGGTGTTTGACACTTTGCAACTTTAACAAGATGTTGGCAAGAAGCCAAGGCAGCCGCTGTTGTGCAATTAGATGAAATTGCAAGTTTTTACAGCAAAGCAAAGTGAGAGAGAAAAAGGTTGTTGTTTAAAAATATCATTTTTTTCTTTGCTCCAGTTATTAAGTCAGACTGTACTCTGCTGCTTCTTTGTGTGATATTGCTGCGGTTGGTGGTCCTGATGGGAAAGAGCAAAGACAACAGCGGGGGCCATTGGAGGGGAGCTGTGAACACCTGCAGTGAGGGAAGATTTGGGATTGATTTTTCTCAAATTGGCTGAGAGTTAGAAGAAAATACTGATATTTCGCAGGTGCAGCATCATAGAGAGACTGAGAGGGAACAGGGCAACATGGGAAGAAGAGAAAGTCATAAAGGGTTCACGGAAATGTAGACTCAGATTAGCCCTGGTGATAAAACAAAACAAACAAAAACAGTAAGAATAGACTAACATTAAAATTTATTATGATTTTTTGTGACAAAGTAATAAAAAGGACTGTTTTTTTTATGTGAATACTGTTTTTGTTCAATAAATGCTCACAGGTAGTGTGGAGTTGTTCTTCACTAAGTGAAAATATTTCAATCATACAGGACCAGGGTCGCTGGTTGGCCCAGAGGTTCGAACATGTAGTTCATTTACTGAGGCTATAGTCCCTGTCGCAGTTGCTGGTTCGGCTCCCAGCCTCGACCCTTTGCTGCATGACACCCCTCACTACCCATAGCTCCCCACATCCGACCTCTCTTTGGCTGTCCTATCAATAAAGGCAAAAATGCTAACTTAAAAAAATCCAACAGGACTCACCCTGTTTCTTTAAAAAGAACTTTCTTTGCAGGTAGCCCAGGGCAGTGCCTCTAATTCCCCTCATAACAAAGAGAATATGTGCAAGCTTTAAGCATATGTTTAATGTTAAAGGAAAGTTGAATGTTAGAAAGCTGTAAGCTGATTGGTCCAAAGTGCAAAAGTAAGCTCAGCAGAAATGAAATATCAATAAAGGCCAATGCAAACTCAAACATGCCCTGATGAACCAGCTTCTTCAAGGAGCATTTCTGTCCACTGAAGCACTCTCACACAGGTGAAACCAACCAGTGGAAAGTTTTTTTTCCTAAAACAATGTGTTTTAGGAAAAAATGAATAAGAAACAAGGTCTGTCTACAAACACTGAAATCAGACTGAAAAAACATAACATGCTGCAATCATCATAATTTACAGCGTGAAGGAGAAAGGTCTTTAACCTTTAAGAGTTAAGTGATATCAGTCACTATAGTTTTTATACTCATTATCATTAATGGTTATGATTTTGAGCTGCAAACATATATGCTCAGTGCTCCTGCTGCTCATTTACAGTCATTATGAATCCTATGTTTCCATTATGGTCTCTTGGGGTGAATTAGTATGTGAACTTCTATATTTACTCTGCTCCACTCTTAAATTAATCTGGGATAGTTTTATATTTCAATCAGCAGATGTAGGGGTTATGTTGTTTAATACTAGGAGCTATCACTGTATTCCAGTAAAGACAATTTCCTGCCTTTTTATGTATCTAATTTGCTTGCAATCTTGGAGTCCGTCTTCTAATGGTGAAAAATGCCTCAGGAAACAATGGCCAATGTTACTGTCATGAGTGTAGCCAGTAATAACAAACAGTTCCTGATCAAGACTTCCTTTTTCATGAGCTGCATTTTTACAGTCCTATTAACAACCAGAGAAGTAACTGTGTGTTTCATTCAAAAGCCAAGTTCATTACACCAACAGAAATAGCGCCCATTCATCTGTGTCCAAGAGTCCTAATTACACTGTTAATACTAAGTAATTCAGAGGCTTCACTTTGGCTTATTTCAGAGGTATAAACACGGAAAAAAAAAGTCTGAAATTTTTTTCGTGCTCCATGGACGTCAGATCAATCATTTTTTTATGCATCCTAGGCAGTCAGTGATAAGGTCTTATGACACAGACATCAAGCAGATTTGTCTGACCTAAAGCGCGTCGTTAGCTGCGCTTGCATACAGATATCTGTGGAGATAATTCAGTCATCGTCAGATTACCTCTGATGAGAGCAGATTGAGTTCTGCCCTCTGTGGCTCCCTATTCAGACTGTTTTTCTCTGCATTCACTGAAGCCTGCTGATTTGTGGTTGGTCAATACTACACAGACTACAAATGTAATGCACACTAAAAATCTATATCAGCATAAGCTTATAAGCACTCTTGTAGAGATTCCTTTTGGTTTGACAGCAGAGGATTTGAATGAGTGTTAGTAGGCCTACTAACAAGTAGTGGTCACCATGTGCATATTTACCCAGTCTCACTTAAACTCCATCTCGTCACCCTGCTTCTGCTTCTTCCTCGAGCCTGTGACTTCCTGCCAAAAAGCCTCGTCTGTCATGATCTCCCCCGGACACATCACAGTGGCCTGCACCACCACAGTCGGATTCACTAAAGATAATCACTCCTGTTTTAGGAGATGGGAGAAAACTCAAACCAGTCCAGTCCTGCTCCAAGTTGTAAAGTGTTTTTGTTTTGTTTTTTCCATGTGTGGCAGTAACCTTCATCAGCTTGGGCTCACAAATGCTATTAATCACCCCAGTGAGAAATCAATAGTGTGTATTGTATTACTTCTGTTTCTTTCTCCCTGTTCTTGTTCTTTTAAAGAGGCAATTCCCTCGACACAGACCTTTGCTTAGCAATTTGTTGCATCTTTAACAGCTTATTGGGACATTATGACATTTAATGATCAAAAATTGAAAACAGTGATTAGCTGTCTACTGGACGGGATTTCTCAGAAATACTAAACACTGTGTAGATATTTGTTGATTCTCACTGTCTTTGTTTCTGTGTGCATTTGCATGTATGATGAAGAAAGGCTCTCAGAAAGTACATTTGTATGTAGTGTCACTGATCAGCCTGAGGGAGTCAACACTAAAGAGGAATAGTGAAGAATCTGTTCTCTGCCTGAACAGATTAAACCTGCTTAAACATGGAGGATTTTCAACTTCACTATGCATTTCGAGGTAGATAGGAAGGTAATCATCTGTTTCCCATACCTTGTCATGCTGTGACCATGACTTATCACCCTGGGTGTTACCGGTGTGTGTGTGTGTTTGTCCCACCTCCCCTCGTGGACTCTGCAGAAGCCCTGGCAGGTTTCCTGCGGCGGTGGTGGCATGAAGCCTCTGTTTATGATATGTCTAAAGCCAAAGTGAGACGTGGACCTCATGTGGTGTCTGAGATTGCAAAACATGCAGCAGCAGAATTGGATTGCAGCCGTGCTTTGTGTCACCACTCAGCAGGAGCTTAATCGAAGAGTGTGACCGATTTAACACAATGCTCTGCGGTGTGGGTGTCTGTGTGTTTGTATATGAGCGTGGACAATATACAGTTTATTATGCTGCAGCATAAGTACATGTTAGGACATAATCAGTACAGATATTTGTTAACAGGGCAGCATGAATACATACTTCACTTATTTCTAGCTGTACTGCTAATTTGAAAATGCCTGCCACTCTGTTGCTTTTGTGCAGTTATAAAATGACAGGATATAGCAAATTAATGAGATACAGTGTTAAAAAAAAAAGTGTGTGCATATTGCCTACTCCAGCTATTTCTTTCTCTGGAATCACTGTGTATAAAATGTAATTTGTGGGGACAATTATGTGTCACATTTGAGGAAATTAATTTCCTGAAATGCTCCATCAGAATGCATTTTCATGAAGAGGCCTTTCTGTCTTTTCCCCCCTCAGCTCCCTCAGGCTGCCTTTGGCCTTCCTGCATTGTGTTTTTCATGGAGCAAAAAAAAAAATCCTTATTAAAAATTGATTTGTAGTTCTTCACTTTGAGCCGTTCTACACAGAACACTGCCAATCAAAACCGTCTTAATGCTTAATGAGCATGGACCAACAGGACTTTTTCTGCTGCATAATATGTCTGTTGCAGAGGAAATGTGGCTGCTGATAAGCACATATTGGCACTCAATGACCCTTGTGTGAATTAATGGGATGAATCCCTCTAAAGGCATGTAAAAAGATGTAGTTCTGCAATCTTCAAGTGACACATTTTGAGGGTGGGAGGACATGCTGAAAAGTGTTTGACCAAAACGTCAGAGGTGAAAACATCCTCAAAAGTGACACATAGCAGTCCCTGTCTCTCTGAAACGTCCAGGTTAAGTCATGGGCTAAAAGCAAAATGGGAATTGGGACCTTATTGTTTTGTTTTTGGTGGAGAAAAAGATGAAGTGTTGGGTTAAATTGGTTTTGTCTGCAGCATTACTGGTGGAGACAGTAGTGTCTGGCTCTGGTGAAAAGCTTTTTCCAAGTGGACAGGACCCCCCTGCAGACCCGCAAATGTCTGTGTGTCCCTCTGCAATAATAACAGCGCAGAACACATTTTGTTTCTGAGGACAGAAAATGTGCCACATGTGAAAATTTGAAGCAACACTCTGGTATTCCTATATCTTTAAGACCCTTTTATCTGGGGTATTTTTTCATGCAACAGCTTTTAACAGTATTTCAAATGTTGTGTCATTGATCAATCTAAATTTCGGGATTTATGTTTTATTGTGAAATTGGGGGAAGAAATTCTCGCCACTGTCAAATGGGCTTGGACTAGTGTGGAAATGCTTCCATCGTGGTTCAAGCACTCGCTGGAAGACCCAAGAACCATCTGAGACTTGAGAGTTGGCTGTCAAGTGGAACAGCTTCCTCTTCTGATGCACAAAACTAACAAATTCTCTGTGTAAAACATCCCAGTTTGAGCATCTTTGAGGTTTTATTTTCAAACTAACGAGTGAAAGCAATTCTGTGACACTGAATCCTGAAAGTCTGTTACTAGATAGATGCACAGCTGAGCTGACTTAAAGAAATCTTAAACAGATTTCATAAAAGGAGGGAGAATGTACATATACAGTACAGTATATGGGCCCCAGCCTTAGCACTAGCCACCAAACATCTATTTAACTTTGCCTGATTTCTTTAGCAAAGAGACTAAACACAACTCACCTACTCTCTTCCAGAAGCCGCTTCTTTGTAGAGAGACCTCAGACAAGTCCATTACGGAAGGCTGTGGGGTGACACAGCTCTAGGAAGAACATTTATGATCATTACTTCATGGAAATGCAATCAGACTGAGACACAGGGGCAGAAGAAGTACCGCGCCTGCAGAGCAAAATGATTAATATGAAGATTAATACTTCAAGGAAATGATAAAGAAATAAAGTTAAAGATAAAGTTAAAAAGATGTTTGGTGGCTAGTGCTATGGCTGGGACCCTATATGTACTGTTGATGAAGTTAGGTGCTGTTCTGAGCATTATTTGTGGCTATAGAGTGGCATTTTGGTTGATGTTTATGTATGGCTCCTCAGACCTCTCTGTGTTGCTATCCTGCGGTTGTTACTAAAGTTGGTTTAACTAGAGAAGCAAGCGGTCAGCAAAATTTGTCTCCCGAGGGGGTGTCTAACTTGGTGTTAGAGTGTGTTTGACCCTAAATTAAATTTAACACCGGAATACCCCTTTAACCTGAACCAGATTTTGAGTTATATCTACTTTAACTGAATTTCAATTTTTTTTTTTTTAAGTCAACAGTCTTAATCACAAAATCACAGCAGCTTTAACTTACTTGACGTAGAAAGTTCGAGACTTCAGGCTCTGTTAGCTTAACAAGATAGGATGAGATAGGATATAGTACAGTATGCTACTTGACAGTATGTTGTGGTTTGGTATAATTTAACATAATACACTGCCAATATCATACTTTATGACTTAATAGGATATGATTTCATATGGTACAACACAATATGATACTCTGTAATAGAATATATGAGTCCAACAGTAATATTTTGGTACAATGACACTGTGATTACAGGTAAACTGCATGACAATACAATCACAATACATCTTATCTTCTCTGGAGTATCTCTGGATACTAAAATAATTCCCTGCAAAAGGCAAAGTGCAGGTTAAATACATTCATCTTCTGCACTTTGGTTTCACTTAGATGACACAATGTTCATTTTATTAGTCTGTAATTTCAGTTAGAAAATGTATTTTAAAATACACTGTAAATCTCATGCATTTCACTAGTTTGCAGCATGTAGGAGTGCATTTACTTCTTGTTGTTAATAAAAAATGGGCAGTAACTGTCATGCGGTATTTGTGAACAGCAAAATCTACCCATTATAGGCAAGTGAAGCTCTCTTCACACCTTTCCTCTTGTCTTGACAAAGGGAGCTGGAAGAGGCATTTCTTTTTTTTTTATTATTGGCTTTGAAAGTAGCTGACACATCTCTTAATGTCTTTTCACTTCTGTCCAAAACCAGCCCCTTTTTTCTTCCCTTTAGTTTGCTACTCTCAGCCAATTAACTGCTGTTCATCTTACCCTTATTCACACCACGAGCAGTTATGAAGTTGTGTCACAGAGGGTCTAATTGGCAGGGAGATTTTTATTTTCAGAGTGCTGTATCTTTTTAAATATTGATATGTGCGCTAGTGTGTAAGTCGTCATGTCAAAACAAGTAAACAGGACATTTTATAGAGCCATAATGTTTTTTTTCCTGTGCTCCTTCTGTACAAAAAAGGAGAGTTGCTTTGAGTCACTTTCTAGCCTTTTTTCACTTTTATTTCAGTGAATAAATATTTTTTATTGATACTCCAACTTCTCCACTCTTTTTTTAAAACTAGTACCTGCACTTCTTTTCGTGTTGTGAAAGTTTATACATTTACTACCTCTGGCACAGGAGAAGCAAGATAAGGCTAGCTCACTGGCTTCAAACAGCACCACAATGTAAGGTTAGTGCTTAACCTCAGTGAAAACTCTGAGACACTGTGTCGGGGAAAAAGATGTTGCATTAATAAAAAAGCAAAACACACACAGCAAGACTGTGTTCAAAATAGACAGGAGTCAACAAGAAGTCCCAGTGAGAGCATAAAAAAATAATCATTAAAAAGAATGATCTTCACATTGCCCTGTAGTGTTGTTAAATTATCAGAGCCTCTGTGTTCCTCTGAGGAAATCTGAAGTTTCCCCTACGTTGCTGCTTTATTACACTTGCGTGCCTTCAATTTAATTTGCCTTGTTGGATTTTATAGCCACCTGTAGCACAATGGAGGATCTATGGGGTGCACTCATCTTGCTCTGTTGTCTTAATTACAGCCTATTTAGCCTAACGACTCATTCTTAATGCAGGGACCATAAACTCTACTGCTCTGCATAATACAGCAGCGCACAATCTGCTGTTACTTTGACAACCAACAGCTTTGGCCATAGCACATAGTTTTATTTTGTCCTCCAGGTGGTGTTCCAGTTTCTGCTTCTCTGGACTGTCTGGTAGCCGAGCAGAGCTGCATCCAGGTGCAGTCCTGCAAGGTGCTCTACAGGCTCCTGGAATACTGCGCAGCGGAGGAGGCGGTGTCGCCCCTCAGCGCAGACGCCCGCTTGGAGTGCCTGGAGGCCCAGAACTCCTTGCAGCATTACCGCCCACTTCAAGTCTGCAAGTGCCAGCGCGGCTCTCGCAGGGAGGAACACTGCCTGAAGGTGTACTGGACTGTGCGGTTTGCAGGTGGGTTCGCACTCTGGCGCTATGTGTGTGCATGGAGGAGGTGCTTTTTGAAAGTGTCCACTGCATAATCCATGAAATTTCTGCTTTTCAGCTTATGAAGAGTATGACGTGTCTCCATATGAAGAACTGCAGTTAAATCTGGTGCGAAATATTGAGATGTCACGTATGGCCTCCATCATGGCAGGTACTTCTTACATCCGAAATGTTTACGGTTTATCACAGTATCAATATTTTCCCCTCTTTAAAGATCACACTCTTCTTTTTGACAGCCTCCACTCTGTCTGTGGATGGACAAAACCAGTGTCTGAAGGCAGCCCAGGATTGTGGCCTGTATGAGAAATGTGGCTCCCTGCGGTCTGAATATGTCGTGGCCTGCACCAAGCGAGCAACAGTTTCTGACAACAGCTGTAACCGCCAGAAATGCCACCGAGCCCTACGGCGTTTCCTGGAGCGTGTGCCAGAGGAATACAGCTTTGCTTTGCTCTTCTGTCCTTGCTCTGACCCTCTGTGTGGAGAGCGCCGCAGGAAAACCATTGTCCCATCGTGTTCCTATGAGGAGAACCTGAGAGGAGAGGAGAAAGTGGGCAAACCAAACTGCCTCAGCCTGCAAAACTACTGCTCCAGAGACGAGCTGTGCCGGTAAGATATGTGTAGTAATAGATACTTAAGTGCTTATCAGAATATCCAAAAAAACAAAATTCAACTCTGCTCACTGTGGCAACCATTTTATTCTGACATCTCACTCAAGCTGGAGAGTTTATATGTTGTTAAAATGTTTACTGCCTATTTGCAGGTTTGCAAATCTGTCACAGGGATTTTAATGGTGCCTGCACACCAAAATCATCAGTGCGAGTCAATGCAAAGACAGATTAGAGGTGGCGCCTGGTACTTCCATCACAACAAGGTCTTAAATTACTAGCCAGACTTTTGTCCTCTGTTGTACCCTGGTGGTGGAATAATTACCGAACTCCATTTGATCTGCAGTTTCTCTGTCTACCTTTTACAAAAAACACCTCTGCCAGGAACACTCAAGTACTTAGGTGAGGATCTTTTCTTCCTCTGTGCTCTCTGTGATGGAAAAAGTGCACTTAACTATTTCTGATCCACAACGTCCTTTTAGACCCTGCACATAATGGTTTGAATGCTTGTGATGATACTGATAACAAAGGCATTGATGATGATGATGATGATGATGATAATGATAATAGTGATGATGGTGAAGATAATGATAATGACAATGAGGCAAACTTTTAGACTGGATGATTAAACTTTTTTGCTCTCGCTTTAGAAATTATAACTTGAATTAAACTTGAAATAAAATAAAAAAAATCCTCCTTTTCCTCTAGCTCTGTATGTCAGCACCTGTCTGATTTGAGTAGATGCAGTTTCTGACTCTTACTAATGTTGTGACCCTGAAGAAAGCCTGTGGCTGAAATGCATCCATTTATTGGCTGTATGTTTATGCCCTGATTAAATAAGTGTAACCAAGAAGAAGAGTCTGGCTGGTAACACGAGGCCCTGTCCTGATAGAAGTACTTCATTGATGCAGTAGGAAGTAAACACTACATAGGTAGAAATGGATGGTAACCTTAGCTGTTGTGAATTAGCAGATCGTAGCTAATGTGTTATCAAGTATGTTTTTGTACCTTTGTCTGAATAAGGACAAGGACATTGGGTGTGCTGAATTTTTTCTATTTTCTTTTTGTACTTACTAATGTTGTACCCTCTGATCTGGATTCTTGCTCTCATTATACTTACTCTGTGAGGTATGACAAATAAGACAAACAGGTCGATGAAATTGTAGGATTGCAGGATTAGCAGGGATTTTGCCTCTTTTCAATGGTTTCAAGTAACATCAAACCAGGGTTAGTTAAAGCAGGGTTGAGTATCATGTTAGCAGTTGTTTAACAGTTGCAAATATAGTTAACTTTGTTTTGCCATGGCCAAATGTCCCCAATGAATTTAACTGTACATTTTCCTCTTATTTTATATGAATTGTGACCTGAAACACAACATTAGAACAACACTTGAGCCGCCCAACCTGAAGTGTGACATCAGAGGAAGATGCCTGTTTTACGATTTTACTTCTTCTGAAAGAAAGCAGCATCACGGGCACTACTGAATACCGTATTTAGTTGTTTTTTTAATGGTCGCACGATTAAGCATTGGTGGCCCAAGAAAAAAGTCTATTGGCCATTTCCAGAGTCAATGTGATTTTTTGAAATCTGTTTCTCTTTTTAGGTTCCAGCAGACAAAAAGATTCAAAGATACTCTCTGTGCGCGTTATATACTTAAAGCAAATGCAGAGCAAGCAAAAACAAACGTCAGATTTAGGCATGTTAAATTTCTTGGTAACACTTTACTCTGCTCCTATCTCTATAACACATTATAAACATAGTGTAATGCGTTATAATCATGTTATAGCACCATATAACTATAGTTATAAACACTCATTAATGATCATAATGCTTATAGCAATAATCATAACACATTATAAAGCATTTTATCATAACTTACAGGTCAGGTATTATAATGTGTTATAACTGTTAACAACTCACTGACAATGCCCACATAGATAATGTATTAAACATATATTTATGATGTGTTATAATTTGCTTATAAACTTGTATAACTATCATTATAAACACTCATTAATTATCATAAGGCTTTATGACAATAAGCATAACACATTATAATGTCTGACCTTGAAAGTCATGATAAAATGCTTTAAAATGTGTTATGATTATTGCTATAAAGCATTATGATCATTTATGAGTGTTTATATAGTTATACAAACACTCATAGTTATACAGTGCTATAAAGTGATTATAATGCATTATACATATATTTATAATGCATTATAGAGATAGGCGTCAAGTAAAGTGTTACCAATTTCTTAAATATAATTAGATATCAAACGACTTGCCCAGTCAATTGATTAGCAATTTTATTAGCTCCGGTCACTCAACTGTATTGAATACTTGATTCTGATTGGTCAGAGCCCCAAAACAATGATAACTAGCTCGCTCCAGGAACAACCTGATCACACACACCATATCAAATCAACTAGCAGAAAAGAGTCCAGCAAGTTCCACTCCTGCCTGTTGACACTGTGGCAAAAACATCAGCTCTTGCTTGTGCTCTTGATGCACATGAACTCATACTCGCATGCAAGCATCACAAACCCTTCCAGATTTTATGCTGCTTGTAAGCTCAACCAGTTGAACTCAGTTTTTTGTTTTACTAACAGCACATATATGGTAGTAGTAGTTGATGTTAAAAGACAGGTGCAGGGACGAGCTTCATAACCTGCTATTAACGTGCAACTTTGCAAGTGTTTTACAGGAACTACATACTGCTGCTTTTTAGACCTCATGGCCACATAGCACCATGAATTCAAGTAGTTAGACTTCTGCTCATCAATGATTGTAACAGCTTGCGTGAGGCTGAGTTTATTCCAAACAGCCTCCTCAGTTAAAAAAAAAAAAAACAGAATAAAGGCCCTTCTTTCATCGACGAAAGTCCATAAAGTGTGTAATGGTCATGGAGGCTGTAAATCAAAAGAGACAAAGACTACTTATTTGAGACTGAGAGGGTAAGTGACAGTCTCCATCTGCAGTATTGGAAACACATTTTAAACAGCAGAGGAGAGCTAACCACAACAGACAATACACTATTTTGTTTTTAAACAGATGAACACCATGTGTTCCCTCTGAAGGGAATAGGAAAAACACAATCAAGTGAAGTCCTTAGTTTTGGTTCAAATGTACCACATTTAAGATCTGCTTTGGATTAATAATGAAATAAGTCATGTTGTTTTAAAAAGCTGCTTTAAATTGTGTGTATGTGTGTGTGGGTGTGCAGGTTTAATGTAGTTTAATTCACAGTGAATCTGTATATTGTAGATGTCTTGCTGTCACTGCATTGTGGATTTTCCCTTCATGCTTTCTCCCAGTGATTGTAAACTAGTAAGAGCTCTCAGGCTATTGTGTGTTTACGTAGCATAGCATTACAATTCAGTGTTTCTTTTACCAGAGAGTGCAGGTTTCCAAAGAAAAAGTAGAGTTGTTGTTTCTGAAATGTCTTTGGTTTTACTAAGACGACAAATAGTTTAAATGCAACATATGTTTTAATGCAAGTGCACAGCTATTGATTCTTCAGTTTGATGTTGTGTGTTTTGTGCCAAAAGCACAGTTTTGTTCCTGTTGTTTTGTTTCAGCTCAATCCCGGATCCAAAAATGAGATTGTCAAAACAGTTTAAAATGCACACAGTGTTTCTGTGAGCTGACATGTGAAAACTGTTTTCTCTTTTCTGTCTCTCTGTGTGCTTCTGCGTCTGTTTGTACAACCGTGTGTGTTTCAGATCCCGGTTCGCTGATTTCCAACACAACTGCCAACCCTCCCCTCTTTCTGCCTCTGGCTGTATGCGAGAAAGCAGAGCCATGTGCCTGAAGGCCTACGCTGGACTCATAGGTGAGACTGAGGGAGAGAAAAGAAGCGAAAAGAGGGAACAGCTTGGGAAACAAAACAGACAGACAGCTGCTTAAAGACACCTCTGAAAGGAAAATGGAAATTTGGCTTTTATCAGTTTTCAGTTTACATCAAAGGTAACTCTACAGAGGTTTATATTTGGTCATCCGCCAATAGCTGGGGCTCTATTGATTCAGGACACGTCACAAAAAAAAACAAAAGCTGGATCCAGAAATTGAATTTCCAGCAGCACTACAAAAGGATCCATATTTTGACATATAAACGCCTTTTCCCACAGTGTAATTTTTCAAAAAGTAATTTAATCTACCTGTGATCATCAATATCCAGAGCTGGAAACCTGGTGACACTGCTACCCCAGGCTGCTCATATTGTTGCCAGTTTGTCACACTGTCCATAGAGATGTGTGCAGAAAATGAAGATTTCCTGCCCAGGGAAATATTACTTAAAAAGTTTTTAAGGTGCACCTGTGAAACTAATTCTGTCATTTTTCTGAAACCAGGCACCATCATGACTCCCAACTACGTGAGCAACAGCAGCACAGAGGTGTCTCAGTGGTGCACGTGTGAGGGCAGCGGCAACGAATGGCAGGGCTGTCAGCGCATCCTGCACATGTTCAACAACAACATCTGTCTGCGTGAGTTAACTGTCACTAAGTTCAATAAGACACTGCCAAACAAGAACTTACTGCTAGAGATTTGCTAATGATAACAGTATTGTAATGTGAGAGTAAAGAGCTACAAAGTCTGAAGGTGTGTGAGTTCAGCTCATAAAGATACACACTTGTGAAAGAAGACTTAAAGGGATAAAATAAGGTTAGGGTCAAACACACCATAACACTGAGTTGGACACCCCCTTGCGAGGTGAATGCTGCCGACTGCTTGCTTCTCTAGTTGTACCAACTTTAGTAATGACCACACGATAGCAATACACAGCGTTCTCAGGAGCCACGCGCACACCTCAACAAAAACGCCACCCTATAGCCACAAATAATGCTCAGAACAGCACCTAACTTTATCAACAGTACATATAGGGTCGCAGCCATAGCACTAGCCACCAAACATCTTTTTAACTTTGCCTAATTTCTTTAGCAAAGAGACTAAACACAACTCACCTACTCTCTTCCAGCAACCGTTTGTTTGTAGGGAGACCTCAGATGAGTCCATTACAGACTACAGCGGGGTGACGCAGCTCAAGGAAGAACATTTATGATAATTTCTTCATGGAAATACAATCAGACCGAGACGCTAAGGCAGAAGAACTACTGTGTCTGCAGAGCAAAATGATTAATATGATGATTATTACCTCCGCCAAGGAGGTTATGTTTTCAGTAGCGTTGGTTTGTTTGTTTGTTTGTTTGTCTGTTAGCAACTTTATGGAGAAAGTAACAGACGGATTGACCTGAAATTTTCACCAGAGGTGCGTCTCAGCCCCAGGAGGACCCCATTTTTTGGTGGTGATCCGGACTAAATTCTGGATACTGTGACCCAGAACACACAAAAACAAGGGTGTTGTTGGAATTTTCAATGCTAAAACATTATCAATGGGCGGCACGATGGTGTAGATAGGTGGTACAGTAGTGTAGTGGTTAGCACTGTCACCTCACAACCAGAAGGTCCTGGGTTTGACTCCTGGACAGGGCATGTCTTGTTTTTGGAACATTATGAACAGTGAACATACCAGTTTAAACACAAATAAACGTTAATAAAAGACACGTAACAGTAAAAGTTTTGGTGTGAATTACAATATAAGGGGGGGACATGAGCTGCTTGGCGAAGGTCTGCGCTCTCTGAGTGCTTTTCTAGTTACTTCCAAGAAATGATCATAAATGTTCTTCCTTGAGCTGCGTTCCCCCGCTGCAGTTGGTGATGGACTCGTCTCGTCTGATCAGTTAAAGGGCTTTTACACTGCTTGTCAGATTCACACATTCATACCAGGTTCATAAAGTGATGGCAGAGGATGTTATCACCTACTCCATCCACCCTCGTTCACACAGAGATGACTATTTCACGAATGGACTGCTTGCCTTACAATTGACAAATGATAGTCTCTACCACTGAGCCACAGCTGTCAATGTCAATGTGACCTAACAAACCTGACCAGTGGAGATGATAGATTTTCCAGTTTGATATATGACACGTCAAAATGAAAAGTGAATTTAGAAAACATTACAAATTGTTTCTTCAAAACCCGAAAACAACTATACAGAAAGTTTCAGGTCAATGACTTTTCTAACTCAATAAGTGGCCAATTTTTCTTTCTCTTGGCATCTCAGTGTTTGTTGTGCCACATTAAAACCTGAGAGTTATGTTTGAGGTCTTTAATTATGTCAAAATACAGGGGCATGCTTTGTGGAGTTGAAATAATTACTCAGTAGTTTTGATAAGAGCGATCAATATTTTATTACTGTTGAAATTGCAATCAAGTCACACTCATTTTCTCGAGTAAAACAAATGTTGGCTCTTTCTTTAAGAAAATAATGACAGAAATATGCCTCCATTTAGCTGATAAATATCAGTTTAACATCAAATTGATCTGGACATGCTGCTCCATTATTAAAATGTGCATTTATACATTAAAGATGAGGTTTAGTATTGATGATTTGGAGGGTGAATCATTGAGCTGAAACATTGTCTTACAAATAAATGAATGATAAGAGATATCTTCCCTTTTATCTGGTTGGATCTGAAAATGTAAAAATGATTCCTAATTTCTGAGGAGGCAGTGAATCCCTTCATTACATCTGAGAAATGTAGAGTGGTTCCTTGTAGAATAGCTGCCAAACCAACAGGAGAGGAAAGAGCATCAAAAGACAAAGTAAGTCAGATGAGCCAGATTATTTTCCTTTGAAACCAGCCTGTCAGCGCAGACTAACCTAAAACCGGGACATTGCTTGGCTGCACTTATGAATTCAAATGTTAATGTACGGTAATACTAATCAAAGAGAAATAAACTTAAAGAGCATAAACAGCCGAGGCAGTGTAACTTCACATTGAGAAAGATATACTATCCATCTGAAGATGCAGGAAAGCTACAACTCTAGTGGACTACAACTCTAGTGGACTACAACTCTAGTGGACTACAACTCTTTGGTAAATGCGACAGTTTGTTTGTCCAGGGTCAAAAAAGACTTCCATAGCCAAGTTTGTATCTTTGTGTGGATTACAGCACTGCTTTAAGCTACATACCAAAATCTGCACACTGTTACAGGGTCAACTGGCCATTTTTGTCATACACTGGAAAACTAAATGAATAATCTAAGTATGAGCAAAATAATTTTAACTATTTCATGTGTACGTGGTGCCACCAGCTAGCTTTGTGGGAGTGGGATTAATAAGTGTTAATGTTCCTTAGGCACAGACATCAACAGACTTTTGATTATACACCAGTCAGCCATTACATTACGGCCACCTGCCTTATTTTGTTTACATCGCCTCTCATCAGCTACAAGAAACAGACTCCACTAGATCTCTGAAGGTGTGCTGTGGTACCTGGCACCAGCAGATCTTTTTAGTCCTGTAAGTTGTGAGGTGGAGCCTCCATGGATCGGACTTTGTTGCCCAGCAGGTTGTCCAACATGTATGCACACCTCCAGTCTGTTTTATGTGCAAACATGAAAAGCCAAGGCAGGGAGAGCTGCTGCAGCAAACAACTCCAAACAGAACAGAGCCGACACAAGTGACAATACTTATGACACTGGTAAGATTAGAGACAGCATGAATGGGGGAGCTGAGATTATAGTTAGATAGCTGAAGTAAGATAAGTAGATGTTTTGATTACCCATCACAGCTGTGGTGTAATGATATATGGTCTGGTGTTACAAATCAATGTCTGAATAACTTAAAGGCATTGTTGACGATATGAGAAGCTGTTGAAAAAATCTGAGCCGTTGAGGCAGATTTGAAAAAAAGTGTCCCACCCCCCACACACAAACCTTTCCCCTCTGTGCTCCACAACACACCCACTCTAGCAGAGCAAGAAGCCAGCCGGCAGATGATCCTACGCTAGCTTCGAATAGCTTCAAATAGGATTCACCATGTCAGATTGCTAGTGTCTAGCGGCAGTAAACTCCAGCTCTGCTAGCTAGCACCGTCTACAGCTGCCTGGACAGCTACCATGTTGACATTGCAGAGACTAATAAGAGTTATTTATGCAACATGTGCCACGATAAAAGGCAAAAATGACCTGTTCAACAAAATCTTTGCTGTCTCAGCGCCTGTTTTCAGGCCCAAATCCTGGATAAGCTTTCTCCACCGCTCGAAGGATGACCCAATGTTTATTCCAGTTAGATTCCTTGCTTGATCACATTTCCTCTTCCTCTTTCTTCTGTCGGCTTGCGTTTTCTAATCACTTATGGCAGTGGGGCAAGCAGAAGTAGGTTTTTTTTCCGTCCTTCTCCGTCACAGCTCCTGTAGCTAAGCTGCTATGCTACTTTTAGCCGCTCAGAGCTCCGAGAAGAGCCGAGAGAGTGGAAGGGGACGAGTCAGAAACACAGGAGAGGGTTGTGTCGAATACAGTGAGGTGATTGGATGGAGAGGCGGAGCAGGAGATTGACGAATAGGAGCTGTCCGGGACGGATGGCTCCCATTGGTCAATGTTTTTGGAGCCCTGCACTTACTGGGGTGAATGGATTTTTTCCATTAATTTTTCTCTTCACTTTGTGGCGATTGCACGATAGGATCATGATCGCCATATAAACGAGGTTCATAATAATTACCAATTCTCTCCAATCGTCAACCATGCCTTTAAATTGGCACTTGGTTTAACTGCTCTGTGCACTAAAAACAACAAATCACTCACATGCTGAACTAGACATTAAATTTTGCTCTTTTACCAGGCAAAGACTTGGTTGTAGTTTCTCCGTCTAAAACAAAAACAGCAGAAAATGTGCATCTTTTTGCCAATAACTTTGAATACAAACGAAAAGAAAGAGAAAATTACCTTGAGCAAAAACTCCTCCTACCTGCCAACTGATCTATCACTGCCAAACTTGCAAAGATCTTAACAAAAGCACCTCCATGTGCCGACTTTCAACTCAGCTTTATTTGCAGAAAATCCAACCATAACACAGACCCTTAAATTCAGCATAAAGAAATAACCAAACCTCTCACTAATATGTACTATATGAGCCATAAAGAAGCCTCATTATGAGTAAGACTGTTTCAATATCAGGGAGATACTCCACATTTGCCTTTAATATAATGTGTTATTAAAATCTATCTTTTGTGAGCATGTTTAACAGTCTGAGTCATCCGAGACATATCTTAATCTCTCCGATACATTTTGCTCAACCCTGAACAGTCTGTACAGAGCTTGTGTTTTAATTTGACTTTTAAAGATTTTATTTTGGTCATCCCCCTAGGATGAATAACGAAGTGATTCTAATGAAGATGCCCCCTGCTGATTCTGTTTCAGGCAATGCGATCAGCTCCATGGGAATCTCAGCACCTCCTCCTGCGGAAAAAAATACCCCTGCGCCAGCTTCTGAGCCCTCCCCTCGTGTCTACCAGGAGAGGGTCCACGTCGGTGTTAACACTCTTCCAGAATTCAACAGTGTAAGCGCTCTCTACTTCTTCAGAGTCTCATTATGTGTTAGTGTAAAGACACCTGTTAACTCGTACTGCAGAGGAGGTTTACAGTTTTGGTAACATCTCTGTATAGAATATGGTAGTGATTTAAAACAAACAGCTTCTTCCTCCAACTCTGAGGATTAGCTGTAGGTGTTAGCAGCATGAGATTCAATCTTATTAATGCTCATGTATGCACTACCTTATGTTTAATTTTCACACAATTTTAATCCTCCTGGTTCTGTATTTCCTCTTCCTCTTATCGCACCTCACAATCCTGTAGAGCGCAGAAACCTGGGCTGCTTATTGGACATCCAGATATGAAGTCTATCAAAACTCAAAACATATGAGTTTTTTAATTCTTTTATCGTACCATCCGAATTTAGATTATGTGTTCTCATGCAAATACAAGGATATCATTGTTGTTATACAGCAGTTGTTCTGTGACATTTGGAAGCTGTGAGTTTGATTGAAAATGAATCTGAAACTTGATTAAAATTTCTAAATGTGAAATGAAAAAGAAAATTCTGTCAATGACGGCGACAGACCGTAGAAAGAGTCAGCGATCTTCACCAGTTTTGATAGCATTGACAATGTTATGGTCATTTTAAAGTTTAATGAATGAAACTTTCAAAAATCTTGCTCAGTAAAGGATTTGACACAAAAGTGGAGTTGTACTATAGCCGCTGTCTGTGCTGAGAGGATGCTTGATGGTTTGAGATCATCTTGAAGGGTACATGAATCATGAACAATCACTGCGGTGAGAGATTCCTGAATTATGTTAGCTCTAATTTAAAGTTCAGGGAAATGAAGCACAATACAGACATGTAGATTACCTTATTCTAATATGCACATAAACCTAATGCTTTTATAGATGTGATAAAGTCCCACTCCGATTGTTTTTTTTCTTAGAGTGTTCTCAGTGGTCTTTAAATTGTGATTATGAAGGTTTTTTATTACCAAAAATCGCTTTATCTGTGTCATTTTCAAGGCTTTTCTTCTGCAGAGCTTCAGTAGATCATTAGCAATTCACCTCTTAGTCATGAGAGGAGACAGCGCTGCTCTGCTCCGATGTGGCATTCAGCTCTTGGACACTAATGTCTTCAGGGATACGACAAAAGTTAATATCATAATTAGCTTTATTACAGCATTGCAATCCTCTAATACACATGATTGTTCCGCAATCGTCCTCTGTATAACTCCTCTTTATGCAGAGTGTGGCTCTGGGGGCGGGGCTTGGAGTGGTTACATATGAACTCTCACTGTTTCTGAACCTGCTGTTTGGGTCTGCCAGAGATTCACAGTGATTTTAATGAAGAACAACAATTTCGCACTTAGTTTTCTCATAATGTATCCTGAAGCATCAGAAAAATGCTAATGAACGTATAAAAAAAAACAAGAAAGACATGATTTTCATTGGAGTGGGTCTTTAATATAAAGCTTGTTGTAGAATAACATGAAAGTAAGTAAAGGGTTTTCTTGTTCCTATACTGTTAATAACTGTCACACGCTAGAGAGCCTGTTAGTTTTCTGGTTTGGTGTAAAATAAAGATTTCCTGAGACTACAGCCTGAGGATGTGCTCTTAATTAATACACAGATGCAAAAAGCTCAAAGTTAGAAAATTAAATGGTCTCCTGTTGACAGTCTTCACATCTTTTGGGATGTACCAGTGATTTTGGACAGCCCCGTGATCTTTGTAAACGTTTGGGTTTCTCTTGCCAAAGGCAGAAAAGTCAAATTGTGGACACTATAAATGAAACAGAGACTGTGTGTGTGCTCTTGCAGGGATTCATACCCTACATACTTTCGTTTTCTTTCATGAGTTGGTCGACAGTCATCTTGTGTTAAAACTCTTCGCACAGCAGGCTAGCTTTGTGGTTGTTTTGGTGTATTTTCATCTCAAGTTTTAAATTCTGTGCTGATTTGGACTTTTCTCTCGAAGTTTACATCCAGAACTCCGCTCCACACTCCACCACTTCTCTTAATTGGAAGAATCAATCTATCCCTGTTTTTTTCAGATGGAGGACAGCGAGGAAGAGGAGCGGGAGGAGGAAGGAAGCGAGGAATTCAATGTCATCCCACCGTACTCAGAGAAGGACTCTAACATTGAATCCGGGGCCAGAGGAAGTACACGAGGAGCAGCCAGCCGAGCAGTACCTGTGTTACCATTACTGCTGCTGCTGCCTACACTCATCCTGGACTGCTGGAGCTACTGAAGCATCTGTCTGATTTTCCATCTCAACACGCAAAATGAAACACAGAGGACATTTGCAAGAGAGGAACTCTCTTTTCCCCATTTTTAAAGTACCCAGACTTACTTTGCCATTCTGTTTCTCCTATCACTGCCTCCTCAAGAGCTTAGAGATATCAGTAGTCCTGAAGTATGTGCTGCGTCTTTGCTCTACTCTGCTCTTATGAAAGAAATCCAACAACGTGAGCAGATATATGAGTGCATGGGTGAATTTAGAAATGCTGTCTGGGCAAATGCTCTATCCAGAGCCTGCTTCACTCTCAAAGTGCATCCCCTCTTTTAACAAGAAGCACATTGCCAGAGGCCACATCTTCTATACACACTACCAAAAAACCCTTACCAGTGTGCTCCACTGCAACCCAGCTCGAGCACAGCTTTTGATTTCTATTTCATGACTCATGTCACATCCGTTTCTCTATTGCCCCTTCGGCTCTTCCTCCCTCCCTCCATGCCTCGTACTGTGGTTGAGGAGGATAATCCCATTTACAACAAGCTAATAAGAAACTGCTCCACACTTAAACCTCTTTGTACCATTCAAGGAAAAGCACTTTTTCAAACAGCGACAAGTCGGAAACAAATCGGTGTCGCATGTATCATCTGTTTCCTCTTTGACCTTTGAGGCACCAAAAAGAGTGTAAAAGTCACTCAGTTTAGCTTCTTGTGTGAATACACCACTTGGTGTTATTTCTAGTGAGGGCGAGCAGCGGACATTTCAACCTTGGGCAAACATAATGAGATCAAATTCTATTGTAGAAATGACGAGCGGAGAAAAGCAACACGAGCAATTACAGCACAACTCAAATTGCTCTGAATGCAGGGTAGGTCTGGAGTGAGGCTCAGGGGAGGAAATAGCCAATTTACTGCTGTCATACCCTCTCACTTTTTTATCCTTAGGAGGTGTTTTTTTTTAGTGCTCTTTTACCCATCATGTGCTTCAGATGTTGTGAGAGCAGGGTGCGGAGATAGAGACGGACACAGGAGGCTGTAAACCCTGCTGGCTGCTCTGATCATTGAGCAGCACATTGAGCCATTCTCTCTGCCTCGAATAGCTTCTGCTGATGTTAATGATTTTTTCTCTTATGGATCATTTTCGTGTGAAATTACCCAGCAGCAGGGATGTAGGTAAAAGGAAATAAGTATAGGGTGGTTTATATGGAGGAATAGCTTGCAAGAAATAACGCATCTCATCTCTTCGATCAAGAGGTTCTAGTAGAGCATCAGTGTTTACTTTAAAAAGCATGTGTAATCAGATCAACATTCAAAAGGAGGAGCAACCTGCTCACTTTGCCTTTCAATGATAAGTAATGCTCGAAGCGCAACTGGGTACAGGCACATAATGTTGCACAAACAAGACTTCAAAAACAAATCAGATGAGTATATTTTGACAGTGTAAATACAAGATGAAACAGAGTGGAAAACCATGTGTTATCTTTATCTTTTTTTACTACAACATCCACACAAATTCAGCTGAGAGTTTCATTTACCAAAGTCTTGGTAGTTTAGAGGAGAGTTGGCAGCTGGACCAAAAAGTAAAGTTTTATCCCTGGGTGTAAAAAAAGATGGAGAACAAGAACGCTACTGACCCACTACAGAAGAGGTTATAAAGTCTGCCTCCTGCAGGGAAATGGATGGGACATGAATCAAAATTAAAGATGACAAAACATGTCCAATGAACTTTTCTTAAATATGGTTTCTGTCATTATAGTCAGTCCCTATCATGCTGATTTACGTTTGAACGTGTATGTTATTCTGAAGGGTTTTTAATTCTGGTTGAGCATAGCATTTAGGCAGGCCACAAAGTCCAGCTCAGCCCACAGCTGATCTTGATGTCAGCCAATATCACCTGATCAACTCTGCCGAATACCTTGTACACATCCAATTGGAAAATGCCCAGGTAGGCGTCCAGTTTGATCTGATGTAGCCTGCCTACTCTTGCTGCCTCCTCAACAAACCAAATGTGATCATGACATTACTACGTGCGATTTCAGTGCAGAAGATGCATGGGTCAGTTTTAGATTACTTTAAGTATTACGGTATCATTATGATGTTCAGTTCTTCATCCCAGAGGAACAAGTATCCATTCTTTACTTTACTTATGCTCCTTTCCAATAAATTAATCACCTCTCTAAGACACTCCACTATAATCATAACACATATCTCCTCTGTGAATTCTTTGACACACCCCATCCAAACATGCCATGCATGAGGTCCTCTGAGGGGTTGGACCTTGTGGCCACACTAGTCTCCAAGTCATCAAGCTGTTTATTTTCACATTATTGCAAGCTGCTCAGTTTTCTCTGGCTTTTACTGCCACAGCTTCTCTCTGGTAGGACATCACCATCATGTTTCAAAAGATAGTATTGGAGAAATAAAGCTGCCATCATCGCTAATCCCCAGTAAATCAAATCCTCTACCCGTAAGTCCTCAAATTTTGGCACCTATTGTTAGAACTGCTTCAGCGTAAACCTAATGATCTGGTGGTTCTTAAAATAATCTTGCCAGATTATCCTGTGGCGTAAAGTGTACAAAGAGAGATTTTTCTTCAAGCAGTAGATAGTCAGAGCCACCCTGACTTGAAAATTGTAAATATTAAATATGTTCGGAAATCCTGTTCCCACTAATCCTACTGAGGGGATCCCAAGGACAGCCGAGGATGCACTTTGTCCATTGTTACGTTTTGGTAATCCCTTCACATCCAAAGTTTTGTAAACGAGTTCACGCCCAGGTCTGCTGTGAAACCGAATATTTTCACCTCCTGATTGTTCTTTATGTTTCACTACCTCAAGTGTTGTGATCTATTTGCAGTCAGTTTGTGTCCTAAAGCAGGTGTTTCTAAAGCATAAAACAGGAGCAACAAGAGTTTATTTTAGCAAATCTTAAAATGAATGCATGAAAACCTCAGTCTTCTCATCTTATCTCCTCTTCAATGGTGATCTTTGCTCGGTTGATAGGTTGATCTATAAGTATTAAGATGGCCCTGTATCCAGACAACCACATCATGAAAACCCTGAGTCTTATTGTTATATCCTGTGTCCTGTGGTCATCAAGAATCAAGCCATCCTTGATGTTTAAAAGCCATGAGTGCCCTATGAATTGCTGGCAAATGTTGTGCCAGAAAAACTTCTTGGGCATGTTAATAATTCTCAAGCCATATCACCTCCACCCAGTGTCTGTACATTGAATTCCTCTAACTGTATGTCTTGTTGGTCTAAGTGGTTTCCCTTTCAAGCTGCAGCTCTCCTTCACCCTGACAGCACTTTTTATATAACTGTGTAAAGGCCAGGGTGGTTTGTCAAGTTTTTTTTTTTTCTTTTTTTTTGGTGGTGGGGGTCTTTGCTGTTGCTCCCCCTACCTGCTTTCCAAATGTGCAAGTGGAAGGGCAGGGAGGATTCAGAACAGATCCATACCAACAAATACATGTTTCTGCGTGTAAATAATGAATTCTTGTTGACAGAGGTGGTCCTGACTGAATTAGTTATCTGATGCTAGGAAAAGGGGGTGTATAGACATGAGTGACAGCTCTGATGAGAAATGCTGCCTCTGCGGCTCTGTGTGCACTAGAAGAGCAGAGTGGAGGAGGAACAAAGAGAAAGCATAACAAACAACAAAAGACTCATTCAACTTTCCACAGTCATGAGTGTCACTTACAAACCAATACTTTAAGAATGTGCTCTGCTGTAGACTGCTCTGATTCGATGGATCATTAGTGTTTTCTGGTTGAGTTAAATTTGTGTTTTAGTTTGCAATAGAGGCAGGGCATCATAACCCCACAAGAACGCTTCTACTAATTTGACTCCTGCTCGAAAAGGAGCCGCATATTAATCCTGGTCAGGGGGTATTTTGGCTTTACTTTTGCAAAATGAGAGAAGAGGCAACAAGTCATCCACCCTTACATACTACAGTCAGTGGGTATAAAATAATTGAAGCATAACAATGATGGGTGACTACTGGAGGCAGTTCACTAACATCATTGTCTTAACAGATCAAAGCTTGACTTTACAAAAATCTTCACAAGAAAAATCTCTTCATAGATGCTTGACTATCACTTGAGGAGGCAGCACAGAAAAAAAAAAAACAGTCTGGCCTTACAGATGCTCTTGTTTACATGAAGGACTACTGACACGAAGGCTGGGCTTTTGATAAGGGCTGACAGTATAAAGGCAGAGATGCTCTGGAAGTGTGAGAGCTGTGCTTTTACCAAAGCAGGTCCATCACTACTTCAAACTTGAGTTTGATGTTTAGAAGTCAGAGTTGGACTTCAATGGATGGTGTAAGGTTATTAAACCTGCACTGAGTGTTACCCAGCTTGGGGCAAAATGACATCATGCAGGTTTTTTAACCACATTCTTGTTGAGAGTTACGCTACGGGAAGCTAAGAGGTGAGGTGTGACTGGACTGCAAGCTAAAAAAAAAAAAAAAAAGGAAACCGATTTAAAGGGGATATTACAAAAGAGAAGCCTGCCATTCAGTTGGCATAACAAAAAGTACAAAAAAACCCCAAAACTGTAGAAAAGACATGACGATAGATAAACATGTTAGGGTAAAATAAGTCATCACTGTGGCACAGTGCAGTATCAATAACCTGCAGTTCTTCATAAAACATCCAGTGCCCATAAACAGCCTCCAGTGCGCTCTGGCCTTAATGACTGAATGTGAGTTTACGTGTATCTTCACATTTTAATAAGTTTGTTTATATTTGTAAACTATGTAAAGTAACAGTTTACATTAAACATAGCTTTTATTATTTGGATGATTAAGGAGTGAAAAAGCTTATTATCCATCCATAAATGAAAATGCGGTAAAACTAAACAAGGGTACATGAACGATCATCAACTCAGATATGACTTCATAAACAAAGACAGAGTTTGTCAAGGAACTGCAGTCATTATGGTTTCTTTGTTTTGTTCATGGCTTCTTTATTTGTGCAGATTATGGTACTTGGTAAGTACAGACCAGTCCTTGTGCATGTTTTCTGCTAGTGTCACTTCATCATGACTCTTATCATGTAATAGAAGAGTAAAGACCTGACCTCTCCTTTAACACGGATACGCTACATGTGTTAATATTATTACTACAACGTGATAATTGATAATGATTATATTGTCAATTATTCTATGATGTAATTTACAACCTTGGTTTCATAAAGAGAATGCCTCAAGTAGAGTAGACAGTCATGACAAAGTGAAAGTTACTATGGTTACGATACAGAAGATTGCTCTCTTAAGAAGACATGAACATTCACAACTTGGGGAAAAATGATGACTGACATTCAGAGGTTTTAGCTTATTCAATATTTAGTTTTTGCATTTACACAAACTCAATTTATCATTATTGCTTTTACATTCCTGATGGTTAACGGTTTCCTTTTTCGATATGAAGTCATGACTAAGTTCATGATCATCCACAGCCCTTGTTTTTAAGTTTTACCCAAGATTACAAAAGTGTTTGTGAATACTTTCCAATTTAGTTTTTATCTTTTAAGTCTAGTTGAGAGATGATGTACAGTACAGTGTTTTACATACTAACCTTCTTTTAAAGACATATCAAACATGCCAAATAACTCTGACCGTATGTGTAACAATTGTGTAATTTTGTGACATAGCAAAGAAGAATAAAAGTCAAATGGTAAATTTACATGTGTAACGAAAAGGGAAGTTTTTTTATTGACTGAGAACTGGCCTTTGGTACAACTTAAACATTTTGTCTTTTTTTAAACATCTGCGCAGGTTGCACAGAAAAATACAGAGGAATCCCAACAGGTTTGGGAGTGCTGCTGATGAGGATTTTAATGTGAGTTTTTATTGCAAATTGGCAGGTTACTTGCCTCGCGGAATATTTAAATACATGCTAAAATATACAGCCTGAGTATGATTTGGACTTTAATTAGCTTGAATTAAAAAATGAATGTCTTTGAAACTGTAAATAAATGAGGAGTTGCTCTTTTTTCCCTGGCCCATGGCCACTTTGGACAAACTGAGCCAGGACTCTTTTTTTTTTTTCAATTTTACTTCTGACTGACGGAGGTGATTACAAGGTCTTCAGGCTTCTGCATCCAAAATGACACCACTGTGGAAGGAACAGGCTTCAGTGGAACGAGAAAAGAGAAAACACTGCTGTAATGGAAACTGTCATCGTCGTCTGAGCTTTAATTATAAAAAGTACAGCATGTGCGCTCTGGGCCTTTGTTTAGCATGTTTAAATTCAGCCAACTGTCCACAAAGTTAAGCTATGCTTCATTAAACCCCCTGAGGAAAAGTTATGTTCTTTCATTTCCACCGTTCATACTGTTCAGAAGCAGTGGACAGCCACTAAATGCTCCAGTCCTGAGGCCAAAGCCTGAAAGAAGCGTATCAGTAGTTTGCATGTTTTAGCTCATTCACCACAAATCATGTTTACTTTAAATCCAAGCTTAACAGTTTGCTGCTATATATGGTTTTAGAAACAACTTTTCCTCACAGCCCCAGAAACCACTCCTTTCAATTCATTTCTCTGAGAGAAAATCAATGAAACAAAACTCTTAAAATGAGCTTTAGCTGTGTCGTTGACCCCACTGCACATAAAGGCGGTTTGTTTGTTTGATTGTTATGGAGAGAAACCAATGAAGCCTTTTCATTGTGACTGGTCACAATGCCACACTAGAATAATAAAATTATCTCACCATCCTTTATTAAAGTCGTTATTTTTGACAGCTTCACTTGGGAAAGGTAAATCCTCTTTTTTTAATCAGTTACTGTAGTTTCCTCAATGTGCTGGATTAATTTAAAACTACTGTAATGAACAAGCCGGTCCCATAGCTGATGCTCATAGTCCCATGGGCGAACCGTTTATTTGGGAAAATGGATTTTTAGCTTCTTTCCTACATTTACAAAGAACACTCTGCAACTCACATTTAAACTTTACACAACTGTGCTGATGAGTCAATTTAAAGGCACTGGGAGGGGTTTGTCTCATAGTCTAATTCCTCTGTTCAAATTTTTAATGCCTAAAACCGCTTGGACAGGGTAGGTGTCAGACCAGATGATTGGCAGCAGACTGAAGATACAGTTTTTTGTTTTTTTTTTAATTTCCATGGCAAATACTAAAGTTAGTAAATGAATTTACTTGTGAAAGAAAGAGGGATGATTTTTTTTACCTGAAATATTACTTTCACATATACAGGAGAATAGATAAGAGGTATAACTTTAACCACAAAGGTCCTTACACACCGGGAACGACCCAAAAATACGACGTGAAATTACAAAATATTCAGTGGCGAATTTTGACGCGCCTGTCTATACACATCAAGCGCGATGCAATTTTGCGTCTTTCCGGGGAGAAAAAAAGACGCGTCGCGGGTGGAAGCGAGAAGACTGACACAACACCAGACTGAGTGTTTTTCAGTTCTGATTAGACACTAGTGTTGAGATGGCTGTCTGTCATGATAGCATGTACTGAGTCAGGGCCAGTACCAGATAAGCACATTAAACTATAATACAGAAACATAAAATCCATAAACAACAACCGAGACCTAATGGTGCTGTGACAGCAACGCGATTGAGTTTAGTAAAAATACATATGGTATGTTGTATCTGAACAGGTTAGCTTACGAGCTAAAGTTACTTAGCACAGATGAAAGTTAAAACAAAGACGTTTAGCAAACTGTTAAAGCACACAAACCATCGTCATATGAGAAATCCGACACTATGACTCTCCACAAGTTGTCCTTCAGGTCGTTATCTTTGTAATGTTTGTGTCTTTTATTAAAAAGCACTCTGTTCTCTGACACACAAAGGATCAGCCGGTTGGCCATGTTGGATATACCGGTGAATCTGATGTCACAACAACACGCAATCTGATTGGTCAGAAGTGGACAAATAGTATGCGAATCTTTAGAAAAATCAACCGTAATGCGAAAAAATAAATGCCGCAGTATTGCAGGACGAGAAAACATTGCTGATGTGAACGCTTGTATTGACAGGATACGGGTTCGAAAAACAATATTGACATCCGAAATAATCGCACAAAAAAAACGATCCCAGTGTGACCTTAAGGGGCAGCAGAACCAGCACAGGCCATAACAGCAGCTTTAAAAACAAGATTACAAACTACTCTGCCTTTTCATGTTACTGTTTTAATTGTTATGTTGGACTTTTGGACTATTCAAAAACTTAACTGTGTGCATTTGAGACTGATCAGCAGAAATATAAAATACCTGCTTCTGGAGTGAAACTTTTAAAATCACCAATAACTTTGTTTCAGGGCTGAAGATACCACATCGTCACTACACTTACAGTACAGCTTCTCGAGGGTTCAAACTCAGGACTGCCTTTCTGGGAGGAGACAGTAATCACACGGAGCCCCAGGAGGCTCTCCAGCTTCCTAATAGCATCCCGTCCTCATAATATAAAAGATAAGCACTTATGTTAATGTGCTTAATAATTAAGTTAATCAGTGCATTCATTTGCAGATAATCCTGTGTCAACATACAGTAATTGTTTCGCATATTACATGTAATTTATTAATATGAACTCAAGCATGAACTCTTAAAGCATGAAGGAAAATTACATTTTCGCATTTATATGATAATTTGTGCAGCAAGAAACTCCAGTGTTTAAGAAGATCTGCTTCTGAGTTTCTCTTATTTTCAGTTTCTTTTTGCATTAATGTGCGTTCTTGTTTTTTTTCTGTTCCAAGGATCGGCTTCTGAGTTTCTCCAGACTGTTTCTCTGGACTGTCTGTCTGGGTGTCACCAGAGAAATAAGACTATCTTAAAATGGGGCAACGGAAACACAAACCTTTACTTTGTCTCCTTGTAAAAGTAGGTAAATCAACTATTTTGCTAGATCTAGCTGCATGAGACAGATATTTTAACAGAATTTTGCCATGAAATTTCTCCAAGCATCCAGTGAAGATGTCTCAGCAAGAAGGAGAAACCATTTAAGTTAAAGTCTGGTTCGATAACTTGTCTTTATCTCATGACACACAGAGTTTAATTTGAAGCTGACTGAGGATAAAATGAAAGTATCTGTGTGTCAGACTCACTTACAGTTGTCGGTATTATGCTTGCATTTCTCATGTATTGATGAAACACCAAAGTTTTTAGTCGTATTACCTTTTTTTTTTTTTACATAATCCAAGCAAATATAAGTTGTTTCATAGCTTGTGATTAAAAACTCTGCGAATATCTGGATAATATTAAGAGTGTAAGAAGCATTACAGCAACTTTAAAACTTGTAATCCCAGTTGGACTCTCTCGGCATGTCCGTCCAACTGGTTCTGATCTTTCTGAATAAGTGCAAGCAGACCCTTCAGCGGTGAAAGCAGCACTTTGGTTGAAGATGAGAATGATTATGGATTTAATTTAATTTGAATAGACACCCTGTGCCTCCAGACACTGTGGACTTTTTCCTGATTCTTCTCAGCACTGTGAGATAAGTAAGTGTTAATTACACTGTGCCCACTATGAGCAAATACTGTAGGGCTGTTTGAGTTTGAATAAAATAAGAAGTGTTAGATACCATTTCTGGAATATGCTCACTCTAAACACTTACTGGCTCGCTTAAGCTGAAACCTTGGGGTGAAAATTAAGTCAACTCAGATGTATCAAAATATGCAGTCCTTCAAGCCAGTCCTGTCCAAATCCATGACCACAACTTACAAACCCATGCTCACATTTGATGAAACCTCTGTGCATGTAGCTGTAGAGCATGGACAATTGTAAACTACATGCACAGAACCAAGAACGCTGATTTACACGACTCTTGTATCATATTTAGCTTATAAAAATAATGTTTGCATTACCATCTGCACACTCAGTGCTTTACACAGACTGTTTGGTCACATCTAAATTTAACCCCTTGGTGTCCCAAGACTTCTTGTCCCGGATTTCCACGGCATCCAGAACAGCTCCAATCCATAACAGTGGCGATTTTCACCGTACGCCAATTCCTACTGGATCCATTTGTGAGGCGAATTTTGTGGGGGATTATGGGCAGCAGGAACTCACAGGAACCCGCGAATTCACTTGCAATCACGCGATAACAAGTTGTCTTTAGCCACAAAGGCTAACCAAATACGTAGTAGATTGTGTCCCTTCAGAGGAGGAAATCTACATCTAGATTTATAAAATGAGCACCCACTCGTCCATGGTGTCATTGGGATGAAATGCTGTCTATAACCCTTTTACTTGTTCGTCCCCGCCCGTTTGCATCGTGTAAAATACGATCCACCTGAAACACAGAGTGTTTTATTTTGAAAAGAAGCCAGATGTTTTATTTTGTGTCTGTGTCCAACTTCCTTTCTAGCACAGGTTAATCTGTGCTGAATTTATCCGGCATGCTCGGCGTTCAGAAAAAATAGCCATCTGCTCCTCCCTCATCACTTCTCCATATGCAGCGTCATGGTCAATCTATGACTATTAATATCCCTGTTTGTATCATGTGTACCTTTACCTTTTGTTCTCTTCTTAAAATTACATAACTCTGTTTTGTTTATTTTGCTTTTTTTAAGCTCTGGAAATGTATAACGTGTTAAAGTTCAGAGACCATGCTCATCTAATTATGCAGCCAGTGAATTCCGCTAATTTCTTTTTCCTCCCACTCTCCTCACTTCACCTCTAACTGAGGTTAATTCTCTGAGTATTGTGTTTTTCTACATTATCCCATTATTTTGTGCATTCTCTGGTAGAATTTGTTTATAGTAGTACTGCGATATCTGTCTCTACCATAAAGATATTGATTGTAAGATTGTTAGACAACTTTCATTTTGTATATATCTGCTTGCAAGCATGCATGTCCAACCTTTCAGAGATCACCATCTCAGAGTGTTTTTTTTAACAAACACCAAAGGCGGACCAGGAACTAAACAAACCCGAGGCCCCCTTCATTAAATTTTCCATCATCTGAGCTGACTATCTTTGTGTCTCCTGTTAACACGCCTACCTTTCTCTCATCACACCTCCCTGTCAGTCAGCTGTTTTCACCTCTGTTCAGCTGCCGTCTCCTCCCCTGCAGGAGAGAGCGGCGCTCATTGACAGATCATACAGCAAACATTTACACTCTTGAAAGAGACGCAGTCAGTAGCTTCCTGGGGAGGGGGAAGTTGGCTGATGAGAATTTTTAAATGAGTTTTCTTTGTTGATCTAACGGTTTGGTCAGCTTTTTTTTCCAAACATTTTTAGCTCCAAATTTAGATTTTCTTCATCAGATAATCTGTTCCCACTTAAAACATAAAACAAAATTCAAAGAAAAGTGGTCCAATTATATTTCTTGGTCCGCTCTTTTTCTGCAGAGATGATAAAAGCTATCATGCAAGGATCTACAGAACCTGGGGAGCAATTTTCTATCTGATAAATAAAGGATAATGATGAGGTGCAATTATTTTTGTGCATGTGTAAGAGACCTTGATTGTAATGTGCTCTGACATTTTGTAAAGAAAATAGCTGCACTTCCAGTTTGGTAATTGCATGTGAGTAAAACGGTAGATTTCCCTAATGCGTGTGACTGAAGTAGGGCTGAATCTGTGAGAGGGGGAAAAAAACATCACTTATCACCTGTTGACACTGAGCGTTGAGTAAAGTGTTAACAAGAAGAATCCCAGGGCGCTTAAGCAGCTTTCTCAAAATGTGATGGTGTTTTCAGCTTTTTTAAAACTTCTGTTAGTAGGATTTTTTAAACTCTATTCTCTCAATGTAACAGGAACCAACTGTATGCTGTAATCTAATACAATATCAGCGTTATGGTGTGTGTGTGTGTGTGTGTGTGTGTGTGTTTATGTCACTTTCTTACAAGAGATTCAAATAGACTTACAAAAAGTGGATCAGAAAGTTTTGTATCCTGGCTTTTTATCAAGAAATTAAAGTGAATAAATTTCCAAGATTAATCTGTGAGCCAAAATGTTTTTTCAATCCAGCAACGACTAAAAATACATCTTTGACTTCCAAGCACTAAAAAGAAAATTATGATTAAAAAAAGCAATTTTTTCATTTTTTGACTTGTACGGATAAATTAGTTTTTAAGGCTTTTCTGTCACACTCTGACTTGTTGAAATGTATTTTCATCTTTATCGTTGTACAAACATAGACCAGTTCAATTATGCATTTGAAAACTGTTGAATAAAAATAAATAAATAATAAAAAAAAGAATTTTGAAAATTACAAAGGTATCAAGTTTTAACACACACTTTACACTGTGCTGAACTCCTCTGTGAAGAGGCTGAGAGTTAAACATAAATGTGTATATCTAGGGGCATAACTGAGTTGATAGACAAGTTGGTATAATTCAGCTGATAAACAGAGGTATTAAAGTCAGTTCCTACTTGACCGAAAGTATACCCAGGTCAGCATTTCCAACTGCTTCCGCCAATCTTCCAAACACCTCTCCAGAGACCAATGGATACCTTCACTAAACTCCAGTAGTGTTTTATAGAGCCCAAGATTCTGATAAACTTTTAACCCACATGCAACAGCAAGCAGAAGTAGGTTACCACGGTTTTACCAGTCCCCTATTTCAGCTTCACACTGCTCATTTTTTCCCCATTAGCTTGCCCTAAACTCTGCCAACAAACTGTGTTCATCATCTCATCCCCTCTTTTCATTATCCATGCGGCTCTCAAGTCTAACTGAGTTGTTACACAGCACTTTATCTTATTATACCAGTGAATGAAGCCTCTGAGGCAGCGCTGGAACAGGACTGTTATGACCCCCATTTAATGTCCGAATCATCAATCCATGAGCTCTGTTAAAACTGTTTGGCAGAGATAGAACATGTTTTATCTGTGCTGAAACATCACTTCTCCATTTTAAAAGTGTGTCTTCATATAATGAAGTCTAATGATACCAATGCCTTCAAGGTCTGTATATTCCTAATTTCCATGAGTCTATAAGAGTGTTTTATTGAGTGTAGTGTTCAGACAGAGCCTAAATAAATTGACATATTTGAGCTGTCACTGAGTCTGGAGTTGAATTGAGGTTGAGAATAAAGTTAAAAGGGTCTGTGAGGGCCTTTTTTTACATCACGGGTAGACACGGAGTCTGAACTCATGACTCTTAGGGAATGGGGCTGATAATTTGTTCTCCTGAATGTTTAAAGAATCCATTAAGCTATCGGGTGGATGCAAGACACCGTCAGCATATTAACGTGTACAGTTAAGCCAAGCTGTGGTTGTGGCTCAATTAGGCAATTCAACTGGACCACTGTCCTTGTCCCAGTTTTAACACCAGGCAAGAATCAATTTATTGACAAAGGCATGTTCACCTCTGCTACGATTAATGGCAACATTCCCGCTCTCCGCTTGTTAATATCAGGTCATCTCCTAGTCGATCTATAACATTTCAAAACTATCAAGAAAACCAGCCAGAAAGAGGCAAACTGGATATACATCGAACGATGAAAACACAATCACTTTTACAGCTCTGCACTCAGTGTTTGTAAGACAGGAAAGTCTTTTTTCACCTCCTTTTTCCTCTCTTTATCTGTTGAGGTTTTATTTACAACTTGGCTTCTTAGCAGCGCATCCATGATGTTCAAATACTGGAGCATGTGCAGAACACTTGGGCCAGTTTTAGTCCAGTTGAGCTGTAAACATGGAACAGAAAATTGATCTCCAGGTATGTTAGTCCGACGATTAAAAGTTTGTGATTTCAGCCAGACTGACGTGTTTACATGTTTTTCAAAGATCCAGTTACAGTCAGAATAATGCTGCGTTCGAGTTAACTCAGAAGTCAGATGTTGGAGCTGAAAATGAAGTCACACCCAAGTTCCCAGCATTTCAGTTACCAAGTCGAATAAAAGCAAAATCAGAGGTGGAAACAAGATGGCTACATCTACGAAAGTTATTTTAGAGCTTGCCTTGTCCAAATATAAGGCAAGCGCTAAAATAACAAAACACTGGGAACTCGGGTGTAATGTCGTTTTCAGCTCCGACATCTGACTTCTGAGGTAGCTCAAACGCAGCATCAGAACCATGCATTGATTCTTTAAAAAGAAAGTAAATGTACTGAGTGGAGAGAAATCTTTTATTCTTTAGATTAACATTAAAAGATGTCTGGCATTTTCTTTTGTGAATAACATACCAGGCTATGGGCTTTGATGACTTCCTCTACTTCTTATTAAACTCACAGGGATTATATATTGGAGCAATTCCAAAAGAATGTACAGATCCTTTATATTGTTCATTTATACTGTTGTTAGCTATGGGAATGCTTTAGTGGCTGTGGTCATAGATTATATTTTTGTATATCTCTTCATGTCTGGGTGAACTTATTATGATCTAGTATGTATTTTCACTGTTTTATAATTTTTTTAATGTTACATTCTTTTGAAGGTTGTCACCTGTTTGTTTTATTGAGTTGCTGTCTATTCACATCATTAAAGTTTTGGGGCTTTATTATGAGTGCTGAAGCCTTTTTCATTTTAATTGAGTATCCTGAGTCAGGATAAACATTTGAGTTGAACACACCAGCTCTTTTTCTTTCAGGCTATGGGCACAGCCAGCTAGCAGCTAGAGGTCAAAAATTTTGAATTACCAAACAGTAACTTTTTAGCATTAGAAACTTGACATCAATAGAGAAATATTGAGTGTTGAAGTTTTGCTAGAACATTTCTGCTGTGGCTGAAGGTTGCAAAGTCAATGCAAATAAACTCTTTTTAAAGACAAGGTTTGAAGTTTACAGTTTGAAAAGCAGGCAGGTAGGCACGAATGACAGAGGTCTAAAAACTGTTGTCTGATATTAAACTTTGTGTCATGTCTCAACTTTGCTCACGTATTTATCTCCATCCAGTGTTTTGGATTTAGTTCTACTGGACCAGTTTATTGTTGAGATATTTTTCCCTCCCAAGTTTATTTCCTCACTGATATCCTTTCCATCCTTATGTACTGAAAGCTTTTGCTGGCCTTTTTATTTGTTTGTGTGTGTGTGTGTGTTTTGCCAATAATCATCTTTATTGCTCTGCTTCTTGAGCCTCCTCTGCTGTATTTTTGTTTCTCACCACATCCGGCACTATGGTACACAGCAGCATCATAACACTGAAGACCTAGAGGAGGATCAAAGGACCTGAAAAGTTGTGTGTGGTAATAGGCGGAGGGGTTAAGCTGCAGGTGGGAAGATTGGGGGAATGGCTCAGGTGTGAAGATGAGGGGCTCTATTTTCGTTCACGCCGGTGAGGCGGCGGAGGGCGGCGAGCCCCGCGCAGTTGTATTTTCGTCTGTCAGAGCCCGGCGTAAGGCGAGTTTGGTATTTTCGTGGACTGAGTCGCACGGAGGCGAGCCGAGATCCGCCAAGCTGGGCGTGGTGGCGTGGCAGGGGGAGGTGTTGACAGAATCAGCTGGCGCAGTGACATTTTCGTGCTCGCCACCGGCGTGTAACGTGCGCTGAAAGCTCGCCGATTCAAACCTGGTCAGCTTTCAGCGCAAGGCGGAACGCAGCTGGTCTAGTAGTATTTTGGTAGACCGGCGGCGTATCAACATACGTCACTGATGCCTCACCGGCAGGTTTCCACAGTGTCAGGCAGATTTCAGTGCAATAAATAATCATCATCAACTATTAATCTGAGTCAGCACATACATTTAGATCTATATCGATATATTCTGATCTATATCTGATCTGATGAGCGCGTTTGGCACGCGTTTGGCACGCGTTTGGGCACACAACTTGACCGAATCAATACAGCTGAAACTGCATCAAATTAAATTAAATATCTAGTAAATAAACACACATGATGAAGTTAACAAGATACGTAATATGTCTCCCTCCTTTTCTTTCTTCCTCTTATTTCTCGCACAGTTCGACCTGGACACGTCTCCGTGTCCTCTGTCCGTCTTGCTGCTGCTGCGGCTGAACAGATGATTTGTTTCAGTGCTCAGATGCGTTATCTACTTTAAGCCGACACACGGATATTATAATATTTAGTTTTGTGGGCCAAATTTAGTTTATATGCCAACATCTATGAAAGAAAGAGCCAGGCCACGGAGCGCGATGCGTCATTTACGCACAGATGGTTCCGATTTTAATGCCATTTTTGGAGTTTATGTTGTGATCTGTGCGCTAAACCCACCTTTGTCACGTGAGGTTTGAATATGAGCAACTTTATGTGATTGTCTTTTTTGTGGAAAAGGGTGTTTGTCTTACCAGTGGGTCCAACATTACGCACACCAAATCCATCTGTGCTCAGATGAGAGAGTGTGGAGGACACTTGTTGAGGAGCTGCCCTCTGTCGTCATCTTGTGGCATAACTGTCTTCAGACATCTCTTGATCTCTTTGACTACTTCATGAAAATAGTAATACGCCTCGCCGGTGGCGGATTTAAAGGCAAGGAGAGGAGCTTATGTGATTGGTGAAAACAGGTCTCGGCTGTGTTAAACCCCCTATCCTCCCCGTCTATGATTTATGCTGCCGGGAGGAGCTGAGTTAGGGAGGGGGGATACTTACGCCGGGCTGCGCGGCTCACCAAAATACCAAAATGTGCTTGGGAACGCCTTGTCAGCGCGGCGGATCTGATTGACGCTGCGCTTGCGGCACGTCTCCGGCGAGGCACCAAAATAGAGCCCGAGGTGTTGAGGTGCAGTGATTGTGGGCTGATGGGAGCAGCAGTCATTGAAAAGCATGGTGAAGATTTCAGGGTTTCAAATGATGAGGGACATCTGTACAAACACAAGCAAAGACTGAAATGAAGGTGGAGAAATAGTACGGTCCATGGGGGTATCTCGAATTGTTTAGATACCTTAAAGGGATATTCCGGCATAAAACTAATTTAGGGTCAAACACACTGTATTACCGAGTTAGACACCCCCTCAAGAGATGAATGTTGCCGACCGCTTGTTTCTCTAGTTATACCAACTTTAGTAACGACAACACGATAGAAATACACAGCAGTCTCAGGAGCCACAAGCCCAACCAAAAAGCCACTCTATAGCCACAAATAATGTTCAGAACAGCACCTAACTTCATCAACAGTACATACAGGGTCCCAGCCATAGAACTAGCCACCAAACATCTTTTTAGCTTTATCTAATTTCTTTAGCAAAGAGACTAAACACAACTCACCTACTCTTTTCTAGCAGCCACTTGTTTGTAGCAAGACCTCAGGCCAGTCCATTACAGACTACAGCGGGGTGACGCAGCTCAAGGAAGAACATTTATGATCATTTCTTTATCATTTCCTTGAAGTAATAATCACCACATCAATCATTTTGCACTGCAGACTTGGTAGTTCGTCTGCCTTAGCGTCTTGGTCTGATTCCATTTCCATGAACAAATGATCATCTCGGTGTTATGGTGTGTTTGACCCTTAATTAATTCTATGCAGGAATATCCCTTTAAGAGGAATTTAGCCGCCATTGCTGTGGGATGTATTATTATATTTATTTCACTGTACACACAATATTATAACATATTTAGGGGTCAAATAAAAGCTTATTTTGTTGGAGACTCTTTGACTCTGGTGTTTTCCAAATGTTCCTATGAGCCACGTATTGGTAGCTCTTTCTTGTAGTTCTTTCTGCAGACACAAACACATGGGAACGCTCAAAATCACCATGCTGTCTGTAATGAACCTAAGACGGTCGATTATCTTCTCTCTTTTATATTGTCTGTAACGTGCCTGTGTAACTGCTATACATATTAAGATTGCCCCACAGACATAGTTATCCTCTGCTAAATATCCAGTCTGAAAATGCAGACACTATGCCTGCCAGGTGATGAAACACTGCTGCTATTAAGTCAACACATTTTGGTAAATGGGTTTCCCTGAGACCTCAGAAATGCAAATTTTGTGATGGCGACAGAAATTTATGTAAACATTGTCTTCATCCACCATGGCAGGATTATGTGACGGTGCTATAAATTGGATTTTGTGATGGTAGTACATTTATAGGACAAGGGCCAATCAGATTTTATTGACCATATACAGTACAGCAGCAATGACATGGGTCATTGAATCTGTGGAGCTCTGGATGGTTTCAATGATGTCAGCATGAAGTCGACTGATATTTGAAAAGATTTTTGCTGTGAGATGTTTTGAGATCTCTGTATGGGAAAGAATAAAGTGATTTAAGACGGTAGCTGACCAACCATCGAGTTGAGTAGAGTTGAGTTAGGGCCATTCTTCATCAAAGTTCAATTGTGCCTCCATCCGTCAGATCTGGCTACACGCTGTGCTATGAAAAACACTTGAGGCTTGTGCTGATTGGCGATTGGAACATGACTGATGAACAGTTTTTTTCGAAACAATTGCATTGCTGTATGTTCAAAAGTGTTTCTGATGGAGAGGTCAGCCCACTAAACCTTGTTAATCAGCACATGTGAGTTTTAAATCATGACAGCGAGAAAAACATTGAGAGAAAACTCTGTTTACATGTGAGTCTCTCACAGGTACTGGGTGCTGCAGTCTGTTGCTTGGCAGAGAACAAAACAAAACCTAGTTGAATTATATGAAAGCAGAAAAGATAAAAGAGATCCATAGGGATTGTTAATTTTTATTGGTACTGATACAATTATAGAGACTCCTTCATACCAACACAGCTAGAGTCTTTTCTGCTGTTATTGTTCTGTTTTCCTCCAAACAATTGTTCCTTTAAAAATCTTTTATTTATGTAGTTTATTTGATATAAACAATGCAAATAACATAGGACAATTTCTGTCTGAACGAGCCTGTTAAAAACACGTGGCAATAACTGAAGTTTCATACATAGATCACTATTGCTAGTTTCCAACTCCTGATCTCGGTTAGGCCTTTGGTTGGCTAAAAGAAAAGGGAGAGGTAAAGATTACTTTAAGTCACATGCTTACATGCATATAATAACAAATGTATACACCCCACCCACAAAAAAAAAAAAAATCTAGACGTTTATTTTGAACACATCCCCATAACACTGATTTATTTCTCTTCCTGCAGCCTAAGTTTGACAGACTGTAACCCTGAACTATTGTCTATTTCAGATTACATTCTCATCATAACTTGTGTTACAAGCTACAAAGAAACTACTTATCATCATTATTATTATGACCTTTATCTAACCAGGTTTGTCCCATTGAGTTTCTCCCTCTTTTGCAAGAGAGACCTGGCCAAGAACAGCAGCACATACAGTTTCAATACATAATCCCATTAATAATTCAAGCACGAAAACAGCATCCTAAAACAAAGGTGCCATAGTGTGACACAAACAAGAATATGCTGTATATAATAACACAGAAAACATGGTAAAATAAAACTAAGATTTCAATGCGAAGACTAAATTACGTTACATAAGACCTTGCCTGGAAATTGGATTTGGCTTCATCCTGCTGACTTTCTTCATGTCCTCACTGTTCTGTCTCTGACCCTGCTCTGCTTGAGTTTCCTTTCACAAGCCTCGCTGCCTCATAATGCATTTATTCCATAGCCATTTCTTTCCCCTGATGGCCTTGTTGCCCATGTTGCACCTGCCCTACAATATCCCATCATCCTCCGGGCTCTGTCTGTGGTTGTCGGCTGTGTCTCTTTGGTTTCATTTGCATCCTCCCAAAACAGTCCTGCGGCTCTGGCTATTAGATCTTTCGGCTTGGGGGCTGTCAGTTTCATTTTACATTTTACCTCCGTGCTTAAACTTTTCAATTAATTTGGATAGGTTTATCTCCCCTGCCAATATGGAGCCACGCTATGAAGGCTTTAACTTCTGAATCTGCTGTTTAGCATTTTTGGGTTGCACTTTATAATCCCCCTTAAGTCTCGTTGAGCCTCTGCAGCAAAGAAATCCAAATGTCAGGTACTGGCAATCTAAATCTATTAAGGTCTCCTATGTGAGAAATGTAATGTATATACTGAGTGAGCCTGCATTAAAAGGTACATTTGGGTTGTATTGGTTGACAGCGAATTTACAATTAGTTATCTCTGTGCGTAGTATGCTGATCTTAATCACAAGATATCTAACTACACATGACATGAGTATTTGGAGCATTGAAGCTCTCTTGATTACTGAGAATATGCCCTCCCTTGATAGTTTAAGCTGAAAAGAACAACTTTTTTATTTGTCTCTTAACTTAATGTACAAAAATTAACAAAGAGTGCAGGTAGTACCTTAGAAACCTTTGGGAAAATGAAAAAAAGGTCTTCTCATGTTTTTAGCTTTTGTTTTGATGTATCCTTATTCTTGGCAACGCGTGAAACAAGAAAACCTTGACGCCCTTTAGGGGATAAATAGAGATTTGAAGTGAAGTGGGGGAATTTTTCAAAGGGAAAACGAATAGTCCAGACTATGATTGTCTGGCTTCAAAAGAGAGTGAAGGTTGATTATAAAATGCTTGACTTAAAAACAGAATATAATATTTAAAGAGCGTAGTTTATAACAGCCACTTTTGTTTCAAGATGTGTTTCCTCCACTCATATTTAAACTGTTTAAAATTTTAGTTTACACAAAACTGGGAGAGCAGCAGGTCAAGGCTGTTGGTTTATCTCTGTCACTTCTGCTTAAAGGGATATTCCGGTGTAAAATTAAGTTAGGGTCAAACACACCTTAACACCGAGTTAGACACCCCCTCAAGAGATGAATGTTGCCGACTGCTTGCTTCTATAGTTATAGCAACTTTAGTAACGACAGCACGATAGCAATACACAGGGGTCTGAGGAGCCATAAACAAACTTCAACCAAAACGCCACTCTATAGCCACAAATAATGCTTAGAAACAGCACCTAACTTCATCAACAGTTCATATAGGGTCCCAGCCACAGCACTAGCCACCAAACATCTTTTTAACTTTGCGTAATTTCTTTAGCAAAGAGACTAAACACAGCTCACCTACTCTCTTCCAGCAGCTGTTTGTTTGTAGCGAGACCTCAGGCCAGTCCATTACGCTTACCCTAAATTAATTTTGTCTCTTTGTGACACACATTCATTTAGATTTTTTTTCTACTCAGCCAGCAATCAACTATTGTATATGTATGTGTGGTCTTTATGTGGCAGCCATATTGGTTGTTTATAGATGAATCCTGTGACAGAACACCTTACTACACAATTCACAAGACAATACACAGAAAACACAGTTTTAACAATCAAGATGGACACAATTTTCACACAACAAATAACTCACAGACAGAAAGCTATCTAAAAGCAGGATACACCAAAGCCTTCATCAGAGGAAGAGGGGAGGTACATTATAAATTATTAGATGACTGGTTTTGGTTTTAACTAATGTTTAAGTTTATTTTTAAAATGCTGATATGTACTGGTGATCTGTTCCATGACTGTGCGCCTCTAACAGACACCACCTCCTGACTACACTCTGTTCTACGCCTCGGTACATTGCAGTCTCCTCTGGTTTGTGCTCTGGTGTTTATTCCAATGTCCTTTTTCTGAATAAAATCATTTACTGGTGGGATACAAGCCTATTTGAAACTCAAAAAATAAGACAAACACCGGAATGTTTGGTAAGATAAAATATTATCTTTACTGATGATATAACATTATATGAAAATGGAACTGTTTACTGTCTAGGATTTTGACCATCTTCTTAAGGAGAGATGTGAGGGGTTTTACAACGGCCTGAGCCGACGCTGCAAGCAGCGGGCAAGAGCCCTATTGAAATTGAATGTACTATTGTTATTATTGTTATTATTAATAATAATACATGCTCAAGAGACATGCTTAAAAACTCCTGAAATTTGGCAGGTCGTGCCCGTACATAAGACAAAAAAATGACTCGCTAGCGCATTCTACAGTTTTAATGCTCAGGGAGTTTCCTGTATAACTTCACGTACACTGGTTGTACTAGCTGTTGTATGTGATCAGGTTGTATAGCAGTACGTTATATAAGAGAAAATCACTGTGTGCATATAAGCTCTAGCTGCCTGTGTTGTAAATAGTCACCAGTGCAACTATGCAGTGACGATCAAATGCAGCTGTTACATGATAAATGCAAATGGTATGGATGCCCAATTGTGCATCAATATGGTCCATGCATTAAGATTTAGCCAACTTGAATAAGACCAGCTAGAAATATGGTTTCTCAGAGACAGGCAGACCACCAAAGAAAGGACTGAGCTTGAATTCAGTATAATTGTCAAATGAGGTCTGGCACATTGTAAAACTTGAACAAACAAGTAGGTATAACACTCCCATCTTATCTGTGCTGACCAACTGCACTGTCCACGTGAAAGAGTTCATAAAAAATGATGATAGAGTTAAGATATCACACAGGCAGCGAGTGAAAAAGCAGCAAGGGGGTAGATGAGCCGAGTCTCAGCCAAAACACAGCTGCTAACTAAATAAGTAAAGCCACCTAGAGGAGGAACAGATGACGAGAAGAAGCTGGAGAGAAGAGAAAATCTCTCAATGTGTGACAGAGCTGCTGCTGACTATTCTTCAGCTCTGAGAGGCCAACAGAAGCAGCTCTGTGAGGTCCATAGCCTTGTTTGGACTATTTGGACCAACAGTTTTGCAGATTTTTATTGGCGAAAAATGAAGGAGAGGTTTTTAGAGGATGCAGGGAGTGGAGGCTTTAGGAAAGAGTGCTGTTTGTTGGGTGGCGGTGGAGGGAGGAGGAAATGTTTCAGTGAGAAAGCTCATATTGAGAGACACGAGGCAACAGATGGAGAGAGGAGGCCCTGAGAGGCTGACAGAGAGACTCCAGAGAGAGAGGGGGAGATGGGGGGTGAAGCCCTGCATCCACTGAATAACTATCAGAATATTATCAGGCAAAGCAGTAATGTGCCTTCAAATAAGTACATCACAATGTTGTTAGAGTGTGTTGAGTTTGGGGTGGCAGTCGTGTGTGTTTGTTGGAAAGTAATAGTAATTTTGATTTAATATTTAAACAATAAGAGTTGCTCTTTTCCAATAAGTTGTGCCTTATCATCAGCCAAATTGCACACTCAGAGACAATGAACAAGCATAATGTGTTCGTCTAAAAAGCGCAGATAGTAAGAGCGAGAGAGTAGGCGGGGGAGGAAAATGAAGATGAAGTGTTTGATGTATGTCTGAGGAACAAGAGTGGCCTTAATGATAAAACGCTGCCAATGAATAAGTCTGCCAGTGGACAGGGCAGGCCTGTCAGCGTAAGCATAAAAGGTGATGAGTGAGAGCTTTGCGCTGTTAAACCTTCATGCTCCAAGACGCACGGAGTTAGAGACACAGCTGAGGTCTGTGAATATGAAACATGGACATAATTAAGTGCTGGCATAAAAGGGGCAGCGCCCCCTCTAAAAAAACATAATTTGCTTGAGAATCAGAAACTTGATAATGTTTCGCAGAATGAAGACTTAGAGCCTTGTCTTCAAGTATAGCCAATCCAAGTCAGCGCATTCAATCTCTGCTCATTTCTTTATCGAATACACAACACGTTAGCCTCAAATGAAGCAGATTAACACAGTTTTAGAGGAACATTCTCTTATCATCTGGTTAAACCTTTACAGCCCTGTTTCCAGCAGTCTAGAGCAGAGGACTAAGATATAAACATGGGGAGTTACAAAGCAGCAAAACTTCTGAGGCCTTCTCTTTCAGTCCTCTTGATGGCTTAAGGGACTGGGAGGAGTTTTCATGTTGTATTGATTCTCCTTAAAGCTGCAGTGTTTGCCTATGATGAGGACTGCATTTCTTATGAGCCTCAACACCCACTGTCATCAAAATGAGGCTCTTTATTATGTGCTGTTGTTGAAAAGTATGAATGAAACTCAGATGTCTTTGTTTAGTTCTTCTCTCTGATCAAGACAGCGTTTAGTAGGATGCAGAGTGAAAAGTTAATGTATTGGTTTTTAGCTACATTGAATTATTTACTGTGAAGTACACCCTAATGAGATACTATCAGTTAACTGTAAAACGGTGACCAGATTTAAGGGTTTAAATTAAAGAGGGGGTACTATGCATGTTTTTTAGACTATTCAAGAATTTGCAGGAGATTCATCAGGAGTGGACTGCTACTGAAGTCAGTGCTTTGAGGGCCACCTCGCACAGACATAACCAGGACGAGGGCTTCAACTGGGGCAGTCCCTGTGTGAAGACACTCCTAAACCAGGGACCATGTAAGAGGCATATTACCAAGGCTAAGGTCAAAAAGAACTGAACTGGTGCTCAGGGCTCCAAAATTTGGGTCCCAGAGTCTAGAGGAAGAGAGGAGAGGCACAGACTCAGATTGTCTTGAGGTTCAGTGTAAAGTTCGGTGTTAGTCCACTGTGTTTTATCAGGTCCAAAGTCACCGCAGCCTTCTACCAGGAAGTTTTAGAGAGTTTCATGCTTCTATCTGCTGACTAGCTTTATGGAGACGCTGATTTCATTTTTACAGTGGGACTTGGCACCTGCCCACACTGCCAAAACTACCAATTTTAAGGACCATGGTATCCCTGTCATTGATTGGCCAGCAAACCCACCTGACCAAAACCCCAGAGGGAATCTATAGGATATTGTAAAGATGCAAGACACCAGACCCAACATCACTTCATGAATCTAAATAAGACATGTACCTGTATATATATTTGAAGAGTTTACTCTTTGCTCCTTCAGTTCTGATACTGTTTGATTCAATCATGAGTGTCGTGACAGAATGTTTATATCTTTACCTGGCAGAGAAGTCGTGCATCTTGTTCAGTTTTCGGGAAGCCTTCTGGGGGTAAATCAAAGTCATTAAAACGCCCTGAAGATAAAATGATGTGTGGGCTTTTGTCTGAGGTATAACGATCCCCATCTTACTGTATAAACTTCATGATCTTATTTTTCATGTTAGAGTCCAAATCTAAATTAGTTCATCTTATTATTGCTTAAAGCCACGTTTTCATGAACACTTCAACTCAGAGACTGAACCACTGAGGATGAATTTAACATTAGACGATTTTGATTCTGAACATATCTGCAACTTATCAAAACAAGTTCTGAATTTAGCCGCCAGCCACTTTCATCAGATACTTGAAAACCTGCTTTGAATAGATTACCATGCTTGATGTCTTTAATGCTTGTCCATGCTTGTCAGTCTTTAAAGGGTCTGTAGATATCTTGTTTCACATTTGGTTTCAAATAAAATTTCACCAACTTGCAAACACCTGTTAAGAAACTCCAATAGTGTTTCGTAAGAGGCCTAACCTTTCTGTCATGTCATTGAGATTTTCATTTTGTGCTTACATTTGATGTGTCATCCTGCTGTACTGCCAATGTCTAAAGTCTAACAGCCTAGGACTGTTTCGTCATAAAGATGGTCAGTGGTTTTCCCTGGACTACATGTAGATAAAGCTCATAAGTTTGGTCCAGAGTGGTCAAATAAACAACCAAAAATAGCATTGACATTGACTCACACTTGTTAAAATGTAAAAGAAATTAGCTTTGATATAGCAAGCTCTTTTGTTGTGTTGCTCTAGCTTAGCTTGTTACACACAACCTCTCCGACTCCAGAGTAGTGAAGCTAAATTTTAGTGTTTTAGCTCACTTAGTTTCACCTGTAGCTTGCCCAAATTTAAGTAGTCTTACAAAGCTGCAAACTCCTAATCTCCTGATTCCCATTTGGTTGAATCTCTCCTTGAGGTTTAAAGCCAACCTTGAGACAACACTGCATTACATGTACACACAACATGAAATAACAGATGCACACTGCCCTTATTCGTAAAATGATGTTACGACATAATAAATGCCAGCTAAGGTGTGTCTGTGATGATGTCACTGCACTTCTTCATATCAGACTGATATAACAGCTCTTTGTTCATCCACACATGATGGCACACTTACCTACAGATCCATAATAACATACTGTAAATAGTCATAATTAAGGTGCTTACATGTGCTGACAAAAATATCACTGGGTTTGTCTGTTCTGGTGCTTTCTAAACTCTCATATGTGTATATTTTTCTTTTCTCTAATAAAAGCAGCCATCTCAGGACAGATGTCAGCTGATTCCTTTTAGTCCTGCGAGTACATCGAGGCTAGTGGTCCAACACTAAAAGCCTACAGTCCAGTAGGTTGAGGTCTACACAAAAGCACATCCTCTCTTTTGAAACACACACAATAGCAGAAACCCTTTCACAGACTTGCTTTGCGGGTAAATTATACAACTTAATGGATTCATCTCTGGTCCTCTGCGTTGAGCAAGATAGACTGGAGAAAACACAATGAAGTGTCTGGGAAAGTGGAGAGTTACGGGGATGAAGGGATATAAGAGTGGGAGTAAAAGGGTGGACGGAGAAGTGGAGATGGGATATCTCAGAGGTAAGGATGCAGCAAAAGGCCTCAGAGCTGTAAATCCTCCTTTCTTGAAGAGATGTGGGTTTTTATCTCCTTTCTCCCTCGTCCCCCTCTCCCTTTCCTTACTTCTGCACTCCTTGATCTTAAACACATACACAGACTAACACGGATGCAAATGTTCTACTTCATTACCAAAATATCCAGCCTGAAGCATAAGAACAGAGGTAAATATGGGTGCATCTGTAACGCCAGGAAATTATCACCACACCTCTGAGCAAATGTCATTCATATTATATTGCCTTCCTGTTTGATAATAAACAGCAATTTTCTGGTCTTAAAGAGTGAATTACATTTCTCTCTTCAGTGTTATACAAAAAGAATCAATCTTCACAGCACAAACACAAAAAAGTACTCATCGTACTTGTACCTCCACCCCCAAGTTGAAAGTCCTGTGATATTACGATAAGTCCAACCCTTTCAGGTACTTCCTAACTAATAACATAAATATAAATTTTGATAATCTGTTGCATAAAAATCTAAAAAATTGCAAATTTGGATTGTCAGTGGGTCTGAAGGCGGCAGGTTCTATATGTTGTTCTCATAGTGTACTAAAACACCATTGCAATATTATCCATTTAAAACTTTAAAGGATAATACAGCTTTTTTTTTAAGCGGGGTTGTATAAGGTACTTGTGAGTGGGTATTTTATCCACAGGGGAGGCTGGCTGACAAGTCGATCTTCTTTACATACTCAACTAATGTCATCTGACCAAAAAAAATCTCATCTTGATTACTTTGACATTTATAATTAATAACCTATGGTACTTCATATAAATTGTGAAAGCAGGACTGATTGGCTGACACTACCTCCTCACACCTGTTAGAGTCATTGAAATAATATCAAAATTATCAATATTGTCACTTATGATATTGTTTGCTGTTGTGTATTATAACAAGGCAACTATATGAGTCTGCTTCACTGGTATCAAAAACTCCTCACAGGAGCCTAAAAAAATAAACCAATGTCAGCGTCAGACTACACTCTGCAGAAGTTGGTCAGAGTTTTACTTTGCAGTGAGAAAGTCCATTTGTTTTTGCACTTTTCATGGACATGGCACATTTTTGCTCTTCTGCCTGCTGCACACTAATCAGCTGTTTAGATGTGGAGGCTTCAAGAGAGACAGAAATCCAACAAAGGAATAAGTGTTTCTGACAAAAAACATTGCCACACTCTTGACTATGGATATTTCAGGACACCTCTGTGAGCCAGAGTTTACAGAGATAGAGCAAGACTCCTTGGACCAGAGGAGACAGAGGAGAAACTCCTGTGCTAAGTGAAGAGTGGGAGAGATCTGAAGTCCCTGGGTAGAGCAGGCGTGTTAAATGTGAGCCTGTGCCAGCGTGCCAAGAGTTCCACACCGCTGACTGACTTCCTTCAATTTTCAGAAGCTGAATCAGAAACGCTAAACGCATGCGCAATGATTGAGTCTGTGTGAGGAAGCGCCGTTAAACGCCACGCCATTTCCCGACTAACGCGGGACTCTCCTCGTGGCCCGAGAGTGACGGTTCCACGAGTGCGCGAAGAGCGAAAAGAGCGCACTCGTTCCCCCGCGGAGCCGAGCTCTATCACACTGTTTAACTGTTTCCCAGCACCTGTGTCCCGCAATCCTACACTCCAACCAACAGTTTCCCTTTGTATCCCGACTTTTTTTGACGGTTTTGGGTACACGCTCAACAACTACACGCCACACACATACACCCACTTACCTGCTGCCATCTTCTTACATGTCAAACCGGGGCACTTCCTGATTCGTCAGTAAATACCGGTAATAGGTGGCGCGCTTTGGGGGGTCATGTGACCGCAGGACCAAACCAGTATAGTTAATTTGTGATATTTTGTCTGATGTACTGTGTTTTCAAGGGGTAAGGTCGTGGCTGTATGGAGGGCGATTAGTGCCATTTTTTGTCTGTGGTGAAATGTCTGATCTATTGAAGAGTTTGTGTTGTATTTTACACATGGTATCTTAAACCCCTATCATTTGTGTATGGATGTGCCCAGGGGAGGGGCTAGGAGGGTTTAAAGGAAGGCTGTCTGAGCTTCTTAGAGTGCTTTGGTCCAGAGTCAAGGGCTGTGTCCGAAATGAATCACTCAGTCCCTAACCCCTAACCCCCATCCCCCATCCCCCATATGGGATTTCACTATATGGCTGACTATGTAGTGAGCTCAATCACTGGAAGTTTCGGACACTACATGACGCACCTCCATCTTTAAATTGCTGCTGGAGACGTAATTCATGACGGGATGCCCACCACCGGTGAGTAACCACTGGATGGTGACTACATTTTGCAATGCTTTATGGGAAATTTTGAGTCGCCTATATGGGGCATTGGAATTGATCACTCAGGTTTCTGACACCCCTCAAACTGGCGCTAACCCCCATATAATCGCCTATATAGGGGTTAGGGATCCATCTCGGACACAGCCAAGGACAGGAATAAGATTGTAAGTCCGCTGTTTGATCCACACTCCGAAACAGAAGGTGGCAGTAATGCACCAAAAAGCTGCATGTCAACCACTGTTAAACACGAAGAAGAAGAAGCATCCTTGAGCGTGTGGAGTCGGTTGCAAGGTAGGTAACTGCTGAATGGATTTTTTGAGCTGAAATGACAAAATTTACAGTAATGACAGAGCGTACATTGATATAATATACATCAGCAGTATTAGAAGTAGACATCATCGATGCCAATCAGCTGATGTGATGGCAAAGCAAATTGTTGACATATTTGGAAATAAAGTGTGTTTGTGTCATGGTATCTTGTTATAAATTGGATAAGGCTTCCATTCTGTCTTTTCAACAAATGGGCCAAGCTGAACAGCACCCCCTGTGGGTATTACACTTAAACAGCTACCTCAGCCTACCTCTTGTAAGCCTTGTAAGTCATGGTAAGAGGTGATGCAGTTTAATTTTACTCAAAACAATGTAGCATAGGTAAAATTATACATGATGGAAAGCAGTAGTTCAAGGTCAGAATCTAACACCATCTGTGAACAGAGTTCAAGAGACTGAAGACTTGTGGTTCAACTTTTGTGGATCATGTGTGGGGTTGAATACAAACACAAGACTATACAGTATGTCATCCAAATTTAAATGATGTTTGCTGAAAAAAAAAAGCCTGAAGAGCAGAATTGGGATGACGAAAGTGGGAGTCTGTGGATGTGTGATAGAAAGAGAAAAGCTACAGAAAAGACTGGAAGTGGTGGAAGAATGAGCGGTCAAACTCTCTTCTGTTTATTAAATGAAACTGGCACTGAATCAGGACAGTAAAGGCGGTGGGTGAGAGCAGATAGAGGGAGTTTGAGAGCAGTGTGTACAGATTAAGAGTGGTATTAATTCTGACCCATAATCTCTCTGCTTCTGTAATTGAGGTCGCACACCAGGGGACGCTGAGTTTGGAGAGTGACTGCCTCTCTGCCTTACTAAGCTCTAAGGAGGGAGCAAACAGACGTGGAAATGAACTGATGGGACACAATCCTCCACAGACCCTGAGACGGTGGAGTTTGCATTTGGAGACAAAGTAAGGGGAGCCACAAGGGACATGCTGGGGACAACTTCAGTAAATTCTCACAGACTTTGGGTCTAGTGCAATCACACACAAGAACAGAACAGAGGTTTGATCGGGGTCGAAATCGGCCATTAAGTGTATGAGATTTGAACTGTTTTTTAACAAGGTTTGCAGAGCCATCAATATTTAATGTGCATCCATTAATTATTGCAATTGTTGAGTGTAACAAGAAAAAAAAAATCTCCATACCAACTTTTATCTGATAATTAATATACAGTTTTATTTCATACTGTGTAATGATGATAATTTGACAGTTTGGTTATCTGCCTCAATCTAGAAAGGACAACCAATCCTACCCAAACCCCTCCTACAAAACGAACACAACACTCTTCAAGTTATCAATATTATATCCCCAGAAACAGTGCCTAACTCATCTGAGCTGGCTAGATAAACTCAACAGCACACTAAAACTTTCTCAAATACTGAATGTCGTAAAACAAACAGTGTCTGAAATATTATGTTGCCAACAATTAAATCTCAAACCTGTGCTCAAATGTTTGTTCAAACTTTTATTTCAAGGATTTTCAGAAGTAATAAAAAAATAGATTAACTCCTGAAGAGCTTTCCATCATAAAGCTATTTCCCCTGCCTGATAGACCTCTTTGGATGCCTCAGTAAAATCCACACTAAGTTATTATTTAAGTCCAAACCTTTGTCTCTCTTTAACCAGAAAAGGAGTGCAAATACTCTTTAGTTAACTTTAAACTAGAAAAGAAAAAGGGTTGTGGTATTCGGTAAAATTGATGTAACTCAAGTCAGTCTGAGTTTTGTTCCATCCCTGTGAAATTCAGTCGCCTGACTTCCAAAAACATTTCATGATGCAGTCATCAAACTTGCTTTGCACAGAGATATGCCACATTGACACAGACATACAGTACAGTGTAGTGCACTTTTATACAGCTCTAAAACTGGACTTTTAAAAACATGTAAACACATTAGTCTGACTGAATTACACTTAA